>CM069913.1:113663041-114263041 GCA_036172215.1 Camellia granthamiana
TCCCTCTTCAGTGTTGTAAACCTGTGTTTTTCAGTTTGGGCATTGCATATACCACTTGCTTCATTATTTCCCTTTTTCCCCCCATTCTTGCATGCTGTTTTTGCCCCATCTATGATTGTTGTTTGGCCATACTTTGTACTGGAAAAATGCTAGTTTAGGGACTGCCTAGCATCTGTTTTTACACTTCATGTCCATATTGTGCATGTTTGGCATAGCTGCAAGTCATTTCGGGAACTCAGCATAGCATTTCGGGCATCGGGTGTAATTTTGCTATAATTCGGGGGCTGTTTTTGCATCATTTTGGCTGCTGAAATTTGCATTTTCCATATGCCATATGCCACGTCTCATTTCGTATATCATTCTGTGCCTTAGGGCCATTGCCTCGGTTTGCGTGCCCATGGGCACGCATTTCGAGGCATCTCATTTTTTCATCCTCCGGCGTCCTATGTGAGTGTGGCTGAGGCCCTCTCATGTTGGTATAAGCCCATCATTTGCATTGCGTATGCCATTTCATGCCTTAGGATCATTGCCTCGGTTTGCGTGCCCGCGTGCACGCATTTCGAGGCATCTTATTTTCATAGCATTGTGCATGCTAGATCATATGTTAGCTGCATTTCATGCATATCATGCATATTGCATCGTGTTCGGAATAGGAGTTAGCCCGGGCACGGGAAACGAGGTACGTTTCGCACTCCGAGTGACGGAACGCGTCTCAATTCCCAAGTCACCGACACTCCGGATCATCCATGATGGAGTTAGGTTTTGTAGTGTTCATATACATTCATTCTATATTGAATTGTGCAATTCGGCTCCTCGGCCATCATGCATCGAGATGTGTGATTGGTGGCACGAGGATCGAGGCATGCATATATTTGTGAAATACATTGCTATGCCCCTTTCCTGCTCTCTGTTGCAGCAAAATGAAGAATCAGCAACTTTTCAGAGTCTGGCACGCATTTCAAGAGCAGGTGCAAACAGAGGCTAATTGGGGCATCCCAGTGGATTTCAGCGCCAAAGCAGCCTAAACATACATCATTCATCAGAATCAAGGCAGCCCCTGGCTTGCATGCCAGTTTACATTTTCTCATTTAATTTGTTAATTAATTAGGAATTTGTATATTATTTGGGACTGTAATATTTTGGACTGTATTATTCTTTCATTTGGGACTGAATATTTATTTGGACCCTCTGCGCGAGGGCATAATTGTAATAAGTGTGCGTGAGTGTGATGTATGTCTTCCAACCCCACGTCTTTCTTCCCTTTTATTTACCTGCTTATGATGGTTAGATTAGGGCATGTTTTAATTAGCATACAGTATGACAGCATGTTTGCATCATTCATCTGTTTTGCACGCACCGGGCTCGGCGCATCATACAAACTGCATTTGTATTTCAATTCCAAATTGAATACGTGTTAGTTGTAGCATTCCATATGCCATGTTTAGAATAGCCGAGCCTGCTATAGTTGCATCTTTGCATGTGTTGCATTAGGCATTTCTGTATACTTAGGATCATGCATGGATTTCTAATTAGTTTCTGTTTTGGCTTGGAGTACTCGGTGAGTTTTATGCTTTAGCATCCTTGCATGCGTGTGAGTGTTGCCATGAAAAGTATGCTTACCATGAGGCTATGTGCTTATGTGACATAACTGCTTGAATGCCTGTGGGTGGAGGTTGTGTTACTTGAATTGGGACAATTCATCAAATGTTTGTTTTAAGCCCACTAGATAGTGGCAAAATCATGTTTTTCTAAGCCCACCCGAGGGTGGCAAATCCACGTCTAAGCCTACCTGCGGGTAGCACCATCAAACCATTTTCAAACAAACAAACATGAAATGTTTTGTTCCAATTCAGGCGACTCAGTCTATACTTGTATGCTGTGCGCATCACATAGTAAATCTAGGCTAATAACCGGAATAAGAACACACAATGTTTTCAAAACTTGATATCATGATTAGTAGAGGCCGGTCTTTGACCGGGCGAGCGGGGGTGCTCACGAAGTGACCTTCCCCAATCGTACCCAAGTTCCCGAGCCGAGGCAACTTTGGTGATGACGGACACGTGGCCTTTGGCACCGAGTCAGGGTTTCCTAAATTTCCCATTTAAAAAATATTTAGGTGGCGACTCTGTATCTGGCAAAGTAGTCCATGTTTGGCACTTCTTTCCTAAAAACTTGTTTTTTCTCAAAAACGATTTGCCGGATTTGGACTCTTTGGTTCGAGATTTAGAACCGTGACATTTGAGTCCTTCGAACTGTAGTGACCCAATATCGAACCAGAACGGGGGGGACTCGCACTCCTTCCCCGGGATGCGTTCGGGGACGTCTACAGGTACCAAGTGCTGTCTGGTTGATTTACTCCCCAATCTTCGTCTGTGTGGGCAAGACATAAGTCGTCGTCTTCCCACCACATCCCGTTAGCATCCAAAAGACACCTGTCTGGTTCTGGCAAATGTGTACTCTCAGTACCTTCATCCCATATGCTCACAACATTTTCCGTTCTTGTACCCACAGCACTCTCAGCCCTTTCGTGGGCTTTTGCCTTTCTGATTCTCTCGGAATCCCAAAACTTCTCATGTTCTGTCTGCGTCGCTGCTGTTTTGTTGTTCCACTTTCTCTGCATCCACAACGTTTAAGTCCTGAGCGAAATTCTTTGTACCGGCGCTCTCCGGCAATGCATTCTGACTCTCGACCCTTCCGGCCACCATTGATACTTTTGCCCCTGCCGGGCCTTGCTCTGGCTGAAATTCCACAATATCAGGCTGATCATCTAGCCACCCGGTGGCCTCCGCCGACTCCTCATATTCAAACCAGTTGATCGTTGCATCCCCTGATTCTTGCTCGTTGAAGAACTGGAGGTTGGCGAAGTCCTCTTCCACTGTTGTCAGATCATCTGCCCCCTGTTCAAGTCTGTCCCCCTGAATCATACACAGTTCAGCTCTTTCTGGCAGCCCCACACTCGGCTCAAACTGGCCCACTGATAAGATGTATTCGCTTGGATCATAGGCTCCCCCAGCATAATTCCCGAGTTGTTCCATCCCAGACTCAACAACTCTGTTCTCCTCTGAAACCTGCCCTGTTCCATCTTCAGTGGTCACCACCTTTGACTCAGACTGGGTTGTGAAGGTATCCAACATGCACAAGTCAGTGCAGTCAGGAAGGATCACCTCCGGCTTGGGTAGGTGAGAAGGAGTAATATAGATACTAGGATCGTAGGACACGACCCCAGTTTGGATAAGATTGACCCTTTTGGGTGGTGGATCTTGGTTATGGGTAGGGAGTGGGTTGGTTGTGACGTTGGGTCTTTCGGGAGGCAGAATAATATTTTTGTCGATGAGGTCCTGAACCTCGTGACGCAGCCTGTAACAATGGTCGGTATCATGACCGTGCTGCTGGTGGTAGGCACAGTACTTGGCTGGGTTGTGGGAAGGGGGGAGTGGATTTGGTGGCGGCCTCGGCTCCAGGGGTTTTAGATGTCCCTTTCTAATTAAGACCCCCAGAACCTTGGACAAAGGCATGTATAGTGGAGTGAAGGTTCTTTGGCCTCTGGACTGATATCTCGAGGCTTGGGTACTACTCCCGGATGTACTGGAAAAGGGTGTGGCCGCCATGGGCCTTGGCTGGGGAGGGGGATTGGTGGTGACCATACTGACCTCCGAAGTTCTGGTATTTGCAGCGCCACTCGGGCCTGCGTTGTTGTTGCGGTTAAATGTCCTCCGGGGTTGCTCCCGGTCCTGGTCAATCAGACCTTGCTTCATCGCATCCTCGATCTGTACCCTCATCTCGTGTAAGTCTGAGAAGGTGGGAAAGGGGAGTACGATCATCTTTTGCATGAGTTTTGGTTGGAGATTGCGCACAATCATCCTAATTTGATCTTTGTCTGTAGGCCTCAAGGTCATCATCGATGCCTTTGCCCTCCATCGAGTTACGAAGTCTGAGAAAGTCTCCTTGGCCTCTTGCCTCGTCGTTTCGAGATCACGAGTTGTAATCTCGATCTATGTATTGTACGAGTACTGTGCAACGAAGGCCTCAGCCATCTCATCCCAGTTTTTCTTTACCTCATCTTCTAACTTCCCGTACCAAATGGCTGCCACACCCGACAAAGTTCGGCCAAACAGGGAAAGCTTTTGTGGTCGAGTTAGGCCCATTGGCCGCAGGATGTTTGAGAATAGCCGGAGGTGGACCATAGGATCCCCGGACCCATCAAAACGATCAATCTGTGGCATCTTAAATCTGTCTGGCAATGTTACGGCCACATCGGTGTACCCATCTTCGATGTCTAGGATAGCCTTCACCCCCTGGGACTTCTTAAAAAGCTTCTCCAGTTTGCTCAATTTCAGAGCTGTATGGTCTATCTCGAACTCGAAGGGAGAGTCCGGATGGTTGGCAGGTGTATGAGTCTTGGACAGTTGAGGCAGAAGCGGGGGCGGAGCCAGCCCCGTTGGATGGCCTGTGTCCTCTTGAATATTCCGGACATTGGGTAGGGTGTTCTGGGTGTTCAGGGGGGTATACTGGGGATTTGGCAGGGCATTCTGACCAGTGGATGCCTGCTCGGGTAATGGAACTCCGGGTGGAGGAGGAGCCTGATGTGAAGCAGATGCCGCATTCTGCTGTTGCAGCCTAGTGATCAGCTCGGCTTGCTGGGCCATGACAGCGGCCTGCTGCTTGGAGAACTCCGCTTGGCGGGTGGCATCTTCTTGCATTTGTTTCATGCTCTCATGCATTTGGCGCATCATCGCCTCCATCCCTAATGTATTCGGCGGATCCATCTGAATAACCGGTAAGTGTATCTCTATAGCGGAAACAGAAACCTCAGTCCGACTGTTTGCTGCTAAAGTAGACTGCTGCCCCGGTAATCTTTGCTCTGACACACTGCGCCTCCTCGGCCTTCTTCTAACAACCGGGGGTAGAGAGTGGAACACTGGATGTCCGTCAACCAGATCCTCGGATCGAATGAGTCGGCGACCTCGTGTCCAAAGTGCTTGGGGTATATCTACGGGTTCAGAAGCAATTGTGCTACAAACCTACCCTAGCAAAAAGATAAATAAAGCGAAAAGGAAATAAATAACCAGATAAACGGACAGCATAACAGCTTAAATTAAATACACAACACACAGTCGGGCATACAACACACGGTTGATAAGCTGGGTATACACTGTCCTCAATCACTGATCACTGTTCCTGTATCACTGTTCCCCAAAACTGAATCCGGTATCCGTAGACAACTGATTCTCATATACTGACTGATGCCCGCAGGCGTGATGCCTAATCTCAAAAACTGATGCCCGCAGGCCTGATGCCCAAACTCAAACTGATACATGCATTCCCTGTAGAGACGCACTCTAACAAGCACATAACAGATAAGTGAGAGCCAAATCACCCCTATGTTGGGGTTGGGTTTCCCTGTCCTATTTTGTCAGGAACTAGGGTTTCACTACGCACACAGCGGCTTCAAACAACCTATAAACGGGTAAGCAACCTGTCCTAGTTTGGAATGGTCACTATGGATTCGAATATGCACTAGGTCGAATGGTCAAAAAGGGTGCCCCGGTAAAACCGGGGTTTGTGTTCCCATACTGGCAGAGCCCGTAACTGATCAGCCTTATGGACATGCCTTGACAAGACAAGCCTCCGGCAAACCGCTCAGGAATAGCAGATGGCAAACACGGTGTCCTAGGCGCACCAATGCAAATGCAATGCAAAGAAACACACAAGTGTAGTCAAAACAAGATATCACGAGTTCGAGTCAAGTTCTCTAAATCCCCAGTGGAGTCGCCAGAAACTGTAGACGTCCCCGAACGCATCCCGGGGCGAGGAGTGCGAGTCCCCCCCCCCCCCCCCGCCCCCGTTCTGGTTCGATATTGGGTCACTACAGTTCGAAGGACTCAAATGTCACGGTTCTTAATCTTGAACCAAAGAGTACAAATCCAGCAAATCGTTTTGAAAACAGATTTTTTTTTTAAAGAAGTGCCAAACATGGACTGCTTTGCCAGATACAGAGTCGCCACCTAAATATTTTATAATGGGAAATTTAGGAAACCCTGACTCGGTGCTAAAGGCCACGTGTCCGTCATCACCAAAGTTGCCTCGGCTCGGGAACTTGGGTACGATTGGGGAAGGTCACTTCGTGAGCACCCCCGCTCACCCGGTCAAAGACCGGCCTCTACTAATCATGATATCTAGTTTTGAAAACATTGTATGTTCTTATTCCGGTTATTAGCCTAGGTTACTATGTGATGCGCACAGCATACAAGTATAGACTGAGTCGCCTGAATTGGAACAAAACATTTCATGTTTGTTTGGAAGATGGTTTGCTACCCGCAGGTAGGCTTAAGATGCAGATTTTGCCACCCTCGGGTGGGCTTAGAAAACATGGTGTTGCCACTATCTAGTGGGCTTAAAACAAACATTTGATGAATTATCCCAATTCAGGTAACACAACCTCCACCCACAGGCATTCAGGCAGTTATATCACATAAGCAAATAGCCTCATGGCAAGCATGCTATCATGGCAACACTCACACGCATGCAAGGATGCTAAAGCATAAAACTCACCGAGTACTCCAAGCCAAAACAGAAGCTCATTAGAAATCATGCACGATCGTAAATATGCTGAAATGCCTAATGCAACACATGCAAAAATGCAAACTATAGCAGGCTCGGCTATTCTAAACATGGCATATGGAATGCTACAGCTAACATGTATTCAACTTGGAATTGAAATACAAATGCAGTTAGTATGATGCGCCTAGCCCGGTGCATGCAAAACAGATGAATGATGCAAACATGCTGTCATACTGTATGCTAATTGAAATATGCCCTATATCTAACCATTGTAAGCAGGTAAATAAAAGGGAGAAAGACGTGGGGTTGGAAGACATACATCACACTCACCCACACTTATTACAATTATGCCCTCGCGCAGAGGGTCCAAATAAATATACAGTCCGAATAAAAGAATATTACAGTCCAAAATAATACAGATTCCTAATTAATTAACAAATTAACTAAGAAAACTGCAAAACTGGCATGCAAGCCAGGGGCTGCCTTGATTCTGATGAATGATGCATGTCGGGCTGCTTTGGCGCTGAAATCCACTGGGATGCCCCAATTAGCCTCTGTTTGCACCTGCTCTTGAAATGCGTGCCAAGCTTCGAAAAGTTGCTGATTCTTCATTTTGCTGCAACAGAGAGCAGGAAAGGGGCATAGCAATGTATTTCACAAATATATGCATGCCTCGATCCTCGTGCCACCAATCACGCATCTCGATGCATGATGGCCGAGGAGTCGGATTGCACAACTCAATATAGGATGAATGCGTATGAATGCTACAACAAAACCTAACTCCATCATGGGTAATCCGGAGTGTCGGTGACTTGGGAATTGAGACCCGTTCCGTCACTCGGGATGCGAAACGTGCCTCGTTTCCCGTGCCCAGGCTAACTCCTATCCCGAACACGATGTAATATGCATGATAAGCGTGAATGCAACTAAGATACAATCCTAACATACACAATACTATGAAAATGAGATGCCTCGAAATGCGTGTACGCGGGCACGCAAACCGAGGCGATGATCCTAAGACATGAAATGGCATACGCAATGCAAATTGGACTTACACTAACACGAGTGGACCTCAGCCACACTCACATAAGAGGCCGTCGGATAAAAGTGAAGTGCCTCGAAATGCGTGCACACGGGCACGCAAACCGAGGTAATGGCATACGCAATGCGATGAGACTAAAATGACATACAGAATGCAAAATGGACTTACACTAACATGAGTGAGCCTCAGCCACACTCACATAAGAGGCCGATGGATGAAAATGAAGTGTCTCGAAATGCGTGCACACGGGCACGCAAACCGAGGCAATGGCATACGGGCATGAAATGGCCTGAAATATGATATACAATGAGACTAAAATGAGATGTCTCGAAATGCGTGCCCACGGGCACGCAAACCGAGGAAATGGCATACGGAATGCAACAGGACTAAAATGAGATACGCAATGCAATATGGGCTTATACTAACATGAGAGAGCCTCAGCCACACTCACATAAGAGGCCGTGAGATGAAAATGAGATGTCTCGAAATGCGTGTACACGGACACGCAAACCGAGGCAATGGCATACGCAATGCAATGAGACTAAAATGGCATATATAATGCAATATGGGCTTACACTAACATGGGAGAGCCTCAGCCGCACCCACACAAGAGGCCAATAGATGAAAATGAAGTGCCTCGAAATGCGTGCACACGGGCACGCAAACCGAGACAATGGCATACAGGCATGAAATGGCATGGAATATGATACGCAAACATGCAAATGAATTTCAACAACTAAAAATGATGCAAAACAGCCCCGAAAAGAGGCGAAATGTCACCAAATGCAAGGAATGGTCCCGAAATGCGAATTTAGGCACCCGAAATGGCCTATAGCTATGCAATGCATGCACAATATGGACATGGAATGAAAATACAGTAGCAAGACAGCCCCAAGAAAAGCATTTTTGCAGTAAAAAACAAGGCCAAACAGCAATCATAGATAGGGCAACAATGGTATGTAAAAATAGGGGCCAAGAGAGGGGTATTGAAGTAGATGGTAAATGCAAAGCCCAAACAGAAAAATTCCCTTCTATAACACTGAAGAGGGGCCAAAAATATGCACATTTACAGCAGATGAAAACCCCAAAAACAGTATGCAAACATGCTAGAAATGCCATGCAAGATTGAAGCCAACAAAGGTTATAACATGAGGTATGCCTTACATTCATCAAACAGCCTAAGACCCTTAATAAGATATGCCAAGAAGGTCAAAATATGGCCATTTTAAGTTCTGATCATGGCCTAAAACAGAAGCTAGATAAGCCAAAAAAAGCATGCAAAAATGGGGGCCAAAGAGGGGTATAATGGCAAGTACAACATGGAGACCTCAAACAAGATTGATCCCTTCTACAATGTTGTAGAGGGATACAAAATAAGCCTACTCACAGTTCATGGAACACTCCAAAACAATTTACATATAGGCCAAACAAATCATGCAAATTTACGGTAAATATGAGAGATTATGAAGTAAGTGCAAGATAGGGGGCCCAAACAGGGTTGAGCCCTTCTTCAATGTTGAAGAGGGGCTCAAAATAGGCCCTCTTATAGTTTACATTATGCTCGGAAACAGATCAAACATAGGCCAAATATTTAATGCAAAATAATGACATATAAGAGGATATTGAAACAAGTGCAAGATGGAGGGCTCAAACAGGGTTGAGCCCTTGAACAAACATGAAGAATAGCTCAAAATAGACCTAGTTTCAGTTAAGGTCGGAGCTCAAAATAAAAGCAAATAGGCTTAAGAAATGAGGAAAAAATGGGCTACAAAAGAGGGAAAGTGAGACTTACCCTTGTAGACAAGTCTTGGCTGCCTTTTGCTTGAAGAATGGGAGCCTCTTAGCTGCTTGAAAGCTCTCCTAGCTGCTGGAATGGAGTTGTGATGGTAGAGCTTGAAGATGATGAAGAAATGGCACCAAAACTTGAAGGAAATGAAGTTCTATGTATGTATATGCTCCAACCAATGCTTCTAATCTCTTCTCTTGAGTTGGGAGGACACCAATGTAGACAAGAGAGGGAGAGAGGAATCCTTGGCCAAATGGAGGGAAATGAGCTCTTATTTCCCTCCAAAAGGGTCCCCCGGATAGAGATATTTTTGGGGGAAAACCAAGGCACAGCTGGAATGTACTCAACCTGAGGATGCTGGCCGGCTGGGTGTTTTTGCTGCAGGTGGCCGGCCGGCCACCCCCCATGGCCGGCCGGCTAGGGGTCAAAAGGGTCAAGTTGAGTTAATGGCCGGCCACCAGATATTGGTGTCCTCCCAGGTGTCCTCAACACAACCATGTGGTTCAAATTTGGAAAATGTAAAACAGGAGAGAGAACAAGCCACTTTTAGGAGGGGTTCAAAAGGTTCAATTGGAGTTACTGGCCGGCCATATGTTTTTAGGGTCCTCCCATGTGTGTACAACACAAATATGTGGTTTGGGCTTGAAGAAAATGGCCCTAGGGTGTTCAACATTAGCCCGGAAGTGAGAAAAACGGGCGTCAGAGGGCGCCGGAGAAGCATAACTGGTTGCTGAGATAATTGATGGCCTCCCACCCTTCAGTGACCTTCCTGGTGATAAAACAGAGGTACCTGCCAAAAATGAACAAAAACCGATGCAAAACGAATGCTCGGGGGCCAAAACACGCAGTTTAGGGTCCCGAAAATAGGCCGTTAGGCACCGGGAGTGGTGTTTGACCACGAAGTCGGTCCCTCGGACCCCAGTGTCCCTCAAAAGCGAGCAAATAAGATGCATGCCAAAAATCAGAGCAATCGGAGATGGTTAGGCGGTCCCGAACCGAGGCACATGCCTTGACGGCTCCGAAAACCGGGAACCGGGCTGCGAAATGGGCAAAAGGGCCTACGGCCACTAAAAGTAGCCCACGGCCACTGAGAGATGGTCTATGGGACCTCTCCCTCCCCTCAGGAACAAAAATAGAGAAAACCGAGCCTGGTTCGCGAACCGAGGCAAAGTACAGAAAAGGGTTCGGAAGTCCGGAGGCAGGGCTCACGGCCGAGACTCTGAGACTTCTGAACGAGTACAATATGCAACATCACCGAGCGCTCAATCGGTGACGTCTGAGTCTTAAGGTCGGTCAAAAATGGGGTGTCTACAGTATTCAATTTGGAATTGAAATACAAATGCAGTTTGTATGATGCGCCGAGCCCGGTGCGTGCAAAACGGATGAATGATGCAAACATGCTGTCATACGGTATGCTAATTGAAATATGCCCTATATCTAACCATCATAAGTAGATAAATAAAAGGGAAGAAAGACGTGGGGTTGGAAGACATACATCACACTCACCCACACTTATTACAATTATGCCCTCGCGCAGAGGGTCCGAATAAATATACAGTCCCGAATGAAAGAATATTACAGTCCAAATATTACAGTCCGAATAATATACAAATCCCTAATTAATTAACAAATTAACTAAGAAAACTGTAAACTGGCATGCAAGTCAGGGACTGCCTTGCTTCTGATGAACGATGTATGTTTGGGCTGCCTTGTGCGGAAATCCACTGGAATGCCCAACTAGCCTCTGTTTCGCAATGTTTCTCGAAAAGCGCGCCAAGCTTCAGAAGACCACTGATTCTTGATATGCTGCAACAGAGAGCAGGAAAGGGGCATAGCAATGTATTTCACAAATATATGCATGCCTCGATCCTCGTGTCACCAATCACGCATATCGATGCATGATGGCCGAGGAGCCGAATTGCACAACTCAATATAGGATGAATGCATATGAATGCTACAATAAAACCTAATTCCATCACGGATAATCCGGAGTGTCGGTGACTTGGGAATGAAGACACGTTCCGTTACTCGGAGTACGAAACGCGCCTCGTTTCCCGTGCCCGGGCTAACTCCTATCCCGAACACGATGCAATATGCATGATATGCATGAAATGCAGCTAATATGCAATCTTAACATACACAATGTCATGGAATGGCATACACGCTATACGAGGTAATACATAACCGGGCATACACAATGCTACGGATGAAATGACATACGCAATGCAATAATGGACTTACACTAACATGAGAGAGCCTCAGCCACACTCACATAGGAGGCCATCAGATGAAAACAAGACAACTCGAAATGCGTGCACGCGGGCACGCAAACCGAGAACGGACCCTCAGGCACCGAAATGCCACTCTAATGAGACATGGCAAAGACATGGAATATGATATGCAAACATGCAAAAATCAGTAGCAAAATGAGGGGCAAAACAGCCCCGAAAGATGGCGAAATGACACCAAATGCAAGGAATGGTCCCGAAATGCGAATTTAGGCACCCGAAATGGCCTATAGCTATGCAATGCATGCACAATATGGACATGGAATGAAAATACAGTAGCAAGGCAGCCCCAAAACAAGCATTTTTCAGTCTAAAACATGGCCAAACAGCAAGCATAGATAGGGCAACAATGGCATGCAAAAATAGGGGCCAAGAGAGGGGTATTGAAGTAGATGGTAAATGCAAAGCCCAAACAACAAAATACCCTTCTACAACACTGAAGAGGGACCAAAAATGTGAACATTTACAGTTTATGACAGCCCCAAAATCAGTATACAAATATGCTCAAAATGTCATGCAAGATGAGGCTCAAAAGAGGCTATAACATGAGGTATACAAAATAAACACCAAACAGCCAAAGACCCTTAATAAATCATGTCAAGAAGGTCAAAAAATGACCACTTTCAGTCCTGATCATGGCCCAAAAACAGAAGCAAAATGGGCTAGCAAAGCATGCAAAAACAAGGGTAAAACATGGATTCAAAGCAAGTGGCATATGGAGCACGAAAACAAGGTTGAGCCCTTCTTCAATGTTGAAGAGGGGCTCAAAATAAGCACAATATCAGTTCATGAGATGCTCCAAAACAGATCATACATAGGCTACATAAAGCATGCAAAATATTGACATACAAAGAGATATTGAAACAAGTGTGAGATGGGGCTCTCAAAGAGGGTTGAGCCCTTCAACAAACATATAGAATAGCTCAAAATAGACCTAGTTTCAGTTAAGGTCGGAGCTCAAAACAATAAGCAAATAGGCTAAGAAATTGGTGCAAAAATGGGCTACAAAAGGGGGAAAGTCTACTTACCCTTGAAGACCAATACTTTGACTACTTCTTGGACCAAATTTGATGACTCTAAGCTGCTGGAATTCCTCCCTTTGCTGCTGGAATGGAGTGGTGATGGTAGAGCTTGAAGATGATGAAGAAATGGAGCCTAAACTTGAAGGAAATGGAATGATATGTATGTATATGCTCAAACCAATTCTTGTAACCCTTTCTCTAGAGTTGGGAGGCCCTCTATATAGACAAGAGAGGGAGAGGAGAATCAAGGCAAAAGTGGAGGGAAATGAGCCCTTCTTTCCCTCCAAAAGGGTCCCCCGGATAGAGATATTTTTGGGAGAAAACCAAGGCACAGCTGGAATGTACTCAACCTGAAGAAGCAGGCCGGCCTGGCATTTTGGCTGCAGGTGGCCGGCCGGCCACCCCCTATGGCCGGCCGGCTAGGGGTCAAAAGGGTCAAGTTGAGTTAATGGCCGGCCACCAGATATTGGTGTCCTCCCATGTCCCCTCATCACAACCCTGTGGTTCAAATTTGGAAAATGTAAAACAGGAGAGAGAACAAGCCACTTTTAAGAGGGGTTCAAAAGGGTCAAATTGAATTACTGGCCGACCATAGACTTTTAGGGTCCTCCCATGTGTGTACAACACAAATATGTGGTTCGGGGTTGAAGAAGGTGGCCCTATGGTGGTCAACATTGGCTCGGAAGTGAGAAAAACGGGCGTCGGAGGGCGCCGGAGGAGCATAACTGGTTGCTGAGACAATTGATGGCCTCCCACCCTTCAGTGACCTTCCTGGTGATAAAATAGAGGTACCTGCCAAAAATGAACAAAAACCGATGCAAAACGAATGCTCGGGGGCCAAAACACGCAGTTCGGGGTCCTGAAAATAGGCCGTTAAGCACCGAAAGTGGCATTCGACCACGAAGTGGGTCTCTCAGGCCCCAGTGTCCCTCGAAAGGGAATAAATGAGATGCATGCCAAAAACCGGAGCAATCGGAGATGGTTAGGCAGTCCCGAACCGAGGCACACGGCCTGACGGCTCCGAAAACCGGGAACCGGGCTCCGAAATGGGCAAAATGGCCTACGGCCACGAAATGTAGCCCACGGCCACTGAGAGATGGTCTACTGGACCTCTCCCTCCCCTCAGGAAGAAAAAACAGAGAAAACCGAGCCTGGCTCGCAAACCGAGGCAAGGCACAGAAGAGGGTTCGGAAGTCCGGAGGCAGGGCTCACGGCCGCGACTCCGAGACTTCTGAACGAGCACAAAATGCAACATCACCGAGCGCTCAAACGGTGACGTCTGAGTCTTAAGGTTGGTCAAAAATGGGGTGTCTACAGGTCTGAAGGTGGAGCTATCGTCCGGTTGTCGATGAGATTTTGGACCTCATGACGAAGGCGGTAGCAACGGTCGGTGCCATGATCGCGCTGCTGATGGTACATACAGTACTTTGCAGGGTTATGTCTGGTTGGGAGTGGGTCGGGAAGAGGTTGAGGATCGAGGGGTTTGAGATGCCCTTTTTCCATCAGGAGTTTTAGTGCGCTAGTCAGGCTCATATAGAGGGGGGTGAAAGTTCTGCCCTGAGCTTGGGCTGGGCTGGCTGGTCGTAGGCTTGGTTTGGCAAAAGGGTTGGCTATGACGACTGTATTAATTTCAGTGGGTTCGGGAATAGTGCTACTTCTGGCATTGGTACTCCCTGCAATCGCCCTCCTTGTCGGTTCACTTGTTCTGGGAATGATCCCGCTGTTAAACGCATTCTCGACCTGAACCCCCAGTTCATGGAAACTTTTGAAAGTGAATAGCGGAGCCACTATCAACTTTTGCAACATATCATGCTCGAGGTTTCGCACCATCATCTGCACTTGATCTCTCTCAGAAGGGTGATTTGTCATCTGTGCTGCCTTTGCCCTCCACCTTGCAACAAATTCCACAAAAGGCTCTGTTGGGTTCTAGCGGGTTGTTTCAAGCTCTTGCATGGTCATTTCAACCTGGGTATTGTAAGAATACTGATCAACAAAGGCCTCAGCCAGTTCTTCCCAGTTTTGTTTCACTTTATCTTCCAACTTAGCGTACCAAGTGGCTGCTATACCCGAGAAGGTTCTTCCATACAAAAAGAGTTTCTGTGGCTTAGTCAGACCCATCGGCTTCAGGACATCCAAGAAAAGTCGGATATGTACCATTGGATCTCCAGACCCGTTGAAACGGTCAATATATGGCATTTTTAATCTGTCTGGGAGCCGTACAGCAGACTCGGTGTGCCCATCCTCAATGTCGGGAATGGAGTTAAGGCCCTGTGCCTTTTTGAATTGCTTCTCAAGGTTCGCAATTTTCACTGCGGTCAGATCGAGGTCATTAGCATCAAGGGGATAACGCCTCTCATTAGGCTGCACCAGGGGTCTGAAAACTTGGGCTTGAGCCAGCCCTTCTCGAGGATCTGGACCCTGCAAATCTTTAGTTGGTGGAATTGGGTCAAAGTTCGGCTACGGTCCCAAAGCTGGATGTGAGGCAGATGCCCCAGATGGGCGCTGCGTTTCAATACTGGTCTCAGCCTGCATGGTAGTTCCCTGATTTAGCGCTGCTATCACGGCCACAAATTCTTCCGAACCCTGTGCCATCACGGTCTGCTGAGTCTGAACAAAGGTGATGTGACTGGCGACTGACGGATCAGATGAACCGGTGAGCCCTGATTGGCCTTTCTTTGCCTTGCCTCAGCGAAAGAACACTGGTTGCCCTTGAATTGAATTTCTGACCTAACAAAGTCTATCAGCACTAGTCCAATGTACCCAGGGGATATCGAAGCCTTCTGAAGCTATAGTTCCCAGGACTACCTAGCAAAAGGGAAAACAGAGAGCATCTCAGCCTGATTTTATCATAACCCATATGAGCAAAGCTGAATGACTGTGCCCCCCCTACTGAATTCTGCCCCAAAAATTCTGCCTGTAAACCGATACCCTCAGGTAAACTAAATCCCAAAATACTGAACTGGTGCCCGCAGGCCTGATGCCCAAACTTGTAAACTGTTACATGCATTTCCCTGTAGAGACGCACTCTAAAAGCACATAGCAGATAAGTGAGAGCCAAAACACCCCTATGTTGAGGTAGGGTTTCCCTGTCCTATTTTGTCAGGAACTAGGGCTTCACTACGCACACAGCAGTTTCAAACAACCTATCGGGTAAGCAACCTGTCCCAGTTTGGAATGGTCACTATGGATCCGAATATGCACTAGGTCGAATGGTCAAAAAGGGTGCCCCGGTAAAACCGGGGTTTGTGTTCCCATACTGGCAGAGCCCACAACCGGTCAGCCTTATGGTCATGCCTTGACAAGGCAAGCCTCCGGCAAACCGTTCAGGAATAGCAGATGGCAAACACGGTGTCCTAGGCGCACCAATGCAAATGCAATGCAAAGAAACACATAAGTGTAGTCAAAACAAGATATCATGAGTTCGAGTCAAGTTCTCTAAATCCCCAGCGGAGTCGCCAGAAACTGTAACAGGCCCGCAGGGGGACCTCGCTACAGCTCGGACTCGATTTGTGTCACGGTTCTAAATCTTGAACCAAAGAGTCCAAATCTGGCAAATCGTTTTGAGAAAACAGATTTTTGAAAGAAGTGCCAAACATGGACTGCTTTGCCAGATACAGAGTCGCCACCTAAATATTTTATTTTGGGGAAATTTAGGAAACCCTGACTCGGTGCCAAAGGCCACGTGTCCGTCATCACCAAAGTTGCCTCAGCTCGGGAACTTGGGTACGATTGGGGAAGGTCACTTCATGAGCACCCCTGCTCGCCCGATCAAAGATCGGCCTCTACTAACCATGATATCAAGTTTTGAAAACATTATGTGTTCTTATTCCGGTTATTAGCCTAGATTTACTATGTGATGCGCACAGCATACAAGTATAGACTGAGTCGCCTGAATTGGAACAAAACATTTCATGTTTGTTTTTGAAAGATGGTTTGCTACTCGCAAGTAGGCTTAAAATGCAAATTTTGCCACCCTCAGGTGGGCTTAGAAAACATGGTTTTGCCACTATCTAGTGGGCTTAAAACTCACAGTCAATGATTTTGTTCCAATACAAATAACTCAACCTCCACCCACAGGCATTCAGGCAGTTATATCACATAAGCACGTAGCCTCATGGTAAGCATGCTATTCTAGCAGTCACACACACACATGCAAGGATGCTAAAGCATAAAACTTACCGAGTACTCCAAGCCAAAACAGAAGCTAATTAGAAATCCATGCATGATCCTAATTATACAGAAATGCCTAATGCAACACATGCAAGATGCAACTATAGCAGGCTCGGCTATTCTAAAACATGGCATATGGAATGCTACAACTAACATGTATTCAACTTGGAATTGAAATACAAATGCAGTTAGTATGATGCGCCGAGCCCGGTGCATGCAAGACAGATGAATGAATGCAAACATGCTATCATATTGTATGCTAATTGAAACATGCCCTAATCTAACCATCATAAGCTAGCAAATAAAAGGGAAAGAAAGACGTGGGGTTGGAAGACATACATCACACGTACGCACACTTATTACAGTTGTGCCCTCACTCAGAAGGTCCGAAAGAATAATACAGTCCCAAATAAATATTACAGTCCAAATAATACAGTCCGAATATGTACAAATTCCTAATTAATTAACAAAATTAACTAAGAAAAATAATAAACTGGCATGCAAGCCAGAGACTGCCTTGATTCTGGTGAATGATGTATGTTTGGGCTGCCTTTGTGCGGAAATCCACTGTGATGCCCCAATTAGCCTCTGTTTTGCAATAATTTTTGGAAAGCGCGCCAAGCCTCGGAAGACTGCTGATTCTTGATTTACTGCAACAGAGAGCAGGAAAGGGGCATGGCAATGTATTTTCACAAATGTATGCATGCCTCGATCCTCGTGCCACCAATCACGCATCTCGATGCATGATGGCCGAGGAGTCGAATTGCACAACTCAATATGAAATGAATGCATATGAGGACACAATAAGACCTAACTCCATCATGGATAATCCGGAGTGTTGGTGACTGGGAATTGAGACACGTTCCGTCACTCGGAGTACGAAACGCACCTCGTTTCCCATGCTCGGGCTAACCCTTATCCCAAACACGATGCAATATGCATGACATGCATGAATGCAACTAAGATACAACCTAACATGCACAATGCTATGGAATGGCATACACAATGCACGAGGTAACATGGCATACACAATGCGCTAACATACACCCTAGCATGCACAATGCTATGAAATGAAATGGCATACACAATGCATAATGGGCTTACACCAACATGAGTGGACCTCAGCCACACTCACATAGGAGGCCATTAGATGAAAATGAGACAACTCGAGACGCGTGCACGCGTGCACGCAAACCGAGGACCGATCCTAAGGCACGAATGCCACTCTAACAAGACATGGCAAGACATGGGATATGGCATACTATCATGCAAATTTCAGTAGCAAGATGAGATGCAAAACAGTCCCGAAACATGGCAAAATGGTACCCGATGCATGGAACGAGTCCCGAAACATGAAATTTGGCTCATGGAATGACCTATAGCTATGCAATGCATGCATTATTTGAAAATGAGACCTAAAGACAGATTCAAGGCAGTCCAAAAATAAGCACATTTACAGTTTCGAGCAAAGTCAAACAGTGAGCACAAATGGGCCAAAATTAGCATGCAAAAATGGGCCAAAAGGGGGGTGATTAAGCAAGTAGCAGCTGCTGACTTCAAACACAAGAGGTCCCTTCAACAATGTTGAAGAGGAGCCCAAAATATGGCTATTTACAGTTAAGGACCAGACCCAAAACAGTGTACAAGTAGGCCCAAAATGCTATGCAAAATATGGCCAACAAGAGGTTTAAACACAAAGTATACAAAGGGTGCCTCAAACAGCCAAAGACCCTTAATGAAACATGAAGAGAGAGTCAAAATAAGGCCATTTTAAGTTCGGACCAGAGCCCAAAAACAGAAGCATAATGGGGCTAATAAATCATGCAAAAATGGGGCCTAGAGAGGGGTACAAAAGCAAGTGACACATGGAGACCCCAAACAGTGATGAGCTCTTCAACAATGTTGAAGAAGGACTCAAAATAAGCAACTTCAAAGTTTACTATATGCCTCAAAACAGATTACACATAGGCCAAAAATAACATGCAAGAAAATGGCATAAAGAGGGGCAATGAAGCAAGTGCAAAATGGGGGCCTCAAACAGGGAAATACCCTTAAACAAACATGAAGTAGAGCTCAAAAAAATGCTATATTCAGTTATGGTCGGAGCTCAAATATGCAAGAAAGTATGGCTAATGTATTGAGCAAGAATAGGACCAAAAAGAGGAGAGAAGGACTTACCCTTGAAGACTCAACTTTGACAGCCTCTTGGTCCAAAATACAGCACTCCTAGCCTCTGAAAAACCAACTCCAGCTGCTAGAATGGAAGATGGAAGGGTGGGGGTATGGGTTGTAGAGTAAAGGGTGTAGGACTTGGATGTTTTGAAGGTTGGAAGAGTAGAGATAGGGGAGATATGCATACAAGGCTTAAAGGCAAAATTTCTAAACCCTAAACACAGCTGGGGAGCCTGGTTTTATAGACAAAAGGGGGTGAAAAAGAGGGGGAAAAATGGGGGGGGAAAACTAATTCAAGTTTCCCCCCAAAAGGCCAAACCCTCGGACATGGGTGAAGTGCAAAACAAAATACATGGCTAGAACACACTTGGGAGGGGGATAATGGTCGGCTAGTTTAAAAGGGCAAAAAAAGTCATTTTTTTAGATAAATGGCCGGCCGGCTACTTTTTCTGGGTTTTCTGGCCGGCTAGCTACTTTTTCTGGCTTTTCTGGCCGGCCAGCTACATTCAGGACAAAAAAAGTGGGCTTCCGGAAAGAAAAGTGGCCGATGGGTGATTGGGAAGTCCAAATGTAGCCGTTCAAGTGTCCAAATTGAAGCCCCAGAAGTTAGCTTTCCAATGGCGCAAACCTTGCATCAAAATTTTTCCTGTGGAAAAAGTTATTCCTATTTCCGTGAAGCCGCGCAGATTCGGTCCCAACCGGAGTGATGCCCTACTTCAATCAACCATATCTCCCCTATCCGGAATTGGATTTAGGAGATTCTTGAGTGCAAAATGAAGCCCCGGAAGTCTTATTTCCAACGGTGGTGGCCTCATAGCTTGATTCCAAGTATGCGAATGAATAGGCCCGATTCGGCGAGGGCTGTCCGATTCTCTCTTAACGATTCATGCCCATTTTCTCCCCCAATTGGATTTCTTCCTTCTTCTCCTCTTTTCTTCAACTTCAAACCCCTAAGTAAGGTATTTTGAAAGATTTTTCAAAGATTTTATCTCTCTTTCATTCATTTCCACTTTGTCCTTGCTCGGTTTACCGAAAAGCGCAACATTTGACAAAATGCGAGCCTCGGAACATCGTAAAAACTTTATTTCAAAAACGTTTTGAAAGAGAGGGTTTTAAGACTAAAATCTTTTGATCAAGATTGTTTTGGTCCAGAATAGGGGTATGAAGTTGAGATTTGACTCTTTCTCTTTGCCGAAGAAATTGCACCTTTCCCCTGCACAACTTTCTCCACCATGTAAACCATCAGTCGCGTCCAAGTCTTATGGATGGTCAAAAATGCGGTGTCTACACCCGGGTTGAACTGTGCGGTTTTACGAAAAAACAAATCCTGTTTTGCACAAATGTAGAGAATGGCACAGCACTCTGAGCACAAAACAAATCATTTTGAAATTTAAGAAATGAGTTCTTAACCGGGTATTGAGCCTACGACTGATCACAGCAAAAATGACTCAACAACGGAAAGTAAAAGGGTAAATAACCTAAACACATCTATTAACACTCGAAACGACTCAAGACAAGAATCGAAACAAACAAAACCAGAAGACACGACACTCAGACGTGTCCCAACAGCGAGAGACCTCTCAGTTCATGAGGAGCCAGTTTCTCTGGGTATCATTTCCCACATTTTCTAATTTGTGATTCTCACATCACTCGGCCCTCAGGCTCGGTTTTTTTTGAAAAAGCCCTTTTTCTCACTTTTTCTCTCCACGCACATCTCTCTATTTTTCAATCTCTCATTTTTTTTATCCCTCCCCTGGGTGGTTGATGGATAAACAAGAAGTTGTGGGTTCATGCCCGACATCACCAACTCACGGCTATTTCTTCTGGTGACATCTAGTCGATGCCCTGGAAGAGGAAGTGGAGTATCTTGATCCATTCCAATTTGTGCTTCGCACTTGGCTTGATACCTCGTTTCTTGGAGGTTGAGAGAGCTTTCAGCCCTTTGTTGTTAGCTCCAGTTGTACGCTTTGTAGCGAGTAGAGTGCCTTCTAGCAAATAGAGTGCCCTCTGGTAAGTACGTTAACAATGGGGAAAAGACCAAAAACCTGACTCAACTGTGCCCCTAGTTCATCATTTTGACCATTTTCTTGTTTTGGTTTTCTACTAAAACAATTTTGACCAATATGAGAGTTAGTTTAACATACTTGTTCACTTTTCTAATTCAAAATCATACAAGTCAGGCTATGAGCACTGAAAATTTTCTTTTTTGGGTCCAAGAAATAGTCTAATTTTGGAAAATGGAATAATTTTTGAAAAATTAGTCAACCTCAGTAAAAATTCTCAAAAACTATTTTTGCAAATGGCCATTGCTCAACAAGCACGGAATCTAATCTCGAGATGCACAACCTCAGATCCAAAACAATGGAAAATTACCCCTTGTCTGAACGGCACTACACAGCAACGGAAAGTTGTCCCTTGTTTGAATAGTACCGCAGTACATTGTAATTAGTTCTCAGAGTGACGATCACAGCCGAACTCTCGGACGCAGAGAAGGCAAAGATAATCAAAACTATTACATGGACACAATCGATTTGGAAGTGTTTATGGCTGGACTTCAGAACGAAGTTGCCTACGTATCCCAAACATGAGAATCAAGCCTTACGTAGTTTCGGTTAAGGTACACTCGGGTATTAACCTCTCCTTTTGTGCTCTAACTTTTGCCAAGGCCGCCCTTCCGGGTTTTCAACCTTGCGAGCTATGTTCTTCTTTTCTTTTCAATTCTTTTCTTTTCTTTTCATTTTTTTTGTTTATTTTTTTTTTTCATTCTTTGCATTTTTCTTTTTTGTTCTTTTCTTTTCTTTTCATTTGCTCTAACTTTTGCCTGGGTCACCCTTCCGGGTTTTCGACCCAGCGAGCCTCTCAAGGGTAAAAGTGTAGCTTTGTCCATGTCAAATGGTTTTAGGATCTGGAAACCATTTGGATCTAGGAGAGTGGCTGCTGTTCGCTGATGATGTAGGAGTCCATCCAATGGGGGCTGAATTTGCCCCTAGTGTTGTGGATAGGAACTCGGTTGTCCTTCAGCAATACTTTCTTCTTTCTTCCCTTCTAGGATTTGGCATTCTTGCCGATCTTCATTGATTTGCAGAGTGATCCATTTTTAGCTCTTCGAGCACATTTGATACTTTTTTCCCCTAGTTCGAGGGGCTTCTGATCTAGCTTCACAAGCTTCTTTTTGACGACGTCTGACCATCTTGATTTGACTTTTCTTGCCTCTTGCTCAAGGGCTGCTTCAAATCTGGCCACACGGGCCTCACATTGTGGTTAACTGTTGAACATTCTGAATCCAAGTTCAAGGTTTGAAAGCAAAGGGGTTGAGTCTCGAGGCTGAGAGCGATCCCAAGTTGCACAATCTCGAGAGCGATTCCACACAGGTCTTCGCAGGACGGCGCAAAACATTTTTTGAAATCTTTTAAGAAAGCGATTAATCGTTCGCACTGAAGACAATGTAGAACCAATCTGGATCAAGCTAGGATCCTTCCCAGTACTCACATTAACAAACATGATCTCATTCATTAAGGGCTTAGCATGCCTCTCTTCCTCTCAATTGATCAAATTTTGCAAATCCTGAGGAATTCCTTCCTCTTCATTTTCATCACAGTGTTCAAAAAGTTTTGAAAAGCTTAGGTCAATGCAATGATTTAAAGGCGCAGAAAAGCAGGTGAAAAGCACTGCCGTTTCATTCAAACGTTCTGGCACAACTGGCTCAAAGCAGAGGTAAGCACAAAAACATGAAAACCACAGCTGTTTCATTCAGATCTTCTGGTGTAACTGGCTCCACGGTAGAAACAGACTCAAAAGAAAGCGAAAAGACAAACACAAAACAAAATAGTGATATCCGAGGTAACGCCCCCGGAATCACCCGACTCCTATACAACAGGACTGACTCGATACAACAAGACAGACCCGACTGACTCAGCACAAAAGACTGACTCTGCACAATACAACAAGACTGACTCAACACCCAAGTCAGAAAGTACAAAAACTAGCATTCGCAAATGCTCAAAATAGTGCGTGCTATACACCACATCCGAAGTAAACTGAGCGCCGCCCGCAGGTGGTTCATCCCCTGATCACATCACATTATCCTCTAGGTTCACTGATCTAGTGATGATAGACTTTGCTAAGCTTGGTGGGAGGACGACCCCATTGTCAAACAAATCCTGTACTTCGTGGCGAAGACGGAAGCAATTATCGGTGCCATGACCGGTTTGTTGATGGTACGCACAATACTGGGTAGCGTCATGACTAGATGGAAGACAACTAGGGAGAGGCCGAGGCTTGAGGGGTTTGAGATGCCCCTTTTCAGCAAGGATTCGAAGTGCCTTAGACAAAGGCATGTAGAGGGCATGGAAGACCCTGCGACCTCGAGGTAGATACTTCGAGGTTTGTGGATTTTTACTAGATGCACTAGAAAAAGGGTCGGCAGGTATTGGCTTGGTCTGTTGATCTTTCCCAGGTGTAGAATTAGGGTTGGAAGGAACAGTTCTGGTATGAGGGCCCTTCTCTAGACTTTCCCCTTGGCTCGAACTGCCCTCGTTTTGAGTGGCAAAAGTGTCATCCACAGTTTTTGTAGCAACTGCGAGCACCTGTTGTTTGTTCAGTCCCCCGGCTTTCAAAGCCTCAACAGTCCGCAGAAGTTGTTCGTAGGGATCAGTGTCTACCCTCACCTTGTTCTTACCGCTCGCCTCAACTTGGTCGAAGGTTTGGGTTGCTACATTAGTATGAAGCCCCGTTGTTGTCGACATGTTATTGCCGGAACTTGGGATGGCTTCAGGTTAGCTGAGTTCAATTACAATCCACCCCAATAATGGGGGCTCTTTTGGCATGAAGTTCCCAGCATGTGATATGATCGATGGCGGAGCCGACATTCCGAAGGCTAGATCAGCCACAGATCTCTGAAGATCGCCGATCATTCCCATCAGCTCAAAAGTGGTGGGCTCACGGGTTTGGAATAATTGGGGTTCCCAGATTGGATTTGCGGCAGGTGACCTGGGCGGACGTTGCATTTCCACATCGGTCTCACCCTACATGGCGATTCCCTGGTTTAATGCTGCTGCCATGGCCACAATTTCTTCTGAATTTTGCATCATCACGAGTCTGCTGAACTAAACAGAGGTGATGTGACTGGTGACTAACGGATCAGATGAACCAGTGAGCCTTGATTGGCCTTTCTCTGCCTTGCCTCAGTGAAGGAAAATACCGGCTGCTCTTGAACTGAATCTCTGACCTGACAAAGTCTATCAGCACAAATCCAATGAATCTCGGGGGATATTGGAGCCTTCTGAAGTTACGATTCCACGACTACCTAACAAAAGAGAAAACCGGCAGCATCTCAGCCCAATTTCACTAATACAAACATGAACATAACTAAATGACTGTACTCATTACTGAATTCTGCCCAAAAATCTACCTCAAATCTGATACCTTCAGGTAAACTGATTTCCCGAAATACTGATGCCCTTAGGCTTGATACCCAGACTTGCAAACTAATACATATAACCTGTAGGGACACACTCTGACAGCACATACCAAGCAAGTAAGAGCCCCCCTATGGAGGGGTAGGGTTTCCCTATCCTATTTTGTCAGGAGCTAGGGTTTCACTACGCATATAGCGGTTTCAAACAACCTATAATCGGGTAAGCGACCTGTCCTAGTTTGGAATAGTCACTATGGTTTCTGAATATGCACTAGGTCGAATGGTCAAAAGGGTGCCTCGGTAAAAATCGAGGTTTGTGTTCTCATCGTGGCAGAGCCTGCAACCGGTCAGCCTTATGGCACGCTTCTCGAAGCGAGCCTCCGGCAAACCGTTCAGGAATAGCATACGGCAAACACGGTGTCCTAGGCGCACCAATGCAAATGCAATGCAAAGAAACACATAAGTGTAATCAAAACAAGATATCATGAGTTCGAGTCAAGTTCTCTAAACTCCCCAGCAGAGTCGCCAAAAACTGTAGACACGCCCCGAGAACCCCTAAAGCTCCGCGCTTTACGAAGGTGCGAAATCTCGTTTGTTCTCTAGCATACTACAGTTCGGATTCAAATGTCACGGTTCTGAATCTAGTCTCGCAAAATGCAATGCAAGACCGATAAATCACCAAAGAGTCCAAATCCAGCAAATCGTTTTGGAAAACTGATTTTTGTAAAGAAGTGCCAAACATAGACTACTTTGCCAGATACAGAGTCGCCACCTAAATATTTTGTTTTTGGGGAAATTTAGGAAACCCTGACTCGTTGCCTAAGGCCACGTGTTCGTCATCACCAAAGTTGCCTCGGCTCGGGAACTTGGGTACGATTGGGGAAGGTCATGCAATGAGCACCCCCGCTCGCCCGATCAAAGATCGGCCTGTACTAAGCATGATATCTTGTTTTTGAAAGCACATGCGTTCTCATTCTGGTTAATTAGCAAGAATTACTATGTGATGCGCACAACACACAAGTATAGACTAGATCGCCTAATTTGGAACAAAGCATCGCATATCCGTTTATTTGGAAATGGTTTGAAGTTTGCTACTCGCATGTAGGCTAAAACACAGATTTCAATGAATCGTTCCAATTCAAGTAATCCAACCTTCACCCATAGGCATTCAGACAGTTATATCACATAAGCAATTAGCCTCATGGCAAGCATGCTGTCATGGCAACACTTACACATATGTAAGATGCTAAAGCATAAACACTCACAGTGTACTCCGAGACAAAACAAAGAACTAGTTAGTAATCAATGCATGATCCTAATTCATGTCAAGATGGTTAATGCAACACAGGCAAAATGCAACTAGAATAGGATCGGCTATTCTAAGATGGCATATGAGATGTGACAATTCGATACAGGTATTCAAGTAGGGATTAAAATACAATGCAGTTAGTATGATGCGCCGAGCCTGGTGCATGCAATATAGATGAATAGATGCAAACATGCGAGCATAAGGATGCTAAATGAAATATACCCTAAAACTAACCATCGTAAGCGGTTAAGTAAAAGGGAGAAAGAAGTGGGGTTGGAAGACATGCATCACACACACGCACGCTTATTACAACAATTGCGCCATCTCGATGGAGAGACCGAAAAAATAATACAAACCATCTAATTAACTAACTTACAAGCTAATTAATTATTACACAACTCTTAACTAATTAAACAAATTAATTAAACTATGAAAACAGTAAAGCAGCCTCAGGAAGAGGAACAAACGCATGCTCGGTCGGCTTCGCTTGGAAATCCGTTGCCATGCCTCATGTTGCCTCTGTTTGCATTGTTTTTCACCTCTGAAAACTGCACAATTCTCTGTGATGATTTTTAATCACCTCAAGGACACTCTGAGAGGCCATCAATGAAAAGATAAGGCCATCAACCAAGGGAAACTGGTCATCGACCAAAAATAAATCTCTCGGCCAGACATTTGTAGCCGACCGGCACTGAAGATAGCCGACCGGCCATCTCTTCATGTAAAATGCTCCTTTTGCTGCAGACAAGGACAAACAGAGCATGGCAATACATTTACAAGACAATGTTTGCAACTACACCCCTTATCATGTTTAAGACTCAAAGGAGTGTAGTTCTCGACCCTCGGGCCACCAATCACGCATTCCAATACATGATGGCCAAAGGAGCCAAGTGTGCAATTCAATTTCAAATGAAATGCACAAAACACATAAGGGGCCCCAACCTCTATCATGTTTGATCAAGAGGCAAGGGATGCACACATAATGCAATGCAAACATGCAAGCATGATGCGAACGACTCAAGCATGCAACAAGTATGCAACAAGATCATGCAATGCATCTAATATGCAATAGGCATACAACCTAAACATGTGAACATGCATGGCATACAACAACATGCGAAATGAAGCAAGCATGCAACAACACGCAAGACAAGCATGCAACAACATGCAAAGATGGACTTAAACTAAAGTGGACAACTCTTAAACGTGCCCAAATCAGTGGCCAGAATACTAAGAAATGATAGACAAAAGCACATACAAACATGCACATGTGATGGCCTATCACCTAGGCATGGGAGGGTAACTTTCAAGAACACTTAAAAGGGGACAAACATGGACATGTGACAAACATGGACATGTGACAAACATTGCAAGCTCTGAAATCATGCATGGAAAGGTGCCAAACCAACCAAACAAAGCAAGCAAAGCATACAAGAAAGCCCAAAGCTTAAGGCTAGCCAAGGGACTCAAACCATGGCCACAAGAATCAAGCCCCAAAGGGCCAAGGGCATCCAAAATAGTCCCAAGGAAGGTCAAGACAAGACCAAAAACATGCTCGAAACTAGCCAACACAAGCTAGAATACAACTCCAAAAGCATGAAGCATGCAAGGCTACAAAAGGGGTGTTACACTACACCTATTACAACCACACATGACATGACTTAAACCAATAAAATCAGAGTTATGGTATGTCAAAATAAACCTAAAAACCCACCTAGATGGCATCCCAAAGGTCTAAGCATGGAGGAATACACAATGGTCCATTCATGAGGCGTAAAACATCAACTCTTTAAAGCATTAAAGGAGTGATAGGTGCAAGTGTATGAGCATGAAACATGGACTGAAATATCATAACAAATTATGCCAAATCATTGAATAAGCCAAGTAATGCATGCTAGTGACTTGGACACTTGAAGCTAACAAGCTAGAATGCCTTATGGCTACACAAAGCATGGCATATATGATCAAAACAACATGAAACAGAGCTGAAGCATGGTAAAACATGACTAAAAGCTCCTTTGAGTTGAGCCAAAATATGCAAGCATGATGGTCTAAACACAAGATGCATGTTAAGGCAATAGAGAGGATTACAAGACAAGTACATGGTGCATGCAAGAAGCCATTAAACCAACCTTAGACAGAGGTAAAACATGGCAAAATAACACCAAATACTTGCTGAAATGGAGCTAAAACAAGCTAAGCAAACATGCTACCAATATAAGCCATTTATACTAGCATACAAGACAACAAGGAGAGGGGATGACCCTCTCCTATTTAAGACCTCAAAACTACCTTTCCACCACTGAAAATCCTCTGGATTTCAGTGGTAGAAAGGTCATGCAAAGACAAGAACAAAGGCCAAAGGGATGGCTCCAAACAAGGCCTAATAAGGCCTAAGAGGGGGTAAACAACCCCAAACCAAAAAGTGATCTTAAACAAAGATCTAAAGCATTAAAAAACAGAACTTTTATCAGTTTAGAGTCAAGCTTAAAATGATAAGCAAAAGGGTCTAAAAGCTTAAGCAAGAATGGGGGTTTAAAAGCAAGGAACTCACCCTTGAAGACCACCTTCAAGAACACAACTCCAGCAACTTTTCCAAGCTTAAACCAGTCCAAGAACTCTGAAATCAACCTCAAGGGACCTCAGCTCCAAGAGGATGGTGTTCTACTAGGTGTTTGTGTACAATAGTAAGACAAAATGACACTTTGAAGCATAAAATGAAGAATCAAGGCAAGATAGATACAAAACTATATCTAACACTCAAACCCTAATTTTTCTGTACCTCTAAGAAGGGAGGAGGAGCTCCCTTCTTATAGAAGTTCAATTCCTAAGCTTGTTGAGCAAGCTAAGCAATTGAAACAAATCCCTCCATACACGTGTATGGAGGATGTGAATTGTGCATGCCAGCTATGACAGCTGGCATAAAATATCTGCATAAAGCAGATGAACAGGGCTCAGCCAGAAAATATGGCCGATCGACCAACATAAGTGCCGACCTACCAAAAAAAGTGCCGATCGGCTAACACTTTTGGCCGATGGCAAGAAAACAAGGCCGATGGCTTCATGCCTTGGCCGATGGGTTGAGGGGATGGCCAACAAGCCATCCTCTTCCCTCAAAAGCAAAAACACAAGTGCTTGGTCCACAACCAAGCACAAAACAGACAAGTTGAGAGATCTTGAGGCAAGGCGCGCGGCCAAGACCTCCGGGAACTCAAAACGAACACGAACATGGATGATCATCGAGTGTTCAAACGATGACGTCCAAGTCTTAAGGACGGTCAAAAATGGGGTGTCTACACATACTCAGCTTCGTAAGTTGACAGTGTTACAATAGCTTGCTTCTTGGATGACCATGTAAACATTGTATTTCCCATAAAGACAACAAATCCAGTAGTACTCGTTCATTCATCTAAGTCACGTCCCTAGTCGCTATCTGAATAGCCGCAAGACTGAAATTATCAGTCGATTTATAGAATAAACCATCGTCCATTATACCTTTGATGTAGCGAAGGGGTGATTGATCTGGTGTTTCCATATATCTGCTAATCAGTCCTACTTCATAGAGTATGTCTGGCCTGGTGCAAGTAAGATAATGAATGCTTCCAACTAAGCTTTTAAAATAAGTTGGATCTACATCACCATCCTTTGTACCTTTTCCGAGTTCTACTCCACTGTCTACATGAGTGTTCATTGGATTGCAATTCTCCATTTCATATCTCTTAAGAATCACCTTGGTGTAGACACTTTGGGAAATAAAAATTTCATCTTCTCTTTGTACCCCTTCAATACGAAGAAAATCGAACATCCATCCAACACCTGTCATTTCAAATTCTTGAACCATGCTTCTTTTAAATTCTTTGAACATGGTTGGATTGTTGCCAGTGAAAATTAGATCATCAACATAACGATAAGCAAGTAACATGCTTCCATCAGCTTCCTTCTTTAAATTTAGCGCATGCTTATATGGGCATTTTTTAAATTGTCATAAAAATATTGATCAATACTAGTATTCCATGTATGCGGATCTTGCTTCAAACCATAAAGTGCTTTTTTCAACTTGTGCACTTTGTCTTCATGCCCTTTCTGAACATACCCCGAAGGTTGTTCAATAGAGATTTCTTCTTCAAGAAAACCATTAAGAAATGCAGATTTCACATCAAGTTGATAAATCTACCACTTGTGCTGGGCAGCCAAATAAATCATTAGCTTGATAATCTCCAACTAAGAAACTGGAGCGAATACCTCTCCATAATCAATTCTAGCTCTCTGCTTGTAGCCTTTTGCCACTAACCTTGTAGCAATTCATTTCGCCTTGTGCATTCTTCTTTGTCTTGTATACTTATTTCACTTCAATGGCTTTGTGGCCCTCCGGTAGACTGGTGAGCTTCCATGTATCATTTTTCTCGATGGCATGAATTTCTTCATCCATTGCTTTCTTCCATTTATCTTCTTGGATGATTTCTGAGAAAGTAAGTGGATCACTATCTGCGAGTAGGCAAAACATATTTAGATCTTCTTCTATGGCTTCCATGGCTTCATATATGTCCCTTAAACTCTTTATTCCCTTGTGTCTTCTAAAAAAAACTATCATCTGATGATGATAATGATGATGAAGGCGTGCCAATTCTGTGAGATGATGATGACGAAGTACCTCTAATATATGATGTCGGGGTTCCACATATAGGAGTTTGTGGCTCATTTGGGACTTCTCTTGTGATTTCAACTGCAGCTTTTGATGTTTCATATTCAAGAGTGAGTTCTACACCTTTAACAACTCCATATTAATTCCAGTTCCAAGCTTCTTCTTCTTTAAATATCACATCTCTACTCATCATCACCTTTTTGGTAATAGGATCATATAACTTGTATCCCATTGTTCTATCGCTGTATCTGACAAGGATATATTTTTCTCCCTTATCATCAAGCTTGGTTTTTCTTGCTTTTGGAATCTTGGTGAATGCAATACACCCAAATACTCTGAGATGGTTGACACTTGGCTTGTGTGAAATCCAAGCATTTTTTGGAGTCATAGAATGAAGTCTCTTGGTTAGGCATCTATTTAGTAAATACACAGCACATGATACGGCTTCAGCCCAAAATTGCTTGGGTAATCCTTTTCCTTTCAACATGCTTCTTGCCATATCTAAGATTGTAAGATTCTTCCTTTCAGTAATATCATTCAGCTATGGCGTATAGGATGGTGTTGTTTGATGCTTGATTCCATGTTCTTTGCAATAATTCTCAAATTCATTTGATGTATACTCTCCACCTTGATATGATCGCAACATCTTAATATAGTAACCACTTTATGTCTTAACAAAAACTTTGAAATCTTTGAAGAAGTTGAATACCTCCGACTTGTTTTTGAGGAAGTACACCCATGCTTTCCTACTGTAGTCATCAATGAATGTGAGGAAGTATCTATTCTGTCCATTTGGCATTGGATTTAATGGACCACACACATCGATGTGTACTAGCTGCAACGGCTTTGACACTCTCCAATTCACTTATTTGGCAAAGCTTGTTTTGTGATGCTTGCCAAGAATGCAGCCTTCACAAACTTCATTAGTATGAGCAATATAAGGGAGCCTTTTCACCAAATTCTTGCTTAACAATAGCTCCAAGATTCCAAAGTTGAGATGTCCAAACCTTAAATGCCATAGCCAGTCTTTGTCTTTGATGATGGCATCTAAACACTTCGCAGCATCATGTTGGATGTTCAAAGTAAACATCTGATTCTTGGACATTCTCATCCGGGCGATCAATTTACCATGATTGTCTTTGATGGTAAGATGACAATCTTTCATGCTAATATTGTATCCTTTCTCTAGGAGTTGTTCCATACTCAAAATATTGTTATTCATGGCAGGAACATAATAGACATTAGAGATGTAATCATGATCTTCATTCTTGAGCTTGATCAGAATGTTGCCTCTTCCTTTTACTGAAGTCTTTGAGGAATCACCAAATGAGACTTGTGCTTGTACAGTCTCATTAAGCTCAACGAACAACTCTCTTTTACTACACATGTGGTTATTGGCTCTGGAATCTAGATACCAAATATTGTTTTGGTTTTCAGTATCTCCATGACAGACAAACAGGACTGTAGGTCCGACTTTGTTTGTTTCTTGCTCGGCAAAATTTACTTGCTCTCTGACTTCTGTTGTTGCTCTACTTTGACATTCATTGCTATAATGCCTGAACTTGTGGCAATGGTAGCATTGAACATTGCTCTTGTCAATTCTTGGTCAGTTGTTGAAACCACCTCATTTTCCTCTTGGAGCGAAGTATGGTTGATTTATTCTTCATCTGGTTGGGCTTCTTCCGCCTCTTCCTCGAAAAATAGAACTTTGGTTATTGTAACTACGACCTCTTGTTCGGTCTCTTTGTGATGTCCCCCCTTGCTCGTTTTTGTCATTTATGAAAGACAACTTTGATTGAAAAGATTGCTCTAGAGAACGTGAAAGAGTCTTCTTGTTGATTCTTTGTTTATGGATCTCTAGTGTGCCTATCAACTCATCGGTGCTCATAGTACTAAGATCCTTGGACTCTTCTGTTGTTACAATCACGTGCTCAAACTTTGGACTAAGTGATCATAGAATATTCTCTATCACTTGAAGAAATTCTATCTTCTCTCTGTATCTTCTGATTTGATTAACAATAGTCAATGTTCTGTTGAAGTACTCAAAAATTGACTTATTGTCATTCATGTGCAACATCTCGAATTCAGCCTATAACACCTGAAGTCGAACTCTGATTAATAATAGTCAATGTTCTGTTTAGAGGTTGTTGCTGCTGAAATATTCTCAAAGCTTGATTCATCAATGCCTTGATAGGGTAGATACAAGGTCTTTTTATCTCTCTTCCTTGAATTTTTTAATGCCGTCTTCTGAGTTTCATTTAACTTTTCTTCGTCTTCGAGAGTAGCTCGTCATATCCTCAATCTACTAACTCCCACAAATCTTGTGAGGTTATTAGGACTTGCATTTGAATACTTCAATTTTCATAATTCTCCTTGCTGAGTTTTGGAAATTGGGCTTGAAAGAAATTGTTTATGTTGGCCATTAGTTGGTCTTTTAATCTTCAAATAAAATTTTCAAATTTTATAACGCAATTTGCTAATTCTGACAGCACGAATGTATCCAAAACAATTCAAATAGCTGAAAATGACTATTAGATTGTTAAACTTGGGGTCCAAATGGCTTAGATCAAACCAAAACAATTTAGTCAACTTAGATATGTTGAATCTGTAACCCGCAAAGCACCAAATAATTTCTACTGAACAACGGTATGATGACGTCAGCAACAGTGATAATGACGTCAGCAGCGGTCGTCTTTTTCGGCATAGTTGACTTTTCTGGACAAACTTTGGATGGCCGCATGGCTTTGTTTTAGCTCCTATTTGCTTGGTTTTTGCATCGTTGGAATTCTCTTGACAACTACTTCAATCTGGTATACTTAGAACTGGATTTTGAGTACTTTGAATATTTCAGATTCTAAAACTTGCTTTGTTTGTGAAATTCGACCACTTATGGACTCTTTTAACTCTGATACCATTGTTAGTGGGAGTGGAGTAAAAACCACTTATGGTGGTTCACAAAACAAACACAAGAGAGAGGATTTATAATCTGAAAAAATAAATTTATTTCACTCAAATATTTTAGAATACAATGTAGAGGAGAAACCAAACTCCCACAGTGCCAAACACTCTTACTCTCTAACTCTCTAACTCTCTTCTGTCTCCCACACTTTGATACATGAGCTATATAAACTTGAAAATCTAAAATCATTAAATGCAAATACAACTAAAACTCTAAATTTCAAAGGTAGCAGCCATTGTTGAAACCTTGATTTTTGCTTCCATATTCCTACTCTTAGCTAGGTCGGTGAAAAAGAAAAACTCTCAGTTAGGTCGATGGTGAAGTAAGATTACTTCACAACAATCACCACCAATCAATTATCTAGGCATGCCTCTTGGGGCTAATCCCAAGAGAGTCTACATGGGAGCTCATTATTGATAAAGTGAAGAAAAGATTATCAGTGCTATCTTTTCTTCTACTTTATTATATGTCCCTCTTCAGAATCCCCACCAGAGTGCCAAGCTTGATTGACAAATATTAGAGGACCTTTCTTTAGGGGGATAGTGATGACAAAAGTTACATCTACTAAATTAGGAGGCATGCTTTATTAGCAAACAATATGGAGGTTTGGGTTTCAGAAAGACTAAGGAAGACAATGGCACTCTGTTGTGCAAATGGTGGTGGAGATTTGCCATTGAAAATGGATCTTTGTGGAAGAAAGTTTTATGTACCAAAAATAATATGGATGAAGATTATTGGCTACAAAATGACTGAAATTTCAGAAATAACTCTGATGTTTGGAAGAATATCTCATCTATGGAAATGTATGGATCTAGAGCAATTAGGTTATTTTTGGAGAATATTCAATTCAAGCTAGGTGATGGCAAAATGATCAAATTTTGGGCAGATGTGTGGGCTTCATCTACTCCTTTGTCCAACCTCTACCCTAGACTCTTCTCTCTAGCAACAAATAAAGATTCATTCGTCCATCAGTATATGCAACAGAATGTGGACAATTAGACCCATGGGAGTATTGATTACAAGAGAAGCCTAAGGGTATGGAAAAAAGGGTTACACCTTGAGATGATCAATAGAATTGCAACAACCTCTTAGTAGTAGGAGTTATCATGAGTATGCTATGTTATGGACACCTATGCCAACGGGGTCCTTCACAGTTAAGTCTTGTTAGGTTTTTGTAATTGGCAATCCTGTTTGACAATATCATTTTTGGTTGTAATTTTATTGCTCTTTTATTTCAATGAGGCTGTGAGTATTTAGATGTGAATCCAACCCAAATTGTGCTTGTGCAGAGGAGTTTGTGTTGACATTTTGTATCTTGTGCCTTACTTGTTTTCCATTTCGTTGACTAATGTAGGCAGCACCTTTTGGCTGGTCTGGGGTAGCGCCCAGGCAGGGTCAAGGGGTAGCACCCCCGAAGCCAAAAATGGTTTGACTGCTCGAGCGGTCTTTCTTGCGCTTGAGCGACAAAATGGCACACCCAGTATGTCAGCCTACATTTAGAACTTCTAGAAAACTTGTTTTACCGCTCGACCGGTGAAGCGTGCGCTCGAGCAGTTGGCCTATATGTTTTACACCACCTTTACTCACACTGCTTGAGCAGTCAAGTGGTGGCTCAAGCAGTCAGCGCGACTCTATTTTGCATCGTTCATTGTTTTTAGGCTTTAACTTGTCTGAATTTTTAAAGAGGAGAAAAATACAAAGTGTTCTACATTGGAGGGTGTTTTTATATGAATTTTCTTGATGTATAGAAAGTGATTGATTGATCAACGAACTACAGAGTGTCAAACATCAAGAATTGATTTTATTCTTTTATTCACATAAAAAGAAAGGTGTTCTTCGGTGGATTTTGAGAAACTTGGACCTGAAGCTTTAGTGGATTCCAGAGTGGCTCATCGTTATAGATTCGACATCTGCATTATGGATTCAACGTTGGGCAAAGAAATTCTGTGGTGAAGACGGTGTTGGAAGAGGGGCATTGGGTTTGATTCAATTCGGGAATTAATTCGCTAGATAATTGAGGGTACTCATGTGTGTCATTTTTATTTTCTTAGTGGATTGTTTTGTGACTTTAGCTTGTGATTTTTTTTTATCACAATTGGAGGTGCTCCAATTGTGATATTTTCACGTTAAATCGTTGTGCCAATTTATCTTGATTATTTGATTGGGATTGTTATTTACTGTTTTAAATTGCAACATAATCACGCATCAATATTTCGGGGGTTATTTAGTTTTTTTTCAAGTCTCTTTATGATGCCTTCAAAGACTCTCTTCGATTGACACCCTTTCCAGTTATGAAGCTATGGAAATCACTAGCATCTCCTAAAATCAAAGCCTTTGGTTGGCTTGTCTGGTGGAATCGTATTGCTTCCTTTGATCTCCATACTCGAAGGCACATTATTCCCACATCTGCATTCTATGGTATTGAGAATGAAACTACATCACACTTGCTTTTGCATTGCCACCATGCTTGGAAGTTTTGGACCAACATCATATATTTGTGGGGTTCTTGGTGGTTCTCCCCAAGTTCCATGCCAGACTTACTTTGGTTGTATGGACAAAAATTCAAAAATCTGGATAGATTTATATAGGAAGCAGTCTCGTTGGCAGTGCTTTGGAGACTGTGGATTGCTAGAAATGATAAGGTATTCAACTCCAAAGTACCTAGCTGGGGAGACATAGTGGATAACATTAAGGTCAAAGTGGCAACATGGGTGAAACACTCCAGCAACTTGTTCGACTACTCACTCTACGACTTCATGCATTGCTTGGAAGGAATAAAGGGCCTTAAATTGAGGATTCTAGTTGGGTGACTATCTTTCTGTTGTTTTATTTTATTGTTTCTCTTGTATTTGCTCTATTTTTGTTGAGGTCTCGTCAACCTTTTGTTTTGGTCTTGGCTTGCATATGATTAGGCTCAATTATAGATGCCAATTCAGCTGGGATGTATTCTTAAATTATGTTGCAATTAAGTCGAGTCCACATCTTATACTATTCTCATTTTCAATAAAATCTTTTCTTTGTTGATCAAAAAAAATTCTCTTTTGTTTTTTTATTTTTTATTTTTTAATTTGTTTTTTAAATCTCTATCTAAATGTATAATCCAAACACAACGTAAGAGTTCTCTAACACCTAGAAGTTAACCAATCCAATGTTTAGTGCATTTTATAAAAATTATTTAATTTTTTTTTTTTTTTGGAAAAATTATTAAAAAAAAAATTCAGAATTTGACTATGGTAACAAATCAAACTCTACTTATCCAAAAAAAAAACCAAAAACAAAAACAAATCAAACTCTAACTTTTAATTGTTTCAATTCAAAAACTCAACTTTTAAAATGGTGTCAATTTTGACAATCTATTTGTATGAACTAATAAAGAAGAAGAAAATCACTTTTTGTCTATGTTGTTGGACAGTGAAGGAAAGGGGGTATGATGGTGGCTATGGCTAGAAAAAGATGTTGGAAATGGTTATAAAATTCTAGGTAAAACCAGAATTTTTTCCTAAGTTTGGTCTATTATTTAGATGGGACCCGTGCGTCGATTTTCGCGGGTCAAAGTGGTAACGCGTTCTATGCCACGTTGTGATTCACGTGGTATATTTGGTTGCTCAAAACCATTACCGAGTAAATGGGAAATTGAAGCCAAAGTGTGCTCCATGGAAATGGAGTTTTGGTGGAAAATCCTTAAAGGTTTGAATAAGGCTTGTCCCACATTGATTTGGTGGGAAGTTTTGAATGGGCTTATAAGGCATGGGTTTGGTACTTGGGGTGTGCCCCAAGGGGTACCAAGTGTTTTAGAGAGAGAGGTTATGGGCAAAATGGGCTAGACCCATTGGACCCAAAAAACCACCACACACGCACGCCGCCGTTCGTCCGGTCGGGCGGGCTGGGTGCATGGTGTGAGGTTAGGCTTGTTCGGCCTAATACTAATCTTTTTTGGTAAAATAAAATCCAGAATTCAAATTAATTCCGGAAATAAACTAGTCTGGTTTTACTGTACACCCAAACAGGGCCCTTCCCATTTTTGTTATCTGTTTGAATTGTGAACCCAACTGATTCAAATCTGTTTAAATTCAAAACCAAACAGGTTTCATACCTGTTCAAACAGGTTTGCACCTGTCTAATTCAAAACCTCAGCCACCAATCCATCTATAAATAGAACGGCTCTCATTTGGATTTTGTAACTCTAATTTTCGTCATCCATAATTATGCAAACATTTTCTTCATATTGTTGCATTATTTTCTTCTGTGAGAGAGTATAAACACTTAGTGTGTTCGTTAGACAAACAATTTGTAGTGCTGCTATTGTTTGTAGTTGATCATTTCATCCTGACAGATAGACGTCCATATTCTGAAAGTACCGTGGAGAGGACGAATCTGTCTTAAGGACATAATGTCAAACTCTGGACTTGATCAGAATTATTATTCGAACAATTAATCAAGTAAGTTGTTTAATTTATTTTCTGTTTCATTTATTTATTTAAATCAGATTTTAATTTTGTTTTTGTAACAAAATAAAATCTGTTTTTATTTATTTATTTATTTATTTATTTATTTCTAGTTTGATTTTTGTAATCAAACAAATTCTCTCATTTCCTTTATTTCTTTATATTCTTGTTGTTGTTTAGTACACAAAAGAATTTAATATATTTAAATACGGTGAAAATTGTCCAACAATTTTAAGACAGACCATGTTTTGATATCTTCATTGTATTTAATTTTCTGTAATTTCATAAAGAGATATTCTGGTTGGAAAAACAAATAGTGGTTTATGCTATTTGACAGATAGTAGTAATATACTGTCTCTTTTCTTTGACAACTAGTAGTAATATACTGGTGTCATTAACAATTGCAGAATATTAATTTTTGTTACAGAAAATTATTGTAGTATTTTTTTTTTCCTAGTTTTAGTAACAAGGAAAATAAAATTATTTTGTGTTATAATTTATTTTCTGGTTTTAGTAACTAGAAAATTAATTTTGTTAATCAATTTCGTTTGGAAGGCCACTTAATTTTGAACCCTTTGTAAAAAGGTGTTAGTTCTTTTGACTTTATCATAGTACATGGAAGAATTTGTTTCTGGAGTAAAATATTAGTTTTACAAACTAATTTCATTTTTATTACGAAGAAACCTTTGTGACAAGTTTATTTTCTTTATTGGTTTTTTGAATCATTTTCTGTGTGTGGATTTGTAATCATGAATAGTTTCTGCATATGAGTCGGAAAAATATATATATATATTCACAAGAACATTTTAATGTTTATATATATAATTAGTTTATTTGTGTACAAATCAAACTGATTAAATCGATGTATGTTTTGTCGGTTTTGGAATTTAAAATTTAAAACGTGCTGGTTTACTTACGTTGGATTTTATTTATAGGTTGAGAATCTTTTTATCTCATGGAATCCTGCATGATAAATTTATTTTGTTAATTCATTATTTTTAGTTGATGCGTTTGATACGCATGTATTGATATCAACTCGAGTTATTTCTTAAAAACAATTTCATGTGATTTGGAATGATAAATTGATATGTTGACCTTGTACATAAGCGGATTAATTTAAGTTTTTCCAATCAATTTTTGATGGGTGTTTAAACACCAGAGAAATTTAAACATGAAGATGTATGTAGTTATATCGTTCCATTTAATTGGGAAGTAAATTTAAGAAATCTTTTATGTTAATTATTAGTTTATTTTGAATTATGTGACATGAGATGTCGTTAATAATTGTTTTACTTGCGTAGTAGAATTTGTTAAACCATAAACCATTTTATTATTATGGGGGTGTATCTCTTGCATTAGTTGAGATAATTTAATTATCTTCGGTCACAAATATTTTTATGACAGTGACACTTTTTCGTAAATGAGTTGCAAGAATGTATATAATCAAATGGGTTTTTTGAATTGTTTGATTCTTAGGCAAAATTTTTATGAGGATATGATTTTGTCAAAACATTAATTCTGATTTCTGTAGTCATAATTATTTTAGATTTTTCATTTGAACTTTATGAATCAAGCACATCATAGACAACAAGTGATGGATGTTATATTTTGTTTTTTATTAGAAGTGATAGGGGTGGTGAATATGATACACCATTAAATGAATTTTGTGCACAACATGGCATTATTCACCAAACTACAGCACCTTATTCTCCACAGTAAAATGGAATTGCTGAAAGGAATAATAGAACCTTTAAAGAAATGATGAATGTAATGTTACTAAGTTCAGGCTTACCACAGAACTTGTGGGGGGGGAGCAATATTATCTGCTAATTATGTTCTTAACAGAATACCCCACAAGAAAACTAACTACACTCCTTATGAATTATGGAAAGGTCGACCACCTTCCTACAAATACTTAAAAGTGTGGGGGTGTTTGGCAAAAGTTGAAGTTCCTGTTCCTAAATAGACTAAGATTGGACTAAAAACAGTAAATTGTGTGTTTATTGGTCATGTTCAGAATAGCAGTGTATATCGGTTTCTGACTTATAAATCAGAAATACCTGATATAAATGTGAACACTATTATAGAGTCAAGGAATACTGTATTTTTTGAACATGTTTTTCCTTACAAGAAAGGACAAGAATTAAGTTCACAGAAAAGAACTTATGATTGTACACAAAGTCAAGAGACTAATGACAATCAAACACAAGAGACTAGTAATAGTCTCAACCAACAGGATTTAACTGATGAAGAACCAAGACGAAGTAAGAGAGCGAGAACATCAAAATCCTTTGGTCCAGATTTTCTGACATACTTGTTAGAAAATGAACCTCAAAGCTTTAAGGCAGCAATGACAAGTCCTGAAGCACCTTTGTGAAAAGTGACTGTTAATAATGAAATTGAATCCATTATGCAAAATCATACTTGGGAATTGGTGGATCTTCCACCAGGTTCTAAACCTCTTGGATATAAATGGATATTCAAGAGAAAAATGAAAGCAGATGGTTCAATTGACAAGTATAAAACAAGACTTGTAGTAAAAGGTTATAGACAAAAGGAAGGTTTGGATTATTTTGACACATATTCCCCTATGACAAGAATAACATCCATTCGCATGCTTATTTCTATAGCAGCGTTGTTTAATTTAGAAATACATCAAATGGATGTTAAGACAGCTTTCTTAAATGGTGATCTAAATGAAGAGATCTATATGGAGCAAGCCGAAGGGTTTGTAGTGTCGGGACAAGAAAAGAAAGTTTGTCGGCTTGTAAAGTCTCTTTATGGATTAAAACAAGCACCTAAGCAATGGCATGAAAAATTTAATCATGCAATGCTTACTAATGGGTTTAAGATAAACGAATATGACAAATGTGTCTATGTTAAAAACACTGACCAAGGATATGTCATAGTTTGTCTTTATGTGGATGACATGCTTATCATTGGAAGCAGTCAAAACATGATCAAATCAACTAAGCAAATGCTTAACAGAAGATTTGATATGAAAGATATGGGGGTCGCAGATGTTATATTAGAAATGAAAATTACTAAAACATCTGACGGATATGCATTATCTCAATCACATTATATTGAGAAAATTCATGGTAAATTTATCAAGGATGATATGAATTTAGCTAGAACATCTGTAGACATCAATCTTTATTTATCGAAAAATAAAGGTGATGCAGTGTCTCAGTTAAAATACTCACAAATCATTGGAAGCCTAATATACCTAATGAATTGTACTCGTCCTGATATAGCTTATGCTATCAGTAAATTCAGTAGGTACACTAGTAACCCCGGAGAAGACCATTGGAAGGCGATCATTCGAGTTCTTAGATATCTAAGATTTACTCGTGATCATGGTTTGAACTTTACTCGATATCCAGTAGTACTCGAAGGTTATTGTGATGCCAATTGGATATCGGTTACTAAAAATTCAAAATCCACTAGTGGATATGTCTTTACTATAGGAGGTGCTGCTATTTCTTGGAAGTCCACGAAACAAACTTGCATCGCATGATCCACAATGGAATCCGAGTTCATTGCTATAGACAAAGCCGGAGAAGAAGCAGAATGGCTTCGTCACTTCTTATTCCAATATGGCCAAAACCTGTGCTAGCTATTTGCATTCATTGTGATAGTCAATCTGCAATAGGCAGGGCACAGAATCATATGTATAATGGTAAGTCACGACATATTCGTCGTTGACATAATACCGTAAGGCAATTGTTGTCAAACGGAATAATCTTAATAGATTATATAAAATCTAAAGAGAATATTGCGGATCCGTTAACAAAATGTTTGACAAAAGAGCTAGTGTATAGTTCATCGAAGGGGATGTGATTAAAGCCTATTACATAAGAGTCGTCATAATGGTAACCCTACTTATATGACTGGAGATCCCAAAAACTAAGTTCAAAGGGACAACTAAGTTATGTATGGCTCGCCAGAAATCACCAAGGAATTAAAATTCCTTACCCATTCCTATGGTGAGAGTGATATCTGCAACATTTGTTGTATGCAGGGGTATAAGAATAAGTTTTGCTTTTAATGATTACTTATATCTTGATTGAGGCATAAAATCAAGACGAGTATAAAGAGATACTCACAATAAGAATCACCTATATGAGTGTCGAACTGGGGCCGGTTCCATGAGAATGCAAAAGGCTAAATTCTCTAGAAACACTCATGAAAATCAGGCACGTTCAAGGCCAAAATGAACACAACAGTGAGAACCACGATGTGTTAGAAGATATTTTGTGTGAAATCTATTGTCTTGGCTTACACAAACGGCTGAACAATTCAAGGCATCGCGTCCATTGGTTAGCCAGTAAGTCCGATAGGTTATCACTAGGGAAGGTTCAAGGCCGAAAGCTACCTATCCTGATGCAAGATATTTTCGACTTATACTCTTTCGATAAAGTCTACATATTGTTGCATTTCCGTTGTCATCAAATTCCATTCATGTGGGGGATTGTTGGATATGGTTATAAAATTCTGGGTAAAACCAGAATTTTTTCCTAAGTTTGGTCTATTATTTAGGTGGGACCCGTGCGTTGATTTTCGCGGGTCAAAGTGGTAACGCGTTCTATGCCGCGTTGTGATTCACGTGGTATATTTGGTTGCTCAAAACCATTACCGAGTAAATGGGAAATTGAAGCCAAAGTGTGCCTCATGGAAATGGAGTTTTGGTGGAAAATCCTTAAAGGTTTGAATAAGGCTTGTCCCACATTGATTTGGTGGGAAGTTTTGAATGGATTTATAAAGCATAGGTTTGGTACTTAGGGTGTGCCCCAAAGGGTATCCAAGTATTTTAGAGAGGGAGGTTATGGGCAAAATGGGCTAGACCCATTGGACCCAAAAAACCACCACGCACACGCGCCACCGCCGTCCGTTCGGTCGGGCGGGCTGGGTGCGTGGTGTGAGGTTGGGCTTGTTCGGCTCAATACTAATCTTTTTTGGGTCAAAAACATTTGAATTTAATTTTATTTTTTGGTAAAATAAAATCCGGAATTCAAATTAATTCCGGAAATAAACTGGTCCGGTTTCACTGTACACCCAAACAGGACCCTTCCCGTTTTTGTTATCTGTTTGAATTGTGAACCCAACAGATTCAAATCTGTTTAAATTCAAAACCAAACAGGTTTCATACCTGTTCAAACAGGTTTGCACCTGTTTAATTCAAAATCTGAAGCCACCAATCCATCCATAAATAGGACAACCCTCATTTGGATTTTGTAACTCTAATTTTCATCATTCATAATTCTGCATACATTCTCTTCATATTGCTGCATTATTTTCTTCTGTGAGAGAGTATAAACACTTAGTGTGTTCGTTAGGCAAACAATTTGTAGTGCTGCTATTGTTTGTAGTTGATCATTTCATCCTGGGAGATAGACGTCCATATTCTGAAAGCACCGTGGAGAGGACGAATCTGTCAGTGTCAAACACTAGACTTGATCAGAATTATTATTCGAACAATTAATCAAGTAAGTTGTTTAATTTATTTTTTGTTTCATTTGTTTACTTAAATCAGATTTTAATTTTATTTTTGTAACAAAATAAAATTTGTTTTTATTTATTTATTTATTTATTTCTAGTTTGATTTTTGTAATCAAATAAATTCTCTCATTTCCTTTATTTCTTTATATTCTTGTTGTTGTTTAGTACATAACAAAATTTAATATATTTAAATACAGTAAAAATTATCCAACAAAAGAGTACTTGGAAGTGAGATGCAGAAAAAGAAGAATAATGGTGGACGATACAAATTGATCGAGGTAGCGGTGAATGATGGTAAAGGTAGGAGGCGGCGGTGAATAGTGATTAAATTGTCTATTGCCTATTTTTAGTCATTTGTATACAAACAGATTCTTAGAATTGAAAGTTCATTCTAAAAGTTGAAAGTTTAAGTTGAAGCAATTAAAAAGTTGTGGTTTAATATGTTACTTGAGTCGAACTTTGGGAATTTTTTTTTTTTTTTGGTTGAAATTTTTTCTCAGTGTGTGTGCGCGTGCGCGCGTGCGTGTGTGTGTTGGAGGGTGGTAAATTATACTGATCTCTTCTGAGATTTAGAAAAATATATATTTTTGTCATAATTATACCAACTTCTATTTTGGTAAGATTAAAAAGACCAAAACTAATTCATAATTTTTTCTTTGTGCGTGTGTGCGTGCACGGGGAGGGAGGTAAATTACATTAATCTCTCTTGAGATTTAGAAAAAATATATTTTTGTCATAATTATGCCAACCTCTATTTTGGTGGAATGAGGGTTGCTGCTGTGCTTTACGGCATAGCAGCCCTGTTGTAAGGTCCTGTAAAGGTATTTTTTTGACTGTATTTTAATGATTTGAACCGTTCATATTGTAATATTTTGGAGTATATCATTTATATTAAAAATCAAGTTAATTGGACATCTGTAACCCCATGATCAAGTTCTTGTTTTAAAAAAATTATTGAAGTCATATTAACCGTTTATTTTTTGAAAACAAATGTGCTCTCATCATGAGGTTACAAATGTCTAATTTACTTGATTTTTTGCATGAATGATCTATTCAACAAATCTTACAATATGAACAGTTCGAATTATCGAAAAAGACTCAAGACACGCCGCAATGAGCCTCACAGCAGCCTGATATGTCTCAAGGCACAGCGTGAACCCAACTCCGTATTTTGGTAAGGCTAAAGACCAAAACTAATTCATATAGTGTGAAGATACAATAAAAAATAAAATAAAATATACATTTTAATATAAAAAAGAATGATAATATCATTTTCAATTTAAATGACTAACGAATTATTAACGAAAAGAGTGTCATGTAATTTAAAATATTAAGGGAACCCAATGTAATTATAACATACTTATGGGAATTATTAAAAAAATTTCAAAATTTTCGGAGAGGTTAGTGTAATTAAAAATTTTATTAGGAGTCTGTGTCAATAGTTCCTGTAATTTATGAGACAAAATTATTTATATAAGTTGAAAAAATGTTTATTATTGGACGTGTTTAGTATAGCTTATAAGTTAGTTATTATTATTATAACTTTTTAGATTATTAATTTTAAAAAACTTAAAATAAATTATAAGTACGTTTGATGCACGTTTAAATGATTCGTGAAAAAAAGTTAAACATAGTTTTTTCTTTTTTTATGCAAATATCTAGAATGTCCTAAAAACATATAATTATGACAAGAGCAGGGTTGCTCTGGAAATAGGCCCACTAGGTCATGGCCTAAAATCCTTAAAATAGATCTAAAAAATGAGTCCCGTCTATTATAATTTAGTGTAATATATTAAGTATGTTTTAAGTCTAAAAAAATTGAAGAAGAGCTTAAACTAATTTAAAATAAATTAATCCATTCAAAAATTAAAAGGCACATTCAAAAAAATTAGCATTGTTATCCATTGACAATAGACTCAAGGCATGTTTTAAGTTCAAAAAAAATTAAGAAAGGTCCAAACTAATTTAAAATAAATTGACTCATTAAAAAAATTGAAAGGTCCATTTAAAATAATTAGCATTGTTATTCATTAAAAATGATTTTGCAAAAAAAACTAGATTATGCAAGTATGGTTGATTTATTTGCTTCTAAAAATGTAAAAAGAGCGAGAATCAAGCAATACTTATTAGTTGTTGTAATGTAATGTTAATTATTTTTTGTGATTTTGCTACAAATATTTTGTCATTTACCTTCAAAATTTTTTTTTCTTTTTTTTTTCAATGAAAAAAAAAATGTGAAAGGCCCTAAAAATTTATTAGTTAATTATCGATTTTGGGTCTGGAAATCTCAAGGCCGGACCTAGATAAGAGATGAGTTTTTTTATTTTTGCATATACGTATTTTAAAGCTCAAAATAACCTAAAAAAATTACAAAGTGTAATTTAAAAAAAAGAAATCACTTTTTTCACTAAATACATTTTTAAAAAAAAGGTCAAATAAAGAACCAAATACGAATAATTAATTTTTTAAAATAAACTAAATAAATTAAATTATAAATACTATTAAAAAATTATTAAGAAGTTGAGGGAGGAATGCCCTATAATTTTTGGAAAATTTACAGTCCAGTGAAATTTTCACAAAAAATTTCACATACCTGAAAAATTTTATCATTAATCTGTAATTAATTTTAAAAAACTACATTGAAATGTATTTTCCCCTTAATTTTTTTAAAAAAAACTTGCAATAAGAATGCTAACTTTACATGAATAGTTTGAAAACGGTTTGAATTGAAATAATTTGACCTATTTGAATGCAATAGAGACTTTAAACTGACACATAGGATGTAGTTAGTTAGCTAGAGGACAAAAGAGGAATTTGCGCAAAAGTAAGGGGCAGCCACTGTGAAACAGAAAAGAAAAAAAAAAGATGCTGTCATTGTTGAAAAAAATCATCGATTATGAACGTCCCAAATTTGATAAAATGTAACAAGGATTTCAAGTGACTAAGATGATGTGGTGTATTTTTTTTACTTATTAATTGAAATATGATTAATTTATCAATAACAAAAAAAAATTAATTGAAATATGATTAAAATTGAATTTGAGAAGTTACATTTTACATCCAAAATGCTGAGTATTTGGTCATATATTAAACCTCAGTCCCACTTTTTACAAATATTAATTAATAAATGGAAGAGTTACAACATGTCATCCTGATCACATGGTGTGTCATTTTGAATGTTTTTTTTTTTTTTTGGGGGATAAATTGGAAGACCAATCCAATCATTCGCTAGCGCCGGGGGGAGGGAATTAAAATTGAGCAAAATTTCATATAGACTGGTCTTAAGAAATTGTTTGTACCTAAGTAATTTTTAATCTAAAACCACACAGAGAGCACACTGCCAAACCCCTCTTAATAAGACTTGACCACCATGCCAATCTCTCAAGATTTATATGACGTATTTGCTACACAAAATGAACAAAATTTTACAAGATTTATTTTAAAAAATTATCTATCTATCTATATATATATATAGGGATGTAATCGGTTCGGTTTGATATGGTTGATAATATCGGTTTTATTATTTTGACCACCAATATAAATCGTTTCTTCTATCAAACCACACCAAAACGCACTAATTGAAATGGCTCGGTTTAGTGCGATTTAATTGGTTTAAGATCTTTTAAATTTAAGTTATTTTTTTAGTATATCACTCATTTATGTAAAAATATTGAATTAGTCATTTGCCAATCATTTTAAACATTATCTTAACCCTAATTTACTATTCTTGAAACCTTATTATTTATTATTATTTTTTAGAAAATGATATAAAAGTCCATCTTTTAGACCCACCACTGGATCAACAAAGTGGGTATATCATTTTTTAAAAATAATAATAAATACTAAGGCCAAGAATAGTGAGTTAGAGTTAAGATTAATAATTTATTATAGGGATTATAAGGATAAGTAATTGAGATTATTAATTTATTATACTTATTAATATCATCATATTATTAAATTATATATATTATAAATATAATATCTGTTGAAGCAATTGGTTTCGGTTTAATTTGGTAGATAAATTGCTTAAAATATACCGAATCAAAAATTGAGAAAAATCAAATTCAAAACAGCACAGATAAATTCTTGTTAAAAAAAGACCAAATATGGCCAATTTGATCTAGTTCAATCGATTTAGTCATTTTTTTTCATTTTTTCTTATATCCCTATATATATATATATATATTATGTATCTAATTTTATAATTAATTTTGTGGTCAATTTCTATTCATAATCCTTTTTTGAAACAAAAATATGTTAGAGCTCTAATTAGGGGTGGACCTGACTGTAATAGTGTTATTTGTGTCTTGTTTTTTTTTATAAATGTTTTAAACCTCTAAATGAGTAGCTCTAGAGGTGGGTCCCATCTTATGATTTAATGTTCTAACTTGTGATTTTATATTTTGTATTTATTTATTTTATTTATTTTATGTATTGTCACATCAATAGAGTTGGCATTAGAACTCCAATTCTAGTGCTCTCTATCATTATTATTTTTTTTAATTTTTTAAATTTATCTTTATTTTTCATAGGACTTTTCTTAGGTGTGCAACCCAAGGTTGCACACTATGTGCCACTTACACAAAAAGTGTAAGTGGAAGGTGAAAACAAAAGCAGGACTGCAAACAGAAAAGGCGTAAGTGTAAGGCGTAAGTTGCACACCATAACAGAACCCTTTTTCATATCATTAGAATTTATTAAAACTCTTCTATTTAGAAGATGTATCATTGTTGTTTTAAAAAAACCTCTTAAGTGTCCATGTTTTAGTAGTGACCATTGTCTTGGTGTTGCAACGGACTGTTGTGTTGTCACCTACTGGTCTCTCTCCCTCTCTCCCTCTCTCCCTCTCTCAACTCCCTTTTGAAGTCTAAACCATAGTGACTCTCTCTCTATGGGTTGTTGGCTCTAAATGAGTCTGGACAAATTTGCTGTAACTGAAAACTTAATTTGTTCACACCAAATACATATGTACATACACATATGTAGAAAAACTTAACAGTTAAACATTAATGACATTAGTTGTCTCTAATTACTAATAATGGCAACATTTTTTAGTTTTTAAAATCATTTAATGTTTACAACTTTAATTGAAAAGTTGTTGAAACTGTGAAAATTATTATTTATTTATTCTCAAAATATTAGGTGACGTTATTTACGTAATATTCTTGATTAATAAAAAATCACAATATACATTAATTCTTTGTCTCCTAACAATGTAACAAATACGATACTCAACCCTTGTGATGATGCTACTTGTTTCTGGATAACGGGTCGAGCTGATCCAGGCCTCCCACACGGTTGTTTGATCGTTGGCCCACTGAGAAACCTGTACAAGAGTTCAACAGGAAACTGGAGTCTCCCAGCGAATCCTCCAACGAACAAATTAGAGAAGGGAAATCAACGGAGTATAGAGATAGGATGGAGTTAAAGAACTTAATCTTCTCTTTGTCTTAGAAACCTGCTTATATCATTTGCTCATCATTTCCTTATCCATTCTAACCTATCACATTGGCCAAAAGTCTACGTTCTAGCTTGCCTTGTTCATAGTGAGGCCGTTCTGTTCCGACGTGAAGGAGTTATCACAATAAATGTTACAGGGAACCTCATTAATGGCTGATGTGTGGTGCAATAACTCTGCAGGATCTTTGTCTGCTTATGTGGCTGGTTTTTCTCTCGACACGTGTTTAAATGTCATTAGTCCTTGATGCCACGTTGAGCTCCAGCAATGTTGGGCTTTGGTGTTTGAATTATGTATTGGCTTCTAAGTTGTGGGCCAAAAGCTCCTATAGGCCCACCTATGTCACCTTGCATCTCCTGCCACGCCCCATCCAGCTCCGCACGACTTTTCCCTACCCCGACGAGGAAGCGGGGAGGAACGGGTTTTGCTTTCCCTACCATGTTTATATTTATTAAATATGCTTATATGTATATAATACATGGAAAATGAGTGAGAGCACTAATTAGTGCTACCACTAATGATGTGGCAGTGGGCCCCATCATGAATGATTTGATATTTTGGCCTTGGTGTTGTATTTTTTTTCTTTTTTTATTAAGTGCCATGTCATTAGTGATCTTTTTAGAGCTCCAAAATTAGTGGTCTCTATCATTGTTGATAATACATATATCATTTCATGTTTTTAAATGTGATAAAATTAAAATACAAAATATTACACTTAATATTTATTTCATTTATTTTTCATCTTACATCTTTTAATTTTCATTATTTATAAATTACTATCCATAATATTACCCCTTTATGATTTAAATTTAGCTAGAAAACCTCCATGTAATTTTAAACTAAAATACAACCATTAACACCACTAACTTTAGATGTGAAATAACTGTAATACCCTCAAACTCTATACTTTTTTGTTATTTTCTTTCTCTTTCGTTTTTTATACACATAAGTTATAATGTCTAACATTAATTCAATTAAATCACAATTAATTATAAATTCTTAATTATTTATTGTAATTCTTAACTTTGTATTCTAATTTTAATTTAATTATATTTTATATCAGAATTATCCTAAATATTTGATTATTTATTGTAATTCCTAACATGTAAATCTAATTTTAATTTAATTATATTTTAGTTCAATTCTTAATTATTATTTATTTTATATTTTTATTTACTTATATTTTAAATCAATCCTTATATTCCATATTGGGTAAACTATCAGTAGGTCCTAATAGTCAGACTTAATTCCCATCAAGTTCTATTAAAAATAAATTCTAATAAAATCGTCGTTAAAACAATTTTATGTAACAATTTTTTGCATATGTCGTTAAAAATTAACAATTAGTAAATTTTTTTTTTGTCATGCTTTTTATAAATTGTCACTAAAACTTACAATCAATAACGTTTTCCTGTGACGAATTCTTTAAACTATCGCTGAAAGTTAAAAATTAATGATTTTTTTTTTTAACTTTTTAAAATTTGTCTCTAAAACTCATAATTAGTGACATTTTGTGTTATAAAAATTTCAAACTGTTGTTAAATATTAGCAATTAGTGACATTTTTCAATAATGTTTGATGAAAAATGCCATTAATTCTTATAGGACCTATTGGACAATAAATTCACCTATTAAGATCTACACGTAAGTTTCCCTTTTATATTTTAAATCAATCCTTAATTATGTTTTAATTAACATATTAATCTAAATTTAGCTTTGGAGAAAATGGGGATAAAATTGTTTTGTTGTTGTTGTAGTAGTAGTAGTATTGATTTCACCTTTTTTTTTTTTTTTTTTTTTTTTTTTTTTTTTTTCGGAAAATCAAATTTATTCTAAAAAATGGTGCGATACACATTGTGTTAGTTTTTCTTTCATTAGTTTGGATGAAAAAACTAACAGTGGACACTTTAGTCCAAAATCATATAGAAGTTTTCTAATTATAGGGGTAAAGTGCTCCAATCCTAAACCGCGAGGGAATGAAATGAATTTAATTATGTATTATATTGTATATAATTTAAATATTTTTTTAGTTATAAATTTAACCCATCTGTCGTGTCGCTCCCGCCCTGCCACCAACTCAATTTGCCCTGCCTCTGATATGATAAGAGGCAGGGGATTACAAATCCACCGCAAACCCGACCTGTGGTCATCTCTAGTTAGCATGTTCCACTTGTAATTTTTTATGCTAAATGATTGATGACATTGCAATATGGTCTTTCAAAATTACTAAATAATTACCCATTAAATTGAGACAGAGATAACTTTATTATGTGAATAGACACTTCTCCATAAACGGGCTAAACACATGTAAATATTTCAATTATCACTCGACAGTAAAATTTGAACACAATATCTATATATGTTATGCTCTAATACTATGCAAAATTGATAATTATTAACTCATTTAAAAACTTAAACAATCATAAAGGTAGCATAATTTTATTTTTTATATCCTCAACATATACTTTGTTTTTCCCATCTAAAAATAATTATAAAAAATATATAGATATATATATATATATGCTTTGCTCAAGAAAACCGTTTTGATATGACTGTATCAAACCTAACATTTCTTCCCCTTTTTTTCCTCCAAAACTGATTGAATGTTAACAGGTTAATACATTAGGTTAGTACAATTGGACGTTTAACATTTTTCATGAACTTAAATCCTAAACTTCTCTAAAATACTATAGGGGTGTTTAAAAAAATTGGTGGAACCGGCAAATTGACCCAATTCGGTTAAAATCACTGGTTTGGTTTGGTTTTTGTCAGATTCAGTTATGATTCTAATTTTGAAAATGATTGAATTGTTAAAATCAGATTTTCGATTCTAAAACTTTGGTTATGGTTTTAAACCAAACCAAACTGTATGTTTACTATTTAAAATATATATATATATTTATTGTTATATAAAATTTCTAGAATGGTAGAATCGAACCAAACCGAACAAAACCAATTTCATGGTTCAATTCTGGTTCAGTTCCATAGGTTTAATGCTTTGGTTATAGTTCTAATATTTTTGAAATTGCAGGAATGAGGTTCAATTCTTGATTTACTATAAAATCAGACCAATCTAATCTGTGAACTAGGGGTGATTATGGATTCGTCCAACCCACCCAATCCGACTGAATCGATCCAACCCGATTGATTTTGGACGGATATGTGTCTTTCGGCGAATGGATGCGGATGAAATATTTCAAAATCTACGGATACGGTTCGGATGACAAATCATCCATCTCGCAACCGTATGAACCCAATCCATTCGTAGATGAAGTTTTTTTTTTTTAAAATAATATGCTAACAAGTAACAACATAGAATAGAAATAATAAAATATATATTTTTGTAAAAATGAAAAACAATACCTTAAAAACATACATGTGATGCCGTGGTCTATTATAGATAAATAATACATATTTTTTCAAATTACTATTTATTAGAGATTGTAAAAATCATGAATTATAATTCAAAAAATACCTAAAATTTGCAAAGTCCAAACTGTCAAACTGATCGCATCCATCCGCCAACCAATACAGCCCGCTCATTTCACATCTGCCAAATCGGTGGATGAATGTAAATTGATTTTTTCTAATCCGCCTAATTTTAAACGGATGACAGATGAAATGCCATCCAACCCAATATGATCCGCGATCACCCCTACCGTGAACGCCACTAAAATCCTAGATATACTGCCGCTTGAATTATGCTCAAATTCAAAAACTAACTTATTCTTGATGCGTTTTTAATTTTGAAACTCTTGTGAAATTCCTTTTCTTATATCTTTGTACTTTTTTTTCATTTGAGAAAGGTTTGAATAGCTCCATTTATGGAAAACTTTCCATAGTTAATATTATTTTATTCTTTTGTAGGTTCTGAGTTTCTCTAAAGTTTAGTGAACTTTTGGAAGTTTTAACCAAATTTAAATCAACCCTCAAATGTACACTTGTGTGTCTTAGATGGCAAACTCTTCAAACCGTGTGATTTTGCTTTTGGTGTTTTTTTCGAGGTTAATTACACTTTAATTCCTCAATTACCCTTGAATATAACCTTACCCCAACTATCAAAATTAATTTGGATTAATTACAAAAAAAATCTCAAGATTTCACACATTTTTTACTTTAAATCCTAACATTTCAATTTTGATAAATTAAACTCTGAAGTTCCATCCATGTTTTTCAATTTGCCCTATCCGTTCATCTCCCTCTATGTAAGGTTATGAATGGGGTTTAAAGTGAGAAGTGCGTGAAACCTTGGGGGTTTTTTTTGGTGTAATTAACCTTTTTTTTTTTGAAATTAAAATCACTAAAAAATAAAAAATGGTTAATTACAAAATAAACTCCAAGATTTCACGTGTTTTTCATGTTAAACCCCTTTCGTTATCTTACACAGACGGAGATGGATAGAGGGACAAATTGAAATACGGATGGAACTCTAGAGTTTAATTTGTCGAAATTGAAACACCGGGATTTAAAAGTAAAAAACGTGTGAAACATTGGGATTTGTTTTGTAATTAACCCAAATTATTTCATTTTCATCCCTCTAGGAGTCATTATTTGGTCTTCTAAGAATTCCAATCAAATAAGTTGTGTACTTACATAATGTCACATAGCGTTCTCGGAATACTAGATAATTTTTGCTTTGAAAGAAAGGAGAGGGGGGTCTTTGTGATAAGAGAATAGCTCAAGAAGCTCAGGAACTGACTAAGTCAGCACAGCAAGAGAAGAAGCACAAGAATGCAATGGTCATGAAAACAGAGAATAACTTCCCTCTCTAACTGAATCAATTAGAGAGGTGTATGTATGTATGCATACGTGTTTGCTAGAGTAAGAACTTCTTCTATATAAATACTAATGTAATGGCTCATAATGAAATAAGATTGAAGATTTCCACTTCTAATCATGGTATCAGAGCAAATTCACTCAAACGAGTTCCGATCTTTCTTCTCCTTCTTCTTTTTCTTCTTTTTTATCTTACATCCTTGAGTTCAAGTTCTTGAATCTACTGCAATGGAGACTGTATCTTCTTTGCCTTCCAATCTCACACTTTTGATCTCCAATCTCAATTCCTTTGTTACTGTCAAATTAGATTCCACAAATTATATTGTCTGGAAAACATAGCTACAAAACATACTTCGAGCAACAAATCTTCTCTGCTATGTTGATGGTACTTTTGCGTGCCCATTTGCAGCAATCAAAGATTCCAAGGGAAAAGATGTCATCAACTTTGAATTTCTGAGTTGGACACAGATTGATTCACACCTATTAAGTTGCATTATAGCACCTCTAACTCCATCTGTGTTTCATTGCCAAAACTGTCATGAAGTCCGGATTTATCTTGATAAAAGTGTCATATCGCTCTCCAAATCTCATATCCACCAACTCAAGAATAGACTGAATGGTATCATGAAGAAATCTGAGTCCATGGAAGATTATCTTCTTCAGATCAAGAATTTAGCTAATCAATTAGCACTTGCTTCTTCTCCAATTGAAGATGAGGATCTAGTCTTGATCACTCTGAATGGATTGCCATCAGAATATAATGCTCTAAAAGTAGCTATTTGAGTCAGATTATAAGCCATTACTATGGACGATCTAGCTTTTCTTCTCTGTTAAGAAGCTTTACATATTGAAGTCAATCAAAAATCTTCTTCTTTCGATCTGGTAGTTGCTTATACTGCAACTAAGAATGATAATCACAATAGGTTTTCTTCAAATCAGACCGGTCAGACTGGTGGTCGTGGCCATAGATCATCATATAGAGGTTCCTCTAATAGAAGAAGAGGTAGAATTTTTTTAGAAATAATTCAAGTTGAGGCAAATGTGGAAGATCTTCATTTCAGTTAACACATCCACAATTTCAGTCAACACATCCACAAAATGCCTCCTCTTTGATTTGTCAGATTTGTGGAAAATTGAATCATACTGCTTTGGACTGCTGGTACAGATTGAATAATTCGTATGAAGCACAAGCACAAGCACAAGATCCAAATCTATTTCATGGAAAGCCTGATTTTGTCGTATCTTCATCTCCTTCCTCAAATTGGTAGGTAGATTCCGCTGCCTCCAATTATGTGACTCCTGATCTTAGCAATTTACAAGCCTATATTCCTTATCATGGATCAGATTATGTGACTATTGGCAGTGGTAGTCATCTTCCTATTCATAACACAGGAAATGGTCTCTTTCCTACTCTTTCTTTTCTTTTCAAATTGACTAATGTTCTTCATGCTTCAAATATTTCCTCTAATCTTCTTTCAGTCCATCAATTGACATCTGATAGTAATTGTACTGCTACTTTTGATGACAAATCATTTGTGGTTCAGGACAAGACTACCAAGATACCACTCATTAAAGGTACTCATAGCCATGGTCTTTATCATTGGCTTCCATCAAAGGTTTCTTCACACATTTCCTCACCTATTGCTTGCTTGTCCACTGCTACATGACACACTAGACTTGGTCATCCATCTGCTCAAAAATTGCGATATCTTGTTAATAAATTTCAGTTGCCTACTACTTCTTCTTCTATTAAGCATTTGTGTCCTCATTATAATGTAGCAAAGAGTCACAGACTCTCTTTTGCTTTGTCTAATTCTACTGTCAATAAGCCCTTTTCTTTCATCCATAGCGATGTTTGGGGCCTTTTCTCTCCCTCTATTTCTGGATATAAATACTATATTTTGTTCATTGATGACTTAAGCAAAACTTGGGTTTATCCCCTTTGCTATAAAAGTGAAGTATTTGCAAAATTTATGGAGTTTAAGGTATTTGCCGAGATCAATTTGAGACTACTCTTAAAAATTTTTGCACTGTTGGTGGTGTTGAGTACACCAGTTCTCAATTTGAATCTTTTCTTAAATCTCATGGAATTATTCATCAAATGTGTAGTCCTCACACTCCTCCACAAAATGGGGTTGCAAAAAGAAAACATAGGCATATTGTCACTACCACCATTGCTCTATTCTAACAATCAGCTTTTCTACTTGCTTATTGGTTTGATGTTCTTGCTACATCTGTGTTTCTTATTAATGAATTACCTAGTTTTAAGTTTCAAAATCAAATTCTTTATGAGGTCTTATTTCATCATCCACTTTACTTTGCTTTTCTCAAAAGTTTTGTCTGTAGGTGTTTTCCATGACTTCAACCATATGCTCTTCATAAGCTAGCTCCTAGGTTAATTCTTTGTGTCTTTATTGGTTATCACCCCTCTAGTAAAGGGTATCAACACCTTGAACCTATCTCTGGAAAAATATATTTTTCCAGGCATGTCATATTTGATGAATCCTTTTTTCCTTTTGTTTCTACATTTCCTACTACCTCTATACCTAGTTTATCTCAGCTATACTCCTTTTTCTGGTCTTTTCTACCTTCATAGTCCTTCTCTGCTGATTTTTCTCCTCCTATCCCTCTGTCTTCAGTCTCTATCCAACAGCTTCTGTTTCGCATCCTGCCGCCCCAGTGCAACCTACATTAGTTTAGACAGCCCTAGTCGTCCAGTCTTCATTATTAGTTCAACATACTGCAACACCAGCAATTCAGTCTGCCTAAGTTCAGCATATTGTTGCACTAGTAATTCAGGCTGTATCAGTTAAACATCCTGCACCAGTTCAACCTGCAGTCATTTAGCTCAATCTTCCTCTCCTTTGTTTTCTTCTCATGCTATTCCTACTCCTATCTCTATTTCCTCTCTCACTATTGATCTTCTTTTTTCCAAACACCCTCATTCTTTAAATATTCATCCCATGACAACCTAGTCAAAGTCTTCTTTTGCTCTTCTTTCCAAGGTTTCTCCTCTTATTGAGCCCACTTGTTTTTCTGAAGCAGCTCAAACTCCTAAATGAACTAAGGCCATGAATGAGGAATTTAATGCCTTGCAAGCCTATGGTACATGGTCTCTTGTTGACTTGCCTCCTCACAAGCATGCTATTGGCTGGATTTTTTGTTTAAAAAAAAAAATTCTGATGGCTCCATTGCTCGACACAAGGCTTGCCTTGTCGACAAGGGCTATCTTCAACAACAAGGCATTGACTACCTGGAAACATTCAGTCCTGTGGCCAAACAACCCACCATTCAAGTTCTTCTTAGCATTGCTCTTCATTTTAATTGGTCTATTAAACAATTGGATATATCGAATGCTATTCTTCATGGTCTTCTCTAGGAAGAAGTTTACATGCTTCAACCCCCAGGTTTTGAGAGTACTGCTCATCCTCATCATGTGTGCAAGTTGAAGAAGGCTCTCTACAGGCTTAAACAAGCTCCTAGAGCTTGGTATTCCACATTTGCCTCTTATATACTCTCCTTTGGTTTTAAGAATAGTCATTGTAACTCATCATTGTTTATTCAAAAGACCTTCACTGCTATTACTATTCTTTTGATCTATGTGGATGATATTTTGATTATTGGGAATAGTGTTCAGCACTTCTCATATCTTATACATCATATACACATAGTTTTTTCCATGAAAAAGTTAGGTGATATATCCTATTTTATTGGTATCTCAGTGGCCCGCACTGACTCTAGATTATTTATTTCTCAACAAAAATATGCAACTGAGATTCTCACCAAGGCCGGTATGATTAATTCTAAGCCATGTTCCTCTCCTATGGCATCTAAATCCAATCCTCCTTCAACCACATTGGTGCCTTTTCCCCAACCATCTCTTTATCGTAGTCTTGTTGGTGCCTTAAAATACCTTACCATCACCAGGCATGATATTTCCTTTGCCGTCAACCATGATTGTCAATTCATGCATGCTCTAATTATTGCAAACTTTAACATTGTCAAGCGGGCGGTTCCCCATGGTTTATTCTTCACCCCTGGCTCATTGGACTTGCATGCCTTTTTTTATTCAGATTGGACTGGTGATGCTTTTGATCGCAAATCTAATACTAGCTATTGTGTCTTTCTCGGGCCTAATTTGGTCTCCTGGTCTGCTAAGAAATCTTTTACTAAAGTTGAGTACAGGGCTCTGTAGACACCCCATTTTTGACCGACCTTAAGACTCAGACGTCACCAATTAAGCGCTTGGTGATGTTGCATATGGTGCTCGTTCTGAGGTTTCAGAGTCTCGGCTGCGAGCCTTGCCTCTGGACTTCCGGACTCTTTTGTGCTTTGCCTCGGTTTGCGAACCGGGTCCCGTTTTCTCCGTTTTCTCTTCCCAAGGGGAGGGAGAGGTCTCGTAGATCATATCTCAGTGGCCGTAGGCTACGTTTCGTGGTCATAGGCCATTTTTCCCGTTTGGAGCCCGGTTCTCAGTTTTCGGAGCCGTCGGCCGTGTGCCTCGGTTCGAGACCGCTTAACCACCTCCGTTTGCTCCGATTTTTGGCATGCATCTTATTTCCTCCCTTTTGAGGGACACTGTGGCTCGAGAGACCAACTTCGTGGTTGTATGCCACTTCCGGTGCCTAACAGTCAGTTTTCGGGGCCCCGGACCGCGCGTTTTGGCCCCCGAACCTTCGTTTTACATCGATTTGAGTCCATTTTTGGCAGAGACCTCATTTTCATTGTTAGGAAGGTTGTAGAAGGGTGGGAGGCCAGCAATTGTTCCAACTACCAGCTTTATTCCTTCATCGCTCTTCATCGCCCGTTTTTCCCACTAGAAAGCTGACTTTTCCCATCCCCAGGCCACTTTTTCTGACTTTCCTCCACACCATTGTGTTGTACACACCTGGGAGGCCACCAATATAGGTTGGCCGGCCATCAATCATTCCTGACCCTTTTGAACTCCTCTAAAAAGCTAGCTTTTCTCTCTCCTGGTTCACATTTCCTAGTTTTTCTCCACATAGTTCTGTTGTACACACATGAGAGGCCACCTTTTTGGGGTGGCCGGCCACTAACTTTGCTTGAACCTTTTGAACCTGGCCGGCCGGCCAGAGGAGGTGGCCGGGCGGCCACCTGAACCTTCTGAACCTGGCCGGCCAGAATCCTCTCTCCTGGTTCCTTACAGCTGTACCCTCTGTTTCCCCCCAGATCCTGTATCCGATGGAGGGTCTTTTGGAAGGGAAATTTGAATTTGATTTTCCCCTCCTTTTCTCCACTCCTCTCCTCTATAAAACTAGCCCCCCAGCTCCATTTCAAGGGGTTACAAAAATTTGTTTGGAGCTCTTGCATTAAGTCTCTCTCTCTCTCTCTACTTCAACCCTCAAAACCCTAAAAGTCTTGCACCATTTACACTACAACCCACAACACAACAACTCCACACTCCATTCCAGCAACTTGAGGCTATTTTTCAGAGGTTAGGAGCACCATTTCTTGGACCAAAAGCTGTTGAAGACTTGAGCTACAAAGGTGAGTCTCTTTTCCCCCTTTTTTGGCCCTATTTTGCATGCTATTTTAGCTTTTGTTGCTTGCACTTTTGGGCTCCGACCCAAACTGTAAATAGTCATATTTTGAGTTCCTCTTCATGTTTGATCAAGGAATTTTTACTGTTTGAGGTCTTATCCTCACCCTTTGTGTTTAATCTCTCTCTTAGGCTTTTTTTTGCATGGCATTTTTGTCTTATTTGTGAGCCGTTTTGGACTTGGTCATAAACTGTAAAATATCTTGTTTTGAGCTCCTCTTCAACTTTGTTTAAGGTCTATCCTCTGTTTGAGGCCGGATGCTACCACTTGTCTCTTTGTCCCTCTTTTAGGCCTTTTTCTTGCATGTTGTTTTATCCCCACTTGTGTTTATTTTCGAGACTTGATATAAACTGTAAAGTGCCTTGTTTTGAGCCCCTCTTCAACTTTGTTGAAGGTCTCTTTGCTATTTGGGGTCATCTGCTGTCCATTGTCTCTAATCTCTCTTTTAGGGCCATTTTTGCATGATAGATTAGCCCTATTTGTGTTCACTTTTGAGATTTGTTATAAACTGGAAAAAGTCTCCTTTTGACATCATCTTCATGTTTGATTAAGGGAATTTTCTTGTTTAAGGTCATATGCTTCCTTGTATGCTTGATTGTCCCTTATTTTGAGCCTTACACCTAAGCTCTTGTTGCATGCTTTGTTTGGCCTTCTAGCCACTGAAATCCAGTGGATTTTCAGTGGCTAATACACTGTTTTGAGTCTCAAAATTAGAGGGGGGTGACCCCCTCTCACCTTGCCTTGTTTGGTGGCCTTTTAGGCCTTCCAAAGAGACCCTATCTTGCATACTTTGAAGTCACTTTCCAGGGTCAATTTGGTTATTTTTAGGACTACCATATTTTAGTTTTAGAGTTGTTTATGCCATGCTAAGTGTCCACCTTGTATGTGCTTAAGAATCCCTTGCATAGCCCTCTAAAGGAACCCATTATTTGTGCACATGTTGGCTGCATTTCAGAGGTTATTTGGGTATATTTTGGCATGTTTTATTCACTGATTTTTTCTGGTTGGATGAGTTCTCACCTGCTTCACATACATACCATGTAAACCATGTTTCCTAGTCAAAGTTGCATACTATTTTTGTCCATCTTGCTAGCATCTTTTGGCCATGCTTTGAACTAGAAATTTTCATGTTTCGGGACTGCCTTGGTTCTGTCTTCATGCTTCATGATCAAATAATGCATGCTTTGTATAGCTATAGGTCACTGCATGTACCTAGTTTTGTGTTTCGGGACCATTCCATGCATCGGGTGCCATGTTTCTATGTTTTGGGACCTTTTAGCATCATATTTAGTGCTGAAATTTACATGTTTGTATGACATCTCGCATCCATTGCCATGCGGTAGAGTGGTATTTGATGCCTTAGGTTCGGTCTTCGGTTTGCGTGCACGTCTGCACGCATTTCTGTTGCTTCATTTTCATCTAATGGCTACTGATGTGAGTGTGGCTGAGGTCCACTCATATTGGTGTAAGTCCATCGTGCATTGTGTATGCTATTTCATTTCATAGCATTACGTATGCTAGGTTGTATGTTAGAGCATTGTGTATGCCATGTTACATCGTGCATTGTATATGCCATTTCATAGCATTGTGTATGCTAGGATGTATATTAGTCGTATTCATGCATGACATGCATTTTGCATTGTGTTTGGGATAGGAGTTAGCCCGAGCACGGGAAACGAGGTACGTTTCGTACTTCGAGTGACAGAACGTGTCTCAATTCCCGGTCACCGACACTTCGGATTATCCATGATGGAGTCTCGGTCTTGTTGTGTTTATACGTGCATTCATTTCATATTGAGTCGTGCAATTCGACTCCTCGGCCATCATGCATCGAGATGCGTGATTGGTGGCACGAGGACCGAAGACTACATTCCCTGAAGAGTAGTCAAGCATACATGTGTAAAAATACATTGTCATGCCCCTTTCTTGCTCTCTGTTGCAGCAAATCAGAAACTGGCAGTCCTTTGGAGCTTCGTGCAATATTCTTGGCTTAATTATAAACAGAGGCTAATTGGGGCATCGCGATGGATTTCTGTGCAAGGCAACTCAAGCATGCATCATTCATCATTTAGAGCAGAGCCGAGGCGGTCCATGGATTTGCGTGCCATTTATTGCTTTCCTAGTTAAATTTGTTAATTAATTAGGATTTTGTACTTATTCGGACTATACTATTCATTCGGACTGTATATTATTTATTTGGACCCTCCGAGCGAGGGCACAATTGTAATAAGTGTGCGTGCGTGTGATGTATGTCTTCCAACCCCACGTCTTTCTCCCTTTTATTTACCAACTTATGATGGTTAGATTAGGGCATGTTTCAATTAGCATACAGTATGATAGCATGTTTGCATTCATTCATCTGTCTTGCATGCGCCGGGCTCGACGCATCATAACTCACTGCATTTGTATTTCAATTTCAAGTTGAATACCTGTTAGCTGTTGCATCTTATATGCCATGTTTAGAATAGCCGAGCCTGCTATAGTTGCATTTTTGCATGTGTTGCATTAGGCATTTCAACATAGTTAGGATCATGCATGGATTTCTAACATAGCTTCTGTTTTGGCTTGGAGTACTCGGTAAGTTTTTATGCTTTAGCATCCTTGCACGTGTGTGAGTGACTGCCATGATAGCATGCTTACCATGAGACTGTATGCTTATGTGATATATCTGCCTGAATGCCTGTGGGTGAAGGTTGGGTTATTTAGATTGGAACAAATCATCAACTGTGAGTTTTAAGCTCACTAGATAGTGGCAAAACCATCTTTTCTAAAGCCCACCTGAGGGTGGCAAAATCTGCATTCTTTTCTAAAGCCCACCTGAGGGTAGCAAAATCTGTATTTTAAGCCTACTTGCGAGTAGCAAACCATTTTCAAAACAAACATGAGATGTGTTGTTCCAATTCAGGCGATCCGGTCTATACTTGTATGTTGTGCGCATCACATAGTAAATCTAGGCTAATAACCGGAATAAGAGCACATAATGTTTTCAAAACTAGATATCATGATTAGTAGAGGCCGATCTTTGATCGGGCGAGCGGGGGTGCTCACGAAGTGACCTTCCCCAATCGTACCCAAGTTCCCGAGCCGAGGCAATTTTGGTGATGACGGACACGTGGCCTTAGGCACGAGTCAGGGTTTTCTAAATTTCCCAAAATAAAATATTTAGGTGACGACTCTGTATCTGGCAAAGCAGTCCATGTTTGGCACTTCTTTCAAAAATTTGTTTTCTCAAAACGATCTGCCGGATTTGGACTCTTTGGTTCAGATTGAGAACCGTGACAATTTGAGTCCGAACTGTAGTGAGCCCAAAATGAACGAAACGGGACTCACCCTCCCAGGGCGTTCGGGGACGTCTACAGGCTCTCACTCAAGCTTCTACTGAACTTCAATGGCTTCGCATGCTTCTACAAGACCTTCACATTTCATCTGCTACACCTGTTTTATGGTGTGACAACATCTCAGCTATTTCTCTTGCGTCTAACCTTGTTTTTCATGCCCATACTAAGCATATCGAGGTTGACTATATATCATTTTATTTGCGAACAAGTTTTTTCTAACAAATTTGTTGTCCGACATGTGTCTTCTTCTTACCAACTCGCTGACTTGTTTACCAAATCCCTTCCAATTGTCAATTTTCCTATCTTCTCACCAAGCTTATGGTGCGTACCTTGCCTATTTACTTGTAGGGGCATGATAAAAGAATAGCTCAAGAAGCTCAGGAATCGACTGAGTCAACACAACAAGAGAAGGAGCACAAGAATGCAATGGTCATGAAAATAGAGAATAACTTCCCTCTCTAACTGATTCAGTTAGAGAGGTGTATGTATGTATAGATTGTACAAGTATTTGTTAGTAGTTTGTTAGAGCAAGAACTCATTCTGTATAAATACTGATGTAATGGCTCATAATGAAATAAGATTGAAGATTTCCATTTCTAATCACTTTGTACAGCTTCTCATAGTTGAGGGTCTAAATGTATGATTTTAAAGTTCAGATGAGTAAGATAATATTTAATAATAATTATGGGAGGTAAAATGTAATTAATGATTTATTTTTAGGGTGAAACACTAATAAATCCCCAAATACAATCTTGTGAACTGTTTAGTTTTCTATTTTTTTCTTATGAACCTAAAGGTCCCATTAAAGGGGAAATTACACAAAATAGTAGCCACTTACACATTTGGGTTTAATTTTTGAGGGATAAAAGTGTATTTCTCGAAACGTGAAATTACACATTTGGACAATCCGCACCATAGAGTTTCCAGATTTTCCATCTTTTTGGAATAAATCCCACGTTACAAATAAAAATGTAACACTCCAATAACGTAACACTCCAATGTAACATATTAAAAAATTCCTTAATGTACGTTTCCCAAACGTAATAACGTAACACTTCAAATTTTTTCCAAAACATAACACTCCAATGTAACACATTCAACGTAACCAAAAAAAAAAAAAAAAAAAAAAATTCGTTTGTATATTTTTCCCAAATGTAACACTTCAATCAATGTAAGTTCAAGCATAATACTCCAATATAACACTCATAAAAACACTAAAAAGCTACTTAATGTACTTTTTTCAAATGTAACACTCACAATTTAAAATTATATATTTACCCAAAACTTACTACAAAATATTTGTACTCGTTTGTAACAATTTGAACAATTTCCACACCCTTTTGGAATGGTTTAAAGAATCCTACATCTTTTTTTTCTTTTCTTTTTTTTGAAGTGTTACATTGAAATATTACATTTAAAAAAAATACACTAAAGAATTTTTTGTGTATTACATTGAAGTATTACACTAAAAAGTTTTTTTATAGAGTTTTATATTGGAGTGTTACGTTTGGAAAAAAGTATAATAAGGAGTTCTTTTTTGGAGTGTTACATTGAAGTATTACATATTGAAATTATATATTTGCTCAAAATTTATTAAGAAATTTTTGTACTTCTTTTGAAATATTTAAAATTCTCCACATCCTTTTGAAATGTTTGAAAATTTCCATATTTTAAGTCATTCCAAATAAAAAAGATTCTCCTACAAAAATTCATCATAAATTTGATTCTTATAGGTTATATATCTTACATTTCTAGCACAAAGGGGAGGAAGAAAACATATCAAAAATAAGGGTATAACCGTAAATTTAATTTTCAAATAGTATATTAAATCTACATTTTCAAAGCCAATAAGATTAATTGGTCTATAAAAAAACTCTTGAAATTAATCGAATTATCATTTTTTAATATGAGATTTATAGATAAATTTTCCTTATTTTTATACTGCAATATATCACAGTTTATATTGTTATTTTGTATTAGTTTTTACGTTGATACAATGATATTCATAATTGACGATTTTATGCCGTCTTACACTATCTTTCCCCACCATGCACGTAATGTTTTATCATGTTTAATAAAATTTTAATTTCTTTTTGCTGAGAATATATATATATATATATATATTAAGAAAATAATAACAATAAATATACAAACAGATAAAATACAAAATGATGTGATTCTATATTGGCACTAGTTAGCCACCATGTCTTCTTTAAAGTTTAGTCTAAAGCAGGTCATGGGTTCAATTCCCCTTAGGGGGGTTGAATTAAGGGAGTGCAAGCACTTAGGTGCTTTGCCGAGGGTGGAAAGATTTTCTCTCATAGGTGCTAATCTAAAAACTAACAACTAACATTTGCCGATAAAAAAAAAATATATATATTAGCACTATAGGAAATGCAAAATGAGTGAGATCCCATTTTTTGAGGACCCACAACTCTCAAAGTGATCCACACCACTCATGATGTGTAGGGCTCACTTATGTATGTGTATTGAGTCTACTAAATCAAAGCTAACAAGATCTGCAGATACTTCTGCTGCAGATTCAACTCATTTCTCACTTCAGTCACCACTGCAGAAGCAAGCCAAAACAGCCACAGATACACCTCAGCAGCAGTTACAGAATTAACCATAGTTACCAAAGCAGTTGTAACTAACCGTGTGGAAGTTGTTGAAGTTGTAACTAACTATATTCTGTTAGATTGTTAAGAGATTCTAGAAGCTTGTATTGGATCTCTATATATAGATACTATGCTGTGTAATCTAGTATCATCAATAAAGAAATATACTTCATATTGTATCTCTGTTTGTTCTCTGTTTGTTCATGATTTTCATCATGGTATCAGAGCTTATCTCTCACGAGGTGATCCTCATCTGTGTTTAGTCTTGATTCATCTTCTTATTCCAGTTCATTCAATGTCTTCAAATTCAATTCCTCCTAATCTTTCTCTTCTCATCTCCAATTTGTCTTCGTTTATCACTGTTAAGCTTGATCCTTCAAATTTTCTGATTTGGAAAAATCAAACTCAGAATATTTTGAAGGCTACTGATTTACTTGGCATTGTCGATGGAACCTCACCCTGTCCCTCTGTTAAAATCAAAGATGACACAGGAACAGAGGTTGATAATCCTGCCTATGTTCAATGGAAACTTGTAGATGCACATCTGCTTAGTTGCATAACTGCAACTTTATCACCTGCACTCTATTCTACAATCCTTCATCTTCATAGTTGTTCTGAGGTTTGGAGTGCTCTGCACAAAAGATTTACTGCACTTTCTCGATCTCATGTGCATCAACTCAAGAACAAACTCAACAGTATTACCAAGAAAAATGATTCTATGGAGGAATATCTCACAAAAATCAAAGAATTAGTCAGTCAGTTAGCTCTTGTCTCTGCATTAATTGATGATGAAGATCTTGTGCTTCTAATCTTGAATGGACTGCCAGAAGAATATGATGCCTTTAAGACAACAATTCGAGCTCGTTCCGAATCCATTTCAGTGGATGAACTGAGTTCTCTGCTTATTTCGGAGGCCATACATGTTGAGTCAAAACATCACAAAACTCATGCTGAATCTACTGTGGCCTTCTCCTCTGTCCCAGGTTCTTTGAATTATAGTCATCGAGGTTCTAGATCTCAAGGCAGATTCTCTAGAGGAGGCCGAGGAGGTCATCAATCACAGTATTTCTCTGGTAGAGGAGGCCGAGGAGGTCATCATTCACAGTATTTCTCTGGTGGTTCATCCTCTACATATTCTACTAGTCATCTTAAGAATAATGCTAACCGTGGTTCATTTCAAGGCCGAGGACGATCTACTTCTTCTCTAACCTGTCAAATCTGCAGAGGCCATGGACATACTGCTTTAGATTGCTGGTATCGAATGGATCCACAGTTTCAGTCCAACACTTCTTCATCAAACAATTCGCAGGCCTTTGTTGCTGCATCTCATCCAGTCTCATCTGCTTCAGTCCCTTGGTATCTTGACTCTGCAGCCACAGAGCATATCACACCTGATTTGAATAACCTTACTTCTTCTCATCCTTATCATGGATCTGATCAAATAACAGTTGGTGATGGTAATACAGTTCCTATTCATCACACTGGTACTGGCTTACTTCCTACACCTCATTTTTCTTTCCGACTAAAAAATGTTTTACATACTCCTTCTATCTCTTCTAATCTTGTTTCTGTTCACAAATTAGCCAAAGATAATAACTGTTCTATTACCTTTGATGATTCTACATTTGTGGTTCAGGACAAGGTTTCGAAGAAGGTTCTTCATCAAGGTTCTAATATCAATGGCCTATACCATTTTCTTCCATCTCTTTCTGCTGCTGCCATCTCACCACCTATGTTGCAAGCTCATCTAAGTTCCTCTCATACTACTGTCCCTGTTTCTACTTCTGTTTGGCATAATAGATTAGGTCATCCATCTGTAACAAAGTTGCATCATCTAATGCCTTACTTGTCTGTTTCTAAGTCTAGTCAGTCTACTACTTTTGATTGTACTGACTGTTGTATAGCCAAGAGTCATAAGCTACCTTTTCATTTGTCCAATTCTACTGTAAATGCACCACTTTCCCTCATCCATAGTGATGTTTGGGGTCCATATGCTTCTAGTTCTGGTTACAAGTATTATGTTCTGTTTGTTGATGATTTTAGTCGATTTACTTGGCTTTATCCTTTGGCTTATAAGAGTGAAGTTTGTTCTAAATTCATGGAGTTTAAGGCCTATGTTGAAAATCAATTTGCCACTACTTTACATATTTTACGCACCGATGGAGGGTCCGAATATTTTACATCCAAAATGACCACATATTTGACTACTCATGGCATTATTCATCAACATTCTTGTCCTTATACTCCCGCTCAGAATGGTATTGCTGAGAGGAAGCACCGCCATATCACTGAGACTGCTATAGCTCTTCTTCATCATTCTTCCGTTCCTTTGCACTACTGGTTTGATGCCATAGCTATTGCCACTTTCCTTATTAACAGACTTCCATCCTCCAAACTTCATCACAAATCTCCTTTTGAAGTCCTTTTTAAGTCCATACCAGATTTCTCCATTTTTAAGACTTTTGGCTGCCAATGCTTTCCTTGGCTCAAGCCTTATCAATCTAATAAACTTCAACCCAAATCTATAGCTTGTGTCTTTCTCGGCTACCATCCTTTTGCCAAAGGTTACAGGTGTCTCGATCCTAAATCAGGCAAAATTTATCTCTCTAGACATGTTGTCTTTCATGAGCATATCTTTCCTTTTGCTTCTTCCTCCTCACCTGCTTCTTCTTCCTCTCCACCTTCTTCTTCTCTTCCTTTTTTACATTCTTTTTTCTGGCCTTCTTTCTCAACATTCCATCCTTCACCTCATATTCACCAGTCTTCACAATCTTTACATACCCAGCATCAGCAGCCTACCCACTCTACTTCTCATGTTCAACATCAGCAGTCTTCATATTCCAATCCACAGATTTTACAACAGCTTCAGGATCCTCCAATTTCACAGATTTCATCACAACTTCCAGACCATACTCAGCAGTCTTCACATGTCAATCCACAAATTTTCCAACCGACTCAGGCCCATTCAATTCCACAGAATTCACAGCCGGTCAATCCACAGATTTTACACCAGACTCAGGCCCATTCAATTTCCCAGGATTCACAGCCAGTTCCAGCCCATATTCCACATTCTTCCCAACTGCAGCAACATAATCAGATACCTCCTACCCAGATACAGCCCTCTCTTCCCGTTGTGTCTTCTCCTCCAGGGTCTTCACTTCCTATACAATCTATTGCCATCCATCTACCTCCTCTACCTATTCCTTCCTCTAATATACATCCTATGATCACCAGATCCAAGTCTGTTGCCTCTCCTCAATGTTTAGCTACTGCTCAGACTATTTCCTCTTTCTCAGATTCAGAACCACCTTCATACAAAGAGGCTTTCCTTTCTCCTATCTGGCATAAGGCAATGCTTGAAGAATTTCATGCCTTGCAAAAACAAAACACTTGGTCCTTAGTCTCTCTTCCACCTACTAAAAATGCTATTGGATGTAAATGGGTCTTCAAAATAAAAAGGAACTCTGATGGCTCCATTGCCCGATATAAGGCTCGCCTAGTGGCTAAAGGGTACTTACAACAGGAAGGCCTTGATTTTCATGAAACCTTCAGCCCCGTTGCTAAGCAACCTACTATTCGTATTTTGCTTTGTCTTGCTCTACATCATAACTGGCCACTTAAACAATTAGACATTTCTAATGCCTTCCTTCATGGCATTCTTGATGAAGAAGTGTTTATGCTTCAACCTCCGGGGTTTGTCGATTCTTCTTTCCCTTCTCATGTGTGCAAACTTCACAAAGCCTTATATGGTCTCAAACAGGCTCCCCGGGCATGGTTTTCCACCTTTTCTTCCTTCTTACTTTCACGCGGTTTTGTCAATAGTAAATGCGATTCCTCTCTCTTCATTCATCGCACTTCCACCTCGGTTACTTACTTACTCATCTATGTTGATGACATCTTGCTTACTGGCAATAATTCTGTCCATATTCAGCAACTCATCACACACATGCATAATGCCTTTGCTATGAAGGAATTAGGGAATATTTCCTATTTCCTTGGTATCTCTGTTCAGTCTACTCATACTGGATATTTTTTATCACAACAAAAATATGCCAAGGACATTCTCTTAAAAGCAGGTTTATCTGCTTGTAAACCTTGTTCCTCTCCTATTTCTGTCAAGCCCAACACTCCTCCAAATGCTTCTCTTCCATTTGATAACCCTATTCTTTATCGAAGCCTTGTTGGAGCCTTACAATATCTTACCATTACCCGACCTGATCTCTCTTTTGCTGTCAATCAAGCATGTCAACACATGCATGCTCCTACTGTGGGTCACTTTGCTGCAGTTAAAAGAATTCTCAGATTTGTGCAGGGCACACTCCCTCATGGGTTGCATTATACTCCAAGTTCTTTTGACCTTCATGGTTTTTCAGATGCTAATTGGGCTGGTGATATTCATGATAGAAAGTCTATCTCCGGTTACTGTGTTTTTTTGGGAAATAATTTGGTATCCTGGTCTGCAAAGAAACAGGCTACGGTCTCGCGCTCATCAACTGAGGCAGAGTATCGTGCTTTAGCACATACTGCTGCTGAGCTTAGTTGGCTTGTAATGTTGCTTACTGAAATGGGTATTTCTTCTCCAACCACACCTGTGCTTTGGAGTGACAATCTGTCTGCCATTGCTTTAGCTTCCAATCCCGTATTTCATTCTCGCTCAAAGCATATCGAAATCGATTGCCATTTTGTCCGAGATAAAATTTTGACTAAACAGTTTGTTGTTCAATATATTCCTACTATTGATCAGCTCGCTGATTTATTTACCAAACCTTTGGCTGTTTCCCGATTTCAATATCTGAAGGACAAGCTCATGGCCTTTGCACCGCCCATCAGCTTGCAGGGGAATATTGAGTCTACTAAATCAAAGCTAACAAGATCTGCAGATACTTCTGCTGCAGATTCAACTCATTTCTCACTTCAGTCACCACTGCAGAAGCAAGCCAAAACAGCCACAGATACACCTCAGCAGCAGTTACAGAATTAACCATAGTTACCAAAGCAGTTGTAACTAACCGTGTGGAAGTTGTTGAAGTTGTAACTAACTATATTCTGTTAGATTGTTAAGAGATTCTAGAAGCTTGTATTGGATCTCTATATATAGATACTATGCTGTGTAATCTAGTATCATCAATAAAGAAATATACTTCATATTGTATCTCTGTTTGTTCTCTGTTTGTTCATGATTTTCATCAATGTGTGGGGCTCACATCATGAGTGGTTTGGGTTATTTTGAGGGTTGTGGGGGTCTTCTAAAAAAGGGTCTCTATCATTGTTGATAAGAAATTAAGGTTTTAGAGATAAAAATTTAAGAATAAAATCACTTTTTAGGGATAAAATATTTGTCGCTAAAAATATTATTTTTTTATTTTTAACGATAAAATTAGACATTTAGTAATGAATTACTAACCTTTTGGGACCAAAAGTTTTGTTTAAAAATATATTGAGACCAAGTTATTTTGTCCCTAAAAGTGTATTTATCAGCAATATTTTTAAAATTTTATCCCTAAAAGCACTTTTTTTGACTTTTTAAGAAGATTTTTTAGCGACTATCCTCGCAGCAACTGAAATTATTATATTTTTTTGCAATAAAATTTATACTTTTAGGCTCTGCTTGTTTTGACATAAAATGTTTTTGTTAAAAATATTTTACTCATTTTCCTTTGTTTGATTGCACAAAAAACAAGAAAATATTTTTGCACTATTTTCTCAAAAATGACTTACCTTTAAAGTTTTTGTAAGTCAATTTTTACAAAATTAACTCTCATTCACTATCTTTTTACCACATTTAGCCATTTCAAATAAATATCTTAACTTACTAAAAAATCATAAATAACACTTTACTGAATCAAAATTTCTCTTTTTAGGCAATAAATGTTTTTGTTTCAAGGCTCCGTTTGTTTCGACATAAAATTTTTTACACAAAAATATTTTTCTTGTAAATTGATTTTACACAGAAAAAATGTTTTTGTTTTGGTTTTACAGCATTTGGTTGACACCTAAAACAAAAATATATTATTGCCTTTTTTTTTTTTTTGTTTCAATAAAGTGTCATTTATAACTTTTTAATGAGCTAAAATATTTATTTGAAAATGCTAAATGTATTAAAAAAGTAGTGAGTGAGATTTAACTTTATCAAATTTGTTACGAAATTTTTAAAGGTAAGTTATTTTTGAAAAAATGATGCAAAAATATTTTTTTTAAAAAATGTTTTACTTATTTTTTTGTTCAACTAAACAACGAAAAATGAGTAAAATATTTTGAAAAAAACATTTTACGTCAAAACAAATAGATCCCAAGTGTTAACAAAACGCCAAAAAATAAAAAGAAAAATATTTTTCTATGTAAAATCAATTTATAAGAAATTTTTTTTCCTGTGTAAAAAATTTTATGTTGAAACAAACAAAGCCTTAGAAAAAAAACAACAAAAAAAAAACTTGGTCTCTAATACTATTATATTTTGTGAACTTATTATTTTGAAAAAAAAAAAGAAAAAAGTATCCATTTATTTAATACTATATGATTACAAAAATACACTATCACTGTAACAAATAAGAGTTTCATGACTAAATTTTTTTTTTTTCCCCGAAATGACAGTTTTGTTGCAAAAATATTTAGGGACCGAAAAGTCAGAAAAATGACATTTTAAAAAATTTTTAGGAACAAAATAATTTGGTCCCAAATTTTTGTTTTCAATAAAAAAATTGGTCCCGAAATGATAGTAATTCATTACTAAATATCTAATTTTGTGGCTAAAAATATAATAATGATATGCTTAACAACAAAAATATTTTGTCCTTATAAAGTGACTTTGTCTCTAAATTTTTTAATTTAGAATCTTAATTTGTTGTGGTGTATTTTGGTGATAAATTTGTGTAAAAATTATGTACACTAGCGATACAAAATGGTAAAAAATGTGTAGACCCTTTTTTGTACTCCAATTTACATATCCATATGTACTTCAAGTATCCGTTGGAATTTCAGTATGGCGAAGTAAAATTTCGGCTAGTACAAGAGGATCAGTGATATATACCCACATAATAAATTACCTAGACATTGAATTAAGAAAATGATTTGAAAATGATTCAAGCAGTTATGGTTGAGCTGTCCTTTTTTTTTTTTTTTTTAATTTAAAGCTTTTTAAATGAATGGTTATGGCCATTCTAATCCTCAGCTATACACACACCTTCTTTGAGGGAATTTAAAGCTGGAATGCATAAAGTGTTCGATTTGGAAACAACAGTCACAATCAAGGGATAGAATTGCTCACTTTTCACATTATTAAGTGCATATTTCTTCTAATTGATTATGCACTTTTGGCTTAAATAAAATGCAGGGCCATGATTTGGCTGTGATTACATAGAATTAACGGTTATTTTTACAGTTCTGCTACAAATATAGAAATTGATCAAAAAATTATACACAAATCAACGTAGATGATGAGTATATTTTCATATCACTTAAAAGTTAGTTTTTATAATTATTACATTTTAAATTATCGATTTAAAATAATTAAAAAAGAAATGCTAGAAACACACAATTGAACTCTTACAAATCATCCACAATGACATGATAAGGAGTTGATGATTAAATTTATGACAAATTAAAATTTGACATATAACTTTTTTATATTTTTTATATATTTTTTAAACCGGGTACCCAAACCGACTTATACTCACCTCGATTAATCTTGGGGCCTTGAAGTTAATGACGGGACAAAACTTTAGTGGCCTCAAGGCTTGAGATGTTTGGCCTTTGTGGAATTCGATTCTGCCACCTCTTGGGTAGTAAGACCATCCACAATGGGATGACTAAAATTGTTTTTTTAAAGTGTGTTATATGCCAAAAATGATAAAAGTGGGGCCCAAGAATGTGTGTTAAGGTGTGTTAAGAGTTTGTTAATTTTAGAGAATGAGTGGTGGTGCAATGGGTATATTAAAGTGTGTGTAGGGGTGTGTTAAAAAATATATATCTACATATATAGGTAGCAAAAGTTGGAAAGGAATTGGGTTGGACGTCCGGTCGGTCAATTGGCCAGCGACAAATATTATTATTATTATTTTTTACTTCAAGGGTCCAGACGTTTGAGGAGACAATCGGCTGAACAACCCCACGACACTTCCCTTTCTCTCTATTGCTGGCTAAAACGCTGCCTGCAGTTAACACACTATTCAACATCTGACACTAACTTTGACCACTAATGTTGTCCTTAACAGCTCCACTATAAAGCTTAAAGTGAAAATGATTAGCTGACACCAATGGGTGGACTAACATGTCCATTGCCGATGCTCTAAGCCCTTTCGTTGCCTTCTCTTTTTACTCAGCCAAATCTCTTAGAGTTAAATTAACACATAACTTGTCATATCATGATAAATAAAATTGTGAAATATAATTTTAGGATTACTTTAAGAATTAAAATAAGTTGTAAATATGTTTGGAATAATTTTTGATGTGTGAAAAAAATTAAACATGTTTAATTAAATTAATAATCCATCCCTTCCCCCCCCCCCCCAAAAAAAAATAGTGATTATTATGTTAATAGTTACACATCTCTCCATGTACAAATTTCACTCATTTTGGTAAGTAGGTGTCCTGTCCATGACCACTTGGGCAACTACCCTGGTTCAATTACATTAATCTTCACATAGCCTTTTCTTTGTTGGCACTACAAAAAATTAAGATTTTAGATATCAAAATTTAGGGAAAAAATTATTTTTTGGAGGTTAAATAATTTTGTTGCGAATGGTGTCGTTATTGTATTTTTAGTAACAAAAATTAGACATTAGCGATGAATTATTATTTTTTTGGGACTAAATTTTGTGTCTCAAAATATAATCCATTTTGAGACAAAATTATTTTGTCTCTAAAAGTTTATTTATTAGTGACATTTTCAAAATTTTATTTTTATGAGCCTTTTTTTGACTTTTCGGAACGATCTTTTAGCAACTATCCTCACGACGATAAGAATTAATTTCTAAATGTCTTTTGTAACAAAATTTTTACTTCAGAAATGATTTATAAAACTCTTATATGTTGTAGTGTGGGCAAATATCTAGAATAATTTCAAAATTTACAATTAAGATTGGAAGATATTGAGCAATTTTTTCCATACCTATTTAATGATTTCAAATCAGATAAAAATAAAAATAAAAAGTGTAACTTAACAAAATTGCTTCTTTTTTTTCTTTTTTTTTCATACCAAATAACTAAAAAAATTAATAACTTATTATTTAAGATTATAACGAAACACACTTAGCAAATTTTTTTTAATAAAAAAATAAGCTAAAAAATTATTTTATAAATGTTATTAAATGAGACTATTATTTATAAAACTATATTAATAATACTCTTATTAAAAATTTTATGTGTTTAATTCTGTAATTAAATTTTAATTAGGCATTGCTATTTTAGTCTAAAAATTATATTTTCCACTTTTCAAACCCAATGATACGGTAATGAATTATAATAGATCATTGTTATTCAAGACAAAAAATTAGGCCAAATTTTCAAGACCAGTGATGTGATAATTAATTAAGATATTAAAGGTAATACTCTCTTTTATATCTTTTTTAATCATCAACCAATCGTATCACTTACACGTTATTTGATCGAGAAAATGGATTTGTATATAATTTTTTATTAAGATATTAAGATAATTCTCTTTCTCATATTTTCTCTAATTATTAATAAATAATCTCATTTATATATCATTAAATTTAAAAAAAAAATTATTATTGCGTGTGTGTACGAAATGCTACATTTTCAATATGCTACAATTTTAAATTGAATTTCCATTTTCAATATGTAATTTCACTTTGAAATCGCATGTTGAAAATGTAATTTATGATGATATGGATTTCATTAAGATATATTACATTTTTAATATGCGATTTCAAGATGAAATTGTATGTTGAAAATATAATTTTAATTTCAAAATTGTATTTTCAAAATATGATTTTAAAAACTAAGTTAATTTTTCAAATAATTTGAAATGTGTGTCAATTCTTTAAATTATTTTTTTTTAAATCTTAAAAAAAAAAAAAAAAAAAAAAATCGCTATGTTGTTAGCCCTAATCCTACTTTCGTACTATTTATCTCAAACTACTTTTTAGTGTACGAAATGCTACCTTTTTTTTTGTGTGTGTATCGAATTCAGTGTGATTTTTTATCTCTAGTGGTTGGATTAGGTCTTGTCGTGGGTCCTGACTGCTGAATGTGGTTCTTACTTTTTGTAAAATGACATAATTATCCCTTTCATTCTTGATAGTGATCACATAATTTATTATTTGTTTATTTATTTATTTTTCATTGAATGGTAACTGAAAAACTTGAGATAGTCAAAAAGAGAGTCAAAAACACCCAGATTGCATACAAACTGATTTTCAGCCCAAACACCACCTTCCTTCAAGATTAAGCAAACACACCCCAGAAAAAATTATACAGATCCATGTATATGTATATGTTTACACACAAATATACCCTTAAAAAAAAAAAGAACCAATATTTTTCATTTTACTATATTTAATGTTAATAAACTATATTGATTATTGACTAGTTATTTTGTAATTTTAAGTTTAAAATTCTTTTATTGAGGGCCAGGGAGGAGGTGATGAAGTAAGTTTGTCCTCAAGTGATGCGTAAGAAGATACGAAATATGAGAGAGAGAGAGAGAGAGAGAGAGAGAGGGGGGGGGGGGTTACGGCCTACTCAGGTCGGTGGACCCAATCCTTAGCCGCATATGGACACATTAGGGTGCGTTGGAGGCAGCATGAACAACAACACCTCCACCTTCCTCCTCTCTCTCTCTCTCTCTCTCTCTCTCTCTCTCTATCTCTTTATCTCTCTATCTCTATCCCTATCTCTCTCTCTCTCTCTAAATGTATAATTTGCATTTCATTTAATGTAGAGAAGGATTGAGAAAATTCAGAAAAGAAAAAAAAAAAAAAAGAAAAGAAAAGAAGAAAATAAGAGAGAGAGAGAGAGAGAGAGAGAGAGAGAGAGAGAGAGAAAAATGATGTGTGTATGTGTATGTGTATATGCATGACACCGAATCATGGAAGAACCACAGCAGCATCACCACTTTTTCAAAAACTAATTCATTTAAAACAAGGGGATGCAGTAGAGAGGAAAAGCATCAAGTGTTCATGGGTTGATTCCCTCTCTTTTTTCATTTTCTCTCTCTTTCTCACTCTTTCTCTGTTTCTCTCTTTCTTTCTTGCCTTGATTTCAGCTTCTTTTTTTTTCTTCCAGATATATATTTCAACAACTTTTCTTCAGATTTCTCCAGTCATAAATACCCAGTAGCTCGCTCAAATCGCCCATTTTTCAGGTTTTGATTTTGAGATAAGATTTGTGAGGAGACGAGAGCTTGAATTGCTTGTGGCCTTGGTGGATTACATAGATTTTAGATTGGTTTGTGTGAAGAAACAAGTGAAATCTTATCAACATCACAGACATCATCACCACAAAAGAAGACAGGGTTTCCTTGTGAAGATGGCGGCGTCTTCCTCGTCAGCAGCGTTCTTTGGAATGCGAGAAGAAGATCAGAATCCGATGAAACAACAGCATTCCGCAGTTCCAACTTCATCAGCCGGAGCCACCACTGTACCTCCCCAGAAGAAGAGAAGAAATCAGCCCGGAACACCATGCAAGTATCAAACAATTTAGTCAAAAAATTTCTATATTTTCCGATCAAAAAAAAAAAAAGAAGACAATTTTGTAAAAAAATTACCACACCATAAATGAAATGGGTTTTTACTAGATTTCAAAATATATCTATGTATTTTATTTTATTTTTTTGTGTTTTAATAAAATTTTGTTCTTTTGCCGATCAAAATATATTGATGAAAGGAAACCCTAAGTTTGAAAGTTCAAATAGGAATTGAGATGGGTATTTTTTTTTAAAGGTCCTTTTTAAAATTTTTTTTTTTTAATATAATGAATTATTAAATTTATAGTTCTAATATGGGACTTTTTTGAAACTGTTTTTGGTTGTTGTTCTGGAATTTTTGACAACAGATCCAGATGCAGAGGTCATAGCACTATCTCCCAAGACCCTAATGGCTACAAACAGGTTTGTGTGTGAGGTATGCAACAAAGGGTTCCAAAGGGAGCAAAACCTACAGCTCCACAGAAGAGGACACAACCTGCCTTGGAAGCTAAAGCAGAAGACAACAAAAGAGGTGAAGAGGAAGGTATATCTATGTCCTGAACCCACTTGTGTCCACCATGACCCTTCGAGAGCTCTTGGCGACCTCACCGGCATTAAAAAGCACTACTCTAGAAAACATGGTGAGAAGAAATACAAGTGTGAGAAGTGCTCTAAGAAATATGCTGTGCAATCTGACTGGAAAGCTCACACTAAGACTTGTGGTACTAGGGAGTACAGATGTGACTGTGGCACTCTTTTCTCAAGGTAATCTTTTTTGTGCTTGCTCTTTCTTCATGTTTTGATTTTGAATGAATTCTATGCATAATTTTTAACACTGATTGATTATCATAATCATTGTTGTCCAGACTTCAATTTTTTCTCATTCTAAAGAAGGAGAGAGACAAAACATTGGGTATTTCTTGGTTTCTTTTGTTTAAGGCTTGTTAGATACCTCAAGTTCCCATGATAATTTTTAATAACCGTATCAAGATAAACAGTATCAGAAGTCTAAAATTTTGATATGTTAAAACGTTAGTTTTTGATGGGTATTTTTATTTTTCTTGTAAACGATTCCATTTTGTTTTGTTTGGTTTTTTTGATTTTTGAACTCATGTGATGCTTCTGTTTTTGTTTTTGTGTTTGGATTTTTTTGTGAGTACTGTGTGGGAGAGAGGAGAGCGAAATGGTTCCACGTGAATAATCTCTGGAAACTGGCACGGTCATATAGAGAGCGATGTTTTCAGAATCAGAAAAAGAAAAAGAAATAAACAAATAAACAGTTTTAGTCTTTCTCTCACCTCGGGAACACCGCCATTTTCGACCATGGTTTTACCTTTTCACCTATTCACGTGTTGCTACAATATTAACATGGCCATGTAAAAGGTAATAATAGTTACCAAGATTGTTCTCTTATGGGTTGGCTAGATGTGCTCAGGTCTGTGCACTTGCAGGTACTCCTTTTCATGATAAGTGAGTCAAGAAGAACCAAGTCATCCAAATCCAAATCTCTCTCTCTCTCTCTCTCTCAATTATTTGAATTGAATGTCTGTGTCACCATGGCTTCAGTTTTGAAGCTGTGTTTGTTGCTGTTTTCAGAAGCAGTCATATGGGTTTTCAGGCTTAATTGATTATAGGGGGGGAAAAAAAAAGGTATTTATTTTCTTGCATAAAATTTATATCTGATGGTTACATTTTTGCAATTAATAATCATATGGGTGAGTTTACAATGCAATCATAAAGTTTTTTGTATGCATAATTGTATAGTAGTACTCTTGATTTTAAGGTTTTGAAAATGTGCTGGTTTAATGCTTTCAATTCATGGGTTCTTGAATTACTCCACTGAAAAATCAGACAGTTCAGTTCATGGGTTTTGCATTTATTGATCAATTGAAGTCCTAGAAAATTGGCTCCATTGATGGATCCATTTTCATCATGTTGGATAAATTCTTGTATTACATTTATTTATAAAGCAGACCTCAAAATGGTAGGCCTTGTTTGATTTATCAATCATTTTCAAAATTTAACTAGAATTCTTTCACCAACCTCCCTCAATTATGTTTTTGTCTTATTGGGAAACTTTAGTTTCAACTCTTCCTGCAAACCCAACAAATTCTTTGCTACTACCACCTTCTTTTTTTAATATTCTTCAATAAAATGTAATATTTTTTTCTTTTTCTTGAAATTGTAGTGATACATTGTTAAAAATGTAGTCTTCACTCAAAGATTTCTCATTCATTAGTGATACAGCTGCATGATATTACTGTTATACCCAATCTTTGCCCCAATAATATGGGTTCCCCTCTACTTTCTGTACTATTCCATAGCCTATTCGTCTCTCTTCAAACTCTTCAAAATTGGGAAGCTAAAAAGTCTGTAAAATTCGTCTGAAATGAATCTCTCTCCTTTGTTTTCTCAACCATGGAAACCCACATTCAGAATTGGACCACAACCAGTTGGGGACCAATCATCATATGTCACGGTAAAATAAAGGTGAAACAGATGTCCAACTGAATTCAATTTGACCGTAGGGAGTGATTTTGCTTTATCATATGTGGTTGTGTGGTACCCATCTCATGGTCTTGTACATCTAAAACTGTAAAGAGTACGACTTCCACGCTATAATCCTGTAATGTCACTAATAATTGCTATATATATATATTTTTATCTTTATTGATGAAATTGTTGTATTTTTCACAATTTCTTTGCTTTCTTCAATATTTTTTTCTTGATTTTTCTTTTTTTTTTTTAATTTTTTAATTTTTACAGGCGCGACAGTTTTATCACTCACCGGGCCTTCTGCGATGCACTTGCCCAAGAGAGTGCGAGGCATCCACCCTCCTTGAGCACCATCGGAAGCCATTTATATGGAACTAGCAACATGAGCTTAGGCTTATCATCTCCAATGGGTCATCAAATTTCCCCATTACAAGATCAAAACCAACCACCTACCGATATTCTACGTCTTGGCGGTGTTAGGGGTGGACAATTCGACAATCTCATCGGTTCAGCATTCCGACCCACACAACCATCGATGTCTTCGCCTTTCTTCATGACCGAGCCAAATCAAGATTATCAAGAAGACACTCAGTCTCAACACGGGTTGTTATCGAACAAGCCGTTCCACCAGGGACTAATGCAACTTCCTGATCTTCAAAACAACACAAATGCCGGTGTCATCAACCTCGGATTCTTCTCCAATAGCAGCAACAACAACACCACCAGCATCGAAAACAACAACAACAACACCAATTCGAGCTTTCTTGTTCCGAATCAATTCAACAATGGGCATTCTAGCTCTAGCATAATGGGAAACCAGATCAGTTCCGGTATCAACTCTCTCTACAGCTCATCACTCCAAAACAACAATGTCGCTTCGCATATGTCTGCGACAGCGCTTCTTCAAAAAGCTGCTCAAATGGGTTCAACCACAAGCAATAGCAGTGCTTCCCTACTCAGAGGCTTCGGAAGCTCCTCCTCCAGCGGCAACAGACCCGATCGATCGCCCATTGCCGCCAACTTTGGCGGCGTTTTCGGGGACAACAGCAACGAAACCCACCTCCAAGATTTGATGAATTCTCTTGCTGGTGCCAATTCCAACATTTTTGGAAGTGGGAATGCATTTGTGGGTGCACATGAACAAGATCAAAACAGTTTTGGGGGATACAACAATGCAAATAAACCCAGTTTAGAACAAACCCAAACACACCATAACAGCTCAAGTTTTGGCAATATGGATCAGAGTAAATTACAGAATAGCAACAACCTTTCTGTGAGTGTTGGAGGGTCTGATAGACTGACTAGAGATTTTCTTGGGGTTGGAGAGATAGTGAGAAGCATGAGTGGAGGGTTTTCACAGAGAGAGCAGATTGAAATGAGCTCATTGGAATCAGAAAGAAAGGCTGCGCCGAAAAGCCAGCAAGCTTTTGGAGATGGCAATTTTCATCAGTGAAGCAAAAAGATGGAGAGATAGTGACGAGGAAAGAAAAAGGTAGCAAGAAAGTACAGGTACGTAGCTTAGTTAATGACATGTTTGGGTGATTATATATATATATATTTTTTTTGATAAAAGTTAAAAAGTTTAAGTGGATTTCATTGGCAAATGTGTCTTTAACATACCACTTACTTTTCTTGATTTTGATTTTTCAATTGGTTCTGGAAATCTTTTCTTTCCTGTTGCTGTCAGTCAGTCTTGTTTGGATGCCGTCATGACCGTCAGTGCAAGTCTTTTGTTTCTTTTGCATGTCTTCTCTTTCTTTATGGGTTTTCAAATATATTTCAGAAACATAAAAATTTATTTTAAGTTTTAATTCAAATAAGGTCTCGTTTGGGGGAGTGGTTATTTTAGTCAAAAAATCAAAAAGTTACTAAAAGTTGTCACATCATCTTTCTACTTTTCTGTACATCTTTTCATAAAAAGTCAAAAAATTACTAAAATAGTCCGTTTCCAAACGAGGCCTAAGTTATATAATAGTGTAGGTATAAAATGAATGAGATATATATCACACTTTTAAGTGATTGAGATTTATAATTTTTTTTTTTTTTTTAATAATTTGCCTAAGTTTGTAACATTGCTGATATGCTTTAAGCATTTTGCTTTTATTTATTTTTTATGATTTGTTGGGTGCAATGAGCAAAATATATAATCTCTTTTATAAGTCACGGTTGATGAAAAAAGGATTCTCAAATTTTTATTTTTTGATACGCTTGCAATTATATGGGATTAGGTAATATTAAAATATTTAAAATTTGAATTGTGTATATTAGATTTATTTTAGACATGACGTTTATTAAATTTACACCATTTCTTTATTTTTCTTAGTCTTTTTTGTGAGTACATAATATTTGTTTAAGGGTTTATTTACAGAGCAATACTAGGTATCATGAAAAAAATTTCATGAAAAGATTTATGACGCTTGGATTACACTTTAAATAAAGCACCACACACTAATCAAGGTAATTCAAGGGTCATAAATCTTTCATGATCATTTTCATGAAAGTGTTTTCATGATCCCTAACTTTTCTCTTATTTACATAATCAAGATAAGTGGTTAGAGAAGAATCAATGTGGAGTTATTTTACATGAATAATGGTGTATCTTTGGAAAGCAATAATTGTGTTATTATTAACTTTAGGACATAATTTATTTTTACCCCATGGCACCCTAAAATAGTTCTTTTTTTGTTTTTTGTTTTTTGTTTTTGTTTTTGTTTTTTTGTTTTTTTTTTTTCCGGCCAATTGGTGGGTCAATTACAAATATGAGAATAATTACATCAAATTGAACAATTAAAATCCAACAATAACTACAAATTTAACAACCATTACAAAGAGTAACCAACAAGCCCAACAATCACTACAAATAGTAGTAGTTCACAATGGATAGATATAACAACTCAATACAACCCTGAGAGGGTGAAATAAATAATCAACATTTACCTTTGGCAAATATTGACTCCTAACATCGTAGATAGGAGTGTACAAGAGTGGCTAACTCAAGTAGCTCAATTGGTCCTTGAAATACTTCAACTCCCCCATTGTTTGAAACAGTCATTTCACTCTCATATGATTTGAAATTAAAATGCTACGATTATGGATTTTCTCCAAATTGATGAAATTTGTGACATTAATTGAGAATTGGTATGACAAAACAACAATCAAATTTTAACAAAACCAAAACAAAACAAAAAAAGAGAAATTTACCATGGCCTTCATTCTCCACTCCCAAACCAAGTAGAACAAGAAGTAGCCCTCTTTCCCTATAGTCACCACCCTTTTTCCCCTCCTCCATCACTGGGTAGCCCCTCAACCATTCTCACATTGTCGATTCCTCTCCTGCCATTTAGTATCCATCTATCCCTTTCTTCCAATACTGCCAACCTCTCTCCCCAAACCACCATAAACCACCACTATAGTGGTTTGGATAATATGTGATTCCAAGTTTACCCCATATATACTGGTGTTAGTTACCCCATTTTTTATTTTTTATTTTTATTTATTTTTTATCATTGAATCATCCCAAGCTTCTAACTGTGTAATTTTTCTTGTCAACTCTGCAATTAAATTTTCACCTTTACAATACACTGGTGTTAATTGCCCCATTTTTTTTTTTTTAATCATTGAATCATCTCAAACTTCCAACTCAGCAATTTTTCTATCAACTCTGCAATTATCTTTCCAACTCTACAATACACTAGTGTTAATTGCCTCATTTTTTTGATCATTGAATCATCTCAAGCTTCCAACTCTGCAACTTTTCTTATCAACTCTACAATTAACTTTCCAACTTTGTAATCTTTATTTTCTATTTTTTTTAATCAACAAAGGAAATTTTTTATTGATGATAACATGAAGAGAATACAGATCCTAAAGATCTTGTGTAACTGTTTTCTGTTACAACTCTGATTGAGTTAGTATGTAGTTATATTAGAGTTAGTTATATTAGTGCTAGTCCTGTACTACATAAACAATTGTATTACTGCTTTCATTATTCAATAAAAGGAAAATATAGTTTCTTCTACATGGTATCAGAGCAATGAATGCTCCCACGAGCTTCGATTCTCTCTCATGGCTAAGTTACCTTCAAACCTACCTTCCACTATTGATTCTTCGTTACCTTCAAATCTGAATCTCTTGATTTCTAATCTCAGTTCGTTTGTCACTGTCAAACTTGATTCCACAAATTTTTTGATTTGGAAAAATCAATTTCAAAACATTCTTAGGGCTACGAATTTGCTAGGGTTTGTTGATGGATCTTCGTTGTGTCCAGAAATTAAGGCTCAAGATGCAACTGGAAAGAAGGTATTCAATCCTAAGTATCTTCGTTGGCAATCAATCGATGCTCACCTTCTCAGATATATCACCGCTATGTTATCTCCCTCAATCTTTACATCAGTTCTTCATCTTCATTCTTGCTCTGAAATCTGGAAAGCTCTTGATAAACGGTTTACTTCTCTTTCACGATCCTATATCCACCAATTGAAGAACAAATTGAACTCCATTAGCAAGAAATCAGATTCAATGGAACAATACTTGAATCGCATTAAGGACATTGTTGATCAATTGCATCTGGCAACTGCTTCGATTGATAATGAGGACATTGTTTTGATTACCCTAAACGGTTTGCCCTCTGAATATGATTCCTTCAAAATTGCAATCCGAGCTCGTTCTGAGAGTATATCCATGGAGGAATTATCTTCCTTGCTTTGTTCTGAGGCATTACATGTTGAGAGTAAGGTAACTTCCTCTGATCTTACTGTTGCTTATGCTGCTTTCAAAGGTCCTTCTCCAAGTTCATCTTCTCCATCTACTCATGGGCGTTTTGCTTCCACTTAGAGGGGTAGAGGTTCTTCTTATCGTAGTAAATCGCGCTTCTATAAGCCTGGTTGTGGTTCATTCCGTGGCCGATCTCCCAATCGTGGTCGAGCTTCCTATGGTTCTTCTTGTCAAATTTGTGGCAAATCTGGTCATAGTGTCTTTGACTGTTGGCATCGGCTTGATCCTGGCTATCAATCTCACGATTTCTCCTCCTCTACTTCACAGTCACAGGGGCCAGGTTCTAGGGCTTTTGTTTCTACTTCTGAGCATGGTCATGATTCTTTCTCACAGTCTCCTATCTCTCCTTGGTTTCTTGATTCTGCGGCTACAGACAATATTACTAATGATCTCAACAATCTGAGTGTTTACCATCCTTACTCAGGCCCTGAGCATGTTACTGTGGGTAATGGTTCCTCTATTCTTATTCACAATACTGGTAAAGGGATCGTTCCTACACCTCAGTTTTCATTTAAATTGAATTCTCTCTTACATGTTCCCTCAATCTCTTCTAACCTTGTGTTTGTTCATCATTTCACTAAAGACAATCACTGCACTATTACATTTGATCATGATGCTTTTATTGTCCAGGACAAACACACGAAAGCTATCCTTCATAGAGGCTTCTATGTCAATGGTCTGTACCAGTTTGCCTTTCCTCCAGTTTTGTCTTCTCCTCATGCTCTTCTCAGCACCACTTCATCTGTCTCAGTCTCTATTTGGCATCACAGATTGGAGCATCTGTCTTCTCTCAAATTTCAACATTTGCATCCTCATTTGCATGTTACTAATTCTCTTAAACATTGTATCTCTTATTCTGTTTCTAAAAGTCATAGACTTCCATTTCAACTTTCTTCTTCTGCTATTAATAAACCACTGTCCTTAATACACAGTACTATCTGGGGCCCTTTTACCCCATCCGTATTTGGTTTTCGATTCTATGTTTTGTTCATTGATGAATATAGCAAATTTATATGGCTTTTTCCCTTACATTACAAGAGTGAGGTATTCTCAAAATTTGTTGCTTTTAAAGCTTTTGTGGAAAAACAATTTGGCTTTCCTCTCACAGTGCTTCACACAGATGGTGGTGGCGAATATTTTAGTAATAAAATGGCTGATTTTCTTCTTACACATGGCATTCTTCATCAGTCTACTTGTCCTCACACTCCATCCTAAAATGGAGTCGCTGAACGCAAACATAGGCATTTAACTGAGACTGCTACTGCTCTTTTACATCATTCTTCCCTTCCTCTTGAGTTTTGGTTTGATGCTTTAGCAACTGCTACCTATCTTATTAATCGCTTACCTAGCACTTCTATTGCTCACTCTACTCCTTTTGACATGCTTTATCATCGTCCTCCTGACTATAATATCTTAAAAGTGTTTGGCTGTTTGTGTTTTCCTGGGCTTAAACCATATTTTCCGTCTAAACTAATTCCTAAATCAATTTCCTGTGTGTTCCTTGGTTATCATCCTTCTATTAAGGGGTATCGCTGTTTGGATCCATCTACCGGTCGTATTTACATATCTCGACATGTTGTCTTTCATGAAACTGTGTTTCCTTTTCATAAATCCGAATCTTCTTCTTTATCTGTTTCCACTCCTAGTCCTCCTTCTTCCTTTTCTTGGTCCTCTCCTTCTACTATTCCTTTTTTCCTGGTTCTTTCTCTTTACAGGCTTATTCTGATTCCAATTGGGCTGGTGACCTTCAGGATCGCAAATCCACCTCCGGATATTGTGTCTTTCTTGGGTCTAATCTCATTTCTTGGTCTTCCAAGAAGCAACCCACTATGTCCCATAGTTCTACTGAGGCCGAGTATCGTTCTCTTGCTAATATTACTGCTGAGCTTACTTGGTTGACTATGTTGCTTGCTGAGTTTGGTATTCCTCAGTCCTCTGCTCCTCTTCTTTACTGTGATAATCTCTCAGCCCTTTCTCTTGCCACCAATCCCGTGTTTCACTCTCGCTCCAAACACATCGAAATTGATTGTCACTTCATTCGCGACAAAGTTGTTGCCAAGCTTATTCAACTCACATATGTTCCTATTGAAGCCCAGGTTGCTGATATCTTCACTAAACCCTTGTCTGCTTCTCGTTTTCACACTCTTTCTGCCAAACTCATGGTCTTTCCTTCACCCATTTGTTTGCGGGGGACTGAAGATAATACAGATCCTAAAGATCTTGTGTAACTGTTTTCTGTTACAACTCAGATTGAGTTAGTATGTAGTTATATTAGAGTTAGTTATATTAGTGCTAGTCCTGTACTACATAAACAATTGTATTACTGCTTTCATTATTCAATAAAAGGAAAATATAGTTTCTTCTACATAACAAACATAAATTACATATGAGTATACATCAATAAATAAAAAAAGGCAAAATCACAAGCATCATACAATCCAACTTCATCCTAATTAGGTTGGCACCAAGTAGACCCCAATTATGTGCTAGTTCAAGCCAAAGTTAGTGAGAAACCTACAACAAACAACTGATAAACAAAGGCCAGCACTAGCAGGCTACAAAATGCTGCGGCAAATACGCATCAGATAGCCCACCCCTACTGATAGTGCCTTATCTGGCTAAGACACTCCACTAAATCATGTATTGAGTATGGAACATCAATCATATTAGCTTTTGCTCATCGAGCCACCCTAGCTTTCACAATTTCTACAAGATCCACCAAATTTGGTTGACAAGCATTGAACACACACTCATTTCTTAATTTCCACATTGACCACATCATAGCCATAGGGACTAATTTCCAGATCTTCTTCAATATCTTCTTAAATTTAACACCCATCCACCAATGAAGTAGACTTTTAACATTTGCAGGCGATACCCATTGTAAACCCCACCATTGGATCAATCTTGACCACACCTTCCAGATCACAAGGCATAGTAGAAATAGGTGATTCACACTCTCTGCCTCTATCTTATAGAATAAGCACACATTCTCCACAATACTTTTCAACACCCCAATGCTCTTAAGATAATATGCAGTTTTTACCCTTTCTTTCCAAACCAACCAACTCAGAAATTGAGCTCTTAGAGGAGCATCATTACCCCAGACCAGTTTTGGAATGAGCAAACTAGGTTTATTTTCTATTTCAACTAGCAATTATTTTAATCCACTTTATTTTAGTTATCTTTTTTTTAAATATTATTTCTTTCCTTTTTAATATAATAATATTTTTCCAAGCTATCCCTTTAGTGAGGAAAGGGAAAAGAAAAATGATATCAAATTCAATAGCTAGTAAATAGTAGCTAGTGAGATTCGACTAACTACTATAACTCATATGCAAATTAACTAACCCCTCAACCTAGGCTGTTGAAGCTTTTTGTTTTTTTTTTTTTGTTTTTTTTTTTTTTTAATTAGCAAAGAAAATCTTTATTGATGGAAGCATGCAAAATAAGATACAAATGAAGCTTTTTTTTTTTTTATCGGAAAAAAAAGAAACTTTATTGATGAACAATGAAAGGTACAGGATGTACACAATTATATCAATAAAGAGAGGCGAATGCACAGAGCATCAAGATGAACTAACTATTTATTTTGTGGAACATAAGTATCTATTTTTGACTAAAAATTGAATTATCTACTTTGTTAAAATGCTCTAAGATAGTGAAATTACTCAATTTGCAAGGGAAGGTCGTCTATAAAAATAAAAAAAAATAAAAAAAATGGAGTTGGTGGTGGAGTGTTATTAAAAGGGTATAAATGTCTTTATAACACAAAAGGTCACGGAGTAAGTGCTACAGATTAGTCCAAAATTACCTGAGGGTCATATGCATATATTTAAAAGTCAAAGGGGTAAGGAGCTTCAAGGCAAATCACGTGCAGTAAAATGGGTTTTCTAGTTTATTATTATTATTGCTGCTGCTGCTACTGCTACTCCTACTGCTAAAATGTTATTGTCCTGCAGGAAGTCCAATGTGCATTAGAAGAAGCTTTGTTTGTTTGCTTATGGAGCCAAAACTTGCTATACAAATCAAGTTGGTGTTTTGACTTGTAGATCTCCAAGATCGTAAGACAAGCAATTGGATCGGCTTTTGCATAATGAACTGATAACTTTAGTAGACAATTTGTTTATGTTTGATTTAGAGAGGTAGTGTTAAAGTTTCTGAATTATCGGAAAAATAGCATAAGACAGGAATTTTGAAAGTTGTTTGTGGCTTAGTTCTCGTGGAGCTTTTATCCAGGAAACATTTTTAAGTATGACAAGGACACCCTTGGCAATGCAATCACTTCATTACGTTTCACCAAACAAATTTGTGGGGGGGGGGGGCGGTGGAGCTAAGCTCGTTTCATGATATGCCATCTTTGTTTTGTTTCCATCTGTAATATTGTTTGGTTCATTTTCTTTCACAAGTTTAATCTAGAGCAAATTAAATTTGTGCTTCGAATTCTGTATGCAAAACAATATTTGGATTGATTTCCATTTTCCCCAATCACTAGAAAATAAGCAAGCTTTTATGAACATAGTTAGACACATGTATGAACTAGAAAATACAATGACATTACCATTTTATCCATATAATGGAAATTATCTGAATCCTTTTCTAGTCTGGTGTTAACTAGGTTGCTTGTTGTCCAGATTAGAATTGTATTATGTTTTTATTTTGTTAGGGTCTAATTATTCTTAGATTATCTTGAAGATCTCCATATGGATTTGTTGTTTTGCTTTCTTTGTTGCAAGCTCTATTGTACTTCTTTGATAGTGAAGTTCTAGTTTTCTAATTAAAAGAAAAGTAATTAGATTTGCACCCTATTTTTGGCCTCTCACACTCTCCCTTTTGAGAGATTAAAAGACAAAAAGAAGGTAAAAAATTTAAAGTGAAGTGAAAATATTATTACTTTTAGAAAAAAGAAAGAAAGAATAGTAGTGGTAGCAACAACAACAATGTCATGGTAAAATAGTGCACTCTAGTTAAGTAGTAAATATTTTGTAGGTACGATTGAGGCACTTTCTTGGAAGGGTAGTTTTTATAGTACAATTGTGGCCATTACATGAACCCTTGACCTCTTTGCGTGGTGAAGGTTTTGTTGTCTAATTGAGTCCATGTTTCTATAAATCAAGTTTAAAAAATTTTGGGCGTGGATTAACAGGGTTTGAAATGCTTTAATGTATTGCGGAACAATTTTTTTTGGACCAAAATTTACTTTACCCTCTTGTGGTTTATGCTCAAAGCACAATACCTCCCAATGGTTTAAAAATAGACAGAGAACCCCATGTGATTTTGGATTCAATTGCAACTTAAACTCTGTTAACGACAAGCTTGAAATGGCCATAAGACCCCTCAAGCTTTTCTTCTTCATCTGTGTACTTCTTTTAATTATTCCCCTCTTTTATTATACACAAAATTCATATAAGCAACCAGATTTATATATACACACAAACATATTTTATATATACAAATAGATTTGTACAACCAGATTTATATATACATATACATATATACAAACAGATTTTAAAACATATAAATGTATATACACCCTATGTATTCACACCAACATATATATATATATAGAAAAATTCTGGGAAATTCACACTGAAAATCCAAAAATTCTCGAAAATTCTATCTATATTTACATTGAAAAAAATGGAAATTCTGGCAAATTCTATATATATATATTCACCTTAACATTTCATAGGAAATTCCAAATATATAAATACATACGTACACATACCTTAACATCTCATGGAATCACTTGAACCAGATCCTTCACAAGCAAATACAGATTTCTGCCGCAACAAGTTCCCAAAGCATACAATTTTTAGTCTTCAATTCCACTTCCTTTCTTGGCAATTGTTTTCTCAAAATTATCACATAATTATATATATGTTTATATGTATGCATACAATAATGAAGCATGATGGTTAGGAATGGGAGAGAAGACGAAGGCGATGGTCGGGAATGGAAGAGGGGGCGATGGTGATGGTTGGGGATGGAAGAGGAGGCGACGATGATAGTCAGAGATGGGAGAGGAAGCGATGACGATAGTCAAAGATGGGAGAAGAGGCGATGACAACGGTTAGAGATGACAACGACGATCAACGATGGTAGAGGAGGTGACGATAATGGCCTGTGAGGGAGGGAAAATGGTGGCTGGTCAGGGTGAGGGAAACGAGATGGCTGGATTGAATTAGGGTTTATAGAAAAAGAGTGGTTGGTTAGGTTTTGGAAATTGATGATGAAGTTGAGGGTAAAAACGTCTTTTTACATTTTAATTTCACATTAATTATATATAAAAATAAATTTTAAAAAAAAGAAAAAGAATGCCACCCTCAAAACTCGCGTGTATACTCCATTTTCCATTAGTTTTGACAGAAATCGTAACAGTTGCAATTTAGTTTAAAATCACATAGGAGTTCTCTACTTATTTTTAAATTATAAGAGGTAAAGTGTTCCGAGCTTAAATCACAGGTGGGTAAATTGAATTTTGCCCTTTATATGTATATATATATTGTTGCAAGACCAAATTAAGAACCAAGGCACATTACACTTGACCCCTCAATTAAAAATTACTAATTTTTGCATCCCATTGATTTTCTGATTTGTTTCTATATCAAGTTTTTAATAACATTTTATTAGGAAAATGGACTATATATATTAATTTTATTACCAAAATAGTTATCCAAAAGTTGGTTTATATACATATTTGCGATATGTATATTCCTCTTTAGTTAAAAAAAAAAAAGGGAAAGTAGCATGTATATATATATATATTTTGTTTCACTTACTACTTCATAGAAAAGAGAAAATTTATACATATATCTCATCATATATATGTAAATAAATCAGCTATTGAATTTACATTTTGGCCAATTTTGGCCGTAAAATTGACATATACAACTCACTCCTCTTTCGTAATAAAATGTTAACAAAAGGTTTAGATTAAAAGAAATCTGAAAACTAAGGGACAAAATGTAGTAATTTTTATTTGAGGGGTAAATGACAATGACTCATAGTCAGAGGAATAGAGTATAATTTGCCCTATGAACAAACAAGGAATGAAAAACAAAACAAATAGTATGAGCTGAAAGGCTTGCTTTGAACTCATGCCACTTTGGAAGCTTAAAACTTTCCTACACGTAAAACATCAGTAAGTAATCCAACAACTACTGATGTGGCAGACAACGATTAGTCAACAGACTAAACTGCTCCACCCAAGTAAATTGTTATGGTTCTTTTACGTGAATATGTAAGAGGATTATATCTGATTCTCTAATTAAATTTTATGCATTTTGAATTTTTCACAACATAAGTGATTATGTCGATTTTGTGATTTGATTTTGTATATTTTTTTTATAATTGGTGGTGTATGATGTCTGAATAATAATGCAGCTCAGATCATACCTTAAATATTATATCATCTTGGATTATTTTTCTATATAACAAGCCAAACCCAAGAGGACAAAACAAGAAATAAGAGTTGTCACTGTGATTAGAATACTAAACACCATGTTTAAATATTAGTTTTTGTTTCTGAAACACTGTAACATTGTCTTTAAATAATGATCTTATTATTCTATTTGAGGGAGGCAATCCAAGAAACTATTTTTTTGTCATATTTAGGCTGTCTTGATTCATTTGGGATCATATTCGACTAATAAATTAAAATCAACTAGCCAACATGACTCGTGTTAGTCAACATGAATCAGATAAAATCAAGGAAAAATTATATAATTTTAAAAGGAAATATTTTAAATGAAAAAGGAATGAATGTATGTGGAGCATCTAGCATGAATCAATAGACATGTGATTAATATCTAAGAATGTAAGTTTGACTAAAGGTCAATCTTAGATAGTAAAATTAATAGAAGAATAATATTGTGATGTGATTATTTGACTTTAATGCATATCTTTGGCCGAAAATATTTTTTATAATTATTTTCTTACGAATTTTTAATTTTTTTTTTTATGGTTTGTTTTTATTTTGAAACTAATATTGTATTGGTTGTATTAGCAATGGTGTTAATTGTTGTGATGATGCTGGTAGCAGCAGGAGTGGAAAAATCTAAAGTCAGACGGGTGTTAGGACAAACTTGTATTATATAATAGAAGTGTGTTTCATTCCAAGCCTAGATTGATCCAACATCAGGTTTAATCTTGTTATCCCAAGCCCAATCATAAAAGAACTTTTAAATTCCAAGCTTACCCATTTAATCAAATAGATATGGACTATTAATTAATTAATTAATTAATTTATTTATTTTTTTGTCTTTGAAGAAAATTTAAATTATTTAAACCCTTTTAATAATTATTATAATTTAGAATATTAGCAAAATCTAATTGTAAAATAAACAATGGCCTTTAAACAAAATTTTAATTTAAGCCCCCCAAAAATGTGTATATATATATATATTTTTCTGCTGCTTATACTTTTTTTTTCCCTACCTTTTATTAATTTTCGAGATTATGTCATAACTAAATAATATAAAAATAAAATTAATATTTTATATTGTGCAGGCTAGGTTGGGCTAGGTAAAATTCTTATTCCAAGCCTAGCCTGAAAACAAACGAGCACAATCTCAACTCAGCTCAATTCGGTTCAACAGGCTAATTTTATGTTTTTTTAAACCCTAAAAATGTAGGGCTACGCCAGGAATACAAGTAGCGGCGGAGTTAAGAAATTAAATCAAATGGAGCACTTATTAATTATAATATCAAAATTTTTTATAAAAATATTTCATATAAATTTTTACAATTGACTTCGAGAAAGATAAAAAAAAAATGTTATTTATAACTAGTGTATCATGGATAATACAAAAAAAGTCATTGATATAAGTCTTAAAATAAATTATATAATGATAAAGTAATTTTTTGATACAAAATTTGAGTAAAAATTCTATATAATGGTAATACCATCATTGACATGCGATATTATAAACCAATAATAAAGAAACACATAGAGAGTGAACTCCACATGTGAAATGTAAATAACAACCCAATAAATTTTATATATTCATAGTGAATAATGATAGTAGACATCACCGTTATATTAAAATTGTTTCATATAATTTTCATAGATAATAATATGACTTATCATAGTCTCTTCATTTTTAATCAAAATAACCATTATTGTTTTCATAATTTTAAAAATATCATTGACATTTCACTCTAAATAATATTTTTATAATTTCTTTATTTAAAATATTTTCTTTGTATTTGTTAAAAAAATAAAAATAAAAATAAAAATAAAAATAAAATCCAAAATCCAAGAAAGACACGTGACCCCTTGGCCCCTCTATACATTCGTCCCTATATACAAGGGGGGCCATCGGGCCTATAGTCACCACTAGGTGAGTGTGCGAAGATAATAGTATGATAACATTGACAAAACTTTAATTATAAAAATATTTTTTACCTTTTAAAATTATAAAATATTTTCAACAAAACAAGCTTTTTTTCATTAACTTTTGTTTTCCGTCTACTAAACACTAAAAACATACATAATGCTTTTAAAATATACTTGCTGCTGAAAGAAATAGTGCATTGAGCTGTGCTTGTTTTCTTGGAGATCAAAATCTGGAAATGATTTTTATTTTTCCACCAAAAATATTTTGTTAAGAAAGAAAATGTTTGTTTTCTAACTATTTGGTCAATATTCGATATTTTTTTTTTTTTTTGAACGGCAAAAGAAAGAAACTCTATTAATGTAGAAAAGAAATACAAAGAGCAAAAACACACTACATCAAAAAAGGAGAGGGAAGTGCAAAGGCATCACAATGAGTTAAATCATCCCAACTAGATTGGTATCAAAAAGTTTATTCTATCATTTGCTAGCACCCCCAGAATTAGCGAGAAACCAACAAGAAAAAAGGACAACAGCCACCAAAACAGACAGAGCAAACTAGAGCCACAAAACAAACAAGCAGCCTGAACCTATCTGAGCAGGGACCATCACACCAACATCATAACATACCATACCAGGGACCATAGCCAACTCACCAGCTCACCATAGCCAACTTCAAAGCCATTCCAGATCCAATATAATGCAACACATCAGAAACCAGCTTCCTCAATTCCTCACTGAACCTTTCATGACAATTGCATTTCAATCCAGAACCAGCCACATTCAGAACCCCAGTGCAGTTCAAATGCCACAACAACCAGTCAATATTCGATATTTGGCATGGAATAATTTTTTGTCCCCTTAGTCATTTGAATAATTAAAAGGTTAAACAATTCAAGACATATTGAATAATATACACGTATTTAATAATTGACAGAGAGACATCGAGAGACAAAGGAAGAGAGAGAGGTACACGTTGTGGTTGATTGAGAGAGAAAGATTGGATGTCTAGGAAAGGAATCTTTTGCTAGAAGATAAAGTGAGTGAGAGTGGAAGGTCTCTGATTTCAATTTTTTATTTTTTATGTTTTTAACCTCAATATGGGGAAAAAAACATTATGTTTAAAGTTAGGGTGAGAAACGAGCCGAAGAGATGAACAATTAATTATTTAAATTTGATTTGATAACTTTAAGAGTTTTAAAAAATTTTGAAGTTTGGTTCATTAAATTTGTAAGTCTATCTTAAAAGAGCTTTTGTTAAGTCAAGTTCAAGTTGTTTGGTGTTTTAATATAATTTTAGATTTATCGAATTGAACCGAATGAGCAGTCAAGTGTTAAAGCATGGTTTGAAATTTTAATGAGTTTCAAAATGTATTTAGACATCGCTTGTTTACTTAACGAACTAAATTCGAACAAGATTCTAATGAGCCAAATATGAGTCAAGCTCGACCTGATGGTTCATTTATCACCCCAAATTAAAGCTTGGGAACTTGTTTTCCAATATTTTTCCGACTTTTATTTTTTAAATTTCAAGCTAAACAAGCAACCTTCTTAATTTTGTGAATTAAAGTTTGTTTCCCCACTTATTATCCATGTATACACAGACCGACAATAACCTATGCATTTGGGTTTTATTTTTTTTAATGAATTTTTAATTTTTTTGACTTTTTCAGGAGATAAAAAATTAATGTGTTTACAAATAATTTGTATAATTGTATGAAAAAACATGAATAATTGGTGTGACTGACTTATTTTTAAGTTTATTATTATTATTTAATTTTTTAGCCTAACAGTCAAGTTCAAACGAGGTTGAATAAATTTTATAATACTTCTCGCGAACGTAAAAAAATTCTCTAAAAAGTTAATAGAAAATAAAATGTTTAGATCATATTTATTTCAAGTGTAATTCATATTATTCTAAGTTTTTTTTATTGATAAATCCCATTTAGAAGTGTTTTAACCCAAGAAGTCCATGAAAGAATTTTTTAACCCATTTAGTCCCATGTATGTATAGTTTTATTCCATAAAATCATTTTTCTTGATTTACACTATTTTCTTGGACACTTATGCCCTTATATTTAATTTTGATACCCTTATAAATATTTTTTGAACGGTTAGCAATTTTATAATGTGAACATTCATATTTTAAAAATCACATTGGTAGGAATGTAAAATTGGCCCGAGGACTGCCCGAAATCCGCCCGCGAGCCGGGGCAGGCCCGGCCTGTTGACAATGTGAATATTCACATTAACATGTTAACATTCACATTAATAGGAGTGTAAAACTGGCCCGCGTCCTGTGGCGGCGCGAAACCCGCCCGCGGCCCGGGGCAGGTCTAGTCCGGCCCGTTGACAATGTGAATATTCACATTGACATGTTAACATTCACATTGATAAGAGTATAAAATTGACCCACGACCCATAGGCGCCCAAAAGCCCGCCCGCGGCCCGGGGCGGGCCTGGCCCGGCCCGGCCCGTTGACAATGTGAATATTCACATTGACATGTTAACATTCACATTGATAGGAGTGTAAAATTAGCTCGCGCCTCGTGGCTACCCGAAACCCGCCCACGGCCCGTGGGCGGCCCGGTGCGGGCCCGGTCCGGCCCGTTGACAATGTGAATATTCACATTGGCATATTAACATTCACATTGATAAGAGTATTAAATTGGCCAGCGACTTAGGCCGGGCCCGACCCGACCCGCTGAGAATGTAAATATTCACATTGACATGTTAACATTCACATTGATAAGAGTGTAAAATTGGCCCGCACCCGTGGGCGGCCCAAAGCCCGACCGCAGCCCGAGGCGGGCTTGGCCCGACCCGTGACAATGTGAATATTCACATTGACATATTAACATTAACATTGATAGGAGTGTAAAATTTGCCCGCTGCCCGAAGCTTACCCGCGGCTCGGGGTAGGTCCGGCCTGGCCCATTGACAATGTGAATATTCACATTGACATGTTAAAATGCACATTGCTAGGAATGTAGAATTGGCCCGCGGCCCGTGGTCTGCCCGAAGCCCGCGCACGGCCCGGGGCAGGCTTGTTTGGGTTCGGACCCGAGCATGTCCGAGACCCTAGGTTAGGGCTTAAGTCATCACTTTGAAGCCCGCCCCGGCCTATCGGCCCACTTAAGGCCCATTCAAGGCTTGGTCCGAGGCCTAGCCCTCCCAAGACGCAATGTATTTATTTGTGGAAAATAATAAAATTTTGATAGAAAAAATTAAAAAGAATTAAAAAAAAATGGCCAGGCCCGCCAAAGCCCGACCTAAGCTCGAGGCTAGGCCCAAGCCCACCAGCCCGACCCGACCCGAGACTCGATCCATCGACCCGTCCAAAGCCCGATTACCCTTGTGCCAGGGCTAGGGCCTGGGCCTAATTTTTTTGGCCCGTGGGCCGGCCCAACCGGGCCCGGGAAAGGCTCGTTTGGGCCCAGGCTCGAGCCTAGTTTGAGACCCTAGGGTAGGGCCTGGGCCATCACTTTGAAGCCGGCCCGGTCCATCGGCCTGGTTAAGGCCCATTCAAGGCTCGGTTGGAGGCCCGGCCCGTCCCGAGGCCTGGTGTCTTTTTTTGTGGAAAATAATAAAATTTTGGTAGAAAAAATTAAAAAGAATTAAAAAAAAATGGCCAGGCCCGCCCCGGGCCGTGGGTGGGTTTCGGGCAGCCACGAGGCACGGGCTAATTTTACACTCCTATCAATGTGAATGTTAACATGTCAATGTGAATATTCACATTGTCAACGGGCTGGGCCTGTCCCGCCCTGGGTTGCTGACCAATTTTATACTCTTATCAATGTGAATGTTAACATGTCAATGTGAATATTCACATTGTCAACAGGGCGGGCCAGGTCTGGCCTGCCCCAGGCCGTCCATGGGCTGTGGGCGGGTTTCGGGTAGCCACGAGGCGCGGGCTAATTTTACACTCCTATCAATGTGAATGTTAACATGTCAATGTGAATATTCACATTGTCAACGGGCCGGGCCGGGCCTGCCCCCGGCCGCAGGCGGGCTTTTGGCCACCCATGAGCCACGGGCCAATTTTATACTCTTATCAATGTGAATGTTAACATGTCAATATGAATATTCACATTGTTAACGGGCTGGACCGGGCCCGCCCCGGGCCGCCCATGAGCTGCGGACGGGTTTCACGCTGCCACGGGATGTGGGCCAATTTTACACTCCTATTAATGTGAATGTTAATATGTCAATGTGAATATTCACATTGTCAATGGGCCGGGCCCGCCCCGGCCCGACTCGAATTTTTCCGGACACCCACGAGGATCGACATGGCCGGGCCCCTACACATTGACGATATGAACATTCACATTGACGGTGTGAACATTCACATTAGGGGTATTTTGGTAATTATGTTACCCATAGGACTTATTGAAATATAAGAAAATAATGTGAACTAAATGTAACATAAGTAGATGAAAAGGGTATTTTGGTCTTCTTATCTCAAATAGGACCTAATGGAATAGTCAAAAAAAATATGGGTTGGATGGAATAAAGTTCTTAGAAAGTGGATTTATCAAAAAAGCTCCCTTCAATATACTTCCCACATTTAATTTTCAGATAATTTTTTCAATTACTTAAACTTCTTAATATTTTTGGAACTTTTTAGAGTTCAAATGAATGGATTAATAAATTTATTTCAAATTTTATTTGTAATGGAAAACAAAAAATAATGAAAATGGGCTATAAATCTAGTTCTGAAGGTCGTTATGAGTGTTTTTGAATGCCAATATTAGTGTGTGTAAATTATTAAGTAAAAAATTAGGTATACATATCATTTCTTGTTTCGGAAAATCTTTGGTAAACTGTTTTGGGTCCACAAGAACACCTTGTGAAATGTTTGGGTATTAAATCTAGGAAAATGATGTAAGTTCTTCATTTGTAATTCTTCTTTCATTAATAAAGTTTCTCTTTTGCTGATAAAAAAAAAAAAAAAAAAAAAAAAATCTAGAAAAATGATATAAAAATTCACTTTTTTGATCAATTTTCTATCATCAATGATGTATAAGAGAGATTATTAATTAATAATTAAAGAAGATATGAGAGAGAAAATTATCTTACATATTCTAATTGATTGTTACGTCATTAAATTTAAAAATTATATCTAACTTTTAAACTTGAATAGCAATAATCTTAAATCCATGTTTGAACAGTTTGAGAACTTCTTTTTATAGCATTTTTACCATATATATATATATTTTTAATTTGTTTTACTGAAATTTTGTGTTTGTCTTTTTTGTGTATTTTGTTGTTAAAATAAATCCAAAGTATTTTAGTCATTAAACTTGATGAAAAATGGTAGACATTTTATATATATCTACATTAAGTTTAATAATTATAATTTTTTTTTGGGGGGGGGGGGTCAATTTTACTTAACCGAAATAAGTGAATGGTTGACCGTTATAACAAAATAAATACTGAGTATTTTAGTCATTAAACTCAATAATATGATATTTTAAACATTTTATGCAAACTTACGTTGAATTTAATGACTAAAATGATATTTTTCATCAATTTTACTTTAGGAAAATATATGAATGATTTATATTGAAAACAAATCAAAAGATTATGGTTTAATTTGATAAAATTAGAATTTTAGAATTTATTTTGTTACAACAGTCAAAATTTAAATTTTTATATGTAATTTACCTAGTTTTATTTGCTCATTTTTAAAAATAAAAAAAAATTAAATCATCTTTCTAAGTTTTTCAAACAAAATCAACGGCATTGACTAGTATCGTCGCATTTTAATAAGAGTTCAATATTGTAAATTAATCTCTCCACCTACACGAGTATTATTCTCTTATGTATTTGTTTAAAGTTCACTCTTTTATTTTAAAAGTTTCATTGTATTTAATATGTATTGAATTCAATCTTCATTACAATTATAAAAGATTGGGTCAAAAAAAAAAAATAAAAAAAAAATACACAACTTTCAAACAAAAATCATAATAACATCAAAAGAGACCGCAAAGCAAGGTAGGTGGAGAACACTTCCAACAATATTGACTGACACATTACCCAGATCAATCATATGCAAAGCCATGGCAACATTTAATCAAGTATTATTCTTCTCTGGTTGTTATTGTTTTTTTGAAAATTGAATTTCTCTATTTTTATTTATTTATTTATTTATTTATTTTGTGTGTGCATGTGTGTTTGTAGTGAATTTTTTAATATTTGAAGTTTTTTTTTTTTTTTTTGAAATGTACCTAATTTAGATGTACCTAAAAAATAAAAAAATATTTGTGAAAAAATATATTAAAGTTTACGAAAATATATTGAATTTTTATATTTTTCATATTTAGGAAAAATTGGACAGTGTTTTCCACAAATATTATACTTTTAAGATATATCAAAATTAAATGTATTTAAAAAGTAAAAATTTGTGTAAAATATATATTTTTTTAAAAAAATTCACTAAAAACAAAAAACCAAAGAAAAAAAAAAAAACTTAATTTTCAGAAAAAAGTGTCTATTTGGTTTGATTTTTCAAAAACAATTTTTAGATGAATTTTTATTTATTTTTTGTTATTTTTTTTATATTAATAAACTCTTTATATACTTTTTAGATGCACCTAGTCAAGATGCATTTAAAAAAGTAAAATAAATTAGCTAAAATATTTTTAAAAAATCACTAAAAATAGATTAAAAAAATTCGAACTAAAATATGTGTGTATTTTTGTTTGGATTTTGTTTTTTTTTTTTTGTGATTTTTTTTTCAAATTTTAGTTAATTTTTTTTTTAGATGCATTTAATCTTAATGTATTTACAAAATAAATTAAAAAAAATTGACTAAAATATGTAAAAAAATTCAGTAAAGACAAATGAAAATCCATTTAAAATAGTTTCTGAGACTTGTAATGAAACCATGATAACCGAACAAGGTGTTGGTTTCGCATATCTCTTTTGTTTTTCTTCTCTACTTCAAATTACTTATAGTCATTAAATTAGTTAAAAAAAAAATTAAAATACATAAATTTCAAGGCACCAAAACCAAACCACTATTAAATCATCACTTGGCTAGGTAGAAACCACCCCCAAAATCGCCAATTGAAATTGAGCATTTCTATGGTATTAATATCAATTAATTTAAGGGTTAGGTATTAGCTAGGCAAACAAATTCTTTGGTGTGATAAAGTAGGGTTTGGGGTGATTGATGTCCGGGGTGCATAGTAGTCACTGTTGTACAGTCAAATAGGGCCATTTCTGAACTCATTTCAATAATACAAACCGTTCGCATTTTAGAATACGTCAAGTAGAATATACTTGCAAAAATTCAAGTTAATCGGATATTATTTACCCTTTCATCCACTCACATTTACATTCATTTTAATACTTTAAATCACAATTGTTATTTATTTTTGTAGATACAAATGTGAGTGGATGAAAGAGTAAACGATATCCGATTAACTTGATTTTTTGCTGGTATGTTCTACTTGATATATTTTAAAATGTGAATGGTTTGGATTATTGAAACGAGTCCCGTAATGAGTCCATTTGGTTGCACAACAGCGGCTACTATGCACCCCCGCACAGCAGCCATCCCAACTCCAATAAAGTAATCCCATAATAAAATCTCTCTCCCTCTCTCTCTCTCTCTCTCTCTCTCTCTCTCTCTCATAACACAAATGGAAGGTAGTGTACACTAGATTTCGGATAATGAATAAAAGGACAAATTTTACTTTGGAAATGACCACATAATCCCTATGTTATTTGTGAATTGAAGTACGCCGTTAAAAATTCTGCCTAACTTAACAATATGTATGGAAATATAACAAATATAAGGTGATTATATGCTCGTTTTCAAAGTTCAAAGAGGCAAATAGCACATAGAATAAAGCACAAGGAGTAAAAGTGTACTTGGCTTCCAAACAAATGACGAAAATATAGGGATATTCTAGTCTTTTTATTAAATTGTTAACGTCCAACTTAACAGTAAATGTGAAAATGTGACAGTTATAAGGGAGTTATATGCTCATTTTCAAAGTTCAAAGGGATAAATCACACATGAAATAAAACACATGGGGTTAAAGTGCACTTTACCTTCTAAACAAATTTCGAGAATACAAGGGTATTTTAGTCTTTTTTATTAAATCGTTAAATGGCTTGACAGTGCACTTTAGTCCTTAAACCACAAAAGAATTATGTGGTCATTTTCAAAGGTTAAGAAGGTAAATCGCACATGGCCCAAATTATAGGTGGTAAAATAAAGTTTGCCCTAAGTAAAATATAAAAATTCTCAATTGTTGAGGTTTGTTGGAATTTGATCAGTATGTGTTAAGGACCAAAGCTTAGATCAGCTCAGGTTACAGCCTAAAATGCAACTCAAGCCCAGCTCAGTTGTAACAACCCCGACTTATGATTAACTATTAATCCACGACTAAGGATGCCAAGAAAGTAATCAAGACGAAATTCTGAATTCATTTCATGTGTGTTGCATTATTTGTGTTTTTATCTATTTACCGTAGAAATATTTGTTTGTATTTTCGTTTCGTTTTGCGGATTGAAGGCCTTATCGGCGTCCGATCACGAAATTGACTTTGGCTATATGTTATTTGGGATTTTTAGAATTTTATGGTAGGTTTAATTAAAATTCAATTCGAAACGAATTAATTAGAATAAATAATACCCATTTGCATAGTTTAAACCAAATTTAATTAATCCTTCTTAATTGAGCCTATATAAGGCATAAATGGGCTCTAGAATACATTTTTACACTCTCATTTCATTTCCTTGAGAGCAAAAACATGGGAGTGAGAGAGAGAAGCCTAGAGAGAGTTTGAGCTCAAGGGATGGTGGAAGAATTGTAGAGAATTGAAGGTTTGGACTTGGAAACTCAAGCAATTGAACCTCTAGAACACAATTAAGCATCTAAGGTAAGAAATCAAACTCCTAGTTGTGTAATTGAGTTAGTTCATGTAAGAATTCAACTGAAAGAGATGGATTGATATGATAATTGAGCTAGAACTAGGAGAATTTAGATCATATCATGCATGCATGTTTATTTCACCACATTTTGAGCTTGATTGCAAAGAATTCTCACATGCATGTACTCCCATTCTCTTTGTTTTAAGAGTTCAACATGTTTTTGTGCTAAACACCTCATTTGAACAAGGTTTGAAAGCTTTGAAGCCAAAAAATTACATGCATGTGTTGTTTTCAACATTTTAAGTTTGATTTTGCTCAATTAACATGTTTTTGGGCCTTGGTTTTGTTAAATGGTTTTGAATTCATGATGTTTTGCAACTTTCAAAGTGATGTCTTAAGTTTTTGGCCCAAAAGAACTTGATTTGCAGCTTTGAATTTGAGCTTTGAGCTTGGGAGCAAATTTGGAAATTCTAGAATTCTGCTCCATCGCTCGAGCGACCACACTTGGGCTCAAGCGACCACCATTTCTTTTGCACTTCCATTCAAGCGACCAAAAGTTGGCTCGAGCGTAAAATGCCTACTCCCAGAAGTTTACCATTTTTGCAGACCGCTTGAGCGACAAGAGTTGCGCTTGAGCGACCGTCGAACGGCCGTCGAGCAAAGAAATCAAGCAACCAGTACTTTTGTAGAGTTTACAAACCGCTCGAGCGAAGGAAGTCGCACTCAAGCGACTACTCACATTTTTGAACCTTCGCTCGAGCGAAGGAAGTTGCGCTTGAGCGAAGCCCTATTTTCTGCAAATTTTGCGCGAAGCCCTGTTTTCTGCAAATTTTGCTAAGTGTTTCAAAGTGCATTTTGGCATCCTCATTGCATCTTAAGCATTCCTAGGCCATAATTAAGACCTAATAATGAGGATAAAACTTAGAAACACACTAAGAACGAAAAGAATTAAGTTTAGTGCCTTCCAAGTGTGTATTTCAATGTGTATCTGTTATGTTTGTATAGGTCACACACTATAAGCTATTTGATTTGTCTGCTCTATCCATTCTGCAAGTGGAGCCCTTTGTGAGTAATAACTTAGTAAAGCTATATTCAACTTTATTTATTTTCTGTATGATGAAATAAGATCTATTTTATGAAATGATATATTCTGTATAATGAATAATTGTCCAATTTCTAATATGTACTCTTGGCATCCTTAGCATAAGGCCAAGCCCGGGGGTAACAATACTGTGGTCTATGAGCACAAGGCCCTTGGCCGAGGGTAGTAATACCATGGTCTCATGGCCCTTGTCCGGGGGTAACAATACCGTTGCTTAAGCATGCTATCTGTTCCCAGTACCGGAGGTTCCTTTATGGAACTGGTCAAGTATGACCTTTAATGCTCTGTATCTGATCTGTTAGCGCTAATGTATGTACCATGTATGATTAAGCATGAATTCTGATTTCTGTATATGATTTTGGACAAGAATAAGAATTATGGCTCTGTTATGCTTTCTAAATCTATTATGGGACATCATTCATTTAACCCTTTACTCTGTTATTATTCACTGAGCTTTTGCTCACCATTTATATTATATATGTAGGTGAGTAGGCGCATGACCAGGCCTAAGTTGCTTCCTGGAGAGTTTTGGTTTTGTCAGCTAGCCACCGTGCCTCCCGGGGAGGTTCTCGCTAGAAGTCAAGTTTTGTAAATCATGTTAAAAATGTTTTTGTTTTGTTTTTGTTCATATGTACATTGGCTAAGTCCCTTTTTTTAATATATGTGTGATGATACGTGACTTATGAAACTTTTGACGTCACATGTATATATGCAAGGTTTAAATTTTCGTCCCATATATGTCTACACAGCTCTATGGACGTTGTATGTTTGTATTTGCTTTTGCAACCCCTTTATTCATATTATTTTCGGGTCAGAGGCCTTTGGTAATCCCATGATTACTGGCCGGTTACGACGCTAAACCTATATGGGCGGGTTTGGGTTGTGACAAAGTGGTATCAGAGCTCGAGTTATACTGCGCACACGAGTCCATATGAGCTATAGGATGTCCTAGCAAGAATTAGGGGCATTCTATCTATATGTGTGTGTGTGTGAACTATTTGAACGTGCTCAAACTAAAATGACATGATGTGAATGTATTTGAATCAATATAAACTGAATTGAATTGGACTTGAACACAAAGAACGAGAATATTTTACCTATGTTTATTGTTACATTGTTTACCTATGGCAAATAGAGAATACAAAAAGTAATGATGCAACTAAATCTTCTGAGACTCGTACGAACCAAATGGAAAGAATTCTTGAGGCTTTAACAGAAGCAATAATGTAACAACAAAGATAGCAACCTTTGCCTCCTCCGCTACCCCTAGTCCAAGCAGAACTGGTGAACACTGACATCATCAGTTTGACTCAAAAATTCAACAAGATGAAGCCACCAACTTTCTTCGGTGGAATTGAACCTTTAAAGGCAGAAACGTGGATGCTGGAAACTAAAAAGTTGTTTGAAGTCTTTCCATGTACCGAAACTCAGAAAGTTTTGTTGGCCACTTACACTTTAAAGGACAAAGCCCGGTGTTGGTGGATGCTTGTCCGTGAAAAAAGTGGGACTTTGACTTGGGATCAATTCAAAGAAATCTTCTATGAAAAATACTTCCCTTACTGTTTCCGAGATAGGAAGGTGTCTGAGTTCCAAGAACTCAAACCAGGCAGTATGTCAGTGGCGAATATGAGGCCAAGTTTATGGAATTAGCCCATTTTGCTCCTCACGTGGTGGATACAGATTATAAAAAGGCTCAAAATTTTGAAGGGGGGGGGACTGGATCTTTATGTGTTTGATCGGGTAGGTGTCTTAAAACTACCTAAATATGTTGATGTGCTTGATAGGGCTCTAATGGCTGAAGCTAACTTAGCCACAAAGAAACAGATGAAAGCTCCAACAACTTAGTGGCGAGGTAAACGATCTGGATTTGGGTTTAGAAAGGGCCGGTCATTTGCTACAACTAAGAAGGAAAACACAGGATCCTCCAACAGTTCAAGCCAGAGCAATGGATCTATGCCAGTTTGTTTTGAGTGTGGGAGAAAACATAAAGGCACATGTTACCATGCCTCGGGTGCTTGTTTTCAGTGTGGCAAGACTGGCCACCTGATTAGAGATTGTCCGATGAGATCCGACCATGCTAACCGTTCTACGGCAAGTTCAGTCGGATCCGCTCTTGCACCAAGAACAAATGTGAAAACCAATACCGGGAAAGAAATTCTGAGACAAGGCCGAGTGTTTGCATTAGTACCTAGGGATGTACAGAGCACTGAGTCAGTGGTGTCGGGTATGATCTCTATTTGTGCTCAACGTGCCTATGTGTTGCTAGATTCTAGTTCTACGCACTCTTTTGTGTCGCATGTTTTTCTCAGAAATTAATTAGACCTTTAGAACCCATGAATTATTTATTGTCTGTATCAATGTCATCTGGGGGTTCTATGGTATGTGCTTATGTTTATCCGGCATATGAAATTGTGATTGGCGATGTGACATTGTATGCTGATTTATTGCCATTGGGAAGTGATTATTTTGACTACATATTGGGCATGGACTGGTTGACGAAGTACAGTGCAACTATTGACCGTGTGACTAAGTCTGTTGTGTTTCATCCACATGGTTTTCCTAAGTTTTTGTTTGCTGGGAATGGGATAGTTCCTCCCCCATATTTGATTTTTGTCATGAAAGCTATTAAACTGCTTAGGAAGGGATGTAGGGGTTATATGTGTTGTGTTTTGACTGAAACTTCTGATAGTCCTAATGTGGAAATTATTCCTGTTACTTGTGAGTTTTCCAATGTGTTTCCGAATGAATTACCTGGGGATTTAATTGAGAGAGAAATTGAATTCACCATTGATGTAATATCCGGGACACAACCTATTTCTAAAACCCCATACCGAATGTTGACTTCTTAATTAAAAGAATTAAAAGTTTAACTCCAAGAACTCTTAGACAAGAAATTCATTCGCTCAAGAACTTTACCTTAGGGTGCTCTAGTCTTATTTGTAAAGAAGAATGATGGATCGTTAAGACTGTTTATAAATTACAGAGAACTGAACAAAGTAACCATTAAGAATAAATACCCATTGCCCTGAATAGATGATCTATTTGACCAACTCCAAGGAGCACAAGTGTTCTCTAAGATAGATCTTAGATTTGGGTATCATCAATTGAAAGTCAAGGCAGAAGACATATAGAAGACTGTGTTCAGAACTAGATACAGGCATTACGAATTTTTGCTAATGTCATTTGGAGTAACTAATGCACCTGCAGCATTCATGGACTTAATGAATAGGGTGTTCAAACAATTTCTTGATGAATTTATCGTTGTATTTATTGATGATGTACTAATTTACTCCAAAAGTAGGGAAGAACATGAAAAACATTTGAGAACTGCCCTACAAATCCTGAGAGAAAAGAAATTGTATGCAAAACTTTCCACAATGTGAATTTTGGCTTGACAGTGTAGCAATTCTGGGACATGTGATCAACTAGGATGGTTGTAGACACCCCATTTTTGACCGTCCTCAAGACTTGGACGTCATCATTTGAGCACTCGATGATCATCCATGTTCATTCGTTTTGAGTTCCCGGAGGCCTCGGCCAAGCGCCCTGCCTCAGGATCTCTTAACTTGTTTGTTTTGTGCTTGGTTGGACCAAACACTAGTTGGTTTTTGCTTTGGAGGTTAGAGAGTGGCTTGTCTGCCATTTCCTAAACCCACCGGCCATGGCTTAAGGCCACCGGCCCTATTTTCTTGCCACCGGCCATGGACGGTCGGTCGGCACCATTGATGGACGGTCGGTCGGCACCATAGATGGACGGTCGGTCGCACCGTTGACGATCGGTCGACACCATTGATGGACGGTCGGTCGGCACCATAGATGGACAGTCAGTTGGCACCATTGATGGACAATCGGTCGGCACCATTTGATGGTCGGTCGGTTGTGGTCGGTCGGTCGGTCGGCACTATTGATGGTCGATCGGCCATCTTTGTTGGCCGATTGGCCATTTTTTTTGCTGGCTGAACCCTCGATTTTAGCTTCTTGAGGAAGCTTGAACCTTTTGAACCTTCGTTTTAGCTTCTTGAGGAAGCTTGAACCTTTTGCTCTAGCTTCTCCAAGAAGCTTGACCCTTTTGCTCTAGCTTCTCCAAGAAGCTTGACCCTTTTGCTTAAGCTTCTTTGAGAAGCTTTGACCCTTTCTTGAGGCTTCTCCAAGAAGCCTTGGCTCTCTTCCTCTATAAAAACGAACCCTCCTCTCCATTTGCAAGGGTTAGAAAAACATTTGGCTGGAGCATTTGCATACACCTCTCCATATCTCTACATTCCAAGCTCCATAGACCCTTATTCTAGGCCATTTACACTACACCTCATAGCCTACCACCTCCACCATCCATTCAAGCACCTTGGGACTGATTTTCAGAGGTTGAAGGTTCACGTTCTTGGTCTAGAAGTTGCTGCATTGCTGTGCTACAAGGGTAAGCCTCCATTTCCCCTTCTTTCTTTTTTTTTGCATTATTTTGCTTCATAACTTAGTCCTATTTGCAAGAATTTTTGGACTTCAACATAAACTGGAAAAAGTTTTGTTTTGATCTTCTAAACATGTTTGTTTAAGGACTCTTTTATGTTTGGGGTCATCTACCCCCTTTCATGCTTCATTTCCTCATGCTTTGAGCCATGCATTTGAGCATTTGTGATGGCCTTAGTTTGGCCTCTTAACCACTGAAATCCAGTGGATTTTCAGTGGCTTAGATGTGTTTTTGAGCCTCAAAATCAGAGAGGGGTGACCCTCTCACCCCTTGATTTGTTTACTAGCTTTGTTGGCCTTCCAAAGGAGCTCCATTTTGCATGATGTGAAGTAATGTTTCAGGCCCTATTTTGTAAGTTTTAAGGTCTGCCTTGACTCTGTCCAGAGCCCTTTTGGCCATATTTTGTGTCTATGATGCATGTGTAGAGCAACCCCCTTCAAGGCCTTTCAAAGGGCCCTTTGTTTGTACACTTCTTGAGCATATTTCAGGGTCTTTTTGGTGGGTTTTAAGACCCTCAGAACCTCTGTCTAGAGGTGGTTTTGGCATTTGGTGTGTCCATCATATAGGTGTAGAATACCCCCTTGCATGGCCTTCCAAAAGAGCCCATCATTCTTGCATGCATTGACTGAGTTTCAGTGGTTATTTGGGTATATTTTAGCATGGCATACTTCCGTTTTTGGTTGGTTTAGTGAGTCCTCTTATGCTTCATAGGGTTGTAGAACGACTCATGGTTCACTAGCTTTCTTTGCATGCTTTGTTAGCCCTTTATGTTAGCACTTTTGGGTCATGCCTTGAACTGATATTGTGCTTATTTTGGACTTCCCTAGCTCTGTTTTTGGGTCTTGTGGTTGAATGATGTTAGTTTTGTATGCTTGTAGTTCAAGGTCCATGCTTAGCTTTGAGTTTTGAGATCCATTCCATGCATGTACTGGGGTGTGTTCATGTTTTAGGCTCATTATACATCATATTTCAGAGCTTGTATCAATGCCATATTGCCATGTTTTGTACTCCTTAAGTGTGCTTGAGAGTTGTGCATGAATGCCTTGTTTTCGGACTATTGAATGAGCTCCATTTTCTTGTATGTTGAGCCACCATTTTAGGCCATTTCCCCACTGTTTCAGACCTGCCTAGGGTCTGTTTGGGGTTGGTTTTTCCTTTGGTGCATTGCTTTGGGTACCTATAGTGTAACGCACTTCACTAGTTTCGGTACCCGAGCCCCCTAGCTTGCATTGTGTGACATATTTGCATGTTTCGGGACCATATTGCATGCTGTTTTAGAGCTGTAATTTATGCTATTCTATGCCATATTGCATCCCTTGCCATGCTTTGGTAGAGTGGTATGTTATGCCTTAGGGTCGGTCCTTTGTATCCGTGCATGCTTGCATGTGTTTCGGTTGTCTCATTTCCATCCTAATGGCCACTGATGTGAGCGTGGCTGAGGTCCACTCATGTTGGTGTAAGTCCATCGTGCATTATGTATGCCATTTCATAGCATTGCGTATGCTAGGTTGCATGTTAGAGCATTGTGTATGCTATGTTACATCGAGCATTGTGTATGCCATTTCATAGCATTGCGTATGCTGGGTTGTATGTTAGTCGCATTGTGTATGCCATCTCATTTGCATTGTGTTTGGGATAGGAGTTAGCCCAAGCACGGGAAACGAGGGACGTTTCGTACTCCGAGTGACGGAACGTGTCTCAATTCCCGGTCGCCGACACTCCGGATTACCCATGATGGAGTTTAGGCCTTGTTGTGTTTCCATGTGCATTCATTTTACATTGAGTTGTGCAATTCGACTCCTCGGCCATCATGCATCGAGATGCGTGATTGGTGGCACGAGGATCGAGGTGTGCATACATATGTGAAAATACTTTGCCATGCCCCTTTCTTGCTCTCTGTTGCAGCAAATCAGAAATCAGCAGCCTTCTAGAGCTTCGCACAGCATTCCAGGATTAATTGCAAACAGAGGCGAATCGGGGCATCGCAATGGATTTCCGTGCAAGGCAACTCGAGCATGCATCTTTCATCATTTGGAACAGAGCTGAGGCGGTCCATGAATTTGCATACTAGTTTATTTGCTTTTCTAGTTAATTTGTTAATTAATTAGAGTTTTGTAATATTTAATTATTCATTTGGACTGTATTATTTATTCGGACCCTCCGAGCGAGGGCACAATTGTAATAAGTGTGCGTGCGTGTGATGTATGTCTTCCAACCCCACGTCTTTCTCCCTTTTATTTACCAGCTTATGATGGTTAGATTAGGGCATGTTTCAATTAGCATACAGTATGATAGCATGTTTGCATTCATTCATTTGTCTTGCACGCACCGGGCTCGGCGCATCATACCAACTGCATATGTATTTCAATTCCAAGTTGAATACATGTTAGCTGTAGCATCATCGTATGCCATCTTAGGATAGTCGAGCCTATTGTAGTTGCATTTTCGCATGTGTTGCATTAGGCATTTCTGTATAGTTAGGATCATGCATGGATTTCTAACATAGCTTCTGTTTTGGCTTGGAGTACTCGGTAAGTTTTATGTTTTAGCATCCTTGCATGTGTGTGAGTGACTGCCATGATAGCATGCTTACCATGAGGCTAACTGCTTATGTGATATAACTGCCTGAATGCCTGTGGGTGAAGGTTGGGTTATTTGGATTGGAACAATTCATCGATTGCGAGTTTTAAGCCCACTTGAGAGTGGAAAAATCATGTTTTCTAAGCCCACCCGAGGGTGGCAAATCCACGTCTTAGCCTACTTGCGAGTAGCACCATCAAACCGTTTTCAAAATAAACAAACATGAGATGTTTTGTTCCAATTCAGGCGATCCGGTCTATATTTGTATGCTGTGCGCATCACGTAGTAATTCTAGGCTAATAACCGGAATAAGAGCACATAATGTTTTTAAAACTCGATATCATGGTTAGTAGAGGCCGATCTTTGATCGGGCGAGCGGGGGTGCTCACGAAATGACCTTCCCCAATCGTACCCAAGTTCCCGAGCCGAGGCAACTTTGGTAATGACGGACACGTGGCCTTAGGCAACGAGTCAGGGTTTCCTAAATTTTCCAAAATAAAATATTTAGGTGGCGACTCTGTATCTGGCAAAGCAGTCCATGTTTGGCACTTCTTTCAAAAAATCTATTTTCAAAAACGATTTGCCGAATTTGGACTCTTTGATGATTCATCGGTCTTGCATTGCACTCTGCGAGATTAGATACAGGACTGTGACATTGAGTCCTGAGCTGTAGTGAACCCAATGAACAAAACGAGATTTCCCTCCCGGGACGTTCGGGGACGTCTACAGTTTCTGGCGACTCTGCTGGGGAGTGAGAGAACTTAACTCGAACTCATGATATCTGGTTTTGACTACACTTGTGTGTTTCTTTGCATTGCATTTGCATTGGTGCGCCTAGGACACCGTGTTTGCCGTATGCTATTCCTGAACGGTTTGCCGGAGGCTCGCTTCGAGAGCGTGCCATAAGGCTGACCGGTTGCGGGCTCTGCCACGACGGGAACACAAACCTCGGTTTTTACCGGGGCACCCTTTTTGATCATTCGACCTAGTGCATATTCGGAATCCATAGTGACCATTCCAAACTAGGACAAGTTGCTTACCCGAGTTTAGGTTGTTTGAAACTGCTGCGTGCGTAGTGAAACCCTAGCTCCTGACAAAATAAGACAGGGAAACCCTACCCAACATAGGGGTGTTTTGGCTCTCACTTATCTGTTATGTGCTTTTAGAGTGCGTCTGTACAGGAATGCATGTATCAGTTTGCGAGTTTGGGCATCAGGCCTGCGGGCACCAGTTCAGTGTTTGAGAATCAGTTATCTGCGGGTATCAGATTCAGTTTTCGGGGACAGTGATTCGGGGTTAATAATCAGTGTTTGAGAACAGTATTTTCAGCTTATCAACCGTGTGTTGTGATGCCCAACCGTGTGTTGTGTGTTTATTTTAAGCCGTTATGCTGTCCGTTTGTCTGGTTATTTATTTCTTTATTGCTTTATTTATCTTTTTGCTAGGGGGGTAGTTTAGCACAATTGCTTCAGACCAAGCAAATATTCCCCAAACACCCTGGACAAGAGGTCGCCGACTCAATCGATCTGAGGATCTGGTTGACGGATAGCCAGTGTTTCATTCTCTACCCCCGGTTATCAGACGGAGGCCGAGAAAACGCAGTGTGTCTGAGCAGAGATTACCAGAGCAGTGGTCTACCCTAGCAGTGAACAGTCGGACAGAGGTCTCAGTTTCTGCCATAGAGATAAACATACCAGTCAGTCAGCAGGATCAGCAGAACATGGCCGGAATGGAAGAAATGATGCGCCAGCTCCAAAAGAGCATGAAGCAAATGTAGGAGGACGCTGTCCACCAAGCAGAGTTCTCTAAACAGCAAGCCACAATCATGGCCCAGCAGGCCGAGCTCATCACTAGACTGCAACAACAAAACGGAGCATCAGCCTCACATCAAGCTCCTCCCCCACCAGGAGTCCCGCTACTTGAGCAAACACCAACTGTCCAGAATATCCTGCCGAATGCCCAGAACATCTTGCCAAATGTCCAGACCATCCAGGAGGACACAGACATTCCAACAGGGCCAGCTCCGCCTCCGCTTCTACCTCAATTGTCTAAGGCACATACGCCTATCAATCATCCGGACTCGCTCTTCGAGTTTGAAGTAGGCCCTATAGCACTGAAATTGAGCAAGCTCGAGAAGTTGTTCAAGAAATCCCAAGGGGTAAAGGCTATCCCGAATATTAAGGACGGATATACCGACGTAGCTGTAACGCTGCCAGATAGGTTTAAAATGCCGCAAATCGATCGCTTCGACGAATCTGGAGATCCCATGGTGCATCTCTGGTTATTCTCAAATATACTACGGCCGATGGGCCTCACCAGACCGCAGAAGCTTTCATTATTCGGCCGGACCCTTTCGGGTGTAGCCGCTATCTGGTATGCGAAATTAGAGGATGATGTCAAGCGGAGTTGGGATGAAATGGCTAAGGCCTTTGTTGCGCAATACTCTTACAATACCCAAATCGAGATTACAACCCGAGATCTCGAAACAACAAGGCAGGAGCGTAAGGAGAGCTTCTCGAATTTCGTAACTCGGTGGAGGGCGAAGGCTTCAATGATGACCCTGAGGCCTACCGACAAAGATCAAATCCGGATGATTGTGCGTAATCTCCAGCCGAAACTGATGCAAAAAATGATCGTGCTCCCCTTCCCTACCTTTTCTGATCTGAATGAGATGGAAGTACAGATCGAAGATGCAATGAAACAGGGTCTGATTGACCAAGATAAGGAGTAGCCCCGAAGGACTTTCAACCACAACAACAACGCAGGCACAAGCAGTGCTGCGAATACAAGGGCTTTGGAAGTCAGCATGGTCACTATCATCCCCCCTCCAAGACCCATGGCAGCCACACCTTTCTCCGGTGCGTCCAGAAGCAATACACAAACAGCCAAATACCAACCCAAAAGCCAAAGAGCCTTCGTCCCACTATACATGTCCTTGTCCAAGGCTTTAGGGGTTTTAATCAGAAAGGGGCACCTGAAACCCCTAGAGCCACGGCCATTACCAGAAAAACTTCCCCCTACCCACAACCCAGCTAAATATTGCGCATTTCACCAACAGTACGGTCATGACACCGACCAATGCTACCGATTACATCATGAGATTCAAGATCTCATCGACAACGAGGTGATCCTGCCTCCAGAAAAACCTAACGTCACAACCAACCCTCTCCCTCCGCACAACCAAGCTCCACCTCCCAAACGTATCAACTTCATCCAGACTGGGGTCGTGTCTTACGATCCTAGCATCTATATCACTCCTTCCCACCTACCTAAGTTGGAGGTGTTCCTTTCCGACTGCATTGACTTGTGCATGTTGGACATCTCCAGAACCCAACCCGAACTAATGGTGGTGACTGTCGAAGACAGAACATGGGAGATTGCAGAGGAGGATGGGATTGTTGAGTCAAGGTTTGAGCAGTCTGGGAGTCTCGCTGAGGAAGCCTACAATCCGAGTGATTACATTCTGTCGGCAGGCCAGGCTAGGCCAAGTGTAGAATTACCAGAGAGGGCAGAGCTGTGTGTGATCCAGGGGGATAGATCTGAGCAAGGGGGAGATGATTTGGCGGCTGTGGGAGAGGACTTTGCCAACCTCCAGTTTTTCAATGACCAAGATCCAGGGGACACGACAGTCAACTGGTTTGATTATGAGGAATCGGCAGAGGCTACCGGGTGGCTGGATGATCAACCGGATGTTGTGGAAGAATTCCAACCAGAACAGGGCCCGGCAGGGGCGAGAATATCAGTTGTGGCCGGAAGGGCCGGAAGTCAAAATGAATCGCCGGAGAGCGTCGGTGTCAAGAATTTCGCTCAGGATTGGAGCATTTTGAATACAGGAATTGATGAATAGATAGCTGTACTGACACAGTTGGAACAGGAAAGGTTTGAGGATTCTGAGAGAATCAGGAAAGCTAAGGCCCACGTGGGGACTGAAACTGCTGTGTGCATAGAGACAGAGAATGTTGCGAGCATGTGGATGGAGGGTACTATGAGTACGAGAACGGTCATACCGGAGCCGGACAGGTGTCTGTCGGTTGCTGATGGAATGTGGTCGGAGGACGATGATCTATTTCTTGCCCACACAGATGAGGATTAGGGGAGAAACCAACCAGATGATACCTGGTACATCGGCGAAGTCGATCATATGACTAGGAGTGGATGGTATTTTAAGCCTCCACACCTAGATCAACCAGAGGCGTCTGGGAAGGATAGGGAAGCGGTGAAGCAGAAAGAAAAGCAACTCGAAGATGAGGCCGTCCTGAGACAGTTGAAAAAGATACAAGCAGACATCTCCATCTGGGGACTGCTTATGGCTTCTCGAGTACATAGACAGGCCGTCCTTTCAGCCATGGACAAGGCCAAACTCTCGATAGACACCACGCGGGAGCAGCTAGTTGGATTGGTTTTTCCGGGAGGAGGTTCCCCGATGTTGACCTTTTCTGACAAAGAACTACCGCCTGAGGGCGTAAATCACAACAAACCTCTCTACATCTCTGTGGAATGTAGAGGCAAATGGGTACCAGTGGTTCTTGTCGACACGGGATCCGCCATTAATGTGTGCCCGTCAAGGACGGCATATGCAATCGGGTTGAAGCCCGCGGATTTCGTGCCAACTGCCCAGGTGATTCGGGCGTATGATAACACAAGCAGGGAGGTGATGGGGACTGTCAAAATTCAGACCCAGGTTGGTCCAGGACAGCACGAGATTGATTTCCATGTCTTGGACGTTCCCGCAACCTTTAACCTACTTTTGGGGCGATCGTGGTTGCACTAGGTAAAGGCAGTTTCTTCCACCTTGCACCAGATGTTGAAAGACCCCCACGGGAAGGGGGTGGCTATAGTTTTTGGGAATTCATCGATCCATCCGCCACCAGAGGTGTCCACACCGGTTTTGGAAATCGAGCATGGCACGAAGGATGTCTTCTTATCAAGATTTACCCTGGCCGAGGCCCGGGTCGTTCAGAACATCTTGGCTGATAATGAGGGGTTGTACGTCAGTGCACAGTCAGTGTATCTCATGAACAAACTTCAGTACATCCCTGGGATGGGATTAGGAAAGAGTGGCCGGAAGGGCGTCGTAGCATTGGCCGAAGTGCCACACAACCCACATACCTTTGGCTTGGGTTACCTGCCCACCAAAGAGGATTGGATAAGGAAAGGCGAGGAACTGGCTGGGAGAGCCAGAGCAAAGAAGGCCGGGAAGCCTTATGAGCTAATGCACCGACCCATTCAGGGTACCCTAAACGGACGCTTCGTCCGGGAGGGAGAGGACTTTCTTTTTTGTGGCTTCCCAGAGCCGTGGCTGAACGTGGAGAGGAGGCGCGTACCAGGCTTTGAGATCTTCTTTGATCTGCAGTTATCCGGGGATGATGTTGCCGAAGAGCAGACAGACCCATTGGCTGAGGCTGAGTGGAATGAGAAAGTGGAGTCTGAGGACACCGAAAGTGAAATGGGGGTAGCGCTGGCATGTCTACTTTCAGATCCTCCGATCGAACAGAAGTGCTTGGGGGATAACTTCTCGATATGCGTGATAGGGAATGGAACGGCTGCGGGCCTACCAGCAAACATTTTGGATGCATCCATCGCACCCTCTCTCATTTGGCAGTATGAAGAGGGATTTTTGTCAAGCAGCACCGGGTCAGGTAGTGAGCCGGAATTTGATTCCACCGAGTCTTGTGAGTCGGAATCAGGTTCCAGCTCAACTGAGTCTGAGTTCGGTATTCCTAGGGGTGACAACCCGGATGCCACAGTCCTGTCCAGGTCATCCTTTTCTTTCTCTTTTGAGTCTGTTGTAACCGAAGAATCGGACAATTTGGATGTGCTTAATGAGAATGATGTGGCTGTGGTTTCTGAGTATTTTTCTGTGCCCTTGATTTATTGCTTGAATCAGGACTTTCAAAATTTTGATAAAAACGACGAGGAAGAAATTCCTCCAATTTTGCAACGCTTAATTGATCAAGAGCAGGAAAGATTTGTTAAACCTTTAGTTGATGAAATCACTACTGTGAATGTTGGTATTGAGGAGGACCCGCGACTGGTCCAGATCGGGTCCACGTTGTCTTCGGAGGAACACGAGCGCTTAGTCGCTTTATTAAAAGATTTCAAAGATGTTTTCGCGTGGTCTTACGAAGACATGCCTGGAATCGATCCTGAGATTATAGAGCACTGGATCCCTCTTGACCCTGAGGCCCGACCTATAAAAAAAAAACTCAGAAGGATCCGCCCGGACTGGGCTCTCAGGATTAAGGAAGAGGTCACCAAACAAATCGACCCAGGCTTCCTGCTAGTATCCGAATACCCGACTTGGTTGGCCAATATCGTTCCCGTGCCGAAGAAGGATGGTAGGATCTGGGTGTGCATGGATTTCAGGGATTTAAACAGAGCCAGTCCGAAGGACGACTTTCCCTTTCCACATATCGATGAGTTGGTGGACTTCATAGCGGGGCATGCTTTACTTTCATTTATGGATGGCTTCTCAGGTTACAATCAGATAGTGATGGCACCAGAAGACCGGGAAAAAACTGCCTTCACCACCCCGTGGGGGACATACTGCTACAGAGTGATGCCGTTTGGGTTGAAGAATGCTGGAGCTACATATTAACGGGCCGTGACCACAATATTGCATGACATGATCCACAAAGAGGTTGAGGTGTACGTGGACGACATGATTGTCAAGTCTAAAGAAAGAGAGGGCCACTACACCGCCTTACAAAAGTTTTTTCAAAGGATCAGAGAATTTCAGTTGCGGCTGAATCCTCAGAAGTGTACGTTTGGTGTTACAGCGGGAAAAATAGTGGGGTTTCTGATTACACAAAGAGGTATCGAAGTCGACCCTTCCAAAATTAAGGCCATCTTAGAAATGCCATCACCAAGGACTGAAAAGGAGGTGCGAGGCTTTCTGGGTAAAGTGCAATTCATAAGACGATTTATCTCAAAATTAACCTTGACTTGTGAACCACTTTTTGGTCTCCTGAAGAAAGGAACGAAGTTCCAATGGGACGGCCGATGCCAAGCTGCTTTTGAACAGATCAAGGAATACTTACAGAACCCACTCGTGTTGTCACCGCCAGAATCGGGGAGACCGTTGATATTGTACCTTTCAGTGACTGAAACTACAATGGGCTGCATGCTCGCGTAAGAATTAGAGGACAAGATGGAGAGGGCCATCTACTATCTGAGCAAGAAAATGCTAGAGTATGAGACTCGCTACACACCTTTGGAAAAGGCTTGCTTAGCCTTGGTATGGGCTACCAGGAAGCTGCGACACTACCTGTTAGCTCACTCCGTAATGTTGGTTTCACGACTGGATCCCGTCAAATATCTTTTCGAGAAACCGGCACTTATGGGTAGGCTAGCTCTTTGGTTGTTGTTGCTTTTCGAATTCGATCTGAAATATGTGACGCGCAAGTCAGTCAAGGGAAGAGCAGTAGCAGAATTCTTAGCCGATCATCTGGTGAAAGGGAGTGAAGCAGTTGAGTACTTATTCCCAGTTGAGTACTTATTCCCAGATGAGGCCATTTTGCATATCGAAGACGAAACTTGGACGATGTACTTTGACGGAGCGTCAAACCAGTACGGATATGGGATATGGGTGTTGCTGATAGCACCCGACAATTCCTGTATCCCTCTAGCCTTCAAACTCCGGTTCAAAGTCTCGAACAACGAAGCAGAATGTGAGGCATGGATTGCCGGTCTAGAAGCAGCCCTGGAACTAGGGGCAAAAAGGTTGGACGTCATCAGGGACTCGAATCTTGTTGTGTCTCAAGCAAAAGGAGACTGGAAAGTCAAAGAGGAAAAGATAATAATGTATCACCAAACCTTGGACTTGTTAATTCCTCGGTTTGAGAAGCTAAACTTCGCTCATCTATTAAGAGAGAACAACAGGTTTGCAGACTCATTAGCAACTCTATCTTCCATGATAGACATCCCGTTTGGAGTCTGGATGCGTCCAGTCATCATTGACCAGAAGTTTGCGCCGGCATACGATTCAATTGCTGCCATAGACGAGGTTCAGGACGAGAACCCCTGGTATTACGACATTTGGAATTTCTTGGAGAAGGAAGCATATCCGCCAGGGGTAAATGCCAAGGATAAAAGGGCAATCAGAAGAATGGCCGTTCAGTTCATCATCTGTGGGGGTAAGCTGTATAAGAGAGGTCATTTGGGAATGCATAAGCTATGTGTAGAAGCTGAAGAATTGAAGCGCCTAATGGAGGCCAACCATGGAGGAGAATGTGGAGCACATATGAACGGGGTAATGCTAGCGCGGAAGATCCTCAGAGAAGGTTACTACTGGTCCACCATGGAGGAGGATTGTATCGGCTTTGTTCGGCGATGCCACAAGTGTCAGATCCATGCAAACCGCATGAACATCCCATCGTCGAAGCTGTACAACATGACTTCGCCATGGCCATTTTCAGTTTGGGGAATCAATGTAATAGGAGCTGTTACTCCGAAGGGGTCGAATGGGCATGAGTTCATCTTAGTCGCGATAGATTATTTCACAAAGTGGGCTGAGGCCCAATCTTATGCGGTGTTGAAGGCTTCGCATGTAGCAAAGTTCATCCAAAACAACATCATCTGTCGCTACGGGGTTCCGAACGAGGTTATTTTAGATAATGGTTCCCACTTCAAGAAGTAAGTGATTGACTTGTTGGAAAAATACAACGTGGCTTTTCATAAGTCATCCACCTATCGGCCGCAGACCAATGGAGCAGTTGAGGCCGCCAACAAGAACATCAAACACATACTGCAGAAGATGGTGGAAGCCTACCGGGATTGGCCAGATAAGCTGTCATTCGCTCTATGGGGCTACCGGACTTCAATTAGAACTTCTACTGGGGCGACTCCGTATTCGTTGGTTTACGGGACGGAGGCCGTTCTACCTATTGAAATTGAGGTTTTGTCTTTGCGAGTGCTGGCTGAGTGTCAGATAGCCGAAGCAGATTGGCAGCAGAGCAGATTTGAGGAACTCATGCTCTTTGATGAAAGAAGACTGAAGGCACTGTACCATGTTCAAGGTTATCAGCGCAGAATTGCCCGAGCTTTCAATAAGAAAGTTAAGTCCAGGAATCTAAAGGAAGGAGATTTGGTGCTCAAGGACAACCGAGCTCCCATTCACGACCCTAGGGGTAAGTTCAGACCTAATTGGACTGGCCCCTACATCATCAAGTCAATTTGGTCAGGTGGAGTTGTGGTTCTGATGGACCTGGATGGCCTAGAGTTCTCACAACCGATCAATATGGACAAGTTGAAGAAATATTACCCCTGAGAGGCTCGCTAGGCCGAAAACCCGAAGGGCGACCTAGGCAAAAATTAGAGCATGAAAAAAATTTGAAATTATAAAAACTGAGCTCGCAAGGTTGAAAACCCGCAAAGGGCGGCCTTGGCAAAAGTTAGAGCATAAAAGGAGAATGAAAATACTCGAGTGAACCTAAGCCTAAACTACGTAAGGCTTGATTCCCATCTTTGGGATACGTAGGCAACTTCGTCCTGAAGTTCAGCCATAAACTTTTCCCCGATCAACTTTGTCCATTTGATCATCTCAGTCATCTTTGTCTATTCAGCATTCAAGGGTTCATTTGTGATCTCTGGTACAGTGCTACTCAGACTAGGGGCAACTTTTCAGTTGCCGGGGATCCGGGGTTATGCATCTCAGTGACAGATCTCAGGCGTGTCCAGTTTTTGATCCATATCGAAAATGGTTTTGAAAAGTTTTGATAAAAGTTGACTTTGTTCAAATTAATCTTTTTACAAATTAGACCATTTCTGAACCAAAGCGGAAAATTTTCAGTACCCACAACCTTTAATTTCATTGATTTCAATACAGAGTTCTCCTACTCTTGTATACAAATTAAAGTTGCTTTTTATTACATTCATAAAGAAAACTTGAAAGTACTAATAAAGCAATAAATCCGGGGCATAGATAAATTAGGTGTTCCTGCATCCCCTCCCAGAGCTGGTCGAAGCCTCTGATGCCAAGCTAGGCCCAATCTGTGCCTCTTCATTGAGCCAATCTATGCACTCATCAGACAAAGTGCAACTGAAAGTGGGAGCGGGGGCCAGGAGCTCTCTAGTCCTCCATGTTGTCATGTACCGAGCAAGCTGCGCACCTCGGACTGGGAATGCAGCTGGGTACTCTATTCCCTTTGGCGGGCAAACCTGATCATGGCCAAACTGGCGCTGGAACCGGAATGGGAAATAGAACACACAGTGAGTCAAGCCAATCAACTGAATCCTAGTCTGCCGGGACATGCTGTAACTCATTGCCGGTAGGTTGAGCCAAGGACAACGCCAAGCAATGTGATCTGCAGACAAGCTGCACATCCAATCAAACCACCATCCCTCATCAAGGGCATCGACTAGGCGTTGCCGGAAGAAGTAGCCACGAGCTGAGTATGCTGGGCAAGAGTCCACAATCTGCAACTTGTCCATCAACCACACCTGGGAAGGGACGAAAAATGAGAGAATAAAGAATAGAGAGATGTACGATGAGAGAAAAGTGAGCAAAGGGTTTTGTGAGAAAAATCGAACTTGAGGGCCGAGTGATGTGAGCAATACATATGTGAGATTGGGTGGGAAACATTACCTGCAGCAGTAGTGGACTCCCCGCAAATCTGGTCATCTCTCGGTGATAAAAGGCATCCAAGCCCATCAATGTTTCGGCCAGAGTCATGGCGATGCAGCTCTTGCCCTCCTTTAAGCCTTGAGCAACCTCGACTAGCTGGACACTAGATCCTCCGGAGCCTGAGGCAAACAAGAAATGAGATGGCATGCACAAACAAAGGGCATGTTGTCGAAAACCTTGCCAATGATGGTCACCACGGTCACCGGCATCAGAAAAATGGCAAATCAAACTCGGAACATCCAGCATTCCGTCACAAATTAAAGATTGAGCATCGTGCATTGTGAGCCCACACATTCGCCCTAAGGCTTGGGCATGGCCAAAGCGAAGCTGAGGCAAGACTTCTTCGTTGCACTCAAATTCCATCAAAGCTTGGAAATCTTCGAAGGTAGGACATACCTCTTGCCCCGCAAAGCTAAAGACATGTGTTACCGGATTCCAAAACCTTGCCGCGGCATGGAGAAACGGAAAGTGCAGCAAAGTACGACTCAGAGTGAATAGTGCGTTTATATCAAAGCCCCGGAAATTCAGCTTTTCCGAGCCGTCCAAGTTGGCAATCCAAGCTGTGAGATTCTGAGCAAGAAACTCTTCCATTTGGAGCAAATTGCATGTCACATCCTTTAAGTTTCTGTTTTGCTTATTGAGTTGTACTTACACTTGGTTAGCTTATCGAGTTCTTTGTTTTGCTTATCGAGTTGCTTTGTTGTTAGTCGGTTCACTACCTGATTATTACGAGGCAAACGCTTACTTTTCAAACAAAGTTTAAATTCATTCACATTGTTATGTGATGCCATGCGATGCGATGCATGAAAAGTGCAAATGTAATACCTTTTTTGTGGACAAAATAGCTGTTTCATTTCCATCATATCTTTTGCAAAAAAATATACGGTTTCGAAAACCTGCCTGAGGCAGTGCAATGTGCTTAAACTACCAGTAAAAACGGAAAGTAAAGCAAAAAGGAGAGCAGGGCCGCAGAGTATCAGGTTTGATACCGGTAACCTCCCTTTGGATCGATGTATCTCCCGCGCCCTTGGTCGGGTCAATTATCTGGTTTGGCACTTTCATTACTCAAGATAGTGCAAGAAAGTGCACTTCTGAACATTAGTAGACCTTCGAGTTGACCTCAAGCGATGTCTTCTATGAGCGATGCTCGATGCGTGCAAGCAGCATCCCTTCCCGTATCCTTTTTGTATCTTGCAAATTTCACAAATCGCTTCAATCAGGTCATATTACGTTGTTTCATTTTAGAGCACGCTCGTTACGTGTCTTGCATCAAAGTGATGCCTCACCCCCAGCAGGTTGCATCTCAACATCATGAATAGCATGTCTTTACCATGTTTCAGTTGAATATGCCCATTTTTTGCATTTTCATACACATTGCATGCGTTGTTGCGTCATGCTTTACTTACATGTGTTCAAGTTTCGTTTTTATACACATTGCATGCGTTGTCACGTTATGCTTTATTTACATGTGTTCAAGTTCCGTTTTTATGCACATTGCATGCGTTGTCGCGTATTGCTTTACTCACATGTGTTCAAGTCCCTTTTTATGCACATTGCATGCGTTGTCGTGTATTGCTTTACTCACATGTGTTCAAGTTCCGTTTTCATACACATTGCATGCATTGTTGCGTTATGCTTTACTTACATGTGTTCAAGTTCCGTTTTTATGCACATTGCATGCGTTGTCGCGTATTGCTTTACTCACATATGTTCAAGTCCCTTTTTATACACATTGCATGCGTTGTCGCGTTATGCTTTACTTACATGTGTTCAAGTTCCGTTTTCATACACATTGCATGCGTTGTCGCGTTGTGCTTTACTTACATGTGTTCAAGTTCCATTTTCATACACATTGCATGCGTTGTCGCGTTATGCTTTATTTACATGTGTTCAAGTTCCGTTTTTATGCACATTGCATGTGTTGTCACGTATTGCTTTACTCACATGTGTTCAAGTCCCTAATATTACACATTGCGCACGTTGTCGCGGGTTCTTTACTTACATGTGTTTGTGCCTCCATAGCATTGTTATGCTTGCCCCGAGTCGCATTGTTATGCTTCTCACTCGGTTTGCGTCGTCACGCACTTTCAATTGCATTGATATGCATACTGCTAACAATATTGTACCTGTTAAGTTTTCTTTCTCTTACAGGCATGATATTGTATGTACGGTTCATTTGAGGCTGGAGCGACCAAACGAATCGCACAGGTATTGTATTCTCCGTGTGAAAAGCGTCGAGAATTGAATAATTCTCTTGTATCCTTTCTGCATTGTAATGTAGTTGGATTTATGTTAGATTGCCTAAAACTGTTGCGTTGTTATGCTTCGTTATAGCTTTCTTTGCTTGATCATGAGTTATGTTCGGCTTCTTGCATTGTCAGTTGCATTTTGCCCCCGCCTTCAGGCGCATATATTTATCTGTAGCTTGTATGCTTTGTCTAAGTCTTCAGCCTTGTCAAAAATGGATCGTCTCTAGACTTCGACATTCACTCCCGTCATTGTTATGACTTTCGAGTTCTGTCAAAGAGGGGCAACTGTAGACACCCCATTTTTGACCGTCCTCAAGACTTGGACGTCATCGTTTGAGCACTCGATGATCATCCATGTTCATTCGTTTTGAGTTCCCGGAGGCCTCGGCCGAGCGCCCTGCCTCAGGATCTCTTAACTTGTTTGTTTTGTGCTTGGTTGGACCAAACACTTGTTGGTTTTTGCTTTGGAGGTTAGAGAGTGGCTTGTCTGCCATTTCCTAAACCCACCGGCCATGACTTGAGGCCACCGGTCCTGTTTTCTTGCCACCGGCTATGGACGGTCGGTCGGCACCATTGATGGACGGTCGATCGGCACCATAGATGGACGGTCGGTCGGCACCATTGATGGACGGTCGGTCGGCACCATAGATGGACGGTCAATCGGCACCGTTGACGGTCAGTCGCACCGTTGACGATCGGTCGGCACCATTGATGGACGATCGGTTGTGGTCGGTCGGTCGGTCGGCACTATTGATGGTCGGTCGGCCATCTTTGTTGGCCGATTGGCCATTTTTTTTGCTGGCTGAACCCTCGGTTTTAGCTTCTTGAGGAAGCTTGAACCTTTTGAACCTTCGTTTTAGCTTCTTGAGGAAGCTTGAACCTTTTGCTCTAGCTTCTCCAAGAAGCTTGACCCTTTTGCTTAAGTTTCTTTGAGAAGCTTTGACCTTTTCTTGAGGCTTCTCCAAGAAGCCTTGGCTCTCTTCCTCTATAAAAACGAACCCTCCTCTCCATTTGCAAGGGTTAGAAAAACATTTGGCTGGAGCATTTGCATACACCTCTCCATATCTCTACATTCCAAGCTCCATAGACCCTTATTCTTGGCCATTTACACTACACCTCATAGCCTACCACCTCCTCCATCCATTCAAGCACCTTGGGACTGATTTTCAGAGGTTGAAGGTTCACGTTCTTGGTCCAGAAGTTGCTGCATTGCTGTGCTACAAGGGTAAGCCTCCATTTCCCCCTCTTTTTTTTTTTTTTTGCATTATTTTGCTTCATAACTTAGCCCTATTTGAAAGCATTTTTGGACTTTGACATAAACTGGAAAAAGTTTTGTTTTGATCTTCTAAACATGTTTGTTTAAGGACTCTTTTCTGTTTGGGGTCATCTACCCCCTTTCATGCTTCATTTCCTCATGCTTTGAGCCATGCATTTGAGCATTTGTGATGGCCTTAGTTTGGCCTCTTAACCACTGAAATTCAGTGGATTTTCAGTGGCTTAGATGTGTTTTTGAGCCTCAAAATCAGAGAGGGGTGACCCTCTCACCCCTTGATTTGTTTACTAGCTTTGTTGGCCTTCCAAAGGAGCTCCATTTTGCATGATGTGAAGTAATGTTTCAGGCCCTATTTTGTAAGTTTTAAGGTCTGCCTTGACTCTGTCCAGAGCCCTTTTGGCCATATTTTGTGTCTATGATGCATGTGTAGAGCAACCCCCTTCAAGGCCTTTCAAAGGGCCCTTTGTTTGTACACTTCTTGAGCATATTTCAGGGCCTTTTTGGTGGGTTTTAAGACCCTCAGAACCTTTGTCTAGAGGTGGTTTTTCCATTTGGTGTGTCCATCATATAGGTGTAGAATACCCCCTTGCATGGCCTTCCAAAGGAGCCCATCATTCTTGCATGCATTGACTGAGTTTCAGTGGTTATTTGGGCATATTTTAGCATGGCATACTTCTGTTTTTGGTTGGTTTAGTGAGTCCTCATATGCTTCATAGGGTTGTAGAACGACTCATGGTTCACTAGCTTTCTTTGCATGCTTTGTTAGCCCTTCATGTTAGCACTTTTGGGTCATGCCTTGAACTAATATTGTGCTTATTTTGGACTTCCCTAGCTCTGTTTTTGGGTCTTGTGGTTGAATGATGTTAGTTTTGTATGCTTGTAGTTCAAGGTCCATGTTTAGCTTTGAGTTTTGAGATCCATTCCATGCATGTACTGGGGTGTGTTCATGTTTTAGGCTCATTATACATCATATTTCAGAGCTTGTATCAATGCCATATTGCCATGTGTTGTACTCCTTAAGTGTGCTTGAGAGTTGTGCATGAATGCCGTGTTTTCGGACTATTGAATGAGCTCCATTTTCTTGCATGTTGAGCCACCATTTTAGGCCATTTCCCCACTGTTTTAGACCTACCTAGGGTCTGTTTGGGGTTGGTTTTTCCTTTGGTGCATTGCTTTGGGTACCTCTAGTGTAACGCACTTCACTAGTTTCGGTACCCGGGCCCCCTAGCTTGCATTGTGTGACATATTTGCATGTTTCGGGACCATATTGCATGCTGTTTCAGAGCTGTAATTTATGCTACTCTATGCCATATTGCATCCCTTGCCATGCTTTGGTAGAGTGGGATGTTATGCCTTAGGGTCAGTCCTTTGTATCCGTGCATGCTTGCATGTGTTTCGATTGTCTCATTTCCATCCTAATGGCCACTGATGTGAGCGTGGCTGAGGTCCACTCATGTTGGTGTAAGTCCATCGTGCATTGTGTATGCCATTTCATAGCATTGCGTATGCTAGGTTGCATGTTAGAGCATTGTGTATGCCATGTTACATCGAGCATTGTGTATGCCATTTCATAGCATTGCGTATGCTAGGTTGTATGTTAGTCGCATTGTGTATGCCATCTCATTTGCATTGTGTTTGGGATAGGAGTTAGCCCAAGCACAGGAAACGAGGGACGTTTCGTACTCCGAGTGACGGAACGTGTCTCAATTCCCGGTCGCTGACACTCCGGATTACCCATGATGGAGTTTAGGCCTTGTTGTGTTTCCATGTGCATTCATTTTACATTGAGTTGTGCAATTCGACTCCTCGGCCATCATGCATTGAGATGCGTGATTGGTGGCACGAGGATCAAGGTGTGCATACATATGTGAAAATACTTTGCCATGCCCCTTTCTTGCTCTCTGTTGCAGCAAATCAGAAATCAACAGCCTTCTGGAGCTTCGCACAGCATTCCGGGATTAATTGCAAACAGAGGTGAATCGGGCATCGCAATGGATTTCCGTGCAAGGCAACTGGAGCATGCATCTTTCATCATTCAGAATAGAGCTGAGGCAGTCCATGAATTTGCATACTAGTTTATTTGCTTTCCTAGTTAATTTGTTAATTAATTAGGATTTTGTAATATTTAATTATTCATTCGGACTGTATTATTTATTTGGACCCTCCGAGCGAGGGCACAATTGTAATAAGTGTACGTGCGTGTGATGTATGTCTTCCAACCCCACGTCTTTCCCCCTTTTATTTACCAGCTTATGATAAGTAGATTAGGGCATGTTTCAATTACCATACAGTATGATAGCATGTTTGCATTCATTCATCTGTCTTGCATGCACCGGGCTCGGCGCATCATATTAACTGCATTTGTATTTCAATTCCAAGTTGAATACATGTTAGCTGTAGCATCATCATATGCCATCTTAGGATAGCCGAGCCTATTGTAGTTGCATTTTCGCATGTGTTGCATTAGGCATTTCTGTATAGTTAGGATCATGCATGGATTTCTAACATAGCTTCTCTTTTGGCTTGGAGTACTCGGTAAGTTTTATGTTTTAGCATCCTTGCATGTGTGTGAGTGACTGCCATGATAGCATGCTTACCATGAGGCTAACTGCTTATGTGATATAACTGCCTGAATGCCTGTGGGTGAAGGTTGGGTTATTTGGATTGGAACAATTCATCGATTGCGAGTTTTAAGCCCACTTAAGAGTGGCAAAATCACGTTTTCTAAGCCCACCCGAGGGTGGCAAATCCACGTCTTAGCCTACTTGCGAGTAGCACAATCAAACCGTTTTCAAAATAAACAAACATGAGATGTTTTGTTCCAATTCAGGCGATCCGGTCTATATTTGTATGCTGTGCGCATCACGTAGTAATTCTAGGCTAATAACCGGAATAAGAGCACATAATGTTTTCAAAACTTGATATCATGGTAGTAGAGGCCGATGTTTGATCGTGCGAGTGGGGGTGCTCACGAAGTGACCTTTCCCAATCGTACCCAAGTTCCCGAGCCGAGGCAATTTTGGTAATGACGGACACGTGGCCTTAGGCAACGAGTTAGGGTTTCCTAAATTTCCCAAAATAAAATATTTAGGTGGCAACTCTGTATCTGGCAAAGCAGTCCATGTTTGGCACTTCTTTCAAAAAATCTGTTTTAAAAAACGATTTGCCGGATTTGGACTCTTTGATGATTCATCGGTCTTGCACTGCACTCTGCGAGATTAGATACAGGACCGTGACATTGAGTCCTGAGCTGTAGTGAGCCCAATGAACAAAACGGGATTTCCCTCCCGGGACGTTCGGGGACGTCTACAATGGTATATCGGTAAACCTGCAGGAAATTGAAGCCATTGTAGACTGGCCAAGGCCAACCAATGTGTCATAAATCCGAAGCTTTCTGGGGCTTGCAGGTTACTCTCTCAGGTTTGTGAAGGATTTTTCAAAACTTTCCATGCCATTAACACAGTTGACTCATAAAAATGTACCATTTAATTGGAATGATCAACGGGAGTCAGCCTTTCAAGAACTGAAAACTAGATTGGTAACTGCACCAATTCTGACATTGCCCAACAGAACTGATGGGTTTTAAATTTACAGTGGCGTTTCGTACAAAGGTTTGGGGTGTGTGTTAATGCAAAATGAAAGGGTAATTGATTATGCTTCTTGACAACTTCGACCACATGAAAAGAACTATTCGACCTACGACCTTGAACTTGACACTGTGGTTTTTTGTTTTGAAAATCTGGCGTCATTATCTATATAGTACAACTTGTGAAGTCTATACTAAACACGAAAGCCTTAAATATTTCTTTACACAAAAAGAGTTAAACATGAGACAGATGCGATGGCTTGAACTGATAAAACACTATGACTTACAAATTCTGTATCATCTAGGAAAGGAAAATACTGTTGCAGATGCATTGAGAGCAAAATCGATTGGCAATTTTTCATGTCTGCTCACTAATTAAAGAAAGTTGTTACGTGACTTCAAGAAGAATGAGATTGGAATTGTGTTGCGTGAACAAGGTGAGATCTTAGCTGCCATTTCTGCTCATCTTGAAATCATGGAAGAAATTAGAGAGAAACAGTTGCAAGATGAATAATTGAAGAACATTGTGGATGAAATCAACTCGAAACCGAGACCGCGATTTGTGCTTAATAATAATGTGTTGAAATTTCAAAATAGACTTTGTGTACCGGATTGTTTTAACTTGAGGATACGTGTCATGACTGAAGCTCATAATTCTAAATTTTCTATGCATCCAAGAAATACGAAGATGTACCATGACCTGAAACAAAATTTCTGGTGGCCAAGAATGAAGAAGAGCATTGTTGATTTTGTGGCTAAGTGTTTGCATGGTCAACAGGTGAAAGCTGAACATCAACGACCCGCTGGATTACTTCAACTACTTCTAATACCGGAATGGAAATTGGCTAACATCTATATGAATGAGGTTGTGAGATTATACGGCATGCCAGTATCTATTGTGTCTGACAAAGATTCTAAGTTCACTTCAAGATTCTAAAAGAGTCTACAGCAAGCTTTGGGAACTCAGTTAAGACTGTGCAGTGTATATCACCTACAGACAGACGACCAATCAAAAAGAATGATACAGACTTTAGAGGATATGCTCAGAATGTGTGCCTTAGAGTTCCAAGGCAATTGGGAGACCTACTTACCATTGGCCGAGTTTGTGTAAAATAATAGCTACCATTCGAATATCAGGATGGCTCCTTATAAAGCTCTGTATGGTAGAAAATGCCGCTCTTCAATTTGTGGGCCGAGGTAGGTGATAGACCATTGTTGGGACCGGAACTTGTGCAGGAAATGACGAAAAATGTGAAATTGATTCAACAGAGATTAAAAACTGCACAAAGCCGCCAAAAGAGTTATGTAGATGTTCGAAGAAGAGACAGGGAATATGAAGTCAGGGATCACATGTTTATCAAAGTGACTCCAATGAAAAGGAAAACTCGGTTTGGTGTAAAGGGCAAGCTAGCACCGAGATATGTTGGGCCATATAAAATTTTAGAGATAATCAATTCAGTAACGTATCGGGTAGCTTTGCCGCCGGTCATAGAACATATGCATAATGTTTTTCATGTCTTAATGCTTCGAGAATACTTACGGGATCCGAATCATGTTATTGAGCCGACACATATGCCTTTGAAGGAGGACTACATATATGAAGAGAGGCCAATTCAAATTGTGAACCGCCACATCAAAAGACTAAGAAACAAAGAAATTCCATTAGTGAAAGTGGATTGGCAAAACCACAGAGGGACATATGCAACATGGAGATGGAAGAGGATATGATGAAGAGATACCCTGACTTGTTCCCTCTAGATCCGATATAATTCCAAAACGAAGGTAATTCGAGTTTGGAGGACCAAACTCTTTAAGTAGGGGAATACTGTAACAACCCCGACTTGTGATTAACTATTAATCCATGATTAAGGATACCTAATAAGTAATTAAGACGAAATTCTAAATTAATTGCATGTGTGTTGCATTATTTGTGTTTCTATTTGTTTACCGTAGAAATATATGTTTGTGTTTCCGTTTTGTTCTGCGGATTGAAGGCCTTATCAACGTCTAATCACGAAATTGACTTTGGATATATGTTATTTGGGATTTTTAGAATTTTATGGTAGGTTTAATTGAAATTCGATTCGGAATGAATTAATTAGAATAAAATACCCATTTGCATAGTTTAAGCCAAGTTCAATTAAGCCTTCTTAATTGAGCCTATATAAGGCATAAGTGGGCTCTAAAATATATTTTTACACTCTCATTTCATTTCCTTGAGAGCCAAAATGTGGGAATGAGAGAAAGAAGCCTAGAGAGAGTTTGAGCTCAAGGGATGGTGGAAGAATTGTAGAGAATTGAAGGTTTGGACTTGGAAACTCAAGCAATTGAACCTTTAGAACACAATTAAGCATCGAAGGTAAGAAATCGAACTTCTAGTTGTGTAATTGAGTTAGTTCATGTAAGAATTCAACTGAAAGAGATGGATTGATATGAGAATTGAGCTAGAATTAAGAGAATTTAGATCATATCATGTATACGTGTTTATTTCACCACATTTTGAGTTTGATTGCGAAGAATTCTCACATGCATGTACTCCCCTTGTATTTGTTTTAAGAGTTCAACCTATTTTTGTGCTAAACACCTTATTTGAACAAGGTTTGAAAGCTTTGAAGCCAAGAAATTACATGCATATGTTGTTTTCAACATTTTAAGTTTGATTTTGCTCAATTAGCATGTTTTTGGGCCTTGGTTTTGTTAAATGGTTTTGAATTCATGATGTTTTGCAAGTTTCCAAGTGATGTCTTAAGTTTTTGGCCTAAAAGAACTTGATTTGCAGCTTTGAATTTGAGTTTTGAGCTTGGGAGCAAATCTAAAAATTCTAGAATTCTGTTCCTTCGCTTGAGTGACAGAACCTGCGCTCGAGCGACTACTCTTTGTTTTACACTTCCGCTTAAGCGACCAAAAGTTGGCTCGAGCGTAAAATGCATACTTCCAGGAGTTTACCATTTTTGCAAATCGCTTGAGCGACAAGAGTTGCGCTCGAGCGAAGACCTCAGTCTCGCGCTCGAGTGACCATCGAGTGGAGAAATCAAGCAACTAGTACTTTTGCAAAGTTTACAGACCGCTCAAGCGAAGGAAGTTGTGCTTGAACGACTACTCACATTTTTTAATATCTGCTCGAGCGAAGGAAGTTGTACTCGAGCGAAGCCCTGTTTTTAGCAAATTTTGCTAAGTGTTTCAAAGTGCATTTTGGCATCCTCATTGCATCCTAGGCATTTCTAGGCCATAATTAAGACCTAATAATGAGGATAAAACTTAGAAACACACTAAGAACGAAAAGAATTAAGTTCAGTGCCTTCCAAGTGTGTGTTTCAATGTGTATCTGTTATGTTTGTGTAGGTCACGCGCCATAAGCTATTTGATTTGTCTACACTATCCGTTCTGCAAGTGGAGCCCTCTATGAGTAATAACTTAGTAAAGCTATGTTTAACTTTATTTATTTTTTGTATGATGAAATAAGATCTATTTTATGAAATGATATATTTCGTACAATGAATGATTATCTAATTTCTGACATGTACTCGTGGCATCCTTAGCACAAGGCCCTTGCCCGGGGGTAATAATACCGTGACCTCATGGCCTTCACCCGGGGGTAACAATACCGTGGCTTAAGTATGTTATCTGTTCCATGTACCAGAGCTTCCTTTATGGAATTGGTCAAGTATGACCCTTAGTGATTTATATCTGATCTGTTAGCGCTAATGGATGTACCATGTATGATTAAGCATGAATTTTAATTTATGTATATGATTTTGGACAAGAATAAGAATTATGGCTTTGTTTCGCTTTCTGAATTTGTTATGGGATATCATTCATTTATCCCTTTACTTTGTTATTTTTTACTGGGTATTCACTTACCATTTATATTATGTATGTAAGTAAGCAGACGCGTGATTAGCCCTAAGCTGCTGCTTGGAGAGTTTTGGTTTTGTCAGCCAGCCATTGTGCCTCCCGGGGAGGTTCCCATTAGAAGTCAAGTTTTGTAAATTATGTTAAAGATGTTTCTGTTTTGTTTTTGTTCATACGTACATTGGCTAAGTCCTTTTTGTTAATATCTGTGTGATGAAACATGACTTATGAAACTTTTAACGTCACATGTATATATCCAAGTTTTAAATTTCTGTCCCATGTATGTCTAAACAGCTCTATGGACGTTATATGTTTGTATTTGCTTCCATAGGCCCTCTATTCATATGATTTTCGGGTCAGAGGCTTTCGGTAATCCTAGGATTACTGGCTGGTTACGACGCTAAACCTATAAGGGCAAGTTTGGGTCGTGACATCAGCTGATCTACAAACTATACTAGTTCATAGCACAGAGTTAGTTAGGAATTTACAAGTTTGTTAGATAGTTTGTTATCAGTATGTTATCTCTTTGTGTATAAATATTACAGATGTAATACTTGACAGATATGGAAAATGAAATGATTTAATTGCATATTTCCACATGGTATCAGAGCTTTGAGGCTCTAACGAGCAACTGATCTATGGCATCACTATTATCTTTTCCCCCTTTTCAAGTTTAACTCTGTTGATCTCCAATCTTTCATCTTTTCTGATAGTCAAGCATAATGGATCAAATTTTGTAGTTTGGAAGACTCAGCTCACGAATATTCTTCAAGCAACAAACCTTCTTTGTTATGTTGATGGATCAATTCCATGTCCTTCTTCTACAATCATAGATACAACAGGTACTACAGTTTCTAATCCAGATTTTTCTAAAATGGACCATGATTGATGCACACTTGCTAAGTTGCATCACTGCTACTCATATACCTTTTATCTATTCTTCTGTACTTTAATTCCATAATTGTTCTGAAGTTTGGATCTCTCTTCAGAAGCGCTTTATAACTCTGTCTCGATCACATATTCATCAATTGAAGAACAAATTAAATAGTGTTTCCAAGAAGTCTGATACAATGGAAGAATATCTCTCAAAGATTAAGGACTTAGGCCTCGTTTGGCATGCAACACTTTTAGCCTAAAAGCCAAAAAGTTAATAAAAAAATCAAAAAACCTATAACCTATACCAAAAAGTCAAATATTTCATTTTTTTCTCTACTTTTTGCACATCTTTTCGTAAAAAACTAAAAAGGCATTCCAGACATACTAATTTTTTTTACCTCATATTTTAGCCAATTACATAATCTAGAATAATAAATACACCTTTAGGCAATTCCATACTCCCGTTCATTGCAACTTTCATGTTTTATAAAAAAAAAAAAGAAAAGAAAAAAGTAATTAGATCCATTTTGTTTTGAAAATAAAACCTCACTACTTCAAATCCCAACAAACACCACAATGGCCACGCCTGCCAACAATAATCCAAAACCCCAATCATTCATAAATAACCACAGTCATAACCTCAATTCCATTAACATTAAACTTCTCTTTAATATTCCAAATTAATAAACGAAATACCAAACCTTTCCAATTTATATCCTAAACATACAACCAATTATACACACAACCCATAAACTCACCAATTAAACCCAAATCCACCCAGATGCTTTTTAACAAAAAATAAAAATAAACTGTGTTTTTAAATACCATAAAAATTACCACAAGTCTATCTATAGTGAGGTATTGACAAGAAGCTCAAGAATCCCTACCTTTTGGAGCGAAGAGGAGACAAGCCGAAAATCCACTGGCAATGAAAACACAATCCACTCAGATTAAATCGAAGCCCTTGCAACCCTCTACGTTTTGATCCATAGGACTAGGGGTAGAAAATGGGTATAACTAGATGAAACCAAGCTTTAAGGTTGAAGAAACCCAAAAATGGTGAAAAGAAGAAGAGATGAGAGAGAGAAAAAGCAGAAAAATGACTTTTTCAGCACACTACGGACTTCACATTATCAATTTTGATGACGCTCAATTTGTGATTCAGGACAAGCTTACGAAGAAACTTCTTCACAAAGGCTCTAACCTTTATAGCTTATATCATTTTCTCCCATCCACATCATCACATTTTGATCATACTGCATCTGTTATTTCTGCTCCATCTGTAGCTCACACCAGTTTTTCTTCTCAAGTGCATTCTAGTCATTCGTCTTCTACTTCTAGTACTGTATGGCATAATAGGCTAGGCCATCCTAGTGCTTTGAAATTTCAGCATCTTAGGCCACATTTACATCTCAAGTCACCTATTATTGTAAATCATCAAGCTTGTGTTGACTACTGTATTGAAGTCATAGATTGCCTTTTCAATTGTTTAATTCAACTATCAATAAGCCTCTTGCCTTAATCTACAGTGATGTTTGGGGTCACTTTGACTTGATTTCTGTTTACAAATATTATGTACTTTTTGTGGATGACTTTAGTAGATACCTAGTTATATCCATTGGCTGCAATATACAAAAATAACAATAATCCAATGAGCTGTGCATCTATATGAACAAATATTTACATGCATGAACGTAAATTTACCCACGTAGCAATACATATCTTATAACATCTAGTACAAAACATATACACATCCATATATCGGAACATACATTTGCTATCAGTCATCGCGACCTAGCCTCTACCCGGAGGCACCAAAACCAGGTAGGCTTCAAAACAGTAGTCTGGCAAAAAGGTTTTTCTAAGCTTGATCTTCGAATCGCCCACCTATATACATATAATAAATAGTGAGCTAAAGCCTAGTGAATAACAAATGCGTAAAGAGGTTTATGAATGATGTCCTTGTAACAATTTAAAACAGTCAGATTCAATAGTGAATAAATTCACAAAGCAGTATTTTATAACATGTCAGTCATTCTGAATCGTAGCAGTCATACGTGGTACATCCAATAGCAGAACAGTATAGTAGGTCTTAAAGACCGAACAGTCAGTTGATGGCCATCAATATAGTAACAATAGTTCCAAAGATTGGAACTGACAGATATCTTTGTAACAGTAATAGTAAACAGTAGCAATATGCTATGGATGCCACAAATACAGTTCATAAATTAGGACAATCATTCATTCTATAAACAGTATCATTTCAGAAATAGAACTTAGCAATATCAGAAAATAATTAACACTTGAACATAGCTTTACAACCTTGTTACTCACTGTGGGCTTCCAGTAACGATTGTGTAGTCTCCGACTCAACCTACAATTACAATGCACATAACCTAACACATGTCTTATCAATACACATTTGATTCATACAGTCAGTTATTAACTTATTCAGTTCATCATTTACTTGATCATTCAGTTATTTTTATTCATTCTTTAATTTCCTTCATGTCCATAAAATGAAAATGCATATGAAAACACTTTAAAACCATGCAAACCGAGGCCCAAAAGGTAAAAAAATAGAATGAAAATGAAATCAGGACCTGCCCTGAAAATCACACGAGCGAAAGGCCAGGCTGCACGTGCAAGAAAAACAGTATGCAAGCTTGCTATGTTTTGGTTTCCGTACGTGCGAAGCCCTTTGCTGCACGTGCGGTTCTGGGTTAGATTGTGTCCAAAAATCTATTATTGAATTGGAATACCATATATTTCAAGGCTCAAAATTCATAAAAACATGTTGAATTTACCATCTATAATTTCAAACAAAATCATACTTGAACTTGAAACTCAAATTCCATGAAAAGAGTTCAAACCTTTGAATTAAAACAACAAAATCATAATCTTAAGCTCCAATCTTTGAAATTCATGGAGGTTTCCTTCTCAAGTTAGAAAACTCATTCAATACACTTTCAAAACATGGAAATATACATAAACTTTAATTTAATTTTCAACTCAAATAAATCAAACTCCTTTTTGATTTTCCAAATGAAGTTCTTAATTCCCATGAACTCATGACTTTCATCATTTTTCTACAATTCTATGTATAAGCACTTCATGCATGTAAGAATCTAGTCTAAATTCCTTTCCTTAGCTTTCAAATTATGAGATTGAACTTCAATATAACTCAATTCTAGAATGCATGTGACATATAACTTCAAAATCCAACATTTTCATGTATGTATGTAAGGAATCATCTTCTTCTTAACATATTCTAGCAAAATACATGCAATAACCATAAATCCAACTCTATACCATATGATCTTCAAGATTTGAGAGGTAAATCCTTACCTAGAGTCTTCATAGACACTTGATCTTGCATAATCTTAACAAATCCAAGCCAAATTTGAGTTTCTTCTTCACTTTCTTCACTTCTCTCTTAGTTTTCTCTCTCTGCGTATATCTCTAAGATTTTTTCTCTAAAAGATGAGTTTGAGCTCATAAGGAAGTTTACATCACATATATATCCACATCTAGATGGCTTCATACAATAATGAGACCCAAACACACCTTAACGAATCAGATAAAATCAATTTTTAATTAAACTTTCCAAATGACTCTAAAAATTCCAATTAGCATATCTATGTATTCAATTTCAGTATTTGAACCCATTTAAACCATCAATTTCAGTTTCAAAGTCGTAGCCTCAACAAATATTTTTCCCAATTTGGACAGATATGCACACCAATAAGTCCCATAATTATTAACTAACACATAATTTAATTCCCATGATCAGGATAGCATTTTGGGCTCATCACAGCTAGAAAAAGAAGTCTATATGTTGCAACAACCTGGGTTTGAACATTCTTCTCAACCAGATTATGTTTGTAAACTTCACAAGGCTTTGTATGGCATTAAACAAGCACCAAGAGCTTGGTATTCCACCTTTTCATCCTTTTTTCTTTCCCAGGGCTTCAAGAATAGAAAATGTGATTATTCCCTCTTCATTCAAAGGTCTGGTTCTATTTTTATTGCTTTACTAGTTTATGTTGATGAGATCTTGATTATTGGTAATGATGTCACTCATATTCAGGCTCTTGTTACTTAAATGCATTAAGCATTTTCCATGAAAGAGCTAGGCAATATATCCTATTTCCTTGGTATTTCAGTTGAAGCCTCTGGTTCCACTTATATTCTTTCCTAGGAGAAGTATGCTTAAGAAATTCTTAATAAAGCTGGCATGTTAGATTGCAGATCTTGCTCTTCTCATGTTTCTATTAAACCTGATCTGCCTTCTAATTCTGATGTACACTTTGACAATCCACCCTTCTATTAAAGTGTAGTTGGTGCATTACAGTATTTGACAATCACAAGGCCTGACCTACTGTAGACGTCCCTGAACGTCCCGGGAGGGAAATCCCGTTTTGTTCATTTGGGCTCACTACAGATCAGGACTCAATGTCACGGTCCTGTATTTAATCTCGCAGAGTGCAATGCAAGACCGATGAATCATCAAATAGTCCAAATCCGGCAAATCATTTTTGAAAACAGATTTTTTGAAAGAAGTGCCAAACATGGACTGCTTTGCCAAATACAGAGTCACCACCTAAATATTTATTTTGGGGAAATTTAGGAAACCCTGACTCGTGCCTAAGGCCACGTGTCCGTCATCACCAAAGTTGTCTCGGCTCGGGAACTTGGGTACGATTGGGGAAGGTCACTTCGTGAGCACCCCCGCTCGCCTGATCAAAGATCGGCCTCTACTAACCATGATATCGAGTTTTGAAAACATTATGCATTCTTATTCCGGTTATTAGCCTAGAATTACTATGTGATGCGCACAGCATACAAATATAGACCGGATCGCCTGAATTGGAACAAAACATGTCATGTTTGTTTTTGAAAGCGGTTTGCTACTCGTAAGTAAGCTAAAATGTAGGTTTTGCCACGCTCGGGTGGGCTTAGAAAAGATGGTTTTGCCACTATCTAGTGGGCTTAAAACTCACAGTCAATGCATTATTCCAATTCAGATAATCCAACCTTCACCCACAGGCATTCAGGCAGGTATATCATATAAGCACTTAGCCTCATGGTAAGCATGCTATCATGGCAGTCACTCACACACATGCAAGGATACTAAAGCATAACCACTTACCGAGTACTCCAAGCCAAAACAGAAGCTATGTTAGAAATCAATGCATGATCCTAACTATACAGAAATGCCTAATGCAACACATGTAGGAATACAACTACAATAGGCTCGGCTATTCTAAAAGATGGCATGTGAAATGCTACAACCAACACGTATTCAACTCGGAATTGAAATACAATGCATTTAGTATGATGCGCCGAGCCCGGTGCATGCAAGACAGATGAATGGATGCAAACATGCGAGCATAAGTATGCTAATTGAAACATGCCCTAAACTAACCATCATAAGCTAGTAAATAAAAGGGAGAAAGACGTGGGGTTGGAAGACATACATCACACACATGCACACTTATTACACAATTACCGTTGCTTGGAGCGTCCGAATAAAAAATACAGTCCGAATAAATAATTACAGTCCGAATAAATAATTAAATATTACAAAACCCTAATTAATCAACAAATTAACTAGGAAAGTAATTAAATTAGCATGATGAAAGATGCATGCATGCTCGAGCTGCCTCGTCGGGAAATTCCTCGCGATGCCCCGATTTGCCTCTGCTTGCAATTAATCCCGGAATGCTGTGCAAAGCTTTAGAAGGCTGCTGATTTCTGATCTGCTGCAACAGAGAGCAAGAAAGGGACATGGCAAAGTATTTTCACATATGTGTGCACACCTCGATCCTCGTGCCACCAATCACACATCCCGATGCATGATGGCCGAGGAGTCGAATTGCACGACTCAATATGAAATGAATGCACATGAAAACGCAACAAGGCCTAAACTCCATCATGGGTAATCCAGAGTGTCGGCGACCGGGAATTGAGACACGTTTCGTCACTTCGGGTACGAAACATCCCTCGTTTCCCGTGTTTGGGCTAACTCCTATCCCAAACACAATGCAATGACATGGCATACACAATGCGACTAACATACAACCTAGCATACGCAATGCTATGGACTAAAATGGCATACACAATGCACGTGACACAACATGGCATGCACAATGCACTAACATACAACCTAGCATACGCAATGCTGTGGACTAAAATGGCATACGCAATGCACGTGACACAACATGGCATGCACAATGCACTGACATGCAACCTAGCATACGCAATGCTATGGACTAAAATGACATACACAATGCAAGATGGACTTACACCAATATGAGTGGACCTTAGCCACACTCACATCAGTGGCCATATGATGGAAATGAGACGACCGAAACACATGCAAACTTGCACGGTTGCAAAGGACCGATCCTAAGGCATAACATGCAACTCTAACTAAGCATGGCAGAGGATGAAGTATGGCATAGAATGACACATGATACGGCTCTGAAATGGCACAAAAGATGGTCCCGAAATATGCAAATATGTCACACAATGCATGCTAGGGGGCCCAGGTACCGAAACTAGTGAAGTGCGTTACACTAGAGGTACCCAAAGCAATGCACCAGTGGCAAAACCAACCCCAAATAGACCCTAGGCAGGTCTGAAACAGTGGGAAAATGGCCTAAAATGATGGCTCAGAATGCAAGGAAATGGAGCTCACTCGATGGTCCAAAAACAAGGCATTTATGGACAACTCTCAAGCACACTTAAGGAGTAGAAAACATTGCAATATGGCATTCATACAAGCTCTGAAATATGATGTATAATGGACCCAAAACATGAACACACCTCAGTATATGCATGGAATGAGCCTCAAAACTCAAAGTTAAACATGAGTATTGAACTACAAGCATGCAAAACAAACATCATTCGACCATGAGACCCAAAAACAGAGCTAGGGCAGTCCAAAATATGCATAAAATCAGTTCAAGGCATAGTCAAAATGTGCTAGAATCAAGGGTCAAGAAAGCATGCAAAGAAAGCTAGTGAACCATGAGTTGTACTACAACTATATGAAGCATATGAGAGCTCACCAAACCAGCCAAAAATAGCAGTATGTCATGCAAAAATATGCTCAAAACCCCACTAAAACTCAGTCAATGCATGCAAGAATGATAGGCTCCTTTGGAGGGCCATGCAAGGGGTTGTTCTACACATATAAGATAGACATGCAAAATGGTAAAACAACCTATGGACAGAGGTTTTGAAGGTTCTAAAACTCATAAAAAATGGCCTGAAATCAATCTAGGAAGCATGCAAGTGAAAGCCCCTTTGAAAGGCCTTGAATAGGATTGTTCTACACATGCATAATAGACATTCAAAATGGCCAAAAGGGCTCTGGATAGAGCTTATTCAGACCTTAAAACTCACCAAATAGGGCCTAAAACATGACTTCAAAACATGCAAAATGGAGCTCCTTTGGAAGGCCAACAAAGCTAGTAAAGAGAACAAGGGGTGAGAGGGTCACCCCTCTCTGATTTTAGGGCTCAAAAACACATATTGGCCACTGAAAATCCATTGGATTTCAGTAGCCAAAAGGCCAAACCAAGGCCAATACAAATGCTCTAATGCATAGCCCTAAACATGAGGAAATGAAGCATGCAAACGGGAAGATGACCCCAAACAAAAAAATGACCTTGATCAAACTTAAAGAGGAGCTCAAAACAAAACTTTTTTTAGTTTATGTCAAGGCTCAAAAATGCTTTCAAGTATAGCTAAAAGATGGATCAAAATAATACTCAAAAGGGGAAAAAATGGTTACCCTTGAAGACTAGCAGAAACCAGCAGCCTCTGGACCCAAAAACCCAACCTTGAACATCTGAAAATACCCTCCAAGGACCTTAGGTTGATGATGGAAGTGTTAGGCTATGAGAGGTGGTGCAAAGGGGCCAAGAACCAAGCAATTTAGAGCTCAAAAGAGAGAGATATAAAGAGAGATATATTGTTTAGCCCTAGCAATTTTTTGAACCCTTTCAAGTGAGGGATATCGTTTCTCTTATAGAACAAAGGGTCTAAAGCTTCTCAAAGAAGCTTCAAACTAAGGGCCAAGATCCTCCATACATGTGTATGGAAGATGCAGCAAATGCCTTCTAGGTGGCACAACTGGAACACACTCACTGAGACAAACAGGATGGGAGCTGGCCGACCAGTTCAAGTGGTCGGCCGACCACTTGACCTGGTTGGCCGACCAGGTAAAAAGGGTCAAGGTGGTCGGCCACCCCCTAGGATGAAGCCCTAGAAGTTAGCTTTCCAATGATGCAAACCTTGCATTAAAATTCCATCTGTGCAAAAAGTTATGCCTGTTTTGGTGAAGCCGCGCAGATTCGGTCCAACCGGATTGATGCCCTACTTCAACCAACCATATCTCCCCCACTCGGACTTGGCTTTAGGAGATTCTTGAGTGTGAAATGAAGCCTCGGAAGTATCCTTTCCAACAGTAATGGCCTCGCATCTTAAATCCAAGTATGCAAATGAATAAGCCCGATTCAGCGAGGGCTGCTCTTCTCTCTCCTACCCGGATTCATGCCAAACCACTTTTGACTACCTAAGTGGTCTGCCATCTGGTTTTCTAGTCGACCATGTGGTCAAATTTAAGCCCCAGAAGTTATCTTTCCAATGGAGCCAACCTTGTATCAAAATTCCTCCTGTGCAAAGAGTTATGCCCGTTTCGGTAAAGCCGCGCAGTTTTGGTCCTACCCGGATTCATGCCGAACTTCTCCCAAACTAGTTTTCTTCTCTCTTCTCCTCTTTTCTTCAACTCCAAACCCCTAAACAAGGTGTTTTGAAAGATTTTTCAAAGATTTCATCTCTCTTTCATTCATTTCCACTCTGTCCTTGCTCGGTTTACCGAAAAGTGCGACATTTAACAAAATCCGAGCATCGGAACATTGTAGGAACTTTATTTTCAAAACATTTTGAAAGAGAGGGTTTCAAGGTCTAAAATCTTTTGATCAAGATTGTTTTGGTCCAAAAAGGGGTATGAAGTTGAGATTTGGCTCTCCTCTTGCTGAAGAAATTGAACCTTTGCACTGCACAACTTCCAACACCAAGTAAACCATCAGTCGCGTCCAAGTCTTAAGGGCAGTCAAAAATGGGGTGTCTACACCTACCTTATACAGTTAACCAGCTCTGTCAACATATGCATAACCGCACTATTAGTCATTTTGCTGGCATCAAGAGATTACTAAGATTTGTTAAGGGCACTATCACTCATGGTCTTACTTTACACCTAGCTTATTTGATCTTTAAGTTTATTCAGATGCTAATTGGGCTGGAGATTCAGTTGACAAAAAATCCACATTAGGCTACTGTGTCTTTTTAGGATTTAATCTTATTTCTTGGTCTGCTAAAAAGTAGGCCGCTGTGTCCAGATCCTCCATTGAGGTAGTATAGATCTTTAGCTCATACTGCTGTAGAGTTTGCTTGGATTGGCATACTGCTTCAAGATTTTTGTATTGTTTCTCTTATAGTCCCTCTTCTCTGGTGTGACAATGTGTCTGCAATAGCTTTAGCTTTTGATCCAGTTTTCCATTCCATATCTAAGCATGTTGAAGTAGATTGCCATTATGTTCGAGATCAAGTGCTTGCTAAAAAGCTTGTTTTGCACTATATTCCCACCATTGATCTGTTGGCAAATATATTTACCAAGCCATTGTCTATCTCCAGATTTTCTTATATTAAAGACATGAGGCAAATGTATCCGAGCAGTTTGTGAAATCTATTTCGCCTCATGATCTAGTTGACTACATGAATGTGGATGCTGTTGGGAGTGCTGGAGGTCTGCTATGTGTTTGGAAGCCCGGAATTTTCTCCTTAGCTAACTGCTGCTGTAATAGGAACTTCATCCTATTATCAGGTATTTTATTTAATAGTCTGTAGTGTGTTATTGTGAATGTTTATTCACCCAATGATGTGATTGATATGAGGCAACTATGGGCACTTTTGACTAATATTAAGGATGTCTTTCCCAAACCTTGGTGTGTAGGGGGGACTTTAATGAAATAAAATCAATAAAGGAAAGGAAAGGCTGTGTTAGAAGGGATAGGGAAATGGTAGACTTTGGTAACTTCATTAGTAGCCTGGCCTTGATTGATATCCCTATGTTGGGAAAGAAATATACTTGGTGCAATTCAGTGGAAGGTGAGAGATAGAGCAGGTTAGACAGATTTCTTGTTAGCTCAGAATGGTTGGGATGGTTTAGATTCAAACTCTAGGGTCTGCCTAGATCCATCTCAGATCACTGTTCAATTATTCCAACAGAGGATAAGAGAGATTGGGGCCCAAAGCCTTTTAGATTCATCAACGCATGGGCGTCTCACCTATGCATGAAGTGAAAAAAGTGTGGGAGGGTACTCAGGTAGATGGTTGGGCAGGGTACAAACTTAAAACCAAACTGAAGGCATTTAAACAAGCTTTAAAGAAGTAAAACATTGAAGTGTTTGGGAATATGGACTCTAAACTAAAGCAAGCTGAAAAAAAATTACATGCCTTGGATTTAACTGCTGAGAGTAGAAATCTGGATGAAGATGAAGGTAGGAGGAGAAATCTGGAAGCTCAGAAAGTTGTTGGAAAGAATTTGGCTACAGAAGTCACGGTTGAATTAGAATTTAAAGGGAGATAAAAATACTAAATTTTTTCACATCATAGCTATGAAAAGGTAGAATATTAATGCAATTGACTCTATGACAGTGAATAGAGCAGTTTTGAAGCATCCTACGGAGGTTAAACAAGCTATGTATGACCACTTCAGGTTTAGCTTTAATGAACAATGGCAATTCAGACCAAAGCTTCTGGCCCATTTAAAGTGATCCAATAGAGTCAACACTTCAGTAGTTTGGAAGTGGCATTTTCTGAAGCTGAAGTTTTAGGTGCAGTTACTGATTGTGATGGCAACAAGGCACCTAGTCCTGATGGGTTTAACATGACTTGCTACCAAAAATGATGGAAATTCATGAAAGGTGATATTCTTACTTTCTTGCAGGAATTCTATACCAACAGCAGATTGGTTGGGGGCTTAAATAGTTCATTCATCACTTTGGTCCCAAAAAAAGACAACCCTTCAAGCATTCTAGATTTCAGGCCTATTAGTTTTATAAACTCCACATATAAAATTCTTTCCAAGGTTCTCACCAATCGACTGAAAAGAGTCTTTCCTATTGTTATAGATAATGCCTAGTCGGCTTTTCTAGGGGGTAGGAATATCTTGGATGGTGTATTAATAGCTAATGAAGTGGTGGACTAGTGGAAGAAATCCAGAAGAAAGGGCCTGATATTGAAGTTGGATTTCCAAAAAGCATATGACACAGTAAACTGGAACTTTCTTATCCAAATGCTATCCAATTTTGGGTTTGGGGCTAAGTGGGTGAACTGGATCCATACCTGCATTTCTTCAGCTAAAGTTTCTGTGTTGGTTAATGGGTCCCCCACACCTGAATTTAGCCCTCAAAAAGGGTTAAGGCAAGGCGATCCATTATCACCTTTCTTGTTTAATATGGTGGCTGAAGGCCTAAATCTATTACTTACAAGAGCAAAAGAGTTGGGCTTGGTCAAAGGGATATCCATTGGGTTCAATGGAATTAATATCTCTCATCTTAAGTTTGCGGATGACACAATTATTTTCTGTGAAACTGAGTGGCCTGAAGTGTTAACTGTGAAGAGAATACTCAGATGCTTTGAGATTATTTCTAGGTTGAGGATCAATTTTCACAAGAGTGTTGTATGTGGTATAGGCATTCCTGATGATATTGTGCAAACTTTTGCTTCAAATCTAAATTGTACTTGCCAGAAGCTTCCTTTGAAGTACCTTGGAATGCCATTAGGGGGCAATCCATCAAGAAGAGCAACCTAGAAGCTTGTGGTGGAGAAATTTAAGAAGAAACTAACAGGTTGGAAAAGGAGGTTGTTGTCCTTTGCAAGTAGAGTAACACTGATCATATATGTACTGTCCTCACTCCCTATTTATTACATGTCTCTATTTAGGCTACCTCGAAGTGTGGGAAAAGAGATTGATAAGATTCAAGCAGCCTTCCTGTGGGGAGATTCTGAGGTCAAGAAGAAAGTCCACTTGGTGAAATGGAAGGATTTAACCAAGGAAAAAAAGCATGGAGGGTTGGGGTTAGAGATTTAAGAATTTTGAACAATAGCTTGCTTGCCAAGTGGTGGTGGAGATTTGAGATAGAAGATAACTCACTTTGGAAATAGCTCATTTGCATTAAGTACAAGTCAGAGGGGGGAAGATGGTTTCCTTTTCATGTGGAGGCAAACAATATCTCAAAATTATGGGGTGACATTCTACTTTTTAACGAGTCTAATAGCAGCCTTTTCAACTATTATTTGCACAATATTGAAATCAAGATTGGCAATGGTTAAAGACTTAGTTTTTGGATTGATAATTGGATGGGCATTCGGTGCCAAAAGTCCCAATTCCCTAGATTATACTTCTTATCAGTGGACAGAGACATCTCCTTGTATATGCAGTGGTCTAGGGCCTGAAATCAGAATAGTTGGGCTTTCAATTTCAGAAGACCCTTATTGGCTTGGGAGGAAGATGAATTACAGAGACTTCATATTGCTCTAGGTGAGGGTCTTGATTTGAGATTGGATTCTAATGATAGTCTTGTGTGGAAAGCTAATCCTGTAGATATTTTCAGACTTAAAGGCACTGTTAATTGATGTTAATCTTCTAATGGTCCTACCCTAATAATTCCTGACTTGATCTGGCACAATCCCTCTCCTCCTAAGGCCCAATTTCTCTCTTGGTTAGTTTAGAAAGGGAGGTTAAAGACTTCAGATTCTTTACAATGAATTGGTATCTTAAGTGATGAAGTTAGTATTGAGTGTGTGTTTTGTCATGCGGAGATTGAATCACTTAATCGTGTTCTATTGTTATGCCTCTTTGCTTCGAAAGTTTGGTATACCATAATCAAGTGGTGGGGTCTGCAATGGGCTTCCCCTAGTTCAGTGGTTATGCTCATGCGCAGGTGGTTAGGTTGGACTTACAGGAAAAGGGAGAAACAGCTGTGGAGAGCCGTTTTGATTGCTGGCTTGTGGTCCCTTTGGAAATGCAGGAATGGCTGCTTGTTCGATGAGCTGCAGCCCATTTGTGATGACTTATGTGAGTTAATTAAATTTAGAGTGGCCATTTGGATGAAAGCACATTCAATTGGGTAAGGGTATGGGGTGGATGAGTTTGTCTACAATATTTAACAAGTCAAAATCTGCTTATGGTTTTCTGCTAAGTCTGTGTACACTGCGTATAGTGCCCTGCTGGGTCTATGTGGGTGAAACAGAGCAGGTGTGTGCTGCTGGTCTACTGTTGATCTTTTTGCTTCTGTTCTACTAGTCTGCCTGCTTTGATCTATTTGTTGTGATCTGTTGTGACCTGGTTTGCTCTGATCAATTTGTGCTTTGGGAGATTGCAGTTTGGTGGAGTTCTTAGTCCAGTTGGTGTTCTGTCTATTTGTTCTATTTTGGGCAGCGGCAGGTAGGGTTTGATTAGTAGTTTTGTTGTTTCCATGCGATGGGTGTAGACAAATGTTATGGGAATGAATTTATTTAGGACGTCTGCTGCTGTTTGATGTTGTCTCTGAGGTTACAAATCTGTTTCTGAATTTATTTAGGCTTTGATCACTATCCTGCTAATACTTTGGTGTTTTTTGATTTGGTGTTGAAGTCTGCATAGTTGTTGAAGTCTACATAGTTGCTGCTGAAGTCTGCATAGTTTTTGCTAATACTTTGCTTATGTCTTTGAGGTCTGCTACTGTCTGGTGTTCTTTGATGCTATGCTGAAGTCTGCATAATTGTTGCTGCTTCTGTTTGGTGGGTAAGGTGATGATTTGGTGCTAGTATGCTATGGTCTGTTGTCTGGGGGTTTTTTGCAACAGGTCTGGGGGTGTTATGCTATGTTGCTGTGCTAGAATCATCATAAAGTGTTTTTGCTAGTTTTGGTTTGTTGAATGGTGGCACATTAGTCTTGACCTCTGTGCTGATCTTGCTAATCTGTTCTGATATTGCTTTGATCTTGTGCTAGTAGAGTAATGGATCAAGAATGATGGATGGAACTGTTATGCATACTCTGATTTTCTACCGGTGGTTTAGTATATATGCAATGAGAGTTGGATTTGCTGGTCCTGTATAAGAATAGTTGAATGCAAGTCTTGGTGGTTGCTCTGTTGGACAGCCTTGCTATGCTAGTTGTTGAGGTGTTTTTTTTCTGGTTTTTGTTTGGTTGCTCACCAATTTCGGGGGTGCTAGCAAATGATAGGATGTGCTCTTTGGTGCCAACCTAGTTGGGATGAATTAGCTCATCATGATGCTTTTGCACTTCCTCTCTTTATTGATGTATTATGTATCTTGTTCTTTACTATTACATCAATAAAGTTTCTTTTTTGCTGATCAAAAAAAAAAAAAAGACAAGCTGATGGCAGTTCCTCATTCCATCAGCTTGAGGGGAAATGTTGAGGACCACAGCTTATATCAGCTTAGGCTGCAATCTGAGATGCAACTCAATCCCAACTCAGCTAATCTACAAAGTATACCAGTTCATAACACAGAGTTAGTTAGGAAGTTACAAGTTTGTTAGATAGTTTGTTATCTCTTTGTGTATAAATATTACAAATGTAATACTTGACAGATATGGAAAATGAAATGATTTGATCACATATTTCCACAATATGTGAATATTCTTTTGAGTCCCCATGAGTCCTTGCTTTTGAAATTCTATTCAACAAATTTTTTTATTTATTTTTATTTTTATTTTATTTTTTTGAATCACAAAACAATAAAGCTATGAGCCATAAAATTATAGAGCAAAAGTGATTTGTGGTTGAAATTTATTAATCATAATAAAACTCACATAAAATTAGTAAATGATTGGTCTTGTTATTTGGTGCAACTTAGGGTCATTTTGGGAATAAGTTTATAAGTTAGTGTATTGACTTATTTGGATTATATCACTTATATACTTTTTACACTCTTTTTATAATAAGTCAAAAAGTTAATAAGTCACTTCTCAAAATATTCCTTAGTTGAGATTGAAAATAGTTCCTATGCTACCTTGTGCACTTGTCTTTTCTTTATTGATATTTTGTCACTATAGTGTATGTATAATTGAATGCACTTCAATGTTCTGATCAACACTCCCAAAATTTGGAGAAAAATAGGAAAATAATTGCATTTAAAAACTCGCAATATTTCATTGAATAACTTAAAAATAAGACTAATCACTATGTTTGTTTCCAATTTTTTGAAAACATTTTTCAGAAAATTCTATTTTTTTATTTTTCATATTTTTTGTTTTTACTGAATTTTTTTAATATTTTAAGCAATTTTTTTTTATTTAAATTTTTAGATACACTTTTTTTTTTTTTTTTTTTTTTTATCAGCAAAAAGAAACTTTATTGATGAAGAAAGGAAGTGCAAATAGCATTATAACTAACCTTGCCAATCCCAACTAGGTTGGCACCGATAAGGTAGCACAATCCTTTGCTAGCACTTAACCCATGATTGGTGAGGAACCAATCAAAAGAACCAAAAAAAGAGAAAGGAAAAAAACAACAGAGAACCTCCACTCCACTCCTATCCTAATACAAAACAGATCACAGCAGCCTCCATTTAGACTATTGCAGAACTTCACCTAGTGCAACCCCATATGTGATACAAAACTTCACCTAGATTCACTCTATTTCTCACAGCAGCAGCCAAGAGGTGTCAGTTAGGCTAATGTAAGACTAATGCAAAACAGATCATAGCAGCTCAACCTCAGTTCACAACATCCAAATTCAGCAACTCATCCTCTTCCCCATAGATCAGCAGCATACCTTACTCCACATAACCTACTCCTTCAACCTTCATGTGTGATACAAAACTTTACCTAGAGTCACTCCATTCCTCACAGCAACAGCCATGAGGTGTCATTCAGACACCAGCATCACATTACCTAAGTTGCCAGTAGCATTAGCATTACCACTCCCCTGCTAAGAAAATTTGTTGACAGAGGCACACAGCAACAACAAAGCAACTTACCACCAGTAGGCCAAACAACTCCCCTATCTGCAAAACACAGCAGCCATCCAAACCCATACATCTTAAATGCATAGCAGCACCTGACTCAAATTCTCAAATGCATAACAGAAGGGGCATTAGCATTACCACTTCTCAGCCTCAGACCAGACAACAACGAAGCAACATACCACACAGCAACCATCCACATATCGCACCAGCAGAGCACTAGAGCACCAGCAGCATACATATTACCAAACAGAGCACCACAACTGCAGACCAGATTCCAGTAAACATATCCCAATGCTTGACCCTCTACCAAAACCACTTAAGTCTAAGGACACCCCAAGTTATCTGCCCAGACCAGAATAATCTCATACATCAGTAGACTACCACACACACTTGAAATCAACAGACCAGCAGCCATGAGACAGCCAAGACCCCACTACTCAGCAGCAGTCACACAGGCCCATTGCCACTTATGCAAATTCTAATTTGATTCATGTTAAAGATAAAGTCATTAACTGAAAACTAGGCTGGTTTATGTGATGTCTTCGCTTATATAGCAACTCTAATCTTGATCAACTCAATGACTTCAACAAGGCTCGGATTTGAGTGCTTGAATTTACACTTATTTCTGAGCTTCCAAATAGACCACAACACCGCTAGAGGCATACTTTTCCATAACACTCTCTCTGATTTCCTAACTTTGGCTCCATCCCACCAGAGAAACACCTTTTCCACTGCATCCGGCAATGCCCCAACAAATCCCCACCACTTTAGCATAGCAGCCCAAATATGCCAGGAAAAATGACACAACAAAAGGACATGGCGAGCAGATTCAGGCTCAGATTTGCAAAAGATACATTTAATATCTGAATTGCTACTCAAGACCCCAATCTTCTGCAGAAACTCAGCAAATTTTACTTTGTTCTTCCAAGCCAACCATCCAAAGAATTGAACTTTGTGTGGGATAGACTTCAACCACACCAACCTGCAACCTTTAGCTGAAGAACCAAAACTATCAGAACATAATTTATACACAGAGGATGTGGAATACACACCTGAGGATGCCGCAGCCCAACAAGGTACATCAGCAAAGCCAGGTCTGAGGGAAGGGGCTGTTGCTAGAAGAATTATCAATCTTGATGCTTCCAACTCCTCCCACTCATACAAAGCCCTTCTAAATGGTATCACCCATTCTACTGAATTTCCTTTTAAATCAAAGTAATGCTTGACAGAACCTTCCTTAGATTGAGCAAGGCTGAACAAACCAGAGAATTCTCTCTTGAGACATACATTCCCACACCATTTATCATGCTAGAATTTGGTTCTAGACCCATCTCCAACTTGAATCTGAAAGTTCTGCTCGAAAAACTCAAGCAAATCCCATCTCTGATCAGCAATATCAATAATGTCCTTCCACATGCTAGAATATCTACTACTGAGATTAAAAATAGGACTCCACTTGTCAATCTCAATTTTATATTTACTATAAATCACTCTCCTCCAAAGAGCACCTGATTGAAGGCCAAATCTCCACCACCATTTGATGAGTAAACAAGTGTTCACCTCTCTAATTCTCCTAATCCCTAACCCACATTGATCTAGCCTTTTAGTGATCTCCTCCTATTTCACCATATGAATTTTCCTTTTCAAGTTAGAGCCACCCCATAAGAAAGATGCTTGAAGTCTTTCAATCTCCTTAGTTACTCCCTCTGGTATTCTAAACAATGACAAGTAGTACACAGGTAAGTTGAGCACAACTGCTTTAATTAATGTTAGCCTCCTTGCAAATGATAGAAGTTTCCTCTTTCACCCAGCAAGTTTGGATCTAACCTTCTCCAAGACAGGTTGCCAAGTTACTTTTCTTCTAGGATTGGCCCTAAGAGGTAACCCAAGATACTTGATGGGCAAATTCTGTACAGTGCAATTTAACAGAGAAGCAAAGTTTGCTTGATTGTCATTAGATATACCAACACCACGCACCATACTTTTGTGATAGTTAATTTTTAGACTAGATAATAACTCAAAGCACCTCAAAATCCTCTTTAATTTCAGCACGTCATCCTCTTCAGCTTCACAAAATCGAATTGAGTCATCAGCAAATTGTAAGTGAGAAATTAAAACATCATTAGATCCAACCTTTACACCTTTAATGAGTCCCAAATGTAGAGCCCTTGATAATAAGATGTTCAAACCTTCAACCACTATAGTGAAGAGGAAATGGGACAAAGGATCGCCTTGCCTTAGACCTCTCTGAGGGCAGAACTCCTCAATTGGGGAGCCATTGACAAGTATAGATAATTTCACAGTGGTCACACACTCCTTAATCCAAGAAATCCATTTGTGCCCAAAACCAAAATTTGAAAGCATGGAGAATAGAAATTCCTAATTGATAGCATCATAAGCTTTCTGAAAATCCAATTTAATGATTAACCCTTTCTTCCTAGTTTTCTTCCACCAATCCATTACTTCATTGGCAATCAATACTCCATCAAGTATAGATCTACCACCTAAAAATGCTGACTGTGCTTCACTAATAATTTCAGGCAAGACAACCTTCAATCTACTAGTAAGTGTCTTAGCTAGAATCTTGTACAGGGAGCCTACTAGACTGATTGGTCTGAAGTCTGCTATTTTCACAAAGTTCTCTTTTTTGGGAATCAATGTTATGAAAGAACTATTAATGCCTTTAGCCAGACATCCATTTCTATGAAAGTCCTTCATAAATTGAACCACACCACCCTTCATAAGATTCCAAAACTTCTGGAAATAAAATAGATTAAAACCATCTGGTCCTGGAGCTTTGTGACCATCACACCCTTTGACAGCTAATAAGATTTCAAGTTCTGAAAACTCTGCCTCCAAGCTATCAAACATAGGACTATGGCTGACAAGTTTGAAATTCCCACCAAGTTTAGGTCTACATTGCCAAGACTCCGAAAATTGCTTAACAAAATGAAGCTTCACTTTATGCCTCACCCTTGAGAGATCATCAACCACCTCTTCATTTTCAATAATTGAACTTATCATGTTCCTACTCTGTCTACAGTTTGCCATGACATGAAAAAATCTAGTATTTTTGTCCCCATTCAAGAGCCAGTTTAGCCTAGATTTTTGTAGCCAAAGCCCATCCACCATCCTGCTTAACTTCCAAACTTCCCCCCTCACCTCTGCCCTCCTTCTCTTTTCATCTTCATCTAGCTCTTTGTTTTCAACTACCAAATCAAAGGCATGCAATTCAACCTCGGCTTGTTTCAACTTGGTATGCACATTCCAAACACTTCCAAATTCCACTTCTTAAGAGCTAGCTTTAGAGCTTTCAACTTAATTTGGAGCTTGAATCCTGCCCAACCCACCATGTTTGTTTTATTCTACACTTTCTTCAAAAAAGGAGAGAAATCAGGATACATAGTCCAAGCATTAATAAATCTAAATGGCCTAGGGCCCCGATCCCTCTCATCCTCCATCAGTAATAATGGGCAGTGATAAAAAATTATAGAGGGTAAACCCCACAATTTTACTTTGAAGTGCTCTAGGCATTCTGGATGAACCATACATCTATCAATCCTAGTCCATTTTTCACCCTCATGGCCATTACACCAAGTGAACTTTCTACCTAGCAAATTTAGGTCTGTAACCTCACATCTATCAATGAAATTATTTAGATCTCTCATACCTCTATCCTTTCTAGAACACCTTTTTCTTTCACCCATGTTTCTAATTTCATTGAAGTCCCCCCCCTATACACCATGGTTTAGGAAAATCCTATCTTAACAAGATCAAACTGTCCTAGAGCTTGCCTCTAGCCCCCACATCATTTGGTGCATAAATATTTATAATTACACACTCAAAAGTATAGAAAAGAGCACCTGAAAGTAGGATAAAACTTCTATTACTGCAGCAATCAACAAGTTGAAAGACCCCAAGGTCCCATATGCACAAAAGACCCCCTACAAGCCCATCTGAGTTGACAGCCATGTATTCCATTTTGTCTCTTGCCCAAATTGATCGAACCACATCATCAGATTGAACTGACTTCTTTGTCTCCTGAAGTAGAACAATATCAATTTTCCTCTCTTTGATTATCTTTCTGATCATCCTTCTCTTCTCTTGCCTTCAAAGACCCCTGATATTCCATGATAGTAGCTTCATCATAACCAATAATAATACACCCAAGAGACCCCAACTGTGTGCCATTTACACACCAGCAGCAACCCTCCCTACTAGCTTTCCCTTATCTTGTAATTCCATCTCAAAAATTCTCTTTGCCACCTCCTTTTCCTTCCCTTTAAAATTGATGCCCAATAATTTCCCCATTTCCATTGTTGCTTGAGTTTCATTAAGAAAGCGTTGACCTCCATCAGCCCCACATCAGTTGATGCAGAGAGGGAGAGTGCTGCAGCTGCAGCTCTAAAAACCACACTTTTTTTGATGGGCTTGCTAGAAGAAGCACCATTATGACCATAATCTTTGACTAGACCATAGAGTGGCCCATCCTTCAATTTTGATTGAGTCCTTCTTCCATACCTAACCTTTTGCTTCCCTTTACTCTTCTTTAGACTGGGTGCACAACTGCTGACTCCAGCAGTTCCTCTCATTGGCTTAGGTTGGGTCAAACCTCCTTCTGTAAACCCCAACTCAGCAGGCCCAGTGGATTCAAAACCTTCTACTTCATTTGATCTACTAACTCTAGAAGTTGGCCCAGCAATTTATTCCTTTGAATGGGCTTAATCCAACTTAACTTCTAAATTTATACCAGGCCCAATCATACCTGATCCACTTAGGCTCTTCATAAAGCCCTCTATTACAATGTGATCATCCACTTTCTGACGCCCGACAGAGCTGATAATGTTATTTCCCAACAAAAGCAATGAGCTGCATGCTCTTCCCTAATGTCTTCTCCACGCTTTGTCTCTTCAACTATCATATCACTTTTCCAGCACTGCTCTTTTTCCACCTCATACCTCCTCGTTCTGCCGTGTGGATCTCCTGTCAGTGCCACCTTATGACTATGCTCCATGTCATTAGGTGAGTCATCATCTCTACTATCTTCTTCCTTCTCCTCGCCATGCTGGTTAACACTGTTTTGATCTGCCAGATTTGTGGAGCTTTGATCAATAGTCTTGTCTATTGTTTTACTGCACATACAATGATCCTCGAACACCCTAACTGGGTAGGAGTACCTATTACACTCCAAATTAAGAACCAAATTAATCGGTTCCATACATTTGGTGGCAATGCGAACTTTGCAGCAAACAAAGGATGTTGGGTGACTCATATTACCTTCAATATTCACCACATCCCCCGAAACGCGTCCAATCTTGGTTATGGTATCGCAACTCCAAAGATTGAGAGGTATGCCATGGCAGCTGAGCCATACATATCTCTCTTGAGCAAGCATACAGCCAGGCTTCCACTCAGTTATGAACTCGCACCAATCTTTTAGCCATTCATTGATCCACTGCATCTACTTAACCTTATCTTCCTCTGAGCTAAAGGTTAACACAACAGTTCGACCACCTCCTTTCCTAATCAAGACATTCTTGATCTCTCTTGCTTCCATCTCCTCCTTTATTCTAAGATTAGCGAATTCTGGTTTCAGTCGAATAATCATACTTTCATTGAGCCACCCATTACCAATCTCCTTAGCTCTGATGCTGATACTTTTTCTTCCATCATAATCCTCCCCTTTCACCATATCAGCGTATGTCCTCAACTGACCATCTGAGCCTTGGTCCTTCCTCCTACTAACACTAGGTACTGTGCTTTTGCTTATCTGGACATGTGTTGGACTTTTCACCACAGCATTGGCTTTCCCATACTCTGCATCTTTGACTACCGAAGCTTTATCATCAATCTAGAGCCCATTGGCCTTTTGAATTGCTACTCTTGCTGCAACCGGACAATCAAATCTAACAAAACCAAAATGTGAGTTTGTTATTTTCCTTCTCTTGTTGGGGATAAACACATCTTTCACTACACCAAATTTGGTAAAAAGCTGAAATAGTCCTTTAAGATCCATCATGTGTGGTAAGTTATCCACAAACAAAGTAACCAGCCTCCCTCTTGTTTCCCCCTTCTGCATTACTTGCATTCCACTTCGATTGACAATGGGAATCCACCATCCCTCTGGTCCATGAGGTTTAAACACCCATAATACTTAATATTAATTTTTTACAAGATATGTCTCTTTAGTGACAAATACCTAAATTTTTAGATACACATAACATAAATACACTTAAAAAGTACAATTTTCTTGAAAAAAATCTACTAAATACCAAAAATAAAAAATAAATGAAAATTCAATATATTTTTCGTATTTTTGTGTATTTATTAAAATTTTAAAATATTTTTTTATAAATATTTTACTTTTTAGAAACATCTAAGTAAGGTGCATCTAAAAAAGTTTTAAAAAAAATGCTTAAAATTTTAAAAATATTTACTAAAAACAAAAAAATATGAAAAACAAAAAATTTAGTTTTCAGAAAACTGAATTCAAAAGACTGAAACCAAATACACTGAATAAATTTTTTTATCAAATATTTTTTGCTAGAAGAAGTATCAGATGTTTTTTATTACTAGACACAAAGATAGTGATGCATGGAACCATTGTGTTTGTACGAAATGGTAAAAAAAAATTCGTAAGACATTTGTTTATATATGCCATTTTCTAAAAATGAAAAAGGTAAGCTTATTACGCAGGTTGAATAAATATTAAAATGGGCCAAAGAAAGCTTATGACTTTTTTTTTTTCAATTGATAAAAAATTGTTCACGATTTTAGGTAGACAATAACAGTAAAAATTTAAATAAATTAAAAAATCAAACTAAATATTAGTAAGTTAGGGGAATTGTTCTTAGTTTATACGTTTTGATCAATCAATTTTAAAATCTAAGTGGCCAAAATTTAAAAACGGTTTCAAAGTTCTATTGCAATCTGTAGACACCCCATTTTTAACCGACCTTAAGACTTAGACGTCACCAGTTGAGCGCTCGGTGATGTTGCATATTGTTCTCGTTCAGAAGTCTTAGAGTCGCAGCCGTGAGCCCTGCCTCCTGACTTCCGAACCCTCTTCTGTACTTTGCCTCGGTTTGCGAACCAGACTCGGTTTTCTCTGTTTCTTTTCCTGAGGGGAGGGAGAGGTCCCGTAGACCATCTCTCAGTGGCCGTGGGCTACATTTCGTGGCCGTAGGCCATTTTGCCCATTTCGGAGCCCGGTTCCCGGTTTTCGGAGCCGTCAGGCCGTGTGCCTCGGTTCGGGACCGCCTAACCATCTCCGACTGCTCCGGTTTTTGGCATGCATCTCATTTACTCTCTTGTGAGGGACACTGAGGCCTGAGAGACCCGCTTCGTGGTCGAATGCCACTTTCGGTGCTTAACGGCCTATTTTCGGGACCCCGAACTGCGTGTTTTGGCCCCCGAGCATTCGTTTTGCATCGGTTTTCGTTCATTTTTGGCAGGTACCTCTGTTTTATCACCAGGAAGGTCACTGAAGGGTAGGAGGCCAGCAATTGTCTCAGCAACCAGTTATATTCCTCCGGCGCCCTCCGACGCCCGTTTTTCTCACTTCCGAGCCAATGTTGACCACCTTAGGGCCACTTTCTTCAACCCCAAACCACATATTTATGTTGTACACACATGGGAGGACCCTAATATCATATGGCTGGCCAGAAATTCAACTTGAACCTTTTGAACCCCTTCTAAAAGTGGCTTGTTCTCTCTCCTGTTTTACATTTTCCAGATTTGAACCACAGGGTTGTGATGAGGGGACATGGGAGGACCCTAATATTTGGTGGCCGACCAGAAAATCATTTTGACCCTTTTGACCCTTGGCCGGCCGGCCATGGGGGTTGGCCGGCCGGCCACCTGCAACCAAGATAGTTGGCCGGCCAGCTTCGTCAGTGTAGTTGCATTACAGCTGTATAGCTGTTTTCCCCCAAAAATATCTGTATCCGGGAAAAACTTTTGGAGGGAAACTTGATGCCATTTCCCTCCACTTTTCCCTCCTTTTTCTCCCCCATTCTTGTCTATATAGCTGGCCTCCCAGCTCTAGAGAAAGGGTTGGAAAATTTGCTTTGAGCATATACACACATATCTCCCTTAATCTCTCTCATTCTCTTAAGTTCCAACCCCATTTCTTCATCACTACCAAGCACCACCACCACCACTCCATCTCAGCAGCTTGGAGCAACTTTCCAAAGGCTAAATGTGCTGCAAATTGGTCCAAGAATCACCAAAAGGGTTGGTCTACAAGGGTAAGTCCATTTTCCCCCTTTTGTAGCTCATTTTTGCAACAATTTCTTAGCCTATTTGCTTACTGTTTTGGGTTCTGACCCTAACTGAAACTAGGCTTTTTTTGAGCTAGTCTACATATTTTTTTAAGGGCTCAACCCTGTTTGAGCGCCCCATTTGGTACTTGCTTCAATACCCTCTTGTATGCCATTATTTTGCATGGTGTTTTTAGCATATGTGTAGTCCGTTTTGAGGCCTGATGTAAACTGAAAATAGGCCTATTTTGAGCCCCTCTACAACATTGTAGAAGGGCTCAACCTTGTTTGGGACCTCAATGTATGACTTGCTTCATTGCCCCTCTTGGTCCCTATTTTTTTTGCATGCTTTGTGAGCTTACCTTGCCTCTGTTTTTAGGCCATGATCAGAACTGAAAGTGGCCATATTTTGACCTTCTTGGAATATTTTATTAAGGGTCTTTGGTTGTTTGGTGAATGCTTTGTATACCTCATGTTATAGCCTCTTGTTGGCCTACTTCTTGCATGGCATTTTTAGCATGTTTGTATATTGTTTTAGGGGTTGTCACCTACTGAAAAACAGCATGTTTTTAGGCCCTCTTCAGTGTTGTAGAAGGGTCTTTTGCCATTTGGGCTTTGCATATATCACTTGCTTCATTGCTTCCCTTGCGGAGCCATTTTCGTATGCCTTTTTTGCCCTACTTGTGATTGCTGTTTTGCCTTGATTTGAATTGAAAAAATGTGAGTTTTGGGGCTGCCTTGCTTCTGCTTTTTCATGTCATGTTCAAATTATGCATGTATTGTATAGCTACAAGTCATTTCGGATGCCTAGTTTTGCATTTCGGGAGAGATTTCTTGCATCGGGTTTCATTTCGCCGGGTTTCAGGACTGTTTTGCCCCTCATTTTGCCACTGATTTTTGGATGTTTACATGTCATATTCCGTGTCTTTGCCATGTCTCATTAGAGTGGCATTTCAGTGCCTGAGGGTCCGTTCTCGGTTTGCGTGCATGTGTGCACGCATTTCGAGGTGTCTTATTTTTATCTGATGGCCTCTTATGTGAGTGTGGCTGAGGCTCTCTCATGTTGGTGTAAGCCCATATTGCATTGCGTATGCCATTTCATCCATAGCATTGTGTATGCTCGGTTGTGTATTATCTCGTATAGCGTGTATGCCATTTCATAGCATGTTGCATGTTAGGATGTATCTTAGTTGCATTTCATGCATATCATGCATATTGCGTAGTGTTCGGGATAGGAGTTAGCCCGGGCACGAGAAACGAGGTGCGTTCCGTACTCCGAGTAACGGAGCGGGTCTCAATTCCCTAGTCACCGACGTTCCGGATTATCCATGATGGAGTTAGGTTTTGTTGTAGTGTTCATATGCATTCATTCTATATTGAGTTGTGCAATTCGACTCCTCGGCCATCATGCATCGAGATGCGTGATTGGTGGCACGAGGATCGAGGCATGCGTATATCTGTGAAAATACATTGCTATGCCCCTTTTCTGCTCTCTGTTGCAGCATATCAAGAATCAGCAGTCTTCCGAGGCTTGGCGCGCTTTTCAAGAAACATTGCAAAACAGAGGCTAATTGGGGCATCGCCGTGGATTTCCGCGCAAAGCAGCCCAAACATGCATCATTCCATCATCCGGAGCAGAATCGAGGCGGTCCATGGCTCGCATGCCAGTTTTATTTTTCTTAGTTAATTTGTTAATTAATTAGGGATTTGTACATTATTTGGACTGTATTATTTGGACTGTACTATTCTTTTATTCGGGACTGTATATTTATTCGGACCCTCTGCGCGAGGGCATGATTGTAATAAGTGTGGGTGAGTGTGATGTATGTCTTCCAACCCCACTTCTTTCTTTCCTTTTATTTACCTGCTTATGATGGTTAGATTAGGGCATATTTCAATTAGCATACAGTATGACAGCATGTTTGCATCATTCATCTGTTTTGCACGCACCGGGCTCGGCGCATCATACAAACTGCATTTGTATTTCAATTCCAAATTGAATACGTGTTAGTTGTAGCATTCCATATGCCATGTTTAGAATAGCCGAGCCTGCTATAGTTGCATTTTTGCATGTGTTGCATTAGTGCAATTCTGTATATTTAGGATCATGCATGATTTCTAATGAGTTTCTGTTTTGGCTTGGAGTACTCGGTGAGTTTTTATGCTTTAGCATCCTTGCATGCGTGTGAGTGTTGCCATGAATAGCATGCTTACCATGAGGCTATGTGCTTATGTGATATAACTGCTTGAATGCCTGTGGGTGGAGGTTGTGTTACTTAAATTGGGACAATTCATCAAATGTTTGTTTTAAGCCCACTAGATAGTGGCAAAACCATCTTTTCTAAGCCCACCTGAGGGTGGCAAAATCTGCATTTTAAGCCTACTTGCGAGTAGCAAACCATCTTTCAAACAAACAAACATGAAATGTTTTGTTCCAATTCAGGCGACTCAGTCTATACTTGTATGCTGTGCGCATCACATAGTAACCTAGGCTAATAACCGGAATAAGAACACACAAAGTTTTCAAAATAAGATATCATGGTTAGTAGAGGCCGGTCTTTGATCGGGCGAGCGGGGGTGCTCACGAAGTGACTTTCCCCAATCGTACCCAAGTTCCCGAGCCGAGGCAACTTTGGTGATGACGGACACGTTGCCTTTGGCACCGAGTCAGGGTTTCCTAAATTTCCCCATAAAAAATATTTAGGTGGCGACTCTGTATCTGGCAAAGCAGTCCATGTTTGGCACTTCTTTCAAAAATTTGTTTTCTCAAAAACGATTTGCCGGATTTGGACTCTTTGGTTCAGACTAAGAACCGTGACATTTGAGTCCTTGAACTGTAGTGAGCCCAATATGAACGGAACGGGACTTAACCCTCCCGGGGCGTTCGGGGACGTCTACAGTTTCTGGCGACTCTGCTGGGGAGTTAGAGAACTTGACTCGAACTCATGATATCTGGTTTTGACTACACTTGTGTGTTTCTTTGCATTGCATTTGCATTGGTGCGCCTAGGACACCGTGTTTGCCATCTGCTATTCCTGAGCGGTTTGCCGGAGGCTTGTCTTGTCAAGGCATGTCCATAAGGCAGATCGGTTACGGGCTCTGCCAGTATGGGAACACAAACCCGGTTTTACCGGGGCACCCTTTTTTACCATTCGACCTAGTGCATATTCGGATCCATAGTGACCATTCCAAACTAGGATAGGTTGCTTACCCGATAGGTTGTTTGAAACCGCTGTGTGCGTAGTGAAACCCTAGTTCCTGACAAAATAGGACAGGGAAACCCTACCCCAACATAGGGGTGTTTTGGCTCTCACTTATCTGCTATGTGCTTGTTAGAGTGCGTCTCTATAGGGAATGCATGTATCAGTTTATGAGTTTGGGCATCAGGCCTGCGGGCATCAGTTTATGAGTTTGGGCATCAGGCCTGCGGGCATCAATTTTTGAGATTGGGCATCATGCCTGCGGGCATCAGCCAGTTATATGAGAATCAGCTATCCGCGGGTATCGGATTCAGTTTTGGGGAACAGTGATATAGGGACAGTAATCAGTGATTGAGGACAGCGTATACCCAACTTATCAACCGTGTGTTGTATGCCCAACTGTGTGTTGTGTATTTAATTTAAGCTGTTATGCTGTCCGTTTATCTGGTTATTTATTTCCTTTTCGCTTTATTTATCTTTTTGCTAGGGCAGGGTTTGTAGCACAATTGCTTCCGAACCAGTAGATATACCCCAAGCACTTTGGACACGAGGTCGCCGACTCATTCGATCCGAGGATCTGGTTGACGGACATCCAGTGTTCCACTCTCTACCCCCGGTTGTTAGAAGAAGGCCGAGGAGGCGCAGTGTGTCAGAGCAGAGATTACCGGGGCAGCAGTCCACTTTAGCAGCAAACAGTCGGACTGAGGTTTCTGTTTCCGCTATAGAGATACACTTACCGGTTATTCAGATGGATCCGCAGAATACATCAGGGATGGAGGCGATGATGTGCCAAATGCATGAGAGCATGAAACAAATGCAAGAAGATGCTGCCCGCCAAGCGGAGTTCTCCAAGCAGCAGGCCGCTGTCATGGCCCAGCAGGCCAAGCTGATCAGTAGATTGCAACAGCAGAATGCGGCATCTGCTTCACATCAAGTTCCTCCTCCACTCGGGGCTCCATTACCCGAGCAGACACCCACTGGTCAGAATACCCTGCCAAATCCCCAGAATACCCCCCTGAACACCCAGAACACCCTACCCAATGTCCAGAATATTCAAGAGGACACAGGCCATCCAACGGGGCTGGCTCCGCCCCCGCTTCTGCCTCAACTGTCCAAGACCCATACACCTGCCAACCATCCGGACTCTCCCTTCAAGTTCGAGATAGACCATACAGCTCTGAAATTGAGCAAACTGGAGAAGCTTTTTAAGAAGTCCCAGGGGGTGAAGGCCATCCCAGACATCGAAGATGGGTACACCGATGTGGCCGCAACATTGCCAGACAGATTTAAGATGCCACAGATTGATCGTTTTGATGGGTCCGGGGATCCTATGGTCCACCTCCGGCTATTCTCAAACATTCTGCGGCCAATGGGCCTAACCCGACCACAAAAGCTTTCCCTGTTTGGCCGAACTTTGTCGGGTGTGGCAGCCATTTGGTACGCGAAGTTAGAAGATGAAGTAAAGAGAAACTGGGATGAGATGGCTGAGGCCTTCGTTGCACAGTACTCGTACAATACACAGATCGAGATTACAACTCGTGATCTCGAAACAACGAGGCAAGAGGCCAAGGAAACTTTCTCAGATTTTGTAACTCGTTGGAGGGCAAAGGCATCGATGATGACCTTGAGGCCTACAGATAAAGACCAAATCAGGATGATTGTGCGCAATCTCCAACCAAAACTCATGCAGAAGATGATTGTACTTCCCTTTCCCACCTTCTCAGACTTACACGAGATGGGGGTACAGATCGAGGATGCGATGAAGCAAGGTCTGATCGACCAGGACCGAGAGCAACCCTAGAGGTCATTTAACCGTAACAACAACGCAGGCCCGAGCGGCGCTGCAAATACAAGAGCTTCCGAGGTCAGTATGGTCACCACCATTCCCCCTCCCCAGCCAAGGCCCATGGCAGCCACACCCTTCTCCGGTGCATCCGGAAGTAATACTCAAACCCCAAAATACCAGCCCAGGGGCCAAAGAACCTTTACTCCACTATACATGCCCTTGTCCAAGGTTCTGGGGGTCTTGATCAGAAAGGGACATCTAAAACCCCTGGAGCCGAGGCCGCCACCAAATCCCCTCCCCCCCTCTCACAACCCAGCCAAGTACTGTGCCTACCACCAGCAGCACGGTCACGATACCGACCATTGTTACAGGCTGCGTCACGAGGTTCAGGACCTCATCGACAAAAATGTAATTCTACCACCAGACAGACCTAACGTCACAACCAACCCACTCCCTACCCATAACCAAGATCCACCACCCAAAAGAGTCAATCTTATCCAAACTGGGGTCGTGTCCTACGATCCTAGTATCTATATTACTCCCTCTCACCTACCCAAGCCGGAGGTGATCCTTCCTGACTGCACTGACTTGTGCATGTTAGACACCTCCACAACCCAATCTGAGCCAAAGGTGGTGACTACTAAAGATGGAACAGGGCAGGTTTCAGAGGAAAGTGGAATTATTGCGTCTAAGAGTGACCAGCCTGGGGATTATACTAGAGAAGCCTATGATCCAAGCGAATACATCTTATCAGTGGGCCAGTCTGAGCCGAGTGTGGGACTACCGAAAAAAGCTGAACTGTGCATGATTCAGGGGGATAGACTTGAACAGGGGGCGGATGATTTGACAACAGTAGAAGAGGACTTTGCCAACCTCCAGTTCTTCAACGACCAAGAATCAGGGGATGCAACGATCAACTGATTTGAATATGGGGAGTCGACAAAAATTACCGGATGGTTAGATGATCAGCCAGACGTTGTGGAATTTCAGCCAGAGCAAGGCCCGGCAGGGGCAAAAGTATCAATGGTGGCCGGAAGGGTCGAGAGTCAGAATGGATTGCCGGAGAGCGCCGGTACAAAGAATTTCGCTCAGGACTTAAACATTGTGGATGCAGAGAAAGTGGAACAACAAACTGCAGTGACGCAGTCAGAACAAGAGAAAAAGTGGGATTCTGAGAGAATCCGGAAATCCAAGAACCATGAAGAGGTTGAAAGTGCTGCGAGCACGAGAGTAGGACATGCTGTGAGCATATGGGACGAAAGTACCGAGAGTACAAACTTGCCAGAACCAGATAGGTGTCTGTTAAACGCTAGCGGGATGTGGTGGGAAGACGATGACTTATGTCTTGTCCACACAGATGAAGATTGGGCAGGCGCTCAGCCGATGACACTTGGTACCTCGATGAGGTGGACCATATGACCAGGAGCGGGCGGTACTTCAAGCCCCCACACCTTGACCAGCCCGAAGCATCTGGGAAAGACAAAGAAGCTAAGAAACAGAGAGAGAAACAAATTGAGGAAGAAGCTGTGCTGAGACAGTTAAAGAAGATACAAGCAGACATCTCCATCTGGGGACTGCTTATGGCTTCGCGGGTGCACAGACCGGCTGTCCTATCTGCTATGGCCAAGGCTAAACTCTCTATAGACACTACACCAGAGCAGCTGGTTGGGCTAGTTTTTCCGGGAGGGGGTTCCCCGGCTTTAACCTTCTCAGACAAAGAACTGCCGCCCGAGGGCGTGAACCATAACAAACCTCTCTACATCTCCGTGGAATGTAGAGACAAGTGGATACCGGTGGTACTTGTTGATACCGGGTCTGCTATCAATGTCTGCCCAGCCAGAACAGCGTATGCAATCGGGTTGAAGCCCGCGGACTTCATCCCGACAACTCAGGTGATCAGAGCGTACGATAATACCAGCAGAGAAGTGATGGGAACTGTCAAGATTCAGACAAAGGTTGGACCTGGACAACACGAGATAGATTTCCATATCTTGGAGGTTCCCGCAACTTTCAACCTACTTTTGGGGCGACCATAGTTGCACCAGGTGAACGCCGTCTCGTCCACTCTACATCAGATGGTGAAATACCCCTATGGAAAGGGAGTAGCCATTGTGTTTGGAAATTCATCGATCCATCCCCCTCCGGAGGTGTCTACACCAGTCCTAGAAATCGAGCACGGCATGGAGGACGTGTTTATATCAGGATTTACTCTGGCCGAGGCCCGGGTTGTGCAAAACATTATGGCTGTGAATGAAGGTATGTACGTCAGTGCTCAATCCGTCTACCTCATGAACAAGCTACAACACATCCCCGGGATGGGATTAGGAAGGAGCGGCAGGAAAGGCGTCGCAACATTGGCCGAAGTGCCACACAACCCGCATACCTTTCGACTGGGTTATCTGCCCACCAAAGAGGACTGGGTGAGGAAAGGGAAAGAAATGGCCGGAAGAGCCAGAGCAAAGCAGGCTGGGGAGCCTTTTGAATTAATGCATAGGCCCATCCAAGGTACCCTGAACGGACGCTTCGTCCGGGAGGGGGAGGACTTTCCATTTTGCGGCTTCCCAGAGCCGTGGATAAACGCGGAGAAGAAGCGCGTGCCCGGTTTTGAGATCTTCTTCGACCTGCAGTTACCCGGGGAGGATGTTGCCGAAGAGCAGACGGACCCATCAGCTGAGGTTGAGCAGTGTAGGGCAGTGGATCCTAAGGGCACAAAATTTGAAACGGGGGTAGCGCTGGCATGTCTACTCTCTGATCCTCCGATCGACCATAAGTGCTTGGGGGATAACTTCGAGGTTTCCATGATTGGGGATGAAACGGCCGCGAGCCAACCAGCAGCTATCTTGGATGCATCTATCGCACCCTCTCTCACTTGGCAATACGAGGAGGGATTTTTGTCCAGCAGCACCGGGTCAGGTAGTGAGCCGGAATCTGATTCCACCGAGTCTTGTGAGTCGGAATCAAATTCCAGCTCGACTAAGTCTGAGTCTGGTACTCCTGGGGATGTTAACCCGGATGCCACAGTCCTGTCTAGGTCGTCTTTTTCCTTTTCATTTGAGTCTGTTGTAAATGAATCGGACGATTTGGATGTGCCTAATGAGAATCAAGCAACTGTGGTTTCTGAGTACTTTTCTGTGCCCTTAATTTATTGCATTAATTCAGACTTTCAAAATTTTGAAAACGACGAGGACGAAGTTCCTCCGGTTTTGCAACGATTAATTGAGCAGGAGCAGGAAAGATTTTTTAAACCCCTAGTGGACGAAATCACTACCGTGAACATTGGTACTGAGAAGGACCCGCGGCTGGTCCAGATCGGGTCCACGTTGTCTTCGGAGGAACGCGAGCGCTTAGTCGCTTTATTAAAAGATTTCAAAGATGTTTTCGCGTGGTCCTACGAAGACATGCCTGGAATCGATCCTGAGATTGTACAGCATCGGATCCCCCTTGACCCTGAGGCCCGACCAGTCAAACAGAAACTCAGGAGGATCCGCCCGGACTGGGCTCTCAAGATTAAGGAAGAGGTCACCAAGCAAATCGATGCAGGCTTCCTGCTGGTATCTGAATATCCGACTTGGTTGGCCAACATTGTTCCAGTGCCAAAGAAGGATGGCAAGATCCGAGTATGCGTAGACTTCAGGGATTTGAACAGAGCTAGTCCGAAGGACGACTTTCCCTTACCACATATTGATGAGTTGGTGGATTTCACAGCAGGGCACGCGTTGCTTTCATTTATGGATGGCTTCTCAGGTTACAACCAGATAGTAATGGCACCAGAAGACAGGGAAAAGACTGCATTCACCACCCCGTGGGGGACATACTGCTATAGAGTCATGCCGTTTGGGTTGAAGAATGCTGGGGCTACTTATCAACAGGCCGCGACCACAATATTACATGATATGATCCATAAGGAGGTTGAGGTGTACGTGGACGACATGATTGTCAAGTCCAAAGAAAGAGAGGGCCACTACACCGCCTTGCATAAGTTTTTTCAAAGGATCAGGGAATTCTGGTTGCGGCTGAACCCTCAAAAGTGTACATTTGGTGTTACAGCGGGAAAAATGCTGGGGTTTCTGAGTACACAAAGAGGCATCGAAGTCAACCCTTCCAAAATCAAGGCCATCCTAGAAATGCCCCCACCAAGGACTGAAAAGGAAGTGAGAGGCTTTCTGGGTAAAGTGCAATTCATAAGACGGTTTATCTCAAAATTAACCTTGACTTGTGAACCACTTTTTGGCCTCCTGAAGAAAGGCAAGAAATTTCAATGGGACGGCCGATGTCAAGCAACGTTTGAGCAGATCAAAGAATATCTACAGAACCCGCCCGTTTTATCACCACCAGAACCAGGGAAACCGTTGATTTTGTACCTATCAGTGACTGAGACCACGATGGGCTGTATGCTTGCACAAGAGTCTGAAGACAGGGTGGAGAGAGCCATCTACTATCTGAGCAAGAAGATGCTAGAGTATGAGACTCGGTACACACCGCTGGAGAAGGCTTGCTTAGCTTTGGTATGGGCTACCAGGAAGCTGCGGCACTACTTGTTAGCTCACTCCGTAATGTTGGTTTCACGTCTCGATCCCATCAAATATCTTTTCGAGAAACCAGCACTTACGGGTAGGCTAGCTCGTTGGTTGCTGTTGCTCTCCGAATTTGATTTGAAGTATGTCACACGCAAGTCAGTCAAAGGAAGAGCAGTAGTAGAGTTCCTTGCCGACCATCCGGTTGAGGGGGATGAAGCAGTTGAATACTTGTTCCCAAATGAAGCCATTTTGCATATCGACGACGAAGCTTGGACGATGTACTTTGACGGAGCGTCAAATCAACATGGGTATGGGATAGGAGTGTTGCTGATAGCACCCGATAATTCCCGTATTCCTCTAGCCTTCAAACTCCGATTCAAAGTCTCGAACAACGAAGCAGAATATGAGGCGTGCATTGCTGGCCTAGAAGCAGCCCTGGAACTAGGGGCAAGACAGTTGGACGTCATCGGAGACTCGAACCTTGTTGTGTCTCAAGCAAAAGGAGACTGGAAAGTAAAAGAGGAAAAGATGATGATGTAGCACCAAACCTTGGATTTGCTAATTCCTCGGTTCGAGAAGCTAAGTTTTACCCATCTACTAAGAGAGAACAACAGGTTCGCAGATTCTTTAGCAACTCTATCTTCCATGATAGACATCCCGTGTGGAGTCCGGATGCGTCCAGTCATCATTGACCAGAAGTTTGCACCAGCCTATGAGTCGATCGCTGCTATAGATGAGGTTTAGGACAAAAACCCCTGGTATCACGACATTTGGAATTTCTTGGAGAAAGAAGCATACCCGCCAGGGGTAAATGCCAAAGACAAAAGGGCAATAAGAAGATTGGCCGTTCAGTTCATCATCTGTGGGGGTAAGCTGTACAGAAGAGGCCATCTGGGAATGCATAAACTGTGTGTTGACACCGAAGAGTCAAAGTGTCTAATGGAAGACATCCATGGAGGAGAATGTGGAGCACATATGAATGGGGTAATGCTGGCACGGAAGATCCTCAGACAAGGGTACTACTGGTCTACCATGGAGGAGGATTGTATCGGTTTCGTTCGGCGATGCCACAAATGTCAGATCCATGCAAATCGCATGAACATCCCGCCGACAAAGTTGTACAATATGACTTCACCATGGCCGTTTTCAGTCTGGGGAATTGATGTGATCGGAGCTGTTACGCCAAAGGGGTCGAATGGGCATGAGTTCATCCTGGTCGCGATAGATTATTTTACAAAGTGGGTTGAGGCCCAATCTTACGCGGTGTTGAAGGCTTCGCATGTTGCAAAGTTTATTAGAAACAACATCATCTGTCGCTACGGGGTCCCAAATGAGATAATTTCAGATAACGGTTCCCACTTCAAGAAGGAAGTGATAGACTTGTTGGAAAAATACAATGTGGCTTTTCATAAGTCATCCACATACCGGCCGCAAACCAATGGAGCGGTTGAGGCTGCCAACAAGAATATCAAGAATATATTGCAGAAGATGGTGGAAACCTACCGGGACTGGCCAGATAAGCTGCCGTTTGCTCTGTGGGGCTACCGGACTTCAATCAGAACTTCTACCGCGGCAACACCGTATTCATTGGTTTATGGGATGGAGGCCGTTCTACCTATTGAGATTGAAGTTCCGTCATTGCGGGTATTGGCCGAGTGTCAAATAGCCGAGGCAGATTGGCAACAGAGCAGATTCGAGGAACTCATGGTCTTTGATGAGAGAAGACTGAAAGCACTGTACCACATTCAAGGTTATCAACGCAGAATCGCCCAGGCTTTTAACAAGAAAGTCAAGTCCAGGAATTTAAAGGAAGGAGATTTGGTGCTCAAAGACAACCGAGCTCCCATCCACAACCCTAGGGGCAAGTTCAGACCTAATTGGACTGGTCCCTACATCATTAAGTCTATCTGGTCAGGTGGAGCTGTGGTTCTGATGGATCTGGATGGCTTAGAGTTTTCACAACCGATTAATATGGACAAGTTGAAGAAATACTACCCTTGAGAGGCTCGCTAGGCCGAAAACCCGAAAGGGCGACCTAGGCAAAACTCAGAGCACAAAAAATTTGAAATTATAAAAACTGAGCTCGCAAGGTTGAAAACCCGCAAAGGGCGACCTTGGCAAAAGTTAGAGCGCAAAAGGAGAGTAAAAATACCCGAGCGAACCTAAGCCTGAACTACGTAAGGCTTGATTCCCATCTTTGGGATACGTAGGCAGCTTCATCCTGAAGTTCAGCCATAAACATTTTCCCCGATCAACTTTGTCCATATTGATCATCTCAGTCATCTCTATCCATCAGCGTTCATCGTAATCTCCGGTGCAGTGCTATTCAGACTAGGGGCAACTTTCCGTTGCCAGGAGGTGCTGTGGTACCATTCAGACTAGGGGCAACTTTCCAGTTGCTAGGATTCGGGGTTGTGCATCTCAGTGACAGATCTCAAGCGTGTCCAGTTCTGATCCATATCGAAAATAGTTTTGAAAAGTTTTAATAAAAGTTGACTTTGTTCAAATTAATCTTTTTACAACTACGACCATTTTTGGACCAAAGCGGAAAATTTTCAGTACCACAACCTTCAATTTCATTGATTTCAAAACAGAGTTCTCTTGCTCTTGCATACAATTGAAGTTGCTTTTTTATTACACTCATAATGAAAACTTGAAAGTACTAATAAAGCAATAAATCTGGGGCATATTCAAGTCAGGTGTCCCTGCGCCCCCTCCCGGAGCTCGTAGAAGCCTCTGATGCCAAGCTGGGCCCAGTCTGTGCCTCCTCATTGAGCCAATCCCAGCACTCGTCAAACAAAGTGCAGTTGAAAGTAGGGGCGGGGGCCAGGAGTTCTCTAGTCCTCCATGCCGTGGCATATCGGGCAAGTTGTGCGCCTCGGACCGGGAAAGCAGCCGGATACTCAATCCCCTCTGGAGGGCAAGTCTGATCATGACCAAACTGTCGCAGGAACCGGAACGGAAAGTAGAATACACAGTGGGTCAGACCAATCAACTGAATCCCGACCAGTCGGGACATGCTATAGCTCATCGCCGGGAGATTGAGCCAAGGACAACGCCAGGCAATGCGATCTGCAGACAAGTTGCACATCCAGTCAAACCACCATCCCTCATCAAGAGCATCGACTAGACGTTGTCGAAAGAAGTAGCCGCGGGTTGAGTAGGCTGGACAAGAGTCCACAACCTGCAATTTATCCATCAACCATACCTGGGGAGGGATGAAAAATGAGAGAATAAAGAATAGGGAGATGTGCGATGAGAGAAAAGTAAGAAAAGGGTTTTGTGAGAAAAACCGAGCCTGAGGGCCGAGTGATGTGAGCAAATACGTATGTAAGGTTGGGTGGGAAACGTTACCTGCAACAGCAGTGGACTCCCGGCAAACCTGGTCGTCTCCCGGCGGTAAAAAGCGTCCAAGCCCATCAGCGTCTCGGCCAATGTCATGGCAATACACCTCTTCCCTTCTCTCAAGCCTTGAGCAACTTCAATCAGATGAATGCTAGATCCGCCAAAGCCTGAAGTGAGCAGAGAATGAGATAGCATACACAAGCAAAGGGCGTGTTGCCGAAAACCTTGCCAATAATGGTTGTCGTGCCGCGGTCACCAGTGTCAGAGACCGAGTGTCGTGCATGGAGAGCCCACACATTTCCCCTAAAGCTTGGGCATGGCCAAAGCGAAACTGAGGCAAGATCTCTTCTGAACGTTCAGATTCCAGCAAAACCTGAAAATCTTCAAAAGTAGGACATACCTCTTGCCCGCTGAAGCTAAAGACATGCGTCACTGGGTTCCAAAACCTCGCCGCGGCATGGAGGAAGGGAAAGTGCAGCGGAGTGCGGCTCAACGTGAATAGTGCATTCAAGCCGAAACCCCGGAAATTCAACTTTTCTGAGCCATCTAGAGAAGAGATCCAAGATGTGAGATTTTCTGTGAGAAATGCCTCCATCTTTCGTGCAAAGCAGTGATGAAATGAATGAGTCCCGAAGTTGGAGCTTTTATAGAGGATGTGACACTATTTAGGGGACACGTGTCAAAAATTTGGTGGCTGCTGGGCAAAGTGGCCGGCCGGCCACCTTTTCTAGCAGGCCGGCTACCTTTTCCCCCCTCAGATACAAAAACTGGCCGGCCGGCTCCCAAAAGTGGCCGGCCATGCTCCAATGTATGCCTTTGGTCCTGTTTTGCCCTCCAGAGGGAAGTTCCAGGCATTTCCAAGCATCGGGTGTATCAAAGGCCTCCATTTCCCTCTGTTTCGAATGCGTTCCGTTGCCCAGATCGTCCGAAGTACGCTTTGTTTTGTTTATCAAATTGTAATTTTTGCTTATCGAGTTGTCGTTTTGTTTATCGAGTTGTAAGTTTTGTCGAGTTGTCGTATTTTGTGTTTTGAGTTGTTACTTTGTTTACGCAATGTTGTTAAGTCTTGTTTATCGAGTCGTTAACATTGTTGTATTTTGCTTATCGAGTTGTAAACTTGCTAAGATTCTGTTATTTCTTAGTGAGTCGAGTTATTTGATTTGTTGCGTCGGTTCATTACCTGACCCGGTAAATACACAATGCACATTCCCTTTCAATCCCATTTTCGTGCAAAACGATGCGATACGATGCTGAGAACATAAAAATACAATACTTTTTCAAAAGCTGTCCATCATGTTTTACAACAAACAAAGGTACAAGTTTTACAAAAAATAAAAACTACCTAACAACATGCAAAGTGCTATAAAACTACTAGCAAAAAGGAAAATAAAGTAGGGAACAGCAGCATCAACGCTCTCGGGAGCGGGAATGAGGAGCCCCCCTCATCCTCTTCTGCGGGACAACCTCTGCACCACCATCACCATCCGGGTCGGAGCTGTCATCCTCAGGATCCCCCTCAGCCTCGCCTCCACTCCTGGAACCAAGACCGGAATCCCCCTCCTCAGCGGATGTCTCTGATTGACAGTCTGTGGCCTGCTCATCCTCCTCATCCTTATCGGACTCCGCCTCTATAATATGTGCCCTGCGCCTGCGAGAAGACCCTCCTCGAGCTCCTCGGAAAGGCCTGGATGGCCCAGCTCCCTGAAAGGGCCTGCATGGCCCAGCTCCTCAAAAGGGCCCAGATGGCCCAGCACCTCGAAAAGATCCAGACGATCGACCTCCCCGAGAAGGCCCGGGTGGCCCGGCCTGCGGCGGAGCATATACAGGAGGCATCTGCAAGTGAAGAGTTCAATACATCAGTTCAAATATGAAAATCAGATGCAAGTACAGTATGAGAGTGGGGCGTGTGTCAGATGTGCTCTACACAAACAGCCTATCAATGCAGTAGAATGTCCAAAACCAGCGTGTTATCAGAAATATGATAAATGCAGGAAAGATGAACAGTACCTGCACACCCATAATGGCCAGCTGTGCCTCCCTCCGCAGGATCATGCCCTCAAATGTGGCCAGCATTCCAAGCATCTCATCCACGTACTCAACTGGAGGCTACAGATACAAATGCAAAACTATCAGTAAAGGAATGAATGCCCAAGTATCCGACTGATAAATCAAAGCTGTAAAACATACCGGTGGTGAATCAGGGTCTCTGACATATCTATGGTCAGGAAGAGGAGCCTCCAGCGAGACCTGGTAAGGAGTCCCAAATCGCCAACTCGTCAACTCGGTCGGCATGTCTGGCCATCCAGGATGATGAAGAGTCGGAGGGATCGGAGGAATGAATCTGCGCCCACCTCTGGACGTACTAGCCCTGCTGGAGGAAGGGATATCTGTAGCACGAGCCTGACTTGAAGATGGTACACCAGCAGGCCTCAGTGACGGAGTACGCACTCCCGTCAAGGGAGGCATCAGATATGTATGGCGATAAGTGGCGTAGTCCCCCTCCGTAAGATGTAGCAAAGCATCAGTGCCCAGCATAGCACTAACAACATCCTGGGTAGAGAGCCTATCAGCAGTTCGCATACTGGCTGGAGGTGCTGCGGGAGGGTCCTGAGAAGTGTACCCTCATACCTGACGCAAAAAGCGTTCCCCCAGAAACCATGCTCTACCAATCGGTCCCTCGAACAGGATCCTGTACTGGGAGGTGCCTGATCCTCCGGCATACTGAAATCGGAGACCATCACCCAAGGGCGCCCAGGGCTGCCACATAATCTGCGGATGACCAATACATAGACCAATCAGAAATCGGGAATACACAGGACAAATCAAAGATGAAAACAGAAGGAACTGAGAGTTCTGAAATACGTCTGTCGTCCGCACGGTGTCAAAATACTACCGCAAATAAAGGAGAGTCTCTCAGGGTCTTGGCCGGTGCTGGCCCTCGAATACCAGTGAGTATGGGGTCATGAGGGGCCCTGCCACCACCAACCCTGGGGCCAACGTCGGAAAATATACGTAGATCCATAACTGTGGAAAACAGTGCAGAATGTGAATACAAAGTGCTGAGAGCAAAATACAGAGTGCAAAGTGCGCCGTGTGTGCAATGTACAAGTAATGGGGAGCAGAAATGTCAATCAAGAGGACAGAAAGTACCTCCCAAGCTCTCCAATAACCGCCGAGTAAGTCTCCCTTCCCGCGGGAGGTAGCGCTCATGTAGCAGTAGAGGGTAGCCAGGCCGGCGCCACCCCAATCGTACCGACCGACCTGTGACAGGTCCACCAGAGCGCTCAGTAGATACAACCCGACCGTGTTCCCTCTATCGGCAAACAGAGTAGTCCCGAAGAGGAACATAAGGAAACCACGGGCATACTGCTCAGCCTCCTCAGGAGTCCTGGCCTCCATCCCCTCCCTCCGGAAATGGGAAGAGAACCAGGTGTATCGGACTCTCCCAGAAGCTCTGTCCACAGGTGGGCGGGCCCCCAATAGATGTAACCAAGCGGCCTCCCATTCGCCCATATCCTCGTCGTAAGGAATGGGCCAACCTCCTATGTCCAGGCCGGTCAGTACAGCAAAATCCAGCGGGGTCATGGTCAAATCCCCGGTGGCGGAAAAATGGAAGGAGTTGGTGGTGTCCCACCATCTCTCCACCAGAGTTGCCAATAGTGTCCTCCGGGCAGGACAATGTGATAACCCAACGCAGAAGGCCCCGAACCCTGCCAAATCAACTAAGTCCCGGACTGCCTCCGGGAGCTCAGCATACCACTCTCTAGCAGTGGTGGAACCATATCCTCGCACGGTGCGAGAACCAACCTGCATTCAGAATGAATACATGTGTCAGTATAAATAAATAAGTTGTGTGCAAATGAAATGAATAAGCTGTGTGCAAGTAAATAGGCTGCGTGCGAAGTAAAATGTTTGGGCTGTGTGTTCAGAAAATCAGAGTTTGGGCTGCGTGTTCTACTCTCAATCAGTGTGGGCTGTGTGTTCACTATCAATTTGAGCTGTGTGTTCAGATCTAAATCAGAGTTTGGGCTGCGTGTTCTACTCTCAATCAGTGTGGGCTGTGTGTTCACCATCAATTTGAGCTGTGTGTTCAGAAAATTAGAGTTTGGGCTGCGTGTTTTACTCTCAATCAGTGTGGGCTGTGTGTTCACCATCAATTTGAGCTGTGTGTTCAGAAAATTAGAGTTTGGGCTGCGTGTTCTACTCTCAATCAGTGTGGGCTGTGTGTTCACCATCAATTTTGAGCTGTGTGTTCAGAAAATCAGAGTTTGGGCTGTGTGTTCACCATCAATTTGAGCTGTGTGTTCAGAAAATCAGAGTTTGGGCTGCGTGTTCTACTCTCAACCAGTGTGGGCTGTGTGTTCACCTTCAATTTGAGCTGTGTGTTCAGAAAATCATAGTTTGGGCTGCGTGTTCTACTCTCAACCAGTGTGGGCCGTGTGTTCACCTTCAATTTGGACTGTGTGTTCAGAAAATCAGAGTTTGGGCTGCGTGTTCTACTCTAAATCAGTGTGTGCTGCGTGTTCACCTTCAATTTTGAGCTGTGTGTTCAGAAAATCAGAGTTTGGGCTGCGTGTTCTACTCTCAACCAGTGTGGGCCGTGTGTTCACCTTCAATTTGGGCTGCGTGTTCAGAAAATCGGAGTTAGCGCTGCGTGTTCTACTCTAAATCAGTGTGTACTGCGTGTTCACCATCAAATTCGGGCTGTGTGTTCGACAAATCAGTGTTTGAGCCGTGTGTTCAATTCTTAACTAATATGTGTCGTGCGTTCACAATCAATCAATGAGCCAAGTGTTTAGAAATTCAAGTGTTCAAGTCATATGTTCAGAACGCAAACAAAGTACTATGTCATGAGCTAAACTGTGTGTTCAAGCATGGCAAAGGTACGAAATGCACGAAAAATGAAGAAAATAAAGTAAAATACCTCTCGTGCCTCGTAAGAGAGGTGATGCTCTGGTTCTCGTAGAAGTAGATCCCCGGGTGCTCGATCATTAAAGTCAATGTAATGACGAAAAATGGCCCGCGGAAGAACGTGCACCGACGGGGCGTATCTCTCAGGAATAAAGGGTCGGACCCTCGGGGGTAGCGTCATGACATCAAAATCATCGCCGGCACCCGGAGGGCCTCCACCGTGAGGAAAATTACCCGCCATTTCGAAAAATCTGCAAAAGGAGCAAAAAATGAGCAAAATGAGCCAAAATTGGAAAAAGTCAACAAAAGTCAACTCTCGAGAAATGAAAAAGTCAACAAAAGTCAACCCCCGAGAAAATCTTCCAAATATTGAGACAAACTTACCTCAAGTGGTGAAAATGAGAAAAGAAGCACCAAAATCAAAATTTAATCGGTCCAAAGTGCTTGAAATCGAATGTTTTCGTGAAAACAACTTGCGTGGGGCGTTGGAAAACGCGTATAGAGCTCAGATCTGAAGAGGAAAATGGTTTGGGAAGGTGGAGAAGAAGTTTTCGCAGCTGTGGTTGTGAGCTCGAAGTCATTGGACAAGAGAATATAAAGAAAATGAGGTGAAAGGACCAAATTGCCCACGGTTTTGGGCAGGTGGCCGGCCGGCCACCTTTTCGGGCTGGCCAACCATTTGCTTTTTGAAACCTGGCCGATGGCCTCCCCTGGGGCAAATAACTGGCCGGTGGTGATCCCCCCATGCTCCCCTAGGTCTCTGCAAATTTTGAGGAAAATTGGAGTTCCCGGGACCTGAAAAAGTTCAAGAAAAGTGCACTTCCGGTCGTGAAATCGCCCCGCCGGAACTTCAGCTTCAACTTCTGACATGTGTCTCATCATCATTCACCGAAATCAAGGTGTATCCTTTTTGAACATATTGTAACCTCTCCGGGAAGTGAACCGGAGGCTGCGATCGACTCGCCTTCGCCGAAACGCGCGTTTCCTTGCTCGTTGTTTCGTAACAAACGTGCACCCTGATTTGTGCTCGTTTTGCATTCTCATGTACATAACTTGCATTCTCATGAGCATACTTGCATTGCTATGCACATTTCTTGATATTATCATACCTCTGTGCTTGAGCATGCGTCGCCACGCACGTTCCTTTCTTGTATTATGATGCATTCACTCACCGGCACTGCGTGTGTCAAACTTTCAGAATCACATTGAATATATGTTGTTAGCATATTGTGCTTGTTCAATTTCTCTCTTTTGCAAGCACGATATTGTATGTACGGTTCATTTGAAGCTGGTGCGACCAGACGAATCGCACAGGTATCGTATCTTCTCCGTGTGAGACGCGACGAGAATTGAATAATTCTCCGCATTCCTAACTGCATGAAATGTAGTTGTTGCTTTGCATCCTTGCTTAAAACTGTTGCATCTATTTGCGAATTCTTGCTTCATTACAGCTTGCTGCATTTGCATGATCATTAAGTTACATCTGGCCCTGTGCATATCGCTTTGCATTTTGCCCTTTGCCTGCTAGCACGCCTGCGGGCACCTCTCTGTTTATCCTGTATGATCGTCTAAGTCTTCGGCCTTGTCAAAAATGGGTCGTCTCTGGGCTTTGACATTCACTCCCGTCATTTCTTGACTTCCGAGTTCTGTCAAAGAGGGGCAACTGTAGACACCCCATTTTTGACCGACCTTAAGACTCAGACATCACCAGTTGAGCGCTTGGTGATGTTGCATATTGTGCTCGTTCAGAAGTCTCAGAGTTGCGGCTGTGAGCCCTGCCTCCAAACTTCCGAACCCTCTTCTGTACTTTGCCTCGGTTTGCGAACCAGACTCGGTTTCTCTGTTTCTTTTCCTGAGGGGAGGGAGAGGTCCCGTAGACCATCTCTCAGTGGCCGTGGGCTACATTTCGTGGTCGTAGGCCATTTTGCCCATTTCGGAGCCCGGTTCCCGGTTTTTGGAGCCGTCAGGCCGTGTGCCTCGGTTCGGGACCGCCTAACCATCTCCGACTGCTCCGGTTTTTGGCATGCATCTCATTTACTCCCTTTTGAGGGACACTGAGGCCTGAGAGACTCGCTTCGTGGTCGAATGCCACTTTCGGTGCTTAACGGCCTATTTTCGGGACCCCGAACTGCGTGTTTTGGCCCCCGAACATTCGTTTTGCATCGGTTTTCGTTCATTTTTGGCAGGTACCTCTGTTTTATCACCAGGAAGGTCACTGAAGGGTAGGAGGCCAGCAATTGTCTCAGTAACCAGTTATATTCCTCCGGCGCCCTCCGACGCCCGTTTTTCTCACTTCCGAGCCAATGTTGACCACCTTAGGGCCACTTTCTTCAACCCCAAACCACATATTTGTGTTGTACACACATGGGAGGACCCTAATATCATATGGCCGGCCAGAAATTCAACTTGAACCTTTTGAACCCCTCCTAAAAGTGGTTTGTTCTCTCTCCTGTTTTACATTTTCCAGATTTGAACCACAGGGTTGTGATGAGGGGACATGGGAGGACCCTAATATTTGGTGGCCGGCCAGAAAATCATTTTGACCCTTTTGACCCTTGGCTGGCCGGCCATGGGGGGTGGCCGACCGGCCACCTGCAACCAAGATAGTTGGCCGGCCAGCTTCCTCAGTGTGGGTGCATTACAGCTGTATAGCTGTTTTCCCCCAAAAATATCTGTATCCGGGAAAAACTTTTGGAGGGAAACTTGATGCCATTTCCCCTCACTTTTTCCCTCCTTTTTCTCCCCCATTCTTGTCTATATAGCTGGCCTCCCAGCTCTAGAGAAAGGGTTGGAAAATTTGCTTTGAGCATATACACACATATATCCCTTAATCTCTCTCATTCTCTCAAGTTCCAACCCCATTTCTTCATCACTACCAAGCACCACCACCACCACTCCATCTCAGCAGCTTGGAGCAGCTTTCCAGAGGCTAAAGGTGCTGCAACTTGGTCCAAGAATCACCAAAAGGGTTGGTCTACAAAGGTAAGTCCATTTTCCCCCTTTTGTAGCTCATTTTTGCAACAATTTCTTAGCCTATTTGCGTACGGTTTTGGGTTCCGACCCTAACTGAAACTAGGCTTTTTTTTAGCTATTCTACATATTTGTTTAAGGGCTCAATCCTGTTTGAGCCCCCCATTTGGTACTTGCTTCAATACCCTCTTGTATGCCATTATTTTGCATGGTGTTTTTAGCATATGTGTAGTCTGTTTTGATGCCTGATATAAACTTAAAATAGGCCTATTTTGAGCCTCTCTACAACATTGTGGAAGGGCTCAACCTTGTTTGGGACCTCCATGTATGACTTGCTTCATTGCCCCTCTTGGTCCCTATTTTTTTGCATGCTTTGTGAGCTTACCTTGCCTCTGTTTTTAGGCCATGATCAGAACTGAAAGTGGCCATATTTTGACCTTCTTGGCACATTTTATTAAGGGTCTTTGGTTTTTTGGTGAATTCTTTGTATACCTCATGTTATAGCCTCTTGTTGGCCTACTTCTTGCATGGCATTTTTAGCATGTTTGTATATTGTTTTAGGGGTTGTCACCTACTGAAAAACAGCATGTTTTTAGGCCCTCTTCAGTGTTGTAGAAGGGTCTTTTGCCATTTGGGCTTTGCATCTATCACTTGCTTCATTGCTTCCCTTGCGGAGCCATTTTCGTATGCCTTTTTTGCCCTACTTGTGATTGCTGTTTTGCCTTGATTTGAATTGAAAAATGTGAGTTTTGGGGCTGCCTTGCTTCTTCTTTTTCATGTCATGTTCAAATTATGCATGTATTGTATAGCTACAAGTCATTTCGGATGCCTAGTTTTGCATTTCGGGAGAGATTCCTTGCATCGGGTTTCATTTCGCCGGGTTTCGGGACTGTTTTGCCCCTCATTTTGCCACTAATTTTTCCATGTTTACATGTCATATTCCGTGTCTTTGCCATGTCTCATTAGAGTGGCATTTCGGTGCCTGAGGGTCCGTTCTCGGTTTGCGTGCACCTGTGCACGCATTTCGAGGTGTCTTGTTTTTATCTGATGGCCTCTTATGTGAGTGTGGCTGAGGCTCTCTCATGTTGGTGTAAGCCTATATTGCATTGCGTATGCCATTTCATCCATAGCATTGTGTATGCTCGATTGTGTATTATCTCGTATAGCGTGTATGCCATTTCATAGCATGTTGCATGTTAGGATGTATCTTAGTTGCATTTCATGCATATCATGCATATTGCGTAGTGTTCGGGATAGGAGTTAGCCCGGGCACGAGAAACGAGGTGCGTTCCGTACTCCGAGTAACGGAGCGAGTCTCAATTCCCTAGTCACCGACGTTTCGGATTATCCATGATGGAGTTAGGTTTTGTTGTAGTGTTCATATGCATTCATTCTATATTGAGTTGTGCAATTCGACTCCTCGGCCATCATGCATCGAGATGCGTGATTGGTGGCACGAGGATCGAGACATGCGTATATCTGTGAAAATACATTGTTATGCTCCTTTCCTGCTCTCTGTTGCAGCATATCAAGAATCAGCAGTCTTCCGAGGCTTGGTGCGCTTTTCAAGAAACATTGCAAAACAGAGGCTAATTGGGGCATCGCCGTGGATTTCCGCGCAAAGCAGCCCAAACATGCATCATTCCATCATCCGGAGCAGAATCGAGGCAGTTCCTGGCTTGCATGCCAGTTTTATTTTTCTTAGTTAATTTGTTAATTAATTAGGGATTTTTACATTATTTGGACTGTATTATTTGGACTGTACTATTCTTTTATTCGGGACTGTATATTTATTCGGACCCTCTGCGCGAGGGCATGATTGTAATAAGTGTGGGTGAGTGTGATGTATGTCTTCCAACCCCACTTCTTTCTTTCCTTTTATTTACCTGCTTATGATGGTTAGATTAGGGCATATTTCAATTAGCATACAGTATGACAGCATGTTTGCATCATTCATCTATTTTGCACGCACCGGGCTCGGCGCATCATACAAACTGCATTTGTATTTCAATTCCAAATTGAATACGTGTTAGTTGTAGCATTCCATATGCCATGTTTAGAATAGCCGAGCCTGCTATAGTTGCATTTTTGCATGTGTTGCATTAGTGCAATTCTGTATATTTAGGATCATGCATGATTTCTAATGAGTTTCTGTTTTGGCTTGGAGTACTCGGTGAATTTTTATGCTTTAGCATCCTTGCATGCGTGTGAGTGTTGCCATGAATAGCATGCTTACCATGAGGCTATGTGCTTATGTGATATAACTGCTTGAATGCCTGTGGGTGGAGGTTGTGTTACTTAAATTGGGACAATTCATCAAATGTTTGTTTTAAGCCCACTAGATAGTGGCAAAACCATCTTTTCTAAGCCCACCTGAGGGTGGCAAAATCTGCATTTTAAGCCTACTTGCGAGTAGCAAACCATCTTTCAAACAAACAAACATGAAATGTTTTGTTCCAATTCAGGCGACTCAGTCTATACTTGTATGTTGTGCGCATCACATAGTAACCTAGGCTAATAACCGGAATAAGAACACACAAAGTTTTCAAAATAAGATATCATGGTTAGTAGAGGCCGGTCTTTGATCGGGCGAGCGGGGGTGCTCACGAAGTGACCTTCCCCAATCGTACCCAAGTTCCCGAGCCGAGGCAACTTTGGTGATGACGGACACGTGGCCTTTGGCACTGAGTCAGGGTTTCCTAAATTTCCCCATAAAAAATATTTAGGTGGCGACTCTGTATCTGGCAAAGCAATCCATGTTTGGCACTTCTTTCAAAAATCTGTTTTCTCAAAAACGATTTGCCGGATTTGGACTCTTTGGTTCAGACTAAGAACCGTGACATTTGAGTCCTTGAACTGTAGTGAGCCCAATATGAACGGAACGGGACTTAACCCTCCCGGGGCGTTCGGGGACGTCTACACAATCCCACTTCCATCGAACCTAACATAGGTACCAAGTATTGATGACCTCCCATTTGTAAGAGAATCCATTAGCAAAGAAGCAACCATTGTTGCTAGTAGTTGAACTCATTTGAGCAAATTTCTAAAGCAATATGAAGTAGCAGACATATGCGGCACGAGGGTTTTGGTGGTGTGTTGAAGTGCTATATAGAGAAGAGAAGAGAGACCAGAGGTTTTTGAGTCTTGTATGAAGAATGCCTGTGAAGTCATTGATTGCAAAGTATGGCTAACAATGGTGCTTAGGCTTCCAAGGGTCCCTTGCACTTTCCTGAGCCAATGTGTAGACACCCCATTTTTGACCGACCTTAAGACTCAGACATCACCAACTGAGCGCTTGGTGATGATGCATATTGTGCTCATTCTGAGGTTATGGAGTCTCGGCTGAGAGCCTTGCCTCCAGACTTCGAAACTCTTTTGTGCTTTGCCTCGGTTTGCGAACCAGGTCCTGTTTTCTCTGTTTTTTCTTCCCGAAGGGAGGGAGAGGTCTCGTAGACCATCTCTCAGTGGCCGTAGGCTACATTTCGTGGTCGTAGGCCATTTTTCTTGTTTGGAGACCAGTTTTTGATTTTCAGAGCCGTCGGCCGTGTGCCTCTGTTCGGGACCGCTTAACTACCTCCGTTTGCTCCGGTTTTTGGCACACACCTTGTTTCCTCTCCTTAGAGGGACACAGTGGCCCGAGAGACCACCTTCATGGTCGTACGCTACCTCCGGTGCTTAATAGTCAGTTTTCGGGGCCCCCGGCTGCGCGTTTTGGCCCCCGAACCCTCGTTTTGCATCGGTGTGGGTTCATTTTTGGCATGGACCCTAGTTTCATTGTTAGGAAGGTGGTAGTAGGGTGGGAGACCACCTTTTCTTATTGGAGACCACCTTTCCCCAGTCGGCCGATTTTTCTTGGCAAGTAGGTGGTCTCCCTCACTTTTGAGCCACAATTTTGGGTCTCCCATACCACCATTGTATTGCATTCATCTGGGAGGCCACCAATCTGGTATGGCGGACTACCTTTTCTCCCTGACCCTTTTGACCCCTTGGTCTCCCTCACTTTTAAGCCACAATTTCGGGTCTCCCATACCACCACTGAACTGCATTCACCTAGGAGACCACCAATCTAGGATGGCCGACCACCTTTTTTGCTTGAACCTTTTGACCCCTGGTCGGCCGACTAGGGGGAGTGGCCGGCCGACCACCTTAAGTGGTCGGCCAGCTTCCTGCTTTTTCCTCTCTTTGAGTGTGTTCCAGCTGTGCCAACTGGGAGGCATTTGGTGCATCCTCCATACACGTGTATGGAGGATGTTTGGCCTAGCTTTTAAGCTTCTTTGAGAAGCTTTAGACCTTCTCCTCTATAAAGCAAGGGCCTCCCCTCCTTGGCCTTGGTTCAGAAAAAGTGCTGGAGCATACATGCATATATCTCCCTCTTGTATCTCTATATTGCCTCCAAAACTCCATAGTTCTTGGCCTATCATACACCAACCCTTAGCTTAACCTTCCCACCATCCATCCAAGCACCTTGGAGCTGTTTCTCAGAGGTTTAAGGGTTGCTACATTGGTCCAGAAGTTGCTGGAGGTCTGCTCTACAAGGGTAACTCACCATTTCCCTCTTTGTAGCATTGTTTTGCTTCATAGTTTAGCCCTATTTGCAAGCATTTTTGGACTTCATCATAAACTAAAAAAAAAAGTCTTTTTTTGAGCTCCTCTTCAAGTTTGATTAAGGTCATTTTTCTGTTGGGGGTCATCTACCCCCTTGCATACTTCATTTCCTCATGTTTGGAGCTATGCATTAGAGCATTTGTGTTGGCCTTGGTTTGGCCTTTTAGCCATTGAAATCTAGTGGATTTTTAGTGGCTAACATGTGTTTTTGAGCCTCAAAATCAGAGAGGGGTGACCCTCTCACCCCTTGTTCTCTTTATTAGCTTTGTTGGACTTACAAAGAAGCCTCTATTTGCATGTTTCAAAGCCATGTTTCAAGCCATTATTTGTGAGTTTTATGACCTGCATAAACTCTGTCCAGAGCCCTTTTGGCCATTTTGAATGTCTATTATGCATGTGTAGAGCAATCCTATTCAAGGCCTTTCAAAAGGGCTTTCACTTGCATACTTCCTAGACTAATTTCAGGCCCTTTTTGGTGGGTTTTAGGACCCTCATAACCTCTATCCAGAGGTTGTTTTACCATTTTGTGTGTCTGTCATATATGTGTAGAACAACCCCTTGCATGGCCCTCCAAAGGAGCCTATCATTCTTGCATGCATTGACTGAGTTTCAATGGGTTTTTGGGCATATTTTGGTGTGGCATACTTTTTTTTTTTTGGCTGGTTTGGTGAGCTCTCATATGCTTCATATAGTTGCAGTACAACTCATGGTTCACTAGCTTCCTTTGCATGCTTTGTTGACCCTTGATTCTAGCACATTTTGACTATGCCTTGAACTGATTTTATGCATATTTTGGACTGCCCTAGCTCTGTTTTTGAGTCTCATGGTCGAATGATACTTGTTTTGCATGCTTGTAGTTCAATATCCATGCTTAGCCTTGAGTTTCGAGGTCCATTGCATACATATACTAAGGTATTTCCATGCTTTGGGGTCATTTTGCATAATATTTCAGAGCTTATGTGAATGTCATATCCTCATGTTTTCTCCTCTTTAAGTGTGCTTGAGAGTTGTGCATGAATACCTTGTTTTCGGACCATTGAATGAGCCCCATTTCTTTACATTCCGAGTCATCAGTTTAGGCCATTTCCCCACTGTTTCAAACCTTCCTAGGGTCTTTTTGGGGTTGGTTTTGCCATTTATGCATTGCTTTGTGTACCTCTAGTGTAAAGCACTTCATTAGTTTCAGTATTCGGGCCATCTAGCTTGCATTGTGTGACATATTTTCATGATTCGGGACCATTGTGCATTATGTTTCAGAGCTGAAAAATGTGTGTTTGCATGCCATACTTCATCCTTTGCCATGCTTAGTTAGAGTTGCATGTTGTGCCTTAGGATCGGTCCTTTGCATCCGTGCCTGTTTGCATGCATTTCGGTTGTCTCATTTCCATCATATGGCCACTGATGTGAGTGTGGCTGAGGTCCACTCATATTGGTGTAAGTCCGTCTTGCATTGTGTATACCATTTTAGTCCATAGCATTGCGTGTGCTAGGTTGCATGTTAGTGCATTGTGTATGCCATGTTGTGCCACGCGCATTGTGTATGCCATTTTAGTCCATAGCATTGCGTATGCTAGGTTGCATGTTAGTCGCATTGTGTATGCCATCTCATTGCATTGTGTTTGGGATAGGAGTTAGCCCAAACACGCGAAACGAGGGACATTTCGTACCCGAAGTGACGGAACGTGCCTCAATTCCCGGTCGCCGACACTCCGGATTACCCATGATGGAGTCAAGGCCTTGTTGTGTTGTCATGTGCATTCATTTCACATCAAGTCGTGCAATTCGACTCCTCGGCCATCATGCATCGAGATGCGTGATTGGTGACACGAGCATCGAGGTGTGCATACATATGTGAAAATACTTTGCCATGCCCCTTTCTTGCTCTCTGTTGCAACAAACCAGAAATCAACAGCCTTCTAGAGCTTTGCACAGCATTCCGGGATTAATTGCAAACAGAGGCAAATCGAGGCATCGCGAGGAATTTTTCGACGAGGCAGCTCGAGCATGCATGCATCTTTCATCATTAGGGTTTTGTAATATTTAATTATTTATTCAGACTGTAATTATTTATTCGGACTGTATTATTTTTTCGGACCCTCCGAGCGAGGGCACAATTGTAATAAGTGTGCGTGTGATGTATGTTTTCTAACCCCACGTCTTTCTCCTTTTTATTTACCAGCTTATGATGGTTAGATTAGGGCATGTTTCAATTAGCATACTTATGCTTGCATGTTTGCATCATTCATCTGTATTACATGCATCGGGCTCGGCTCATCATACTAACTGCATCGTATTTCAATTCCAAGTTGAATACGTGTTAGCTGTAGCATCTCATATGCCATTCTTAGGATAGCCGAGCCTATTTCTAGTTGCATTTTGCATGTGTTGCATTAGCCATCTTAACATGAACTAGGATCATGCATTGATTACTAACTAGTTTTTGTTTTGGCTTGGAGTACTCGGTAAGTGGTTATGCTTTAGCATCCTTGCATGCGTATGAGTGACTGCCATGATAGCATGCTTACCATGAGGCTATGTGCTTATGTGATATACCTGCCTGAATGCCTGTGGGTGAAGGTTGGATTATCTGAATTGGAATAATGCATTGACTGCGAGTTTTAAGCCCACTTGAGAGTGGCAAAATCATGTTTTTCTAAGCCCACCTGAGGGTGGCAAATCCACATTTTAGCCTACTTACGAGTAGTAAACCGCTTTAAAAAACAAACATGAGATGTTTTATTCCAATTCAGGCGATCCGATCTATATTTGTATGCTGTGCGCATCATGTAGTAAATCTAGGCTAATAACCGGAATAAGAATGCATAATGTTTTCAAAACTCGATATCATGGTTAGTAGAGGCCGATCTTTGATCGGGCGAGCGGGGGTGCTCACGAAGTGACCTTCCCTAATCGTACCCAAGTTCCCGAGCCAAGGCAACTTTGGTGATGACGGACACGTGGCCTTAGGCACGAGTCAGGGTTTCCTAAATTTTCCCAAAATAAAATATTTAGGTGGTGATTCTGTATCTAGCAAAGTAGTCCATGTTTGGCACTTCTTTCTAAAAATCTATTTTTCAAAACGATTTGCCGGATTTGGACTCTTTGGTGATTTATCGATCTTGCATTACATTTTGCGAGATTAGATTCAGAACCGTGACATCGAGTCCGAACTGTAGTGAGTCCAATGAACAAAACGGGGATTCCCTCCCGAGACGTTCAAGGACGTCTGCACAATGCATCACAGAAGGGCTTGTGTGTAATTATGAAGCTGTCAAGTCTGTAAAAATTGTGCTGATCAAACGAAAAAAAAGTCTGTAAAAATTGTTATGAGAGGAATGGACATGTGGTCACCATTCATGGATGAGTAATCATATATAGAGAAAATGTATACAAAATGATGTGCAGAGCTATAATATAAGCCTATTACTTGGAAGATGATATTTATACAGAATTTGTATAAAATTTAAGTTTAGAATGATCTGTCAATGACATTCTTACAACTGTAAATCATAGCAATGCCATTTTAACTTTGAGTAATGATATATAAATAAGAAAGTTACACAAAATGATGTCTCAAATTGATATACATTCATTTCAAATCAAAATACTCATGAAAATAACTTGTTATTTCAAAATTGTCATTGGCACATCATTCTGATAGAATTTCTTATATATAAACTTTGCTTGGAAATTCACTTCCTTTGACTTTTAATGAATGAATATAAATTTGTGTACACAAATTTCATTTGTATAACATTACTCTTAGTTTTAAACAAAAAAAAAAAACTCATCAAGATACTTCTTAATGTAGCTCCGAGCTCCTCTTTACTGATGTATTCTATCTTTTTTATGATTCCATCAATAAATATTCTTTTTGCTGATAAATAAAATAAAATAAAATGTCACCGTCACAATATTTGATGAATAATTTTTTATTAAAATTCTAAAAAAAAAAATGACAATTTATACTTCTTAAAAAATGTCACCGTCACAATAGTTGATGAATAGTTTTTTTATTAAAATTCTAAAAAACGACCTTTTTTTTTTTTTTTTGGTAGAGAGTTTTATGGACTCATGGATTTGAGCATGAGATTATTATGAAATTTGTAATAGTAAAATGTGTTGGATGTCAACTAGCTATTGTTGGAAAAAAGAATATTTGTAATTATTTTTAGTATATATAATTATGTTGAAAAGTACATATATCTCTTAAAAAAAAAAAAAACACATGTACACAAGCAATTAATTTAAAAACTTAAGAATATAAAATGTTGGTGTGATGTGAAATAAATTTGCTACCACATTTTCATATAAAGACAACCAATATCAAAATTTGTTATGAGTTCTTAAGATTGTATTTTAACTGCTTATCGCATTTTTATTTTTATTTTTTATAATTTATTCTTTTTGGCACTTCCATTGAATTACCATTTCCAGGACAGAATCCCAAGCAAATGAAGAGAGAACTATACATTCAATTTTGATGAAAGATCTTCCATGGACAAAGCTTATTTCTAAGGTTTGTCAAACAACTGTGTTGTTTTTACCAATAATAGAAATTTTCCTCAAACATGCAAGTCTTACCTCACATGTTGAGAAAGCCCTAGATCAATAATACTTGAACCCCATGAGAGAGAGAGAAAGAGAGAGCATATTGGTCCCTCCCAAGTTACATTACAGGAGTATTTGATGGGAAGGAGAAACAACAAGGACACAGAAGTGAGTGAGAAGTAGCCAACCCATAAGAGAACAAAACCAGAAACAGACATATACAACTCACATGCATGAGAATGAATAAACACGTGAACAGCTAAAGATGAATGGTGTTGTTCCCAAGGAGGAGAGAGAAATTTTAGGAGAAATTATATTTATAGTATATCTTTCACAAAATAATTATATATTTATGTAAAAGTTTATAATTTTAATGATTACTATTCATAAAATTCAGAAAAAGTTATGTAAGTAGTCCACGCGATGTGTTAATTTGGTTTATGTAGTTTTAATTTATTCGATTTTATCCTTTAATTTAACGGATTGTCTTATTTTAATCCAATAAATAACGGTTGTTAAGTTAATTTAACGGAAAATCAAACAATGTGTCAATTTGGTCCATGTATTTTTCACAATGTGTTAATTTAGTCCCTGTCAAAATCGAGAAAATTGAAGCTATAAGGACCAAATTGACACATTGTGTAAAATACATGGACCAAATTAACATATTATTTGACATTCCGTTAAATTAACTTAACAACTATTATTTATTGGACTAAAATGACACAATCCGTTAAATTAGAGGGCAACATCGAGCAAATTAAAACTATAGGGACCAAATTGGCACATCGTGTAAACTATAGGAACTATTTGCATAATTTACCCTAAAATTTATCATTTACTTAAAATTATTTTTAAGAAAAAATTATACTGAATTTTAAGTTCAAAAATGTTAGGGGTCATGAAAAAATTTTCATGAAAATTGTCATAAAAAATTCTTCACCCTTATCCGACACATTGTAATTTATTGCATATGTAATCTAACGATCAAAAATCTTTCTTGATTATCTTCTTTAAATATTTTTCATGATGCCTAACATTGCTCTTTTAAGTTCTCCTAAATTTCATCTCTGTTCTTTAGAAAAAATGATGGACAATCCAAATGAATTACTAAATATTTTACATAATACTTATATAGGTGGGAATTTCATATGATGTGAGTCCTACAATTGTGTGAATATTGTGTAGAATATTTGATACTTTTTTGAATCCTCTTCTTTTTTCTTTTTTCTTTTTCTTTTTTTCTTTTTTTTTTCCTGATGATTAGCTTTTTTTAGAATTGTTAGTATTGCTCTTTTTCTATACAAACTAATAAACCTTACAAACTTATTTATTTTCGGATGTCATATATGTCATTGAAAGGGATCTTATTTTAAAATTTAAAATTTCTTTATTATGTACACATAGTTAATAAGAAACATTGGTAAAATTTGTTCGGTTATAACTCAGCAGCATTGATTTTTTTTTTTCTTCTTTTAAGTTTGGGGTTTATTATACTTTCTACTTCTAAACTATCATCAAATTATTTATCTATTTCCTAAACTATCGATTGAATTTATTTACTCCCTAAAGTATATAAATTAAAATTTATTTAGTCCGTAAAGTATATAAATCAAAATTTATTTAGTCCCTAAATTATCGATTAAATTTATTAAACCCCTAAAATATTTAATTCAAATTTATTTAGTTTCTAAAAAGATTACAAAAATAAAATATATGCCCATACATTTTATGAATTAGTAAAAGACCCTCATCAATTAAGATTTTATTATAGAAAAATTTTTAAAATTTTTGTTTTGTTCTTAAAGATATTTTATTTCATTTGGTGTTTAAATTAATATTACAATTTGAATTTTCAGTCTTATCAATAAATTATATGAATATTAGATATACTAAATAAGTAGAATTAGATAATTTAACACTTCTCTACAAATAGGAAATAGAACAAGCTAATACATTAATTAAGTAATAAAAAGAACTCAACGAAAAAGCTAAAAACAATTAATTGGAATTATAAATAAAATCTGGCATATAATATTAGATAAATGCTAGCACGTATCAATATATGAATTGATGCTCACTTTTCAAAGATAGAATAAATAATTTAAGAATTTTTTGAAATAAAATTTTAACTAGATAGGGTCTTTTACAAATTTATAATATTTATGAGTTTATAGTTTATTTTTAGGGAAGTGATTGAGACCCCCTCCAATCACCACCCCCACCACCCCCACACACACGTGGGGGCTGATGATTAGAGGAGAAGGAAAAAAAAATTTTAAAAAAAAAAAGAAAAACTGGCCAATCAGAGAGGGAGGGGTCGTGGGGGTGCCCCCTTTGTATGGGTCCAAGTCATTTTCCTTATTTTTATAATTCTTTTAAGGACTAAATAAATTTGAATTAAATACTTTAGGGACTTAATAGATTCATGTGGGGGTCCAAGTCATTTTCCTTATTTTTATAATCCTTTTAAGGACTAAATAAATTTGAATTAAATACTTTAGGGACTTAATAGATTCAATCAATAGTTTAGGGACTAAATGGACTTTAACTTATATGCTTTAGCGACCTAGTAGACATAATCGATAATTTAGGGACTAAATAGACAATTTTGTGATAGTTTAGGAGTATAAAATGTAATAAACCCTTTAAGTTTGTAATGGGAGATTCTGCAGCTTACAATTGAGAAGAGAGGCAGAAGTGTTTGTACATTCATCAGCCACACCAACACCACACGCAACACTCTTGGGGTGGTAGTGATCTTAAAAGAAAAGTTCATTTAGTAAAGTGGGAGGAAGTTACAAAGAGAATTGATCAAGGTGGATTAGGCATCAGAAGGATTAGAGATGTTAATGTGTGTCTCCTTCTCAAGTGGTGGTGGAAATTTGGAAACCAAACCAAGGCACTCTGGAGGTCAGTGGTATGCAGCAAATATAAAATCAATGAATCCTGTTGGCTTCCACCTTTGAGCTCTTCTTATAAACATTCTAAACTGTGGAGTGACATTTTATCAATTGGGGTTTTTAACAGTCCTATTTTCAACTTCTTTGTGGACAATTGTTCTATTAAGGTTGGGAATGGTACCAGAATTAGATTCTGGCTGGACAGATGGTGCAATGGTTTGTGTCTGAAATCTTCTTTTCCTCTGCTTTATAATCTGTCATCTGATAAGGAAGGCTCTCTACATAATTTTTTTGTAAGGAAAACAAGCCCATCTGATTGGAACCTTCATCATAGAAGAGAGCTATATTCATGGGAATTGGCTGAAGAAGTTAGATTGTATACTCTTTTATCCTCTGCTCCAACTTTATGCTTTGACTGTGAAGATTGTCAAGTCTGGTGCAATAATTCAGGTTCTGGTTTTTCTATTTCTACTCTATATTCCAACATTTCATCTCTTCTTGGCCCTCACCTGAAGATAAGCAGATGTGTTTGGAATTCATTATTGCCCCCCAGAGTCTCTTTCTTTTCACGGCTTGCCTGGAAAACATAGGATCAAAAGTGCAGATTTTCTGCTAAAAATTGGGATTCTAGACAGCATCGCATCACCCCTCTGTCACTTTTGCAGCTCTGAGCTAGAAACTGCTTCTCATGTTCTGCTGCATTGCCATTTTTCTTGGTCAATCTGGTGTGCTGTTGTTGAGGAATGAGGACTACAATGGTGTATTCCTAAGTCAGTAGATGGTCTACTTTCTTGGTAGATGAGTGGGAAATTTAATAAGCTTCACAGATTAATTTGAAGAGCAACCCCATTAATTGTTATTTGGTTTATTTGGAAAATCAGAAATGAAAGTGTGTTTTCTAATGCACAACCCACCTATACAGGTCTTCTCGAACTCATCAAATTCAGAGCTGCAGTTTGGCTAAAAGCTTCCATCAAGGACTTCCCTTACTCAGTGGATGATCTTGTCTACAACTGGAAACAGATCAGAGGTGGAAAATAGTGTTTTGGAATTTGTTTTCAAATATCTGGGCTGAATTCTGCTTGTACTGCTGTAATCTGCTCTAATCTGCAGTAATTTTGTTGTCTGGATTTCACCTGTTTGGTGTTTAGTGCTGCTAAATTTCTCTATCTGTTGTATTACTTCTAAATTTCTCTAATTTTTTCCGGCTTAGAAGTAGCAGCGGTTTTGCTCCTTATGGTTTAGTTGCTGTCCACATTTATCAGAACAGTGTGGAGATTGGTCTAGTCTCTCTATCTAGTTTAGCCATTGGACTTCACTCTACTTAATCCGCGGATCTCTAAAGTGTGGATTGGTGTGTGCTGTTGGGAGCTAGGGGTGATGTTTTGTTAATCTGCCTTGCCTGTTGTAGACACCCCATTTTTGACCGACCTTAAGACTCAGACGTCACCGATTGAGCGCTCGGTGATGTTGCATATTGTGCTCGTTCAGAAGTCTCAGAGTTGCGGCCGAGCGCCCTGCCTCCGGACTTCTGAACTTTCTCCTGTGCCTTGCCTCGGTTTGCGAACCAGACTCGATTTTCTCTGTTTTCTTTCCTGAGGGGAGGGAGTGGTCCTGTAGGCTATCTCTCAGTGGCCGTGAGCTACTTTTCGTGGCCGTAGGCCATTTTGCCCATTTCGGAGCCCGGTTCCCGATTTTCGGAGCCGTCAGGCCGTGTGCCTCGGTTCGGGACCGCCCAACCATCTCCGATTTCTCCAGTTTTTGGCAAGTGCCTCTGTTTTATCATACTGAGGAACACTGGGGTCTCAGATACCCACTTCGTGGCCGAATGCCACTTTCGGTGCCTGCAGCCTATTTTCGGGACCCCGAACTGCGTGATTTGGGCCCCGAGCATTCATTTCGCATCGGTTTTTGTTCATTTTCGGCGGGAACCTCTGTTTTATCATATTGAGGAACACTGGGGCCTCTGATACCCACTTCGTGGCCGAACACCACTTTCGGTGCCTGCAGCCTATTTTCGGGACCCCGAACTGCGTGATTTGGGCCCCGAGCAATCATTTTGCATTAGTTTTTGTTCAAATTTGGCAGGTACCTCTGTTTTAGCACCAGGAAGATCACTGGAGGGTGGGAGGCCAGCAATTGTTCCAGAAAACCAGTTTCGCTCCTCCGGCGCCCGTTTTGCTCACTTCCGGGCTAATGTTGAACACCCTAATGATATTTTCTTCGAACCGGGACTACATATTTGTGATGAGCACACATGGGAGGACCCTAAAAAGTGGTGGTCGGCCAGAAATTGTCACTTTCATTTTTGAGCCTCTCCTTCAAGTTCAATGTTGTGACTCCTGTTTCAGAGTTGCCAAATTCCAACCTTGGAACCTTGTTCTACACACATGGGAGGACCCTAAAAAGTGGTGGTCGGCCAGCAATTGTCACTTTCATTTTTGAGCCTCTCCTTCAAGTTGAATGTTGTGACTCCTGTTTCAGAGTTGCCAAATTCCAACCTTGGAACCTTGTTCTACACACCTGGGAGGACACCAAAACATGGTGGTCGGCCAGCAATTGTTCAGTTCATTTTTTTGCCATGGCCGGCCGGCCAGGGGGAGTGGCTGGCCGACCAGTTGGGGTGGCTGGCCAGCCACCTTCAAGAAATATACCTGGCCGGCCTGCTTTCTGCTTTTGAGCTCTTTACAGCTGTCCAGCTGCTTTTCAAAATATCCCTGTCCTCCGGGGGATATTTTGGGAGGGAAAGCTTGGATGCATTTCCCTCCCCTTTTACACCCCTTTCTTGCCCATTTAAGGGGCTGATCCCCCTCTTTGCTAGGGTTAGAAAAATTCATCTCAAGACCTCATCTCCCATTGCCTCCATTTCCCTCTCCAAAAGCTCCAAAAACCTTCAAGGTTCTAGGCCATTCCTTCATCAACCCTAAGCCTCACCATCACCACCTCCATTCCAGCAGCAAAGGAGTGATTTTCAAAGGCTAAGGACCAACAAATTCAAGCCAAGAAGCATCAAAAGACTTGTCTTCAAGGGTAAGTCTTCATTTCCCTTTTTCTAGCACATTTTTGCTTCAATTCTTTACCCTATTTTCTCTCTGTTTTGGGCTCCGACCCCTACTGAGATTAGGTTTATTTTGAGCCCCTCTACAACATTGTAGAAGGGCTCAACCCCATTTGGCACCTCTATGATACACTTCCTTCAATATCACTCTTTATGCCAATATTTTGCATGCTTTGTTTGGCTTATGAGTGATCCATTTTCGAGCTTGATATAAACTGTGAGTGGGCCTATTTTGAGCCCCTCTTCAACATTTAAGAAGGACTCAACCATGTTTGGCCTCTCTATCATGCACTTTCTTTGTAATCCTCCATATTTCCCGTAAAATTGCATGATTTATTTGGCCTATTTTTGATCTGATTTGGAGCATCTCATGAACTAATATTGTGTTTATTTTGAGCCCCTCTTCAACATTGAAGAATGGCTCAACCTTGTTTTCATGCTCTGCATGCCACTTGCTTTGTAATTCTCCTCTTTTCCCCCATTTTTGCAAGCTATTTTTGCCATACTTGTGATCATTGTTTGGCCATACTTTGTACCGAAAAAATGCTAGTTTAGGGGCTTCCTTGCTACTGGTTTTACATGTTATGTCCATGCTGTGCATGTTTAATAGGGCTGTAGGCCGTTTCGGGTGCATAACATTGCATTTCGGGCATCGGGTGTAATTTTGTCATAATTCGGGGGCTATTTGTGCATCATCTTAGTTACTGAAATTTGCATTTATCATATGCCATATGCCACGTTTCATTTGCATGCCATTTCATGCCTGTATGCCACTGCCTTGGTTTGCGTGCCGTGTGCGCGCATTTCAAGGCAGCTTGTTTTCATCTTTCGGCAGCTTATGTGAGTGTGGCTGAGGCTCTCTAATGTTAGTGTAAGCCCAATTTGCATTTTCCGTGTCATTTGCATTGCGTATGCCACTGCCTTGGTTTGCGTGCCCGTGCGCACGCATTTCGAGGCGCATCTTTTTCATCTCACGGCGGCTTATGTGAGTGTGGCTGAGGCCCTCTCATGTTAGCGTAAGCCCAATTCGCATTCCGTATGCCATTTCATGCCTTCGGGCCATGCCTCGGTTTGTGTGCCTGTGTGCACGCATTTCGAGGAACTTATTTTTATCTGACGGCATCCTATGTGAGTGTGGCTGAGGCTCACTCATGTTGGTGTAAGCCCATAGTGCATCGCATATCCCATTTTAGTCCTGATGCATTCCGTATGCCATTTTCTCGGTTTGCGTGCCCGTGGGCACGCATTTCGAGACATCTCATTTTAGTCTCATTGTATATCATATTTCAGGCCGTTTCATGCCTTCGGGCCATGCCTCAGTTTGCGTGCCCGTATGCACGCATTTTGAGGCACTTCTTTTTTATCCGACGGCCTCTTATGTGAGTGCGGCTGAGGTCCTCTCATGTTAGTGTGAGCCCGATTTTGCATTTTCATGCCTTTATATCATTGCCTCGGTTTGCGTGTCCGTGTGCACGCATTTCGAGGCACTTCACTTTTTCATCTATTGGCCTCCTGTGTGAGTGTGGCTGAGGCTCACTCATGTTGGTATAAGCCCATATTACACTGTCATGCCATTTTTAGTCTCATTATATCGCGTGTGTCATTACCTCGGTTTGCGTGCCTGTGTGCACGCATTTCGAGGCATCTCATTTTCATCTGCATTGTGCATACTAGGTTGTATCTTAGGTTGCATTCATGCATATCATGCATATTACATCGTGTTCGGGATAGGAGTTAGTCCGGGCACGGGAAACGAGGCACGTTTCGTACTCCGAGTGACGGAACGGGTCTCAATTCCCAAGTCACCGACACTCCGGATTACCCATGATGGAGTTAGGTTTTGTTGTAGCATTCATGTGCATTCATCCTATATTGAGTTGTGCAATTCGGCTCCTCGGCCATCATGCATCGGTATGCGTGATTGATGGCACGAGGATCGAGGCATGCATATATTTGTGAAATACATTGCTATGCCTCTTTCCTGCTCTCTGTTGCAGCAAAATGAAGAATCAGCAACTTTTAGGAGTCTGGCACGCATTTCGAGAAAAATGCAAACAGAGGCTAATCGGGGCACCGCCATGGATTTCCGCGCAAAGGCATCCGGGCATACATCATTCATCATCCGGAATAGAATCAAGGCAGTCCCTAGCGTGCATGCCAGTTTATTTATTTTCTTAGTTAATTTGTTAAGTAACTAGGAATTTGTATATTATTTCGGACTGTAATATTTTGGACTGTATTATTTTTATTCGGACTGTATTATTTATTCGAACCCTCTGCGCGAGGGCAATGCTGTAATAAGTGTGGGTGAGTGCGATGTATGTCTTCCAACCCCACGTCTTTTTTCCCTTTTATTTATCTGCTTACGATGGTTAGATATAGGGCATATTTCAATTAGCATACAGTATGACAGCATGTTTGCATCATTCATCTGTTTTTGCACGCGCCGGGCTCGGCGCATCATACAAACTGCATCTGTATTTCAATTCCAAATTGAATACATGTTAGCTGTAACATTTCACATACCATGTTTAGAATAGCCGAGCCTGCTATAGTTGCATTTTGCATGTGTTGCATTAGGCATTTTAGCATATTTAGGATTCATGCATGATTTCTAACCGGTTTCTGTTTTGGCTTGGAGTACTCGGTAAGTTTTATGCTTTAGCATCCTTGCATGTGTGTGAGTGTTGCCATGAATAGCATGCTTGCCATGAGGCTATTTGCTTATATGATATAACTGCCTTGAATGCCTGTGGGTGGAGGTTGAGTTATTTGGATTGGAACAATGCATTGACTGTTTGTTTTAAGCCCACTAGATAGTGGCAAAATCATGTTCTCTTAAGCCCACCCGAGGGTGGCAAATCCACGTTTTAGCCTACTTGCGGGTAGCACCATCAAACCATTTTCAAACAAACAAACAAACATGAAATGTTTTGTTCCAATTCAGGCGACTCAGTCTATACTTGTATGCTGTGCGCATCACATAGTAACCTAGGCTAATAACCGGAATAAGAACATACAAAGTTTTCAAAAAACAGATATCATGGTTAGTAGAGGCCGGTCTTTGACCGGGCGAGCGGGGGTGCTCACGATGTGACCTTCCCCAATCGTACCCAAGTTCCCGAGCCAACTTTGGTGATGACGGACGCGTGGCCTTTGGCACCGAGTTAGGGTTTCCTAAATTTCCCATTTGAAAAATATTTAGGTGGCGACTCTGTATCTGGCAAAGCAGTCTATGTTTGGCACTTCTTTCAAAAAAAAAAATCTGTTTTCAAAACGATTTGCCGGATTTGGACTCTTTGGTTCAAGATTTAGAACCGTGGCACAAATCGAGTCCGAACTGTAGCGAGGTCCCTCGCGGGCTTGTTACACCTGCTGTTCTGTTTTGGTCTGTTCAGTGTTGGTGTGTTCTGTTTTGGTGTGTGAAGCTAGGTTTGGTGTGGGTGACTCTGTCTATGTGTTCACCAGTCTACCATCTGTTACTATCAGTTTGTCTCCTATCAGATTATCTTCCAGTTTTGATGCCTAGTTACAAGGCTTAGAATAGTTTATCTATTTGTTTGTTTTTCTGTTGCTTTCTTTTGTTGGTGCCTCACCAACTGGCGCTTAGAGTTTTTCTTAGCTCCAAACTCCTCTTTATTGATGTATTTTTTCATACTTTGTATGTTTCATCAATAAAGATTTTATTTTTGCCGATAAAAAAAAAAAAAAAAAAGTTTGTAAGCCAAGTTATTTTTGTCTTTAATATTTTTTTTTTCTTTCAATTTGAGACAATTTTATTTATTTATATTTAATGTCTTTCTTGATTAGATGACACTAAATTTTTAAAAAAAAATTGAGTCAATTTAATTTTTTTTATAAAAGAATAAAATAAGTCAAATTTATAAATGCAAAACCTTACAAAAATTGGTTTATTTTGTTTTTTTTTTTTTTTTTCTAAACATTTTTTCAAAAAAATTTAAAATTTAAAATTTTTAAAAATTGTCTAGTCAAGAGAAATATAAAAAGCCATGAGCAACTGTTGAAGCAATCATGAAGAAGGCACTTAAGGTGAATGAGCTTCAAGTTTGAATCTATATGGAAATATTGACCTGCGCTCTAATTTAATTTCTAACTACTAACCGTTATCTTGTGAAAAAAATATATATAAAAAGAAAATTTATTTGTGTTAGTTTAAAAAAAAAAAATGTTCAATAAAGGTGAAAATAAGTCAAACTGAAAAAATAAAATAAACCCTCCCAAAATGACTAGTTATTGCGAAGTTGGGGCTAGTGTAATATTCCAAGACGTTGTAGGGATGGCCATTAATTTGCCCAATCCAACCAGATATTTTTATGATATAAAAAAATATTTAATTTATAAGATCATATTAGACTGAGATTTTGTGGGTTGTTTTGGGAAAACGGTAAAAAGTGACTTTTTGACTTTTAATCAAGTTTTTGGCTTTTTTAGACAAATGATTTGGGAAGTTAGTAAAAAGTGACTTTTGACTTTTTTTGTTAATGTTTGTTTATGATGTTAAACCATAATAAAATGACCAAACTACTCCCATTTATTTAAAATATTTACAACTTCATCTATGTAACACATTTTGACCCATGAGGGGTAAAATTGTAATTTCACCGTTGGCTAAAAACCAACTTCCCAAATGAAAAAAAAAGACAAAAAAGCCAACTTTTGACTTTTGCTACTAACCAAAAAATTTTAGCCCATCTTGGCCCAACTTGCTAATTTATAAAATATTAATTTTATTTCATTACAAAATAAATTAAAGAAATTATAAATGACAAATATTTATACTTGTTTTTAGGATTTGAATCAAAATATTTGTTAACAATCATATTTATTTTATAATTAGACATTGTTAATATTTCAAATTTAGATAATTATTTAAAGGGTTAAATAATTTTTTAGCCTTTTAAGACCCAAAAAGAAAAAAACTTAATAGCTCATGTTTATTAGGTTAAATGGATGAGTTTGTAATTTAGAAGGTTTTTTTTTTTTTTTTTTTTTTTTTTTTTTTTTGAATTAGGTTTTGGTGGTGTTTGGTCTGGCTTAATTTGAGCAGATTATAACTTTTGGCTTCTAAAAAGCCACTACAGACTGTTTGGTTGAGCTTAAGCCCAACCACTTGAGCTTCTACAGATTATTTTCCTACGTAAAAAAGCTGAAAATCAGAAGCAGCTCCAAGCAGCTTCCGCAACTGGGATTATGCGGAGGGAAAGTGAAATTACTTAAATGCCCTTCAATAATTTGAAGTATTACGAATATGCCACTATATCAAACCACAAAATCACTGTTCATCTCTCTGAGAGAGAGGAGAGTGGCGATTTCCGGCGACACAGGCGATTTCCGGTGAGTTCCGTCACCAAATCTCTCTCTCTCTCTCTCTCTCTCTCTCCGACGTGGCCGTGCTATGAAACCCATCGCGATGAAACCCTTCTTCTCCTCTCTGGCTTCGCGATCTGAAACCCTTGTTCCCTTCCTCTCCGGCGTCGCGATCTGAAACCCTTACCCTCTCCGGCGTCGCGATCGCGATCAACGCTTCGCTCTCTCTTCACGATCGCGATCAACGAAGCTTCTCTCTCTCTCTTCGCGATCAACGATTGCAGAGGGCTGCTGGAGTGTGGGATGGGGAGGAGAAGAAGGGCGTGGCCGGCGGTGGCTAGGTCTGCCGGCGGTAGGGTTTGGTCTGGTTTGTGATGAATTATTAAATTAAAAAAAATTAACAATTTTTATATTTTAATTAATACTAATTCTAATGAATTAATAATAAATTAAAAAAATTAACAATTTTAATGTTATTAGTTAATATTAATTGTAATGGATTAATAATAAATTAAAAAAATTAACAATTTTAATGTTATTAATAAATATTAACTGTAATGGATTAATAATAAATTAAAAAATTAACAATTTTTATATTATTAGTTAATATTAATTGTAATGGATTAATAATAAATTTAAAAAATTAACAATTTTAATATTATTATAAATTAACAATTTAAATCATTGTATTATTATTTATTTCATAATATTAACAATTGTAATGGATTAATCATAAGATTTTTGATGTTAAAAAATCTAAAATCATTATATTATTATTTATTTCATAATATTTATTTATTTCAAGTTATTATTATTTATTATTTAAAAATCTGAAACCATTGTATAAAAATTTATTTTTGTGTAATATTTATTTCATTGTATTATTATTTAAAAATAATAGGGTTATGTTAATTTGGTGTTGGAATGATCTCTTAATATGTAATTAATATCAAAAAATCTAGAAAAATTCAATTTACAATTAACAAGGGTAAAAAAGACATTTACACAGCAAAAAGCTACTTCACAGCTTATTTAACAAACACTACTCAGCAACTTAAATCTATAATCCAACAGTTACACCAAACAGATTAACAGCTTCTGATTAAAGTCATAATCTATAATCTGTTAAGCTATAAGTTATAATCTGTTTTAACAGCTACACCAAACACCACCTTTGAATAGCTAGATTAAGCTTGACGTTAATTCAAACTGAACTTAAAATGCCCCAATTTTCTTTCAAATCATTTTTTATTGATGTTTTGAGATATATACTCTCTTTGTATTCATTTTTTTCATTAATAATTATATCCGTAGCATCTTTAGTTTGTTTATTGTGTCAATGTTAGTTTTATTATGTCAATTTTATTCTTAAAATTTATTTATTATGTTATTTTAATTTAATTGATAATATCTGTTAAGAAATTAAATTACAATTAAAGGATAAAATAAGGGTAAATTACCAGTAGATCTTAATAGTTAGACTTATTCCCATTAAATTCTATCAATTTATCGCTGAAAGTTGGTCTTATCATAATCATCCCTAAAAAAGTTTTTGTATGATGATTTTCTAAATATGTCGCTAAAAATTGACAATTTGTGACATTTCTATGACGATTTTCTAAATTTGTCGCTAAAAGCTAACAATTAGTATTTTTCTTTTATAAAAAAAACACTGCTAATTATCACAGGGTGTATATTGAGACTTGCACATAAATCTCTCTTCTTAATCCACTCGTTCTTCCCAAAGTGATTTCTAAGTTAATGTCCAATTTGAAAGGATTTATTGTCTTTTGAATGGAATATTTGCTTTTGATTTCTGTCTAATTTCTTAATTGATTTTATCAATTAAATTAAATTGATACAACGTGAAAAAATAAAGAGCACATTGATACAATTAAAATTAAAAGAACTAGATACAAGAGAAAAATTAGAGAAACTATGAGTATTTGCCCACAAAATTTTCTTGGCTAATTAAAAAAAAAAAAAAAAAAAGTTTATCTACCCGGTTAATTATAGTTTTCATCCTTATAGTTTAACTCAAATTTCATTTTGATCTTTATAATTTTAATTTGAAAAATTTAATCACTAAAACTTTAAGTGCAATTTCAATTTGATTCTTCTATCAAAACTTTAATATGTTTCCTATATGTACATCTTAAGAGACTAATAAGTATCCCAAAATTGTTAAAACTTGGCCTTCAATATGATTGGAAAAACCAAACTGAAACTACATTTAAAGTATAGGTACCAAGATATTTAATTCGAAACAATAAAAATTAAAATAAAATTTGAGTCAAACTATGAAGGTTAAAAGTGTAATTATCCCTTCTCTACCTTTCCCATAGGATTAACAATTTAAAGGAAACGACTTAAAACCTTTTTTCCCCATTATTTCATTGTGATTTGCATAATGAATTTTGTGAGAAATTATTCAACACTTTTGGGTGGTATTTGTTTTGAGGGATTGAGGCGTGAGATTGGACTATTACTCCATCCGGCCTAATAGTTTGTTGTTTGGTTCAAAATTTTTGCACTAGACTATTAGTCTCAAATCCATTGGACAATTGTGTCTCATGGGGGGACACAAATGGAGGGATAAGGGGGGATATGGGATTAGGTGGTGAAATAACCATTTTGACCCTCTACTATTTAATTATGTATTATATTTAGTAAAATTCAATAAAATTTAAACGTCGTTTAAAAATAAAATAATTTTATTTAATTTTTATTGATGCTTTATTTATTTAATTTTTTGAAATAATTTTTTATAGATATTTTATTGATGTTTTATTTTAAAATTTTGTTCATATTTTATTTAATTTCATTATTTAAATTTTAATAGATGTTTTTATTTAATTTAATTATTTAATTATTATTATTTTTTAAAATAAATTTATTTAAAATTTTAATTAAAAAAATAACATATATTTTTATTGATATTTTATTTATTTAATTTAATTAATTTTAAAAAAATAAATTTGTTTAATTGTGTAAAAAATAAAATAAAATATTTTTTTATTTAATCTAGTTAAAAATAATTAAAATATTAAAGATATGTTTAATATTGCTATTACTTAGTAAATAATTGAAAATGATAAAATAGTCATTTGAACATTTATCCTTTTTCATATTATCTCAAACAAACATAGGATTCATATCTTATTTAACCAAATAGTCATTTCCTGACATTTAATCCCATGACTAAACAAACATGGGATATAAATCCAGTACAACCAAATAGTCAGGAGACAATGTATCCTAGAACTAACAGTTCGGTAGATTCTAATCCCCCCTTATCCAGTCTCTCCAAACAAACACACTCTTAGAGTAACGTTTCATTTCATTTAGTGATTGACATTTGGCATATTGTCTTTTAAAATTCTAACAAAAAAGCGATGTATGCTACAGTTTAGACTAATAATTTTTAACTTAGAATATGGCGTAAATTTATTAAAAATATATTGACTAATTTCTCCATTTTTGCATATGGTTAATGGAAAAAATAAAGAATTGTTTATTTGATTATGGAGTGAATCCCAATTCAAATAATAAAATTGTGTTTGATTTTGCAATCAAATAATGTATATTTAAAAAATTTCTTTATCGTCATTTGCTTTTTTCCAAGGCAGGTTGTGTATTCTTTTTTGGATATGTAAGATTGGCTCCCTTTTGGAACCCTTTGTTGCATACCTCATTCACAAACCTGTCCGTAGCAAATTTAGGGTTTTGGGAGATAGTGCTATGGCATGTACATCTGGATCTGTTATGAGAAAGCCAAACAACAACCACAACAATAGAAAGTCATACAACTAATTAGAATACCTAGTAAGGAGGGAAAAAATAGATCGGTAAAAATAATAATAATAACAATTCAGTGTATATTTATAAAAATAATTTCAAATTAATGGAAAAATTTACAAATTTTAATAATTAAAGTCCTAAACTTTTTATAAAACAGTAATTAGTTTAAAAAAATATCGTTGATAGGTAATTTTCCACAAAAAAAAGAAAAAGAAAAAAAGGGCACTCCATAGATATCCAAGAATCACAAAACATACAAACGAAAGATTGCTATTATTTTCTTTCAACCTCATAACTAGCAATTGTGTCATACAAATGTGAAAGTGACAAAAATAGGATTTGGAGGGAGGGGGGATTTTCAGTTTGGTCGCAGGTGTAATTTGCCTTTTCTTTTCTTTTGTTTATTTATTTATTTATTATTTTGTATCATATATGAAAATGAGCAAATTATACTCATGGATCCTATAATTTGTATTGATTTCGCACTTTAATTGTTCACATTGAGTTAATTAAGTCAAATTGATAACATCCATTAAGAAATTAGATAGAAATCAAGGACAAAAATGGATTATATCAAATTGGACACTAACCCATCAATCATTTTGAAAAGAGTGAATTAACTATTTTGTCACTTGATTTAGTCAAATTTCTAGAAAGGCATTGTCAATTAGCCAATCTTTTCGATGATATTTTGGAGCTAGTTTTGAAACATTGTATTTATCCAAATTAATAAATCATTTTTTATGCAATTAGTGTTGGATACAATGAATTTTTTATTTTTTACGCGGTTAGAAGTAGATTCGAAACCAAGAACTCTCTCTAATTTGGAATACTTTGATAGAACCACTATTTTATAAAATTAAAACTAAACACCGTAACTATTTTTTTCCATTAAAAACAACCGATTAATATTATTAATACAATTAAAATTATAAGAATAAATTTGACATAATTAATAACCAAACTAAATCAACTATTGATATGAGCTGGGACTATTATTCTGTAATGATTAATGTCATTTACATATATGACAAGTACATATAAGCCTATGCATTTGTATATTATCTCTCACTATAAAAACTTTGGCTCTCTCTCAATAGTATTCATGATGGAAAGTGGCAAATAATGACTAATTGTGTGCCTACCACACCAACCGGTAGGTCTCACATTTGCCTCTGTCGCCATCTCCTCTTATTTGGTATCTTCTTGCAAGCCTCCAGACAAGCCTCCCTTTCACACTTTCCCACTTCAACTCTGACATCCTCTCTCCCATTCTTATTAGTTTTAAAAAATAATTAATGTTATGTATTCATTTTCTATATAATCCAAATCACATTAACTTTAAAATTATTGTAAGATTTTATTAAAAAAATCTAAACCCAAGGCCCTCATTGATAAAGATAATCCAAATAATAGATCGTTTGATTTATCATTTTCCGCCTCTAAAACTTTACTCTTGTTATTCTCTCATGCAATTATGGGAGAAGTATAAGTTAGATGTTATATATATATATATATTTTTTTGTATAACCGAATGTTCGGACCAACTTATAACCACATATTTATAAAGTCTTGCTTTCATATTTGCCCAAAATAAAATAAAGGAATCACAAGTGGTCGTTAAATTTGTCCATGTATGGTTTAGCTATACTCACTTTGGTTTGTACATATATTAATTTGTGCTCCTCAAGACGTCTCCATGACTTGATCATATTTTTGTATGAATCATAATTTAAGGGTTGTTTGGCATGCACTATTTTAGTATATCTTTTTATCTTTTTATCTTTTTTGGGTCACATCAATCAACATCTCCTCTCTACTTTTCTACACATCTTTTTATAAAAAGTCAAAAAGTATACTTATTTAGAACATCTCAAATCACCCTTTAATATGTCTAACTAACACTACTCATACATTATTCAACAGTATACACCCTGATCTATATAGGTCTACCTACAAAAAAAAAAAAAAAAATTCTTATAAATTTAAATTTTAAATAGCAAAAAAATAAAAAAATTTAAAAAAAAAAAAAAAAAGTTTGCAAAGCTACATCCTAGTATAATATAACTCCCTAATGAGCAAACCCAAGGAAACTACTAAGGGAAAGGCCATATGCACCCTATTACGTGACATAATTTCATCATAAAATTTCATAATAAAAATTATAAAGTTTGTAATTTTGTTACAAATTGATATAATAAAAAATGTTATAATCAAGTCATAAATTTTTGTAGCATTAATTATAAAAGGACATTTTATTACATTAATTTATGATAAGATTATGTATTTTATAATTAATATTATACAATTTTATAATAAAATTATATCAAATTTATGATAGAATATATATGATATGCACCCTGTAGACTTTCCCAACTACTAATAATGGAATTTGAAAGACCGAGAGGACAACACAATAAACAAGAAAATATGCCATCAAATGACTAGTGAGAATCTTTTCAGACATTGAGGTGCATCGTACAGAATAGTCACTGAATAAAAAAATAAATAAATAAAAAAAGGAAGAAGAAAGGTTCTCAAGTTAAATTTAAGGATAAATTTATTTTTAAAAAATAATATTTTAATTGTTAAAAATATTATTGTTATATTTTTAATGACAAAGTTAAATATTTATTTGGAAAGTGTTAAATTAGTATTTTTTTTGACTTTTTATGAAAAAACGTAAAAGATGGATTGCATTTGAAGTGATGTGGTAGAGAGATGATATAACTTAAATAAGACTATTGTGATCAAAATAGGATAATGTGCTAAAACAGCATGTGTTATTTTAGCACATGCCAAACAAGCACTTAGCAACGGATTATTATCGTTTTAGGGCATGTTTGATTGGACGGATTAGAGCATGAGATTGAGATTATTAATCCGTAATTCCAATTACCCTATGTTTGTTTTAACATTTTGATTTATGATTATTAATCCAATGGATAATTAATCTAACAAATTTGTAGGATTATTAGTAATGAGGTAGGAATGAGGTTATTAATCCAATAGATAATTTATCTTATTAATCCAATTGGATAGTGAATATTACACTAATTTGATAAGATTATTAATACCTCACTATTAATATTGTGAATCAAACATAAACTTCGAAGATAAAACTTGTCTCAAAAAGTAAACCTTTTTGGCACTATATTGTTGTCCCTAATTTTTTTTTTTAAAAAATTTTATCGCTAACCAAATGATTTTTTTAACGATGACTCTCGTAACGATAGAAATTAATTGGTTTTCAAATATTTTTTATAAAAAGATTTAATTTCTAAAACTTTTATATGTAATGACGAGTTATAATGTAAGATAACGATGGAATATAGTAAATAGAAATCTCTTAGAGTCCATGACGAGGAAGAATCTTAAGAATCACTCATTATATAAGGTAGTTAGGTGTTTGTTCTCACACAATAAGCTTTCAAACTCATTTAAATAGTGCATATCTCATTTATGTCGGGACAATTTGTCAATAATGTAAAAAAATGCTCGCTTATTATCTTCTAATAATTTGAATGGTTGATTACGCGATAAAAATTTTTTTTTTATAAAAAGTTTGATCTAACTTTGACAAATCACGTGAAGGATTTATGTGGAGAGGGAGTTTTGCATGGATTTCGTGATTAATCGATGTGTGCAAAGGTGTGCACAAATTATTGCATGAGATGCACATTGCGTTATATGGACCAGATCACATTTTGAGCTGTGTCTAATCCATGTGCCAACATGAGTCTTATAAAACTGAAGTAAAGAAGATGACATTCAATTTTAATCCAACCTACTATAAATTATTAAATTCGGATGTTGGAGAAGCACATAGTTTCACAATAAAAATAATTAAAATGTTATTTAATTTAAGTAGAAGGTTTTGCTAATTAATGAAAAAAAATTGTAAACATTGTTGAAATTTTATTGCAATTTTCATATAATTTCTAGCACTTTTGTATATATTTTTATTCATTTTTATTAGTAGTGTGCAAATAAAATAAAATATATATACAAAATTTATTGCAAGAATGGTATAATTGTATTAAGACTTATCATTTTAAAATGGGTACTTAGGCTAGAAGTTCAATTTAAATTTTTTTTGGGCCAGAATGATATATTTCCAAAAAGGGCACCTATTTGTTCAAAAAATTTACATATCTGTTTATTTACTATTTATATATGTTTCATTTATCTATCCAATTATTTATTCAAATATCACCTCTCTATTCACTTATTCTATTCACCTCATTGCTAGCAATTACTGTCGTCGGCCATTGGCAACTTTTCCGACACCAACAACTTTTTTCAATGACATTGAATGAGTGTTTTTATCACAAAAAAAGATTAAACATTTAACCAAATAATATATGACCATATAGTTTTGGACTTTTCACTAAGGCCTTTTTTGGTATAAATTAAAAAAAAGTTAAAAAGTCAAAAAGTTATTATCCTATTTAAGTCATATCATCTTATTTAAATCATATCAGCTCTCTACCACATCACTTCAAACCCAACCCATACTCAACCCATATTTCATAAAAAGTCAAAAAGTGCACTTATTTAAATCATCCCAAACAATCTCTAAATAATATTTACTAGTAAATCACATATCACAAACAAGTACTCCAATTAGTTCTAAATTTTTTCTATTAATATTTACCAGTAAAAATTTATTAGTATATTTTTTTCAAATGTAATATATAACACTCCAACATGACATGCATGATGTGACATTTAAAAAAAATTAAAAACTGTTTAGTGTATTTTTCTCAAATGTAACACTTCAATGTGGCGGACAAATGAGTCATTACATATCTAAAAAGACTAAATGGATCACAAGAAAAACATAGGACTATATAGATCATAAGTCCAAAATATAAAACATATTAGTCAATCTCCCTGAAACCTTTTATAATAGAACATTTACTTAAATGACAAATTACGGAAATATCATTACAAAACTCTAGAAAAAATTATAAAAATAAAAAATAATTGTAATACCCTCACTGGTAGGATAATTTCTTCTTGTGACACCATTTCTTACCAAGTTATATTACTCATGCTTATAATTTCAAAATAAAATTTTATTTTAAATAATATTTAATTTATAAGAATATCACTATTCCTAAATTCTACATGAATAAATGTTTTTCTTTGAGGGTAATTACATTCTAATGAATTTCTTATATAAAAAAAATTACATATTAATAAAAAAATTTAATTATAATTATAATTGTTAATATTTATAAATTTTTTGACTAATTTATAATTAGTTTTTTCAAAATTCTTTTCTATCAATAAATGGATTGTGGAGTAGTGGGGTTTTATCTTGAAGGGAAAGAGGTTATGAGGCTTGTAATACTCCATTTGATTTATGAATGTGAGAGGAAAATATATATATATATATAATATGAATAGCATATATTTATATTTTATTTAAATATAATATTTTTAATTTAAAAAAAAAACAAATACAATATCGTTTTCAGTTTATATTTACAAAAAATTAAAAAAATTATCATAAAAACTTGTTTCAGAATTTTTTTATGTTAGTTTTTAAAAAGAAATTTAGAAATTTTACTAACAAATTTTTTTTCAATTAATTTTATTTTCAAATAATTTTTTTTCTAATTAATTTTTTCAATTAATTTTTTTAATTAATTTTTTTTTCAATTATAATGTGTATGATCCTATTGTCATAAATAATAAAAAATAAATAGAAATATTTTAGACATGAACAAATATATTTTTTAATTTATGTTTTAAAATTTTTTTAAACATTATGTTCAAACCAAGCACGTTTGGAGTTTATATTTTTCTTAAAATAAACAAAAACTAATTTATAAAATTTTTATAAACAAAAACTAAGTGTTATTTTGAGAAATTGGTAAAAAATTAACTTTTAAATTTTTTTTTGTGATTTTTTAATTTTTTTGTGTTAAAAAACTAATTTTTTAGTGACTTTTTAATAAATTTTTATTAAAAAAATGAAAAAATCAAAAAATTAACATGTTACGATGTACTCAATACACTCCTAAAAACGTAAATATAACCCAGGGGTGGGTGGCAACTTGGCAAGGGCCTGGGGTTTAAGCCCCTAGGTCCTGAGTTCGAATCCCCTCTGGGCCAATCTCCTGGGCGTAGCACAGTTGGTTAGGAGGTTGACCTCAAGGATGCCTTATCAGCTACTTGGTGTGGGTTTAATTCTCCCCCGCTGTGTGAGTCCTGACTTACCGAAGCTTGTCTTGTGAGGTTGGGACAAACTTCCAGATTATAGTCTCTGGCTCGGAACGAACAACAGGACACCCTGGTGATCTCCTCGAGACGCTGCTTTGGACCTGCGGGAGAGTGAGAGGATTTCCCTGTAACAAAAAAAAAAAAAACGTAAATATTACCACACCTTACTAAGGAATCACAGTGACACATGGTTGGAGGGGGACATGAAGCGAGCGATCACTTCACTGGGCCCACATGACCCATCTTCTAGGAAAGACACAAAGGCTGTCCAACCCTAGTACTCTCTCTCTCTCTCTCTCGTGTCTGTCCAGCCCAAGTACTCTCTCTCTCTCTCTCTCTCTCTCTCTCTCTCTCTCTCTCTCTCTACAATCCACACGACATCGGTATCTAGAAAAATTCTCCCCACTCACCCGTCCTTTTACTCCATTATTCTCATTCCCTTTTGTTTATTCCATTATACTTAACATTTTTGCATGATTTGATTTTTGAGTCTATTTTCTTCATGCCAAATGAGTTTGGATTTATCTCAAATTTAAATATAAATTTGAGATTAAAGGATACAAATTATTCATTTTATAAAATTCTATGTATATTATTTATAAAAAAAATTAAATTAATTTAATATTTGTTATTTTTTTATTTTATTGTATTTTTATCCAAAAGGACGGATGATTTTTCTTTTAAAACATATTTATCGGTGATTGTCGGATCGACTTCATAAATAATATACATAGAAGATTATACAAAATTAATAATTTAAATCATTAAAATAGGATGCATGATCAGCTTCCTGAGATATTGGGAAGATCTTGGTAAGATATATATATATTTTGAGTGTGGATAAAATCTTGGTAAGATATTGGGTAAATTAAAAATACACATCCTGAGATTTGATTAAAATACGAATTGTCCCTTGTGGTTTTAAAAATTACATTTCATCTCTTAAGGTTTCTAATTTCATAACAAATCGCCCATTTTATTAATAAATCATTAAGTCAATTAAAAGTTTTTAATAATGTTAAAAATATGTTTCGATTAATAATTTAGGTAATTTTATTATTGTATAGGAGAGCAATTATAAATTTTATTTTTTTAGTTAATTCTGTTAAATAAAAAATTCTAATACAGTGATATTTATAATTTTTCAAATTATAGGAGCAATTTGTATTTTAAGTAAACCTTGGGAGTGTATTTATAATTTAGCCAAAGATATTTTGTTTAAACAATTGTTATTGGACCTGTCATCTAGGCCCAATGGACTTGGCTTTGTTGAAGCAGTTTTACTAGTTATCAAAATTAAGGCCCACAAAACCTGTGGACAAACAAATACTTTTTTGGGCTTGATAAATTTTGTAGAACTATAGCCCTATGAACATAATGCGCAGGTGATTGGGTGCATTTAGAATTTATACTAATTGTTGACACCTGCGAATCGAAGAGTGTACAATTCCAAAAAGTACAAATAAGGTAAAATATTTTGGCCCTGTGTAGAAAGGATTATTTGGGTTAAAATAGTTAGTAATAAATATAAAATAGACTAAAATAACTAATGACAAAATATCACATCTTATCTACAATCATTCGCTTTTTCTCTTACAATCATCAAATCTAGCCAAAAAAAAAAAAAAAAAGAATCAGCTATCTTTTTAAACACAACTTTTTTAATTAAGTTAAACTAACCAAAAAAATAAAAAAACTAACAAAAATAGCCAACTTCTCAAATGAGGTGTCACTTAAATAATACGAGTCTTTTTCAGTTAAATAATCAAAAAGATCGAATGTTTGAGTCTTATTCTTCTTATTTTTTCTATCTTTTTGTTTAAATAAAAAAAAGGTATTTTTTTTTCGGTTAACGAGTAAACTCCTCAAGCTTGTCTTCCTCTGACTTCGGAATCAACTACTTAATGTTGATTTAATCGACATAGGACGAGGGCCAAATTTCGGGTGTGTGCACTGATTCCACAAGACACACACCATTTAAGTCAGAGAGTGCAGCTGTCAGAATTTGAACCCACACCCAAGCCCTAAATTCGGTTTGTCCAGCACTTAGAAGGCCGTCCTAAGACCACTGCACCAAACTCTTGGGAGTTGGTTGGCCCCAGAGAGTGTAGAACTTGGGACCTTAAGGCTTGTGTCCCAAAACATTACCAAAGTATTACAACCCCTTAGGTTAAAAAAAGATATGAAAAAAAAAAAAAAATGGACACTTGGCAATGTATGGGTATTCACTGATATATCTATATATCAATCTATATATGGATATAGATATAGAAGATGGATTTTAGTTTTTAGGGATGGGTTTAAAGTCAACTTATCATAGAGATATTCACCCCAAAAATACTTATCATAGAGAAGTTTTTCATGAAATAATAATAAAAAATAAAATTAAAAGTAAAATTAAATATTAAACCTCAAAACATTAGAAAATGTGAAAACTTCTTTGTTTTGTTTCGTTTTCATATTTATTTTATTTTATTTTATTATGGATTAGTTTGGCTGCCAAATGTATCTTTTTATGAGGGGTTTCAAACAAGCTAAACGGAGTTATTTTGATATTTGAAAGATTCTAATTAAATTTTATGAATAATATTTATTGATGATTATGTTCTGATTAAAAATAATGTTTTCTTTATCGAAACTTTTAATTCACAATGCTAGAGTTTTTTATTTATTTTTATTTATTTTTTTTAAAGAGTCCAATTTGTCTCCTACTTGGGAAACTTGATTAGGCAATCTTCCCACTTCGATAATCTATTTTATTCATTTTCAAGCTTCGATTTTTAGGTAATATGAAAAAAAATGAGGATTTGATAAGATAACCACATGATATCATTTATATTTCTTTAAAAATAAATCAACAATAAATATGATTTTAAAAAATATTATAATACTAATATGATAAAATTATGTGATTATGATTATTATTATTTTTAAATACACAATCTACTTGTAGAATCCTGAACGGTTAATTAGAATTTACTCCCTATGATTTATCACAAAAACACATTACCTCCCTCACATTTAAAAATGTACAGCTAAACTCCTGATAATTTGGAGTAAAATGTAAAATGAATAGATTCAGTCAGAATTAACAGAATGTGTTAGGCATGCACTGAACTGAGTGTGTGGGACAAAAAAGAAATATTCAATAATATTTTTGCCCTCTTTTGTTTTTGTTTTTCTATTCTCCTTCTTCCTCCTTTCCCTAACACAGCAACCACTCCTCTCACCATTCATCTTTTCTTCTCTCTCTCTCTCTCTCTCTCTCTCTCTCTCTCTCTGTATATATATATATATGTATCCATTATTTTTTTTTTTTTGGGGTTCTTTCAGTCACTGACAAACCCATATTCTTTTCTTCCCTTCCTTCAATGGCTGAAAATCTACACCCATCCACATGCAAGATTGGTTCATCCAACCTCATCACTCACTCAGCAAATCAAAGTGCCCCTCACTTGCCTCATGGACTGGTCATGGTTGACACCAAAACCTAGACTCAAATACAGAGAATTGTTACATACATACAAATCATATATTTTCCCTAACATGTTTGTGGTGGCTGGGTGTTGTGCACAAAACAAAGGTGTTGGCCTTGCTAATTTTTTCCTATTTATGGTGAACATGTAATTTGTAAATGCATACATCAATTCAAGGAAATTAATAACCAAACTAAGCCTTAAGTTCTATAAAATAGGATCGGCTGCATGAATCATTTTTCTCCACTCGACTTTATCCATGGCAATTTCGTTAGTCAAATTAAGGAAATTCATATATTTATTTACTACACTAGTCCACGTCAATTTAGATATATCCCTTCCCCTAACACTACCATCTACCGTTACTATATCGCATCTCTTCACTACTATCTCTGTTGGTCTCCGTTGTATATGACCAAACCATTTCAATTTATTCTCTTTCAACTTATCTTCTATTGGTACTACTCCTACCCATTCTTGAATATACTCATTTGTAACTCTATCTTTTCTAGTCTTGCTACATATCCACCTTAGCATCCTTATCTCAGCAACACTCATCTTCTCTACATGTTGTTTATTAGTTGCCCAACATTCCGTCCCATACAATATCGCTGGTCTAATAGCCATTCTATCGAACTTTCATTTTAGTCTAATGGGTACTCATTTATCACACAATACTCCAGACACACTCCTCTTCTTAAGCCACACCACATTAATTCTGTGGATCACATCCGCTCTAATCTGCCCAGTCGTTGTAATAATCGATCCTAAATAATAAAAATATTCACTCTTAGGTAGTTCTTAGTTCTCAATCTTCACTTCTTCTCTGTTTCCATTGTGACTGTTACCAAAATTACACTTCATATACTCGATATTAGTTTTGTTTATCCTAAATCTTTTAGATTCAAGTGCTTTTCTCCAAATTTCTAACTTAAAGTCAACTCATTCTCTAGTCTCATCCACTAAAATGATATTATCTGCAAAAAGTATACACCATGGCACATCATTTTGAATATTGTGTGTCAACTTATCCATAACTAGAGCAAAAAGATAAGGACTTAAGTGGTGTAACCCTACAAAAATTAGAAATTCACTCGTCTCTCGAGTAGGCGATCTAATAGTGGTTAACACACCTTCATACATATCCCTAATCACATCAATGTAACATCTTATCAGCCTCTTCTTCTTTAACACCCACTAGATTATATCTTGAGGCACTTTATCATATGCTTTCTCACGATTGATAAAAATCATATGAATGTCTTTTTTCCTTTTCTCTATACTTTTCTATTATTTTCCTCAAAAGATAGATTACTTCTATTGTTGACCTACCAGGCATAAACCCAAATTGATTCTCTGACACCTCTATTATATCTCGTAATCGACGTTCCATCGCTCTCTCCTACACTTTCATTGTGTGACACATTAACTTGATTCCTTTATAGTTGTTATAATCCCGGACATCTTCTTTATTATTATATATTGGCACTGAAATACTCTTCCTCCACTTCTCTGGCATTTACCTAGTTAATAAAATCTTGCTAAATAATCTAATCAACCAAACCACCTCCTTCTTACCCAAACATTTCAATTTAAGGAAATTAATGCTAATAAAAATAAATAAATAAATAAATAAACGTTCAAGGGAATTAATTTGCCATAATGAAAGCAATGGTGATTACATCTTCCTCACCTCATATATTGTGTTAGCCATCAATTTGTTAGGTTTTTGATTTGTGATTTGAATTTTGTTTTTCCCTAATCTCTTGTTGTTTGGATCTGCAATAGGATCACCATTGATGGTAGCAATTTCGGGGGTTTATTTGGCCATGGATTGACTGTATTAGGTGAGAAACAATAACGGTGTTGAGGGTCTGAGTTGTGTGGAAGTGTTTGTAGTATATTATTGATGGTTAAGTTGTCTGCTTTCAAAAGGTGTGCGGAAGTGTTTGTAGTATATTATTGATGGTTGAGTTGTCTGCTTTCAAAAGGGAGTAATGGAAGCAGTAGCATATAAAAAGAAAATTAGAGGAGAAATTAAGGGTAAAATTGACTTTTGAAAAAATCATTGATGGAGTCATGTTTTGCGTTTCACTCCAAATTACTAGGAGTTTATATACATTTTTAAATGTTAAGAAGGTAATGGGCTCGTTTGGTTTGTGTTTGGGAAAAAAATTTCAGAAATTTTTTTCAGAAACAAGTTTCAGAAATTTTCTCTACCAAATAAATTTTTCCAAAAAAATTTCCCAAAACACACAAACCAAACAACTTTTCCAAACAAACCTCTCTCACACACACATCAAATCAATCACTTTTTCCAAAACTCTCTCTCAAAACAATTTTTCAAAACAAATTTCCCAAAAAACCAAACCAAACATGTTTTCGTACTTTTTTTTTCAGAAACATGTTTCTGAAACACAAACCAAACAAGCCCAATATGTTTTTGTGGTGAAGTACAAGGAGGTAAAATGTAATTAACTTAACCCTAAAAAATGAATAGGCGTAATCATCCTAGTTCACTACAAGAAATGACATTTTTGGCGACCAAAATATTGGTCGCCAAAAGGCCCATTTTTGGTCGCCGAAACAAATTAGCGACTAATTTTTTTTGTCGCCAAAGTCGTCGCCTATGCTCTGTTGACGATAGTATTGGCGACTAAACTATTTTCGGTCACTGAAAGTGAACGTTTTGGCTACTAAACTCTGGTTTGCCGGCAAAGGTTATCTTTTGGCGACCAAATATTAATCGCCAAAAGTGAACATTTGGCTACGAAACTTTGAGTAGTCGGGAAGGGGGATATTTTGGCGACTAAATATTTAGTCGCCAAAAGTGTTCAAATAAAATTAATTTAATTTTCAGCAACTAAAAATTTTAGTCGTAGATAAGTTTTAGTCACAACATTACTACATTGAGGGACTAAAGAATTTAGTAGCCAAAAAGTTATTTTTCATTTTATTTTATTTTTTGCTACTAACCATTGAGTCGCCGAAAGTCTTCATTTATTTTTGGCTACTAAACTATTTAGTCGCCTAAAGTCTTATATAGTTTTGGCTACTAAATTTTTAGTCACAAAAAATCTTTGAGTTCTTTCTAGCTACCAAATATTTAGTCGCTAAAAATATTGATTTCCTTTTTGGCTACCAATTGGTTAGTCACTAACAAATTCACTTTTTTTTTTTTTTTTTCTTTTTTCGCTACTAAACATTTAGTTGCCAAAAACTTTATTTAGTGTTTTTTTTATTATAATTAATTTCTCCACAACCTGTATTTATTTCGTGCAACCTGCACCCTGTATATAAACAAAATAATACATATATCTATTTCTATTTCGTTTCAACAATACAAAAATTTGATCTTTTAACATCAAATTCTATACAAATCAAATACAATCCAACCCAAAATAATAATTCCATACAAACACAGAATCATACAAAAAAGATGTCCTCTGTACACAAAATTCTACATCAAATGTCATTTATAGAATATTTTGAAGGTGTAAACATGATGGGAAAATTAAATTTATTTACTAAAACACTTGCTTAATTTAACAATGAAGCCATTGATCTAAAGGCTTCTCATCCTTCAAGCTTGCTTCATATAGTTTGGTACCTTTCTTTCTGAAGACACCAACTGCAAAATAATAATCAACCTCCCAATCAGCGGAAGCATTTAGCAAATAAGTATAGATAATTAAACAAACCAAAAACTCAAGGGATTCAACCTTGTCTTAATAACCATGGATTGCTATACTGGCTTAGTCATTGCCCCCACTTTTGCATCACTTTCTCAAAATCAAAAAAGTTGGACAAAAAAAAAAAAAAACCAATTCCCTACCATGAACAAGAAAGGATATGTTTTGGTTAAGCATATTATCAAACATGGAATGAGAAATCTACATCCAATAAAAAAAACATAGAAATCAAAATTTAGGAATTTTTTTTATAGAAAAAAAAATTCTTGGTAATAGTAAGCGTCAATTTGACTAGAACCAACAAATGTTTCTTCCGTTTATTCGAGGGTTCATATAAAACAAATGTGATTTATGAACAAATTCAGAAACTGTTTCTTCTGTTTATAGGTTATTCAATTCTCTAAGCACTAATATGATTTATGAGTTGCATTCATCATAGACAAACAAATGTGTCACTTTTATCAACAAAGTTAACAAGCATAGTAAGATGTTCTGTAGTAATTATTATTTCCTTTGTGATCTTGTAGTTTACAAATTCTTGAGTCTTAGTAAAATGACTAATTAAGCTAATATATATTTCTATAATTAACTACCTCATTAATAAAGTATATATATATGAAATTTTTTGTACCTTCTTTTTTAGGAAGATCAAGTCCGAAGCATTTGGGTTTTTAATTGAAAAAGCTGTGAATAAAAATGCAAAGATGGAAACAGAGTTTGTTGTCTCAAGCAGAGGAGGTACTTGTCAAATCTGTTGTGCAGGCAATTCCTGCTTATGCTATGGCATGTTTTGCCTTTCCAAAGAAGTTTAATGATCGTTTAAATTCATATACGAGTAATTTTTGGTGGGGTAGAGATCCTTTAGACCGTGGCCCTCACTGGACAAGCTGGGACAGCTTGGGTTTGGCTAAATCAAAGGGAGGGATGGGCTTTAGAGATTTCAAAGCTTTCAATCTAGCCCTTCTTGCAAAGTAGATGTGGAGACTTATCACTCGTGCTCACTCATTCTGTGCTCAGATTTTAAGAGGGGTTTATCATCCACATTCAGATTTCCTAGCTGCTTCTAGGGGTAGAAGTCCATCTTAGGCCTGGGCAAGTTATCTCAAATACTTATGAGATCAGGAGTTCCATAACCATACAATCTCTAGTAAGTTCCATAATTTTCCACATTATTGGCAATCATCTTGCCCTTTTATTATTACTGAAATAAGTTTAAAAAATTATGTTACCTCGTCTATGTTCTCAAACTTCCTTTCTGGCTCTGGAGGTTGACCACCATAGCTTTGAGTTGGACGTGGGGTCACATAGATTACCCTTTTAGAACTCATGCAACCCATGGCCTATATAATTCTTGGTGCTCTGGGAAAGTGAACATTTGGGTCCACTGGGCCTCTTCTTGGTGCTCTAATACACCAACCTCCCTCCTAAATTCACACAAATTTAGCTCAAATGAGAAAATTTAACTATCATTTCCACAATTCCCACAGCAAACTCGTAACTTATTTTACACATTGTAGCTAAATCTTGTATCGAATTTGGCACAAAACTTAGTAATTCTAAAATACAACACAATGTTTATCTAGTCTTTCGAGAGTTCCAATTTGGCCTTGATCTTAATTTTTGACAATAACATTCATTGGAGAAGCAATAATTTTTCCAATGGACATGGACTCAAGACTATTTAACTTTATCAAACAACTTTTAAAATAACAATAATAAATAAAAAAAAAATAAGCACTAACAGAGACATTGAAATAGAAACTAAAAAAAATCAATTGGAAGTTTGGAACTCCTTTTAGAAGATAGGATCTTTGGTCGTTCCAAGAAGATTTTTACGATTCGATGGAACTCATAAAAGTAAAATCACTACGAACTTCATTAAGGCCCATTTGGGTGTCTCAAAAAAATGAATTGGGCCATTTTACTTTTAGCTCATTTACAAATTAGACAATTTAATTTATTTAATTCTCTTTAATGTGTGAAATGTGAGAGGCTGAGTATATTTTTGTGTGGGCAAAAATTCATCATGATGATGGATTGATGATGATAGCAAGCAAAGTCAATAGAACACTTTCGTTGTGGTTAATGTATTACCTGATTGGAAGCATTCCAATGTCCATGTTAGAAAAACTTAGAGAGAATAAAAATAAAATAAACAAGAGTTTACAGAAATAATATAATTTTTATTCACTGAATGTCCTCCAAACATTTCTCTTATTATTAGGATTTGACTATTTTTAATAACTCTTTTCTTTCTAACTCTACTCTTTAATTTGCTTAGATTATTTGTAACATATATTCCTACAACCTTAAACTAACTAAGATCACTATTATCCTAACTAAATTGGCATTAAGCGTGACTCTTTTCTTCAATTTCACACTTGATATATGAGAATTGTCTAATAGTGACGTTTCACCTCAATCGACATTTATAATTATCTATAAAGGAACATGATGATTTAACATTTATTTTGATTTTCAAAACTTTAAAATATCAACTTTTAAATTGAATTATTTTTTGTACAAAACTAAAAAAAAATTGGGGGGTTTTTGGTTTGGGGGTATTTGCAGGGGAGAGCAGGGGGTCCCTCCCTATACTAAGAATGATTTAACAGCTTAGGCCTCATTAAGTATGTTGAGGAGGGCCATTATGAAAGTCACATGCATTTACTAACATCAAATAACATTAATAAGTGGTTTCATTAAGAAGGAAGACTGATTAGACGCACCACTTTCTTGAACAAACTGTTGAAGCAATCGGCATGTCTCCACAAGAGCAGAGAAATCAGCAACATGTTGTGGATTAAAGAAGAAAAGCAACTGGTGGAGAAAAACCGAATTAGGCCCAAAGCAGTGCCTGGATGTACAGAGCTCATAAATGAAAATGAAAAAAATGAATTAGGCCCAAACATTCAAAAAAAATGAAATTCAATCTCAAACTGAAATTGCACCTAATAAGAGCTCATGAACAGGTAATTGAAAAAAACAATTAAATTCAATCTGGGCACTACCAAACCTCATAAACAGATGTCAAACACATGAGCATTGTCCAGTTTCATTTGAACATTTTGTCAGACACATGGTGAGCAAAAGGGTCAGAAGACAACAACAAATACAAGCATGGACCAAACAGGCCAAGTAAGAGCAGTAGGTAGAGAAAAACAAACAAGCAAGAGCAGTAGTTAGAAAAAAAACAAACATACTTAATGAGCCTTCCAAATTGACCAAGCCATGGCCTCCACATCTTCTTTTCCAGCTTCCCAAATTTAAACCCAAACCCCCAGTGTGACAAATTTGAAAAAGATTATGGTGTAACCCAGTGAACATTCCAACATTCTAGTAATTCAACCAAATATCCTCCATATCCAAGGACAATGAATGAACAGCTGCCTCAACCTTAACATGGGTCGATTTGGGGTTGGGTTTGTGTGAAGGTATGCAAACGGAAGAAGAAAACCCTAGAGGCTGAAATTAGGGGAATAGAGACTATAGAGAGGACATACCTGGGTAATGCTCCAATGGTGGATTGAAGGTGGTGCTCGTGTGCGATGGCGGTGATGCTCCGTTAACGATGGAGACAAAAGCGAGAGAGGGAGAGAGAAAGACAGAGAGAGCGGGAGGAGAGCAGAGGCAGACAGAGATGTATGAGAGAGTTAGAGCGTGTGGGAGTGCATTTCTTAAACCTAGTTTATTTTCTTTCCCGACTAACTCTTTTAGTCGCCCATAATAAATAAAGGCTTTTCTCCGACGAAATATTTAGTAGCTAATTAATTTTGCCCCCCAAAATCTGCAGTCCAATTTGTAAAATTTTTAATTATAATTGCCGACTAAAATTTAGTCGTTAAAAGTAAATTAAATACCGACTAAATAATTTTGTAGCCAAAACTAACATACAGCGACTAAACTATTTTTTAGTCGCCAATTGTGACATTTTTAGCTACTAAAATATTTTTTAGTAGCCAATTGTTGCATTTTTACCGACTAAATTGTGATTAGTAGCCAATTGTTGCATCTTTGGCGACTAAATTATTTTTCAGTAGCCAATTGTTGCACTTTTACCGACTAAATTTTTTTTAGTCGCCAATAATCAACATTCCCCAATTAAAAAAAATTAGTAGCTAAAAATGATGACTTTTGCCGACTAATATTATTTTTGGTAGCCAATTCCGTAACTTTTGGCGATTAAAAGCCATTTGGTAGCCAAAAGTGATCGCCAAAAATGTATTTTCTTGTAGTGGTTGGACCTGCAATGGCCACAAACCCAAATTGTTGTGCACTTAAGTCTCCCAACTAGAAGCCGAACCTTTTTCATAAATCTACCTTTAAAAATTCAAAATTAAACAACTTTTATGCCATTTATTGGGGTTTACAAAATTTGAGTTTCATGTACTTGCCTAGTCTCACTAAGTTTAACAAACCTTTCAGTTGTATTTCTTGAATAGCAATGCGAGGGATACTAAATATTTCATAAAAAAATTTACTTTAATTTTTTGATAAAATATTTATAATCTCTAACATTTTTGTTTCTTTAAATTAATCAAAGTACATTAAAATAACATCATCTGATTATGAGATCAATTTGATTTCTTTTTCACACATTAATAGCAATCCATGATTTTCACAACTTTAGGCTAAATGTTAAAATTATACCTTATTTTACTAGGCCATTGAAAATTCAAGACCTTCAACAATAAGAATTTTTTGTACTTTTTTTAGTGGCCTTAGACAACAGGTTAAGTAAATTAATGGTTGAATCACCTCTAACAAAATGAACAATCCAAACGTCAAAGTGAGAACAGTGGTGGGTCTTACTTCACAAAATTCTCTACATTTATTTTACTTTTTAGGAAAGATTACAAAGCGATGAAATAGTGGAAAAATAATTACACTATAGATGAAATTTTTTTATTGCAACTTTGACACAGAAAGAAATTGTACCATGCACTCATAAAATTTGCACCTTCATAAAAATGTAAATATTCTTTTACTATAACATTGATTTATAATTTTTCTTACTTTTTATATCTATCTTTTTGTAAGTTGTATATATAGAACTTTTCATATTTAAAGTCATCACATCATCTGATTATGAGATCAATTTGGTTTCTTTTTCACAAATTATCTTTAGGTTGAATATTAAAGCAAACCTTATTTTACTAGCAATAGCTTCTGCACTTGTTAAGGCAAGTCGGAGGGAAAGTCATATGTTTGAATTGTTGGGGACACCACAACGGACATACTGCTTTACACATGTCTCTTACGGCTGATGACAAAGTCATACACTCAATATTTTCCAACAAATCACTAGCCACAAGAACCACCAACACCAATACAAACAACCTCTTCATAGACGTATTTTCCAAAAATAACACAGAAAAATATTTTGGAAAAAGAAAAATTGAAGTTGTGGTTACTCTGAACTATCTTTATAAGAGATGTATGAACTCCTCAAATTTAATAAGACATTTAATTAGAATGTCTTGAAATTAAAATTATCAACCGAAATGTATTTAGATCATGGCATTAATCATACATTAAAATTTGGTTATCTGACTCGAAACTGCTACTTGAACACAATTGAACACATCTTGGCATTGACGCATGCTAGATTTTGATTAGATTATACTATTTAATCCTTCAAATATGGCTATTCTTTTGTTTTAGTAGTAAATTTGTTAGTGTGAGGATTGCTAGGAGATTTTAAGTGTAGGGATTATTAGTGAGTGGACTAAAAAAATTGTGTTTATTTGTGATATATTTTAGTGAGGCGATTAATAATATGAAATACCATAAATACCTTTTAGTGTTTTTGATATTTTTATATAAAATAATATGAATGAGAGGAAATGATGGGGGTATGGGAGTTGTTCGGGTACGGGTAGATGGTAGTGTTTGATTTGGTTTTTTTTGTATAAATAATGGGGTGTCATTAGGGGTGTAAAATTGGTTCGCTAGCCCGTGAGCCGCTTGAAGCCCGTTCACGGCCCGGGTGGGCTTGGACCATCTGTTTTGGAACTTGCCTCGGCCTGGTCTGAAATTTTTTCCCTACCCGGCCCACCCTCAAACGGCTTCATGTGCCGGTGTGCAGTGTTCAACTAAAGGTAAAAAAATTTGAAAAAAGAAAAATTTATTCAAACAATCAAATGACCGTTTCCCTCAAACAGCCACAAATATATATATATATATATTATATAAATTAACCCCTCCCTCCTCCCAACTTCTATAAATATCACCCCTCTCTCATTTTATTTCTTACAAACAAATCTCTTTCTCAAACTCTTATTCTCTCTCAACTCTCTCAATTAATTTTAAAGTCTCAATCTTAAGTAACAATTGAAATTGTATAAGAAGAAACTTTTATCAGAAGAAATTAATTTTTGTATCACATTCGCTAGTTGGTAATATTAATTATTTGAATTAATATTTATTAGTTACTCATTTTTTACGTTAATTATTTCGTAACATATATTAGTTGTTATTCCGAAATTCATTATTATTTACTCATTATTTTAATTAATTGTTAATTCACATATATTATTTTACTAACATTACTATATATTATAAGATTCTTAATGTTCATGTCGATATTGATACATATACACAACATGAATCTATTGATTCTCCTTGTATCATACCTAATATACCTCTTCCAACAGCATCATCATCATTGTCTAGGGGCACATCTAGTATTGTTTGGGAGCATTTTAGAAGAGCACCTATAACTAATCACAATGGTACAACTGTATTTAAAGTAAAATGTAAATATTGTGCACATTTACTTAATGCTACATTTGTAGGGGGTACTAGATATCTAAAAAGGCATGCTCAAAGACATTTAAAAAGTCAACAACCTGATATTAGAACTTAAATGCAATTAGGGGCTTCATCGATTAAGAATTTGCAAGCATTTTCATATGATCCTATATGTGTACAAAATTCTGTAATTGACTATATTATTAAAAAAGAACAACCTTTTACTACTAGTGAATGTTCCAATTTTTTAGAAATGATTCACGGAGGTTTTGCATCGTAATATTAAAGTTTTTCAAGAAATACTACTACAAACAGGATTTTAAAGAAATTTGAAAATATTAAAAATGAATTATTTGACATTTTCAAAAATTTGAATGGAAGAGTTTGTTTAACATTTGATCTGTGGTCAAATAATTGTTTAGAATATGAATGTGTCATTGCACATTTTATTGATAATGATTGACAATTAAATAAAATAATTATTTCATTTAGATTAGTTGAACTTCCATACATTGGTCATTCGCTTGGGGTAGAAATAAGAAATATATTTTATGAGTGAGTTTTACAAAATAAAATATTTACCATTAGTTTAGATAATGTAACAAATTACAATCAAACTGTAACTCATTTGAAATCAACTTTACAACTACTTGTTGATGGTAATTTATTTCATGTTCGTTGTTATACACATATTTTAAACTTGACTGTTAAAGAAGCTATGCATGTATATGAGACTTCTGTACTGGTAATAAAAATATGTGGTTCTTACTATTATGTCTTCTGCTAATCAAATTTCAAAATACAAAAAACTTTGTTGATGAGAAGCTATACCATTTACGCTGTGTTTGGTTGGGGGATTTGGAAAGGGAAAGAGGAAAGGTAGGTGAAATATGAATAAAATATATCTACATTTCACCCAGTTTCACACACCTTTTTCCTTTCCCTTTTCAAATTCGTTCCTAAATCTCTCAACCAAACACAGCGTTAAAAGAGTAATTTTTGGTATAGACAGCATATGGAATTCAACGTATAATACGTTAAAAAGAGAGTTTGTAAATAAAGAAAAACAATAGATTTATTTTTTTTAACAATATCAATAGAAGGAGTACTGACTCCCGCAGAACTTAATTGGTGCCTGTAGACGCGCCCTTGGGCCTCACTACAGTTCATGAATCAAATTTGTCACGGTTCTTAATTTGAACCAAAAAGTCCAAATCCGGCAAATCGTTTTGAGAAAGCAGATTTTTTTAGAAAGAAGTGCCAAACATGGACTGCTTTGCCAGATACAGAGTCGCCACCTAAATATTTTATTTTGAGAAATTTAGGAAACCCTGACTCGTTGCCTAAGGCCACGTGTCCGTCATCACCAAAGTTGCCTCGGCTCGGGAACTTGGGTACGATTGGGGAAGGTCACTTCGTGAGCACCTCTGCTCTCGGCCTCTACTAACCATGATATCTAGTTTTGAAAACATTATGTGTTCTTATTCCGGTTATTAGCCTAGATTTACTATGTGATGCACACAGCATACAAGTATAGACTGGATCGCCTGAATTGGAATAAAACATTTCATGTTTATTTTTGAAAGGGGTTTGCTACTCGTAAGTAGGCTTAAAATGCAGATTTTGCCACCCTCGGGTGGGCTTAGAAAACATGGTTTTGCCACTATCTAGTGGGCTTAAAACTCTCAGTCAATGCATTGTTCCAATCCAAATAACCCAACCTTCACCCACAGGCATTTAGGCAGATATATCACATAAGCACATAGCCTCATGGTAAGCATGCTATCATGGCAGTCACTCACACATATGCAAGGCTGCTAAAGCATAAAAACTTACCGAGTACTCCAAGCCAAAACAGAAGCTGATTAGAAATCATGCATGACCCTAACTATGCAGAAATGCCTAATGCAACACATGCAAAAATGCAACTATAGCAGGCTCGGCTATTCTAAACATGGCATATGAGATGCAACAGCTAACAAGTATTCAACTTGAAATTAAAATACAAATGCAGTTAGTATGATGTGCCGAGCCCGGTGCATGCAAGACAGATGAATGAATGCAAACATGCTATCATACTATATGCTAATTGAAACATGCCCTATTCTAACCATTATAAGCTGGTAAATAAAAGGGAGAAAGACGTGGGGTTGGAAGACATACATCACACTCACGCACACTTATTACAACATTGCCCTCGCTCGGAGGGTCCGAATACATAATATACAGTCCCAAATAAATAGTTACAGTTCGAATAATTACAAAATCCTAATTAATTAACAAATTAATCTAGGAAAGCAATAAATTAGCATGCAAGCTAAGGACTACCTCAACTCTGCTCCGGGTGATGAATGATACATGTTCGGGTTGCCTTGCGCGGAAATCCATTGCGATGTCCCAATTAGCCTCTGTTTATGATTAAGCCCGGAATATTTTGGAAAGCTCTGAAAGGCTGTTGATTCTTGATTTGCTGCAACAGAGAGCCAGAAAGGGACATGGTAGTGTATTTTCACATATGTATGCTTGACTACTTTTCAGGGAGTGTAGTCCTCGATTCTCGTGTCACCAATCACGCATCTCGATGCATGATGGCCGAGGAGTCGATTTGCATGACTCAATATGGAATGAATGCACATGAAAACATAACAAGGCCTAGACTCCATCATGGATAATCCGGAGTGTCGGCGACCGGGAATTGAGACACGTTCCGTCACTCGGAGTACGAAACGTACCTCGTTTCCCGTGCTTGGGCTAACTCCTATCCCAAACACAATGCAATATGCATGACATGCATGAATGCAATCCTAACATGCAACCTAGCATACACAATGCTATGAAATGGCATACACAATGCACGGTGTAACATAGCATACACAATGCTCTAACATACAACCTAGCATACGCAATGCTATGAATTGAAATAGCATACACAATGCACGATGGATTTACACCAATATGAGTGGACCTCAGCCACACTCACATCAGTAGCCATAAGATGAAAATGAGACTATCGAAATGCGTGCACACATGCACGCAAACCGAGGACCGAACCTAAGGCATCAAATGCCACTCTAACAAGGCATGGCAGGGCATGAAATATGGCATACAAACATGTAATTTCCAGCACTGAAACATGATGCTAAATGGCCTCGAAACATGGAAAAATGGCACCCGATGCATGAGATGAACCCCGAAACTCAAAACTAGGCACATGGAATGGCTTATAGCTATACAAAGCATGCATTATTTGAACATGAAGTCTAAAGACAGAGCCAAGGCAGTCCCAAAACATGAACTTTTCCAGTTTAAAGCATGGCCAAAAGATGCTAGCAAGGTAACTTAAAAAGGCATGCAACTTTGACTAGCAAACATGGTTTACATGGCAAGTATATGAAGCATATGGAATCTCACCAAACCAGAAAAAATAAGTGAACAAAACATGCCAAAATATGCCCAAATAACCACTGAAATGAAGCCAACACATGCAAAAATGATGAACTCCTTTAGAGGGCTATGCAAAGGATTCTTAAGCACATACAAAGTGGACACTTATCATGGCATAAGAAACTCTGAAAATCAAATATGATAGCTCCAAAACTCACCAAATTGACCTTGGAAAGTGACTTCAAAGTATGCAAGATAGAGCCTCTTTGGAAGGCCAAAATGACCACCAAACAAGGCAAGGAGAGAGGGGGTCACCCCCCTCTGATTTGGAGGCTCAAAACAGTGTGCTAGCCACTAAAAATCCACTAGATTTTAGTGGCTAGAAGGCCAAACAAAGCATGCAACAAGGGCTTAGGGGTAAGGCTCAAAATAGGAGACAATCAAGCATACAAGGAAGCATATGACCTCAAAAAAAAAAAAAGAACCTTAAAAAAACTTGAAGATGAGATTAAAACAAGATATTTTTCAGTTTATGACAACTCTCAAAAATGAACACAAGTAGGGCTAATCTATCATGCAAAAATGGCCCTAAAAGAGAGATTAGAGACAAGGGACAGCAGCTGGCCCCAAATAGCAAAGAGCCCTTCAACAAAGTTGAAGAGGGGCTCAAAACAAGGCACTTTAAAGTTTACATCAAGTCTCGAAAATGAACACAAGTGAGGCCAAATCAACATGCAAGAAAAAGGGCTAAAAGAGGGATAAAGAGGCAAGTGGTAGCAACTGTTCTCAAACAGAGGAGAGCCCTTCAACAAAGTTGAAGAGGGGCTCAAAACAAGATATTTCACAGTTTATGACCAAGTCCAAAAAAGCTCACAAATAAGCCTAAAATATCATGCAAAGATAGGCCTAAAAGAGAGTTTAAACACAAAGGGTGAGGAGAAGACCTCAAACAGAGAAAGACCCTTGATCAAACATGGAGATGAGCTCAAAATATGACTATTTACAGTTCGGGTTGGTGCCCAAAAATGCTTGCAAGAAAGGCTTATAAATGAAGCAAGAAAAGACTAGTTTAAGGGAAAAGTGTGCTTCCCTTGAAGAGCAATGAACCAGCAGCCTTTGGACCAAGAAGAGGAGCTCCTAGTCTCTAGAAATCAGCTTCAAAAGGCTAGAATGGAGTGTGGAGGTATGGAGCTATGGGTTGGTGTGTAAATGGTGCAAGACTTTTAGGGTTTTGAGGCTTGGAAGAGAGGGAGAGGGAGAGATGTAAGCAAAGCTCTAAACAAGTTTTTTTTAACCCTTCAAAATGGAGCTGGAGGGTCCGGTTTTATAGAGGGAGGAGTGGAGGAAAGGGAGGGAAAATCAAATTCAAATTTCCCTCCCAAAAGACCCCCCCTCGGATACAGGATCTGGGGGAAACAGAGAGTGCAGCTGTAAGGAACCAGGTGTGAGGAACATGGCCGGCCAGGTTCAGAGGGTTCAGGTGGCCGGCTGGCCACCTCCCCTGGCCGGCCGGCCAGGGTCAAAAGGGTCAACCATAATTAGTGGCCGGCCACCCCAAAAAGGTGGCCTCCCATGTGTGCACAACACAGCTATGTGAAGAAAAACTGCAAAAAGTGAACCAGGAGAGAGAAAAGCTAGCTTTGTAGAGGGGTTCAAAAGGGTCAGGAATGATTGATGGCCGGCCAGGCCATATTGGTGGCCTCCCAGGTGTGTACAACACAAATATGTGGTTTAGGGCTAAAAAAAGTGGCCCGGGGATGGTCAACACCAGCTTTCTAGTGAGGAAAACGGGCGACAGAGAGCGATGAAGGAATAAAGCTGGTTGCCGGAACAATTGCTGGCCTCCCACCTTCCTACAAGCTTTCTAATAATGGAAATCAGGTCTCCACCAAAAATGGACCAAAACCGATGCAAAACGAAGGCTCGGAGGCCAAAACACGCAGCCCGAGGCCCCGAAAACTGACTGTTAAGCGTCGGAGGTGGCGTTCGACCACGAAGTTGGTCTCTCGGGCCACAGTGTCCCTCAAAAGGGAGGAAATAAGATGCGTGCCAAAAACCGGAGCAAACGGAGGTGGTTAAGCAGTCCCGAATCGAGGCACACGGCCAACGGCTCCGAAAAACCGGAAACCGGGCTCCAAATGGGAAAAATGGCCTACGAACACAAAACGTAGCCTACGGCCACTGAAAGATGATCTACGAGACCTCTCCCTCCCTTCGGGAAGAGAAAACAGAGAAAACGGGGCCTTGTTCACAAACCGAGGCAAAGCACAAAAAAGTCCGGAAGTCTGGAGGCAAGGCTCGCAGCCGTAATTCCGCAACCTCAGGATGAGCACAATATGCAACATCACCAAGCGCTCAATCGGTGACGTCGGAGTCTTAAGATCGGTCAAAAATGGAGTGTCTACAATTGCCCCTCTTTGACAGAACTCGGAAGTCAAGAAGTGACGGGAGTGAATGTCAAAGTCCAGAGACGACCCATTTTTGACAAGGCCGAAGACTTAGACAAACATACGAGATGAACAGGAAGATGTGCCCGCAGGCATGCCCATAGGCGGGGGGCAAAATGCAAAACGATATGCACAAAGCCGGATATAACTCAATGATCATACGAAGCAGCAAGCTGTAATGAAGCAAATATTCACAATAGATGCAACCGTTTTAAGCAAGAATGCAAAGCAAAACTACATTTCATGCAGTTGAAGAATGCGGAGAATCATTGGATTCCCGCCACGTCTCATACGGAGAGGATACAATACCTGCGTGGCTCGTCTGGTCGCACTAGCCCCAAATGAACCGTTCATACAATATCGTGCCTGAGAAAGGAAGAAACTCAACAAGCACAACATAGTTAGCAACATATGTTCAGTGTGATATCGAGTGCAGACAAATGCGGTGTTGATGTGTGAGTGCATCGCAATGCGAGAAGCAACGTGCGTGATAACGCGAGTTTAAGCATGGAGGCATGACAGTATCAAGGAAGCGTGCATAACAATGCAAGTTATATGCATAAGAATGCAAGTGACGTGCATAACAATGCAGGACGAGTGCAAACTAGAATGCAAGTTTGTTACAAAACAACGAGCAAAGTAATGCAAGTTTTGACGAGGGTGACTCGATAGCGACCTCCGGTTTACCTCCCGGAGGGGTCGCAACACATTTAAAAAGGATACACCTCACTTTTGAATGACGATGAAAGACGCACTGAAAGTTGGAGTTGACGTTCCGGCGGTGCGATTTCGCGACAGAAAGTGCACTTTTCTTGTACTTTTTCAGGTCCCGGGGAGTCCAATCATCACCAAAATTTGTAGGGACCTTGGTGGCCACCTAGGGGACACTGCCGGCCAGGTCTGAGGGAGAGGGGAGGCTGCAGGCCAGGGGTGAGGGAGTGGGATGGCCGGCCTGCCAGAAAAGGTGGCCGGTCGGCCACTTTGCCAAAACCGTGGGCATTTTGGTACTTTCACTCTCTTTTCTTTAAATCTATTCGGCCAAAGCATTTTTTCTCATAACTCCAGCTCCAAAAACACCTTCTCTACCTTCCTAGACCACTTTCTCTCTCAGATCTGTGCTCTATACGCGTTTTCCAACGCTCCACGCAAGTTGTTTTCGCGAAATCTTTCAGTCTTCGTTACTTTGAACCGATTAAATTTTGATTTCGGTGCTTCTTTTCTCATTTTCACTACTTGAGGTAAGTTTGCCTCAACATTTGGAAGATTTTCTCGGGAGTTGACTTTTGTTGACTTTTCCATGTCCCGAGAGTTGACTTTTGTTGACTTTTTTCAATTTTGGCTTATTTTGCTCATTTTTGCAGATTTTTCGAGATGGCGGGTCACTTTCCCCATGGCGGAGGTTTTCCAGGTGCCGGAGGTGATCCAGACATCATGGCTCTGCCTCCGAGGGTTCGGCCATTTATCCCTGAGAGGTACGCCCCTCGGATACACATCCTCTCACAGGCAGTTTTTTTATCACTTTACTGATTTCGATGACCGAGCGCCCGGGGATCTGCTTCTGCGAGAGCCGGAGTCTCACCTCTCTCATCAGGCACGAGAGGTATTTACTTCGCTTTTACATCTTCTGCAATGTGTTCTGCATTTTCCGCACATTTCGTGCCTTTGCTATGTTTATCTGCTCATTCAAGCACACAGCTCGTTTTGAATGTTTAGTCTGTAACACCGTATTCCGTTTGCGTCTTGAACACACAGTTCAAACACTTGTTTGAGAATTGAACACATAGTCCGAACTTTGAGATGAACACACAGCCCACTGTAGACGTCCCTCGAACGCATCCCGGGGAAGGAGCGACTCCCCCCGTTCTGGTTCGATATTGGGTCTACTACAGTTCGAAGGACTCAAATGTCACGGTTCTTAATCTTGAACCAAAGAGTCCAAATCTGGCAAATCGTTTTGAAAACAGATTTTTTGAAAGAAGTGCCAAACATGGACTGCTTTGCCAGATACAGAGTCGCCACCTAAATATTTTATTATGGGGAAATTTAGGAAACCCTGACTCGGTGCCAAAGGCCACGTGTCCGTCATCACCAAAGTTGCCTCGGCTCGGGAACTTGGGTACGATTGGGGAAGGTCACTTCGTGAGCACCCCCGCTCGCCCGGTCAAAGACCGGCCTCTACTAACCATGATATCGAGTTTTGAAAACATTGTGTGTTCTTATTCCGGTTATTAGCCTAGGTTACTATGTGATGCGCACAGCATACACGTATAGACTGAGTCACCTGAATTGGAACAAAACATTTCATGTTTGTTTGCTTGAAAATGGTTTGCTACCCGCAGGTAGGCTTAAAATGCAGGTTTTGCCACCCTCGGGTGGGCTTAGAAAATATGACTTTGTCACTATCTAGTGGGCTTAAAACAAACAATCAATACATTGTCCCAATTCAAATAACCCAACCTCCACCCACAGGCATTCAAGGCAGTTATATCACATAAGCAGTTAGCCTCATGGTAAGCATGCTATTCATGGCAGTCACTCACACGCGTGCAAGGATGCTAAAGCATAAAAACTCACCGAGTACTCCAAGCCAAAACAGAAACTACATTAGAAATCATGCATGATCCTAAGTATACTGAAATGCCTAATGCAACACATGCAAAAATGCAAACTATAGCAGGCTCGGCTATTCTAAACATGGCATATGGAATGTTACAACTAAGACGTATTCAATTTGGAATTGAAATACAAATGCAGTTTGTATGATGCGCCGAGCCCGGTGCATGCAAAACAGATGAATGATGCAAACATGCTGTCATACTGTATGCTAATTGAAATATGCCCTATATCTAACCATTGTAAGCAGGTAAATAAAAGGGAGAAAGACGTGGGGTTGGAAGACATACATCACACTCACCCACACTTATTACAATTATGCCCTCGCGTAGAGGGTCCAAATAAATATACAGTCCGAATAAAAGAATATTACAGTCCAAAATAATACAGATTCCTAATTAATTAACAAATTAACTAAGAAAACTGTAAAACTGGCATGCAAGCCAGGGGCTGCCTTGATTCTGATGAATGATGCATGCCGGGCTGCTTTGGCGCTGAAATCCACTAGGATGCCCCAATTAACCTCTGTTTTGCAATGTTTCTCGAAAAGCGCGCCAAGCTTCGGAAGACCGCTGGTTCTGGATATGCTGCAACAGAGAGTAGGAAAGGGGCATAGTAATGCATTTCACAAATATATGCATGTCTCGATCCTCGTGCCACCAATCACGCATCTCGATGCATGATGGCTGAGGAGTCGGATTGCACAACTCAATATAGGATGAATGCGTATGAATGCTACAACAAAACCTAACTCTATCATGGGTAATCCGGAGTGTCGGTGACTTGGGAATTGGGACCCGTTCCGTCACTCGGGGTGCGAAACGTGCCTCGTTTCCCGTGCCCGGGCTAACTCCTATTCCGAACACGATGCAATATGCATGAAATGCAGCTAATATACAATCCTAACATACACAATGCTATGAAAATGAGATGCCTCGAAATGCGTGCACGCGGGCACGCAAACCGAGGCAATGATCCTAAGGCATGAAATGGCAATACGCAATGCAAATTGGACTTACACTAACACGAGTGGACCTCAGCCACACTCACATAAGAGGCCGTGAGATGAAAAAGAGATGCCTCGAAATGCGTGAACACGAGTACGCAAAACGAGAAAATGGCATACGCAATGCCGTATGGGCTTACACCAACACGAGTGAACCTCAGTCACACTCACATAGGAGGCCGTCGGATAAAAGTGAAGTGCCTCGAAATACGTGCACACGGGCACGCAAACCGAGGCAATGGCATACACGATGCAATGAGACTAAAATGGCATACAGAATGCAAAGTGGACTTACACTGACATGAGTGGACCTCGGCCACACTCACATAAGAGGCCGTCGGATAAAAGTGAAGTGCCTCGAAATGCGTGCACACGGGCACGCAAACCGAGGCAATGGCATACGGAATGCAATGATGCTAAAATGACATAAAGAATGCAAAATGGACTTACACTAACATGAGTGAGCCTCAGCCACACTCACATAAGAGGCCGATGGATGAAAATGAAGTGCCTCGAAATGCGTGCACACGGGCACGCAAACCGAGGCAATGGCCCTAAGGCATGAAATGGCATGGAAATGATATGCAAACATGCAAATGAATTTCAGCACTCACAAATGATGCAAAACAGTCCCGAAAGGTGGGGAAATGACACCAAATGCACGGAATGGTCCCGAAATGCGATATTAAGCACCCGAAATGGCCTACAGCTATACTAAACATGCATGATTGGTACATGACATGCAAAACAGTAGCAAGGCAGCCCCAAAATAGCATTTTCTAGTCTAAAAAATGGCCAAACAGCAAGCATAGATAGGGCAACAATGGCATACAAAAAATGGCTCCGCAAGAGGGGTATTGAAGCAAGTGATACATGAGATGCCCAAATGGAAAAATACCCTTCTACAACACTGATGAGGGACTAAAAATATGAACATTTACAGTAGATGACATCGCCCAAATCAGTATGCAAACATGCTAAAAATGTCATGCAAGAACTAGGATACATAAGGCTATAACATGAGGTACCCCAAACATTCATCAAACCAGCAAAGACCCTTAATGAAATATGTCAAGAAGATCAAAATATGACTCTTTCCAGCTCTGATGATGGCCGAAAACAGAAGCTAGATAAGCTTAAAAAAGCATGCAAAAATGGGGGTCAAAGAGGGGTATAATGACAAGTATAACATGGAGACCCCCAACAAGGTTGATCCCTTCTACAATGTTGTAGAGGGACACAAGATAAGCCTACTCACAGTTCATGACATGCTCCGAAACAGACTACATGTAGGCCAAACAAATCATGCAAATTTACGGTAAATTGGAGGAATTGTGAAGCAAGTGCAAGATAGGGGGCCTAAATAGGGTTGAGCCCTTCTTCAATGTTGAATAGGGGCTCAAAATAGGCCCACTTACAGTTTACATTATGCTCGAAAACAGATCACTCATAGGCTAGAAATTTCATGCAAAATATTGTCATACAAGAGGATATTGAAACAAGTGTCAAAAATAAGCTTCAAACTGTAATAAGCCCTTAATGAAACATGGAATATAGCTCAAAAAAATGACATTTTCTGTTTTGGTCGGAGCTCAAAACAGCAAGTAAAGAGGTTAAAAAAATGAGGCAAAAATGAACTAGAAAGAGGGAGAAGAGTGCTCACCCTTGAAGACCCAACCTTTGCTGCCTCTAAGACTGAAAAATGTTGCCTCTTAGCTGCTGGAAAGCCACTCCTATCTTCCGGAATGGAGTAGTGGTGGTGGTGCTTGGTGGTGGTGAAGAAATGGGTGTAGGAACTTGGAGTTTTAAGGTTAGAATATAGAGAGAGAGAGATTGTATGGAGGAGCTCCCAAATAAGATTTTTTTGTAACCCTTAAACCAGCTGGGGAGGGGCTGTATATATAGGCAAATGAGGTGAAAAAGAGGGGGGAAAAAAGGGGGGGAATTTCGGATTCAAAATTCCCCCCAAAAAGGCCAAAAGGGTGAGGTAAAGGGGTAAGTGATAGCTGCGGGTCCCAAATGGCCGAGAGCCCTTTAACAAAGTTGAAGAGGGGCTCAAAATAAGACACTTTTTAGTTTACGACCAAGTCCAACACAGCCCACAAGTATGCCTAAAGTACCGTGCAAGAAAAGGGGAAAAACGAGGGGTAAAGAAGCAAGTGGTATATGGAGATGTCAAACAACAAAAGGTCCTTAATAAAACATGAAAAGGACCTCAAAATATGACTATCTCAAGTTCGGGTCGGAGCCCAAAAATGTAGAATGAAGGTTCGGGAGCCGAAACACGCAGTTCGGGGCCCCGAAAGTGGGCTGTTAGGCACCGGGAGTGGTGTTCGACCACGAAGTTGGTCTCTCGAACCCCAGTGTCCCTCGAAAGGGAGTAAATAGGATGCATGCCAAAAATCGGGGCAATCGGAGATGGTTAGGCGGTCCCGAACCGAGGCACACGGCCTGACGGCTCCGAAAAACCGGGAACTGGGCTCCAAAATGGGAAAAATGGCCCACGACCACGAAACGTAGCCTACGGCCACTGAGAGATGATCTACTAGACCTCTCCCTCCCTTTGGGAAGGGAAAACAAAGAAAACGGAGCCTGGTTCGCAAACCGAGGCAAAGCACAAAAGAGTCCGAAAGTCCGGAGGCAAGGCTCGTAGCCGGGACTCCGCAACCTCAGAACGAGCACAATATGCAACATCACCAAGCGCTCAATTGATGACGTCTGAGTCTTAAGGTCGGTCAAAAATGGGGTGTCTACACCCATCGATTTTGAAATCTGAACACACAGCTCAAATACTTGATGTTGAACACACAGCTCGATTTTTGAGATGAACACACAGCCCATATTTTGAAATCTGAACACACAGCCCAAATACTTGATGTTGAACACACAGCTCGAATTTTGAGATGAACACACAACACACACTTTGTAGAAGGTTGAACACGCAGCCCAAACTTCAATGTCGAACACACAGCTTGTTGTTGAGGTGAACACACGGCACACACTGATTGATAATTGAACACGCAGCCCAAACTTTGATGTCGAACACACAGCTTGTTGTTGAGGTGAACACACAGCACACACTGATTGATAATTGAACACGCAGCCCAAACCTTGAGATGGACACACACAGCCCGTTGATTGAAATCTGAACACACAGCTCAAATATTTGATGTTGAACACACAGCTCGGACTTTGAGATGAACACACAGCTCACACTGATTGAAATCTGAACACACAGCTCAAATATTTGATGTTGAACACACAGCTCGGACTTTGAGATGAACACACAGCTCACACTGATTGAAATCTGAACACACAGCTCAAATACTTGATGTTGAACACACAGCTCAAACCTTGAGGTGAACACGCAACACACACTTGTTGAGAGTTGAATACGCAGCCCAAACTTTGAGATGAACACACAGCCCATACTTTGAATTTTTTGAACACACAGCTCCAATACTTGATGTTGAACACACAGCTCGAACTTTGAGGTGAACACGCGGCACACACGCTTTGTAGAATTGAACACGCAGCCCAAACTTTGAGATGAACACACGGCTCATACTTTGAATTTTCTGAACACGCAGCCCAGATATTGATTGTGGACACAGAGCACACACTTGTCGAGAAATGAACACGCAGCCCAAACTTTGAGATGAACACGCAGCCCATACTTTGAATTTTCTGAACACACAGCTCATTGTTGAATTTTCTGAACACGCAGCCCGGATTCCGTATCTGATTTGATTTTGCACACAGCTCATATATTTCATTTGCACGCAGCTTATACATTTCATTCTGAAACTGAATACACGTGTTCATCCTGAATGCAGGTGACTGCTCGTACTACGCGAGGATACGGCTCTGTCGCAGCGAGGGAGTGGTATGCCGAGCTCCCGGGGGCTGTTCGGGATCTGGTTGACGTAGCAGGGTTCGGGCCCTTTTGCACCGGGATATCTCGCTGTCCTGCCAGTAGGACGCTGATGGGTGCTTTGGTAGAGAGATGGTGGGACACCACCAACTCTTTCCATTTTTCTGCCACCGGGGATATGACTATGACCCCGCGTGACTTTGCCGTATTGACGGGCCTCGATGTGGGAGGTTGGGCCATCCCATACGACGAGGACATGGGCGAGTGGGAGGCCGCCTGGATATATCTATTGGGAGCTCGCCCACCAGTTGATAGATCTTCGGGCAGAGTTCGGTATACCTAGTTTTCTTCATATTTCAGAGAGAGAGTGCCCGAGACTCCTGAGGAGGTAGCTCAGTACACCCGAGGATTTTTGATGTTCCTCTTCGGCACCACTCTGTTTGCCGATAAGGGGAATACTGTTGGGCTCTACCTGCTGAGTGCCCTAGTAGACCTATCACAGGTCAGTCGATATGACTGGGGTGGCGCCAGCCTGGCTACTTTATATTGCTATATGAGTCCGACCTCCCGCGGACGGGGGAACATGGTTGGCGGTTATTGGAGGGCTTGGGAGGTACTTTCTGTCCTCTTGATTTACATTTCTGCTTCTCATTATTTGTACATTGCACACATGGCGCACTTTACATTATGTATCTTGCACTTTGCTCTCAGCATTTCGTATTTACATTCTGCACTCAGCATTCTGTATTCTGATGGCTATTGCTCTATTTTCTACAGCTATGGGTCTAGGCGTACTTCCCGACATTAGCCCAGAGCTTGAGGTGGCGGTCCCTCTCACGACCCCGTATTCACTTGTGTTTGAGGGCCCGTACCGGCCGAGACCTCGGGAGTCTTTTCTCTACCTACGGCAGTATTTCGATACAGTGCGGACGTCCGAGGTATTTCAGAACTCTCAGTTCTTCATGCCTCCACTCTTTGATTTATCTTGCATATTCACAATTTCTGGCCAGCTTATGCATTGGTTATCCGCAGATTACATGGCAACCCTGGGCGCCTTTAGGCGGAGATCTCCGATTTCGGTTTGCTGGAGCATGGGGTGCCTCCCGGTATAGGGTCTTGTTCGAGGGGCCAGTTGGTAGGGCCTGGTTCTTGGGGGATCGCTTTTTGCGTCAGGTATGGGGTTACCCCACTCAGGATCCTCCCTCAGCACCCCCAGGCAACATGCGGACTGCTGATAGGCTCCCTCCTCAGGGTGTCGTCGATGCCCTGTTGGGTACTGATGCATTTCTTTATCTTGAGGAGGGGGATTATGCTACTTATCATCACACATACTTGATGCCTCCATTGATGGGAGTCCGTACTCCGACGAGGATGTCTGCTGGTGTGCCCTCATCGAGTCGAGCTCGGACTACAGATATCCCCTCCACCAGTAGGGCTGGTACATCTAGAGGTGGGGGTGGATTGGTTCCCCCGATTCCTCCGACTCATCATCATCCTCGATGGCCAAATATGCCGACTGAGTTGATGGGGTGGCAATATGGGACTACCTCCCCGATTCCGATTCCGATAGAGCCTCCGATGCCTGGCCACCGATATGTCAGTGACCCTGACTCACCACCGGTATGTTCCACTGTTTTCCGTTTATCACATAGATACTTTGGCATTTGTTTATTCATTGATGACTTGAGCTCGTATCTGCAGCCACCCTGGGAGTACATGGACGAGGTGCTTGAAATGGTAGCCTCACTTGAGGGCATGGTCCTGCGGAGGGAGGCACAGTTGTCCATCATGGGGGTCTAGGTACTTTTTAGTTTTCTTGCATTTATCATACTTCTGATGACATGCTGTTCTTGAACATCTTACTGCATTGATAGGCTGCCTGTGTAGAGCACATCTGACACACACCACATTCATGCACTATACCTGCATACATCCACTCTGTGTAGTTTGCTTGCATCTGCATCTGATATACATGTTTTGGATGATGTACTCAAGAAGTGACGGGAGTGAATGTCAAAGCCCAGAGACGACCCATTTTTGACAAGGCCGAAGACTTAGACAAACATACGAGACGAACAGGAAGATGTGCCCGCAGGCATGCCCGAAGGTGGGGGGGCAAAATGCAAAACGATATGCACAAAGCCGGATGTAACTCAATGATCATGTGAAGCAGCAAGCTGTAATGAGGCAAATATTCACAATAGATGCAACCGTTTTAAGCAAGAATGCAAGGCAATACTACATTTCATGTAGTTAAGAATGTGGAGAATTGTCGAATTCTCGCCATGTCTCACACGGAGAAGATACAATACCTGCGCGATTCATCTGGTCGCACCAGCCTCAATTGAGCCGTACATACAATATCGTGCCTGTAAAAGAAAGAAACTCAACAAGCACAACATATTTAACAACATATGTTCAATGTGATATCGAGTGCAGACAAACGTGGTGTCGATGGGTGAGTGCATCGCAATGCGAGAAGAAACGCGTGTGACAATGCGAATTTAAGCATGGAGGCATGATAATATTGAGGAAACGTTCATAACAATGCAAGTATACGCATGAGAATGCAAGTGATGTACATAAGTGTAAACTAGAATGCACATTTGTCTCAAAACAACGAGCAAAGAAATGCGCGTTTCGGCGAGGGCGACTCGATCGCGGCCTCCGATTCACCTCTCGGAGGGGTCACAACATGTTCAAAAAAAGGATACACTTTGCTCTCGGCGAGTAATGATGAAACACACATTGAAAATTGGAGTTGAAGTCCCGGCGGAGCGATTTCGCGACGGGAAGTGCACTTCTCTTGTACTTTTTTAGGTCCCGGGGACTCTAATCATCACCAAAATTTGCAGAGACCTTGGAGGCCACATGGGGGACACCACCGGCCAATTTTATTCCCAGAGGGAGGCTGCCGGCCATGTTTTTGGGAGAGGGGTGGCCGGCCTGCCAGAAAAGGTGGCCGGCCGGCCACCTAGGCCAAATCCGGGGCAGTTTGGTCTTTTCACCTTCTTTTCTTTAAATGTGCTTATCCAAAGCACTTTTCCTCACAAGTGCAGCTCTGAAATTGCTCTCTCCTCCTTCCCAAACCATTTTCTCTCTCAGATCTGCGCTCTATACGCGTTTTCCAACGCCCCATGCAAGTTGTTTTCGCGAAAACTTTCAGTTCTCTTCACTTTGAACCGATTAAAATTTGATTTCGGGGCTTCTTTTCGCATTTTCACCACTTGAGGTAAGTTTGTCTCAACATTTGGAAGATTTTCTCGGGGGTTGACTTTTGTTGACTTTTTCATTTCCCGAGAGTTGACTTTTGTTGACTTTTTCCAATATTGGCTCATTTTGCTAATTTTTGCTCCTTTTTGCAGATTTTTCGAGATGGCTGGTCATTTCCCTCATGGCGGAGGTCCTCCAGGCGCCGGGGGTGACCCGGACATCATGTCCTTGTCCCCGAGAGTTCGGTCGTTCATCCCTGAGAGGTACGCCCCTCAAATACACATCCTCCCACAGGCAGTTTTTTATTATTTCACCGATTTTGATGACCGAGCGCCTGTGGATCTACTACTGCGGGAGCCAGAGTCTCACCTCTCTCATGAGGCACGAGAGGTATTTACTTCACTTTTACATTTTCCGTAACGTACTCTGCATTTTCCGCGCATTTCGTGCTTTTGCTATGTTCATCTGCTCACTCAAGGACACAGCTTGTTTTGAATGTTTAGTCCATAGCACCGTATCCCATTGGCATCTTGAACGCACAGTTCAAACACTCTGACTTTCTGAACATACGGCCCGTTTATTGTGAACACACAGCACACACTTGTTGAGAATTGAACACACAGCCCAATAATTTTGAAATCTGAACATACAGCTCAGTTGCTTAACGTTGAACACATAGCACACACCTTGAGGTGAACACACAGCCCACTGATTTTAAAATCTTGAACACACGGCTCAAATACTCGATGATGAACACACAACACACACTTTAAGGTGAACACACAGCCCAAACACTTAAATTCTGAACACACGGCTCATTGTTGAGGTGAACACGCAGCACACACTAATTGAGAGTTGAACACGCAGCCCAAACTTTGAGATGAACACATGGCCCACACTTTGTAGAAGGCTGAACACGCAGCCCAAACACTTGAATTCTGAACACACGGCTCATACTTTGAATTTTCTGAACACACAGCCCAGATATTGATTGTGGACACACAGCACACACTTGTTGAGAATTGAACACGCAGCCCAAACTTTGAGATGAACACACAGCCCATACTTTGAATTTTCTGAACACACAGCTCAAATACTTGATGTTGAACACACAGCTCGAACTTTGAGGTGAACACGCGGCACACACGCTTTGTAGAATCGAACACGCAGCCCAAACTTTGAGATGAACACACGGCTCATACTTTGAATTTTCTGAACACGCAGCCCAGATATTGATTGTGGACACAGAGCACACACTTGTCGAGAATTGAACACGCAGCCCAAACTTTGAGATGAACACACAACCCATACTTTGAATTTTCTGAACACACAGCTCATTGTTGAGGTGAACACGCAGCACACACTGATTGAGAGTTGAACACGCAACCTAAACTTAAATTCTGAACACACGGCTCATTGTTGAATTTTCTGAACATGCAGCTTGGATTCCGTATCTGATTTGATTTTGCACACAGCTCATACATTTCATTTGCACGCAGCTTGTTCATTTCATTTGCACGCAGCTTATACATTTCATTCTGAAACTGAATACATGTGTTCATCCTGAATGGAGGTGACTGCTCGTACTACGCGAGGATACGCCTCTGTCACAGCGAGGGAGTGGTATGCCGAGCTCCTGGGGGCTGTTCGGGATCTGGTTGATGTAGCAGGGTTCGGGCCCTTTTGCACCGGGATATCTCGCTGTCCTGCCAGTAGGACGCTGATGGGTGCTTTGGTAGAGAGATGGTGGGACACCACCAACTCTTTCCATTTTTCTGCCATCGGGGATATGACTATGACCCCGCTTGACTTTGCTGTATTGATGGGCCTCGATGTGGGAGGTTGGGCCATCCCATACGACGAGGACATGGGCGAGTGAGAGGCTGCCTGGATATATCTATTGGGAGCTTGCCCACTAGTTGATAGATCTTCGGGCAGAGTTCGGTATACCTGGTTTCTTCATATTTCAGAGAGAGAGTGCCCGAGACTCCTGAGGAGGTAGCTCAGTACACCCGAGGATTTTTGATGTTCCTCTTCGGCACCACTCTGTTTGCCGATAGGGGGAATACTGTTGGGCTATACCTGCTGAGTGCCCTAGAAGACAGGTCAGTCAATATGACTGGGGTGGCGCCAGCCTGGCTACTTTATATTGCTATATGAGTGCGACCTCCCGCGGACGGGGGAACATGGTTGGGGGTTATTGGAGGGCCTAGGAGGTACTTTCTGTCCTCTTGATTTACATTTCTGCTTCTCATTATTTGTACATTGCACACATGGCGCCCTTTACATTTTGTATCTTGCACTTTGCTCTCAGCATTTTGTATTCGCATTCTGCACTCGGCATTCTGTATTCTAATGGCTATTGCTCTGTTTTCCACAGCTATGGGTTTACGCATACTTCCCGACGCTAGCCCCAGAGCTTGAGGTGGCGGTCCCTCTCACGACCCCGTATTCACTTGTGTTTGAGGGCCCGTACCGGCCGAGACCTCGGGAGTCTTTTCTCTACCTGCGGCAGTATTTCGATACAGTGCGGACGTCCGAGGTATTTCAGAACTCTCAGTTCTTCATGCCTCCACTCTTTGATTTATCTTGCATATTCACAATTTCTGGCCAGCTTATGCATTGGTTATCCGCAGATTACATGGCAGCCCTGGGCGCCTTTAGGCGGAGATCTCCGATTTCGGTTTGCTGGAGCATGGGGCGCCTCCCGGTATAGGGTCTTGTTCGAGGGGCCAGTTGGTAGGGCCTGGTTCTTGGGGGATCGCTTTTTGCGTCAGGTATGGGGTTACCCCACTCAGGATCCTCCCTCAGCACCCCCAGGCGACATGCGGACTGCTGATAGGCTCCCTCCTCAGGGTGTCGTCGACGCCCTGTTGGGTACTGATGCATTTCTTCATCTTGAGGAGAGGGATTATGCTACTTATCGTCACACATACTTGATGCCTCCATTGATGGGAGTCCGTACTCCGATGAGGATGTCTGCTGGTGTGCCCTCATCGAGTCGAGCTCGGACTACAGATATCCCCTCCACCAGTAGGGCTGGTACATCTAGAGGTGGGGGTGGATTGGTTCCCTCGATTCCTCCGACTCATCATCATCGTCGATGGCCAGATATGCCGACTGAGTTGATAGGGTGGCAATATGGGACTACCTCCCCGATTCCGATTCTGATAGAGCCTCCGATGCCTGGCCACCGATATGTCAGTGACCCTGGCTCACCACTGGTATGTTCCACTGTTTTCCGTTTATCACACAGATACTTTGGCATTTGTTTATTCATTGATGACTTGAGCTCATATCTGCAGCCACCCCGGGAGTACATGGATGAGGTGCTTGAGATGGTAGCCTCACTTAAGGGCATGGTCCTGCGGAGGGAGGCACAGTTGTCCATCATGGGGGTGCAGGTACTTTTTAGTTTTCTTGCATTTATCATACTTTTGATGACATGCTGTTCTTGAACATCTTACTGCATTGATAGGCTGCCTGTGTAGAGCACATCTGACACACACCACGTTCATGCACTATACCTGCATATATCCACTATGTGTAGTTTGCTTGCATCTGCATCTGATATACATGTTTTGGCTGATGTACTCAAACTACATTCTTCATTTTCAGATGCCTCCGGTATATGCTCAGTCACAGGCCGGGCCATCCAGGTCTTCCCGAGGGGCTGGGCCATCTAGGCCTTCTCGAGGAGTTGGGAGAGGGGAGTCGTCTCACAGACGAAGCAGACGCAGGGCGCACATCATAGAGGAGGGGCCCAGCGAGGAGGAGGAGGCTGCAGATCCCCAGTCAGAGACATCTACTGATAGAGAGGGTGGTTCCGACCCTGGTTCCGGGAGTGGAGGTGAGGCCGAGGAGGATCCCGAGAATGGTAGCTCCGATTCAGACGATGATGGTGCAGGGGCTGTTCCGCAGAAGAGGACGAAGAGAGCCTCTTATTCCTGCTCCTGAGAGCATTGATGCATTTGTTTCCTACTTTATTTACCTTTTTACTAGTAGTTGTAGCACATTGTACATTGTTAGACAGTTTTATTTTCTGCAAAACTTGTACCCTTGTTGTAAAAAGTGTTGTAACAAAGGAAGCATAATGGGATGAAACAGTTTTCGAAAAAGTGTTGCATTTTATGTTCTCAGCATCGCATCGCATCATTTTGCACAAAAATGAGATTGAACGGAAATGTGCATTGTGTATTTACCAGGTCAGGTAGTGAACCGACACAACAAACTAAACAACTTAACTCACCAAGAAATAACAGAATCTTAGCAAGTTTACAACTCGATAAGCAAAACAAAACAAAATTGATAAGTAAAGAGTAACAACTCAAATACACAAAACTTGACAACTCGATAAACAAAACTCGATAAACAAAACAACTCGACCAACAAAACGACAACTCGATAAGCAAAACAACAACTCGATAAGCAAGACTAAACAACAACTCAATAAACAAAGTGTATTTCGGACGATCTGGGTGACGGAACGCATCCGAAACTGAGGGAAATTGAGGCCTCCGACACTCCCGATGCATGAAAATGCTAGGAACTTCCTTCCAGAGGGTAAAACAGGGCCAAAGACCCAATTTGCAGCATGGCCGGCCACCTTTGGGAACTGGCCGGCCAGCTTTTTGCATTGGAGAGGAGAGGGGTGGCCGGCCTGCCAGAAAAGGTGGCCGGCCGGCCACCTAGCCCAGCAACCACCAAATTTTTGACACGTGTCCCCCGAATAGTGCCTTATCCTCTTTAAAAGCTCTAGCCTCGTGGTTGATTCATTTCATCTCAGTTTTGCACCAAAATGGAGGTGTTTCTCGTCGAAAATCTCACAGCTTGGATCGCTTCTTTAGATGGCTCGGAAAAGTTGAACTTCCGGGGTTTCGGCTTGAATGCACTATTCACGCTGAGCCGTACTCCGCTGCACCTTCCCTTTCTTCATGCCGCGGCGAGGTTTTGGAACCCAGTGACACATGTTTTTAGCTTCGGCGGGCAAGAGGTATGTCCAACTTTCGAAGATTTTCAAGTTTTGATAGAATCTGAACGTTATGAAGAGATTTTGCCTCAGCTTCGCTTTGGCCACGCCCAAGCTTTAGGGCGGATGTGTGGGCTCACCATGCATGATGCTCGGTCTCTGATCTGCAACGGGGAACTGGACATCCTGGGTTTGATTCATCGCTTTTCTGATGCTGGTGACCGTGGCAACCATTATTGGCAAGGTTTTCGGCAACACGCCCTTTGCATGTGTATGCTATCTCACTTTTTGCTCGCCCCGGGCTTTGGTGGATCTAGCATTCGTCTGATTGAAGTTGCTCAAGGCTTGAAAGAAGGAAAGAGCTGCATTGCTATGACATTGGCCGAGACGCTGATGGGCTTGGATGCTTTCTATCGCCGGGAGACGACCAGATTTGCAGGGACTCCACTACTACTGCAGGTAATGTTTCCCACCCAATCTCATATATATATGGCTCACATCACTCGGCCCTCAGGCTCGGTTTTTCTCAAAAAACCCTTCCCTTACTTTTCTCTCATCTTACGTCTCTCTATTCTTTATTCTCTCATTTTTCATCCCTCCCCAGGTATGGTTGATGGATAAACTGCAGGTTGTGGACTCTTGCCCAGCCTACTCAGCTCGCGGCTACTTCTTTCGTCAACGCCTAGTCGATGCCTCTGACGAAGGGTGGTGGTTCGACTGGATGTGCAATTTGTCTGCAGATCGCATTGCTTGGCGCTGTTCTTGGCTCAATCTCCTGGCAATGAGCTATAGCATGTCCCGGCTAATCGGGATCCAGTTGATTGGTCTGACCCACTGTGTGTTCTACTTTCCGTTCCGATTCCAACGCCAGTTTGGTCATGATCAGACTTGCCCGCCAGAGGGGATAGAGTACTCGGTTGCATTCCCGGTCCGAGGCGCACAGCTTGCCCGGTATGCCACGGCATGGAGGACTAGAGAGCTCCTGGCCCCCGCTCCCATTTTCAGTTGCACTTTGTCTGACGAGTGCTTGGATTGGCTCAATGAAGAAGCACAGATTGGGCCCAGCTTGGCATCAGAGGCTTCTACTAGCTCTGGGAGGGGGCGCAGGGACACTTGACTTACCTACGACCCGGATTTATTGCTTTACTAGTACTTTCAAGTTTTCTTCATGAATGTAATAAAAAGCAACTTCAATTTGTATGCAAGAGCAGGAGAACTCTGTTTTGAAATTAATGAAATTGAAGGTTGTGGGTACTGAAAATTTTCCGCTTTGGTCCAAAAATGGTCTTAGTTGTAAAAAGATTAATTTGAACAAAGTCAACTTTTATTAAAACTTTTCAAAACCATTTTCGGTATGGATCAGAACTGGACACGCCTGAGATCTGTCACTGAGATGCACAACCCCGAATTCCAGCAACTGGAAAGTTGCCCCTAGTTTGCATAGCACCGCGGCACTGCACAGCAACAGAAAGTTGCCCTTAGTCTGAAAAGCACTGCACCGAAGATCACGATGAATGCTGATGGACAGAGATGGCCGAGATGATCAAATGGACAAAGTTGATCGGGGAAAATGTTTATGGCTGAACTTCAGGATGAAGTTGCCTACGTATCCCAAAGATGGGAATCAAGCCTTACGTAGTTCAGGCTTGGGTTCACTCGGGTATTTTCACTCTCCTTTTACGCTCTAACTTTTGCCAAGGCCGCCCTTTGCGGGTTTTCAACCTTGAGAGCTTAGTTTTTATAATTTCAAATTTTTTGTGCTCTGAGTTTTGCCTAGGTCGCCCTTTCGGGTTTTCGGCCTAGCGAGCCTCTCAAGGGCAATATTTATTCAACTTGTCTATATTGATCGGCTGTGAAAACTCTAAGCCATCTAGATCCATCAGAACCACAACTCCACCTGACCAGACAGACTTAATAATGTAGGGACCAGTCCAATTGGGTCTGAACTTGCCCCTTGGGTCGTGGATGGGAGCTCGGTTGTCCTTGAGCACCAAATCTCCTTCCTTTAGATTCCTGGACTTAACTTTCTTGTTGAAAGCCCGGGCAATTCTGCGCTAATAACCTTGAACATGGTACAGTGCTTTTAGTCTTCTCTCATCAAAGAGCATGAGTTCCTCAAATCTGCTCTGCTGCCAATCTGCCTCGGCTATTTGACACTCAGTCAATACTCGCAAAGACGGAACCTCAATTTCGATAGGTAGAACGGCCTCCATCCCATAAACCAATGAATACGGATTCGCCCCAATAGAAGTTCTGATTGAAGTCCGGTAGCCCCACAGAGCAAACGGCAGCTTATCTGGCCAGTCCTGGTAGGTTTCCACCATCTTCTGCAATATGTGTTTGATATTCTTGTTGGCGGCCTCAACCGCTCCATTGGTTTGCGGTCGATAGGTAGATGACTTATGAAAAGCCACATTGTATTTTTCCAACAAGTCAATTACTTCCTTCTTGAAGTGGGAACCGTTATCTGAAATTATCTCGTTTGGGACCCCGTAGCGACAGATGATGTTGTTTCTGATAAACTTCGCAACATGTGAAGCCTTCAACACCGCATAGGATTGGGCCTCGACCCACTTTGTAAAATAATCTATCGCGACCAGGATGAACTCATGCCCATTCGACCCCTTTGGAGTGACAGCCCCGATCACATCAATTCCCCAGACTTAAAATGGCCAAGGCAAAGTCATATTGTATAGCTTTGACGGCAGAATGTTCATGTGGTTTGCATGAATTTGACACTTGTGGCATCGCCGGACAAAACCGATACAATCCTCTTCCATGGTGGACCAGTAGTAACCCTGTCTGAGGATCTTCCGTGCTAGCATTACTCCATTCATGTGTGCACCGCATTCCCCTCCATGGATGGCTTCCATTAGACGCTTCGACTTTTCGGCATCGACACACAGCTTATGCATTCCCAGATGACTTCTCTTATATAGCTTTCCCCCACAGATGATGAACTGAACAGCCATTCTTCTGATTGCCCTTTTATCCTTGGCATTTACCCCTGGCGGGTACGCTTCCTTCTCCAGAAAGTTCCAAATGTCATGGTACCAGGGGTTTTCGTCCTGAACTTCATCTATAGCAGCAATCGACTCGTAGGCTGGCGCAAATTTCTGGTTAATGATGACTGGACGCATCCGGACTCCGAATGGGATGTCTATCATGGAAGATAGGGTTGCTAAAGAATCTGCGAACCTGTTGTTCTCTCTTAGTAGATGAGCAAAGTTTAGCTTCTCAAACCGAGGAATTAACAAGTGCAAGGTCTGGTGATACATCATCATCTTTTCTTCTTTGACTTTCCAGTCTCCTTTTGCTTGAGACACAACAAGGTTCGAGTCCCCAATGACGTCCAACCGTCTTGCCCCTAGTTCCAAGGCTGCTTCCAGACCGGCGATGCACGCCTCATATTCTGCTTCGTTGTTTGAGACTTTGAACCGGAGTTTGAAGGCCAGAGGGATACGGGATTTGTCGGGTGCTATCAGCAACACTCCTATCCCATACCCGTACTGATTTGACGCTCCGTCAAAGTACATCGTCCAAGTTTCATCGGCGATGTGCAAAATGGCCTCATCTGGGAATAAGTACTCGACTGCTTCACTCCCTTCCACTGGATGGTTGGCTAAGAATTCTGCTACTGCTCTTCCTTTGACTGACTTGCGCGTTACATACTTCAGATCAAATTCGGAGAGCAACAGCAACCAACGAGCTAGCCTACCCGTAAATGCTGGTTTCTCGAAAAGATATTTGATGGGATCGAGTCGTGAAACCAACATTACGGAGTGAGCCAACAGGTAGTGCCGCAGCTTCCTGGTTGCCCATACCAAAGCTAAGCAAGCCTTCTCCAACGGTGTATAGCGAGTCTCATACTCCAGCATCATCTTGCTCAGATAGTAGATGGCTCTTTCCACTTTGTCTTCAGATTCTTGCGCGAGCATACAGCCCATTGTAGTCTCAGTCACTGAAAGGTATAATATCAACGGTCTCCCCGGCTCTGGCGGCGACAACACGGGCGGGTTTTGTAAGTATTCCTTGATCTGTTCAAAAGCAGCTTGGCATCGGCCGTCCCATTGGAATTTCTTGCCTTTCTTCAGGAGACCAAAAAGTGGTTCACAAGTCAAGGTTAATTTTGAGATAAACCACCTTATGAATTGCACTTTACCCAGAAAGCCTCGCACCTCCTTTTCAGTCCTTGGTGGTGGCATTTCTAAGATGGCCTTGATTTTGGAAGGGTCGACTTCGATGCCTCTCTGTGTAATCAGAAACCCCAGCATTTTTTCCGCTGTAACACCGAATGTACATTTCTGAGGATTCAGCCGCAACCGGAATTCTCTGATCCTTCGAAAGAACTTTTGCAAGGCGGTGTAGTGGCCCTCTCTATCTTTGGACTTGACAATCATGTCGTCCACGTACACCTCAACCTCCTTATGGATCATGTCATGCAATATTGTGGTCGCGGCCCATTGATAAGTAGCCCCAGCATTCTTCAGCCCAAACGGCATGACTCTATAGCAGTATGTCTCCCACGGGGTCGTGAATGCAGTCTTTTCCCGGTCTTTGGGTGCCATCACTATCTGGTAGTAGCCTGAGAAGCCATCTATAAACGAAAGCAACGCGTGCCCTGCTGTGAAATCCACCAACTCATCAATATGCGGTAAGGGAAAGTCGTCCTTCGGACTAGCTCTGTTCAAGTCCCTGAAATCCACGCATACTCAGATCCTGCCATCCTTCTTTGGCACCAGAACGATGTTGGCCAACCAAGTCGGGTATTCGGATACCAGCAGGAAGCTTGCGTCGATTTGCTTGGTGACCTCTTCCTTAATCTTGAGAGCCCAATCCGGGCGGATCCTCCTGAGTTTCTGCTTCACGGGTCGGGCCTCGGGGTCGAGAGGGATCCGGTGCTATACAATCTCAGGATCGATTCTAGGCATGTCTTCGTAGGACCACGCGAAAACATCTTTGAAATCTTTTAATAAAGCGACTAAGCGCTCGCGTTCCTCCGAAGACAACGTGGACCCGATCTGGACCAGCCGTGGGTCCTCCTCAGTACCAACATTCACGGTAGTGATTTCATCAACTAACGGTTTAACAAATCTTCCCTGCTCTTGTTCAATTAAGCGTTGCAAAACCGGAGGAATTTCGTCCTCGTCGTTTTCATCAAAATTTTGAAAGTTTGAGTTAATGCAATAAATCAAGGGCACAAAAAAGTACTCAGAAACCACAGCTACTTGATTCTCATTAAGCACATCCAAGTCGTCCGATTCCTCGGTTACAATAGACTCAAAAGAGAAAGAAAAAGACGACCTGGACAAGACTGCGGCATCCGGGTTATCATCCCCAGGATTACCAGACTCAGACTCAGTCGAGCTGGAACCTGATTTCGACTCACAAGACTCGGTGGAATCAGATTCTGGCTCACTACCTGACCCGGTGCTACTGGACAAAAATCCCTCTTCGTATTGCCAAGTGAGAGAGGGTGCGATAGATGCGTCCAAAATAGTTGCTGGTAGGCCCGCAGCCGTTTCATCCCCAATCATGGAAACCGAGAAGTTATCCCCCAAGCACTTTTGGTCTATCGGAGGATCTGAAAGTAGACATGCCAGTGCTACCCCCATTTCAATTTCAGCGCCTTTGGAGTCCACTGCCTTACACTGCTCAACCTCAGCTGATGGGTCTGTCTGCTCTTCGGCAACGTCATCCCCGGATAATTGCAGGTCGAAGAAGATCTCGAAACCTGGCACGCGCTTCTTCTCCGCGTTCAGCCATGGCTCTGGGAAGCCGCAGAACGGAAAGTCCTCCCCCTCCCGGACGAAGCGTCCGTTTAGGGTACCCTGAATGGGCCTGTGTATTAGCTCAAAAGGCTTCCCAGCCTGCTTTGCTCTGGCTCATCCAGCCATTTCCTTTCCCTTCCTTACCCAGTCCTCTTTGGTGGGCTGATAACCCAATCCAAAGGTATGAGGGTTGTGTGGCACTTCGGCCAATGCTGCGACGCCCTTCCGGCCACTCATTCCTAATCCCATCCCGGGGATGTGTTGTAGCTTGTTCATGAGGTATACAGATTGAGCACTGACATATACTCCCTCATTAATGGCCATGATATTCTGCACAACCCGAGCCTCAGCCAGAGTAAATCCTGATAAGAACACATCCTCCATGCCGTGCTCGATTTCCAAGATTGGTGTAAACACTTCTGGCGGTGGATGGATTGATGAATTCCCGAAAACAATGGCCACCCCCTTCTCGTGAGGGTACTTCAGCATTTGATGCAAAGTGGAAGAGACTGCCTTCATTTGGTGCAACCACGGCCGCCCCAAGAGTAGATTGAAGGTTGCGGGAACGTCTAAGACATGGAATTCAATGTTGTGTTGTCCTGGACCAACCTGGGTCTGAATTTTGACAGTCCCCATCACCTCCTTGCTGGTGTTATCATAGGCTCTGATCACTTGAGTGGTCGGCACGAAGTCCGCGGGCTTTAACCCGATTGCATATACTGTCCTTGACGGGCACACATTAATGGCGGATCCCGTGTCGATAAGAACCACTGGCACCCACTTGTCTCTACATTCCACAGAGATGTAAAGGGGTTTGTTATGATTTGCGCCCTCAGGCGGTAGTTCTTTGTCTGAAAAGGTTAACGTCGGGGAACCTCCTCCCAGAAAGACCAGTCCAACCAGTTGCTCTGGTATGGTATCTATAGAGAGTTTGGCCTTGTCCATAGCAGATAGGACAGCCTGTCTGTGCACTTGTGAAGCCATAAGCAGTCCCCAGATGGAGATGTCTGCTTGTATCTTCTTTAACTGTTTGAGCACAACCTCCTCTTCAAGCTGTTTCTCCTTCTGTTTCTCAGCTTCTTTATCCTTCCCAGATGCCTCTGGCTGGTCCAGGTGCGGGGGCTTGAAATACCGCCCGCTTCTCGTCATATGGTCGACCTCTCCGACATACCAGGTGTCGTCTGGCTGATGGTTTCCCCAATCTTCATCTGTGTGGGCAAGACATAAATCATCGTCCTCCCACCACATTCCGTCGGCCACCGACGGATACCTGTCTGGCTCCGGTATGTTTGTACTCTCAGTACCTTCAGCCCACATGCCCGTAGCATCTTCTGTCTTTGTGCACATAGCACTTTCGGTCCCCTCAAGGACTTTGGCTTTCCGGGTTCTCTCAGAATCCCAAATCTTTTCTTGTTCTGCCTGCGTTAGCGTAGTTTGTTGTTCAGCTTTCCCTGCATTCACACTGTCCCAGTTCCGAGCGAAATTCTTCGTACCGGCGCTCTCTGGCAATGTACTCTGACTTTCGGCCCTTCCGGCCACAACTGATACCTCCGCCCCTGCCAGGCCCTGTTCTAGTTGGAACTCTTCCACCACATCCGGTTGATCATCCAGCCATCCAGTGGCCTCTGCCGATTCCTCATAATCAAACCAGTTGACTGCCGCATCCCCTAATTCTTGGTCATCGTAAACCTGTAGGTTGGCAAAGCCCTCTTCCACGGCCGTCAAATCATCCGTCCCCCGCTCAAATCCATCCCCCCGGATCACACACAGCTCTGCCTTCTCTGGCAATTCTATACCTAGCTCAACCTGGCCTGCTAACAGAATGTACTCACTCGGATCATAGGCTCCCCTAGCAAAATTCCCAGACTGCTCAATCCCAGACTCAACAATTCCATTCACTTCTGAAATCTGCCCTGTCCCATCTTCGATGGTCACCACCGTTGGCTCGGGTTAGGTTGTGGAGATGTCCAACATGCACAAAGAGTTGGTGCAGTCAGGATGGAGCACCTCCGGCTTAGGTAGGTGGGATGGGGTGATATAGATACTAGGATCGTAAGACACGACCCCAGTTTGGATAAAGTTGATTCTGTTGGGAGGGGGAGCTTGGTTATGCGGTGGGAGAGGATTTGTTGTGACATTGGGTTTGTCGGGAGGCACAATCACCTGCTTGTCGATAAGATCCTGGATCTCGTGACGCAATCTAAAACAACGGTCAGTGTCGTGGCCGTGTTGTTGGTGATACGCGCAGTATTTTGCCGGGTCATGAGAGGGAGGGAGTGGATTTGGTAGTGGCCTCGGCTCTAGGGGCTTCAAATGCTTTTTCCTGATTAATACCCCCAGAGCTTTGGACAGGGGCATATATAGGGGTGTGAAGGTTCTTTGGCCTCTGGGTTGGTATTTGGTGGTCTACGTATTGCTTCCGGATGCACCGGAGAAAGGCATGGCTGCCATGGGTCTTGGAAGGGGAGGGGGAATGGTGGTGACCATGCTCACCTCTGAAGTTCTTGCAGTTGCAGCGCCACTTGGGCCGACATTGTTGTTACGGTTGAAAGTCCTCCTGGGTTGCTCCCTATCTTGGTTAATCAGACCTTGTTTCATTGCATCTTCAATTTGTACCCCCATCTCGTGTAGATCTGAAAAAGTGGGGAAGGGGAGTACAATCATCTTTTGCATCAGTTTTGGCTAGAGATTGCGCACAATCATCCTGATCTGATCTTTATCGGTGGGCCTTAAAGTCATCATCGAGGCCTTCGCCCTCCACCGGGTCACGAAATCCGAGAAACTTTCTTTGGGCTCCTGCCTTGTTGTTTTGAGATCATGAGTTGTAATATCAATTTAGGTGTTGTAAGAGTATTGCACAACAAAGGCCTCAGCCATTTCATCCCAACTCCGCTTGACATCATCCTCTAACTTCGTATACCAGATGGCGGCCACACCTGACAGGGTCTGGCCGAATAGTGAAAGCTTCTGGGGTCTGGTTAGGCCCATTGGCCATAGTATATCTGAGAATAGCCGGAGGTGGACCATGGGATCCCCAGACCCGTTGAAGCGATCGATCTGCAGCATTTTAAATCTATCCGGTAGCGTCACGGCCACATCGGTATATCCGTCCTCGATATCCGGAATAGCCTTTACCCCTTGGGATTTCTTAAAAAGCTTATCGAGCTTGCTCAATTTCAGTGCTGTAAGGTCTATTTCGAACTCGAAGGGAGAGTCCGGGTGGTTGATAGGCGTAGGCGCCTTGGACAGTTGCGGCGGAAGTGGGGGCGGAACCGGCCCCGTTGGAAGGTCTGTGTCCTCCTGAACGTTCTGGACATTTGGCAAGGTGTTCTGGGCATTTGGCAGGACATTCTGGGCAACTGGTGCCTGCTCGGGTAGCGTGACCCCTGGTGGGGGAGGAACTGGATGTGAGGCTAATGCTCCGGCTTGCTGCTGGAGTCTAGTGATGAGCTTAGCCTGCTGGGCCATGATTGTGGCCTGCTGTTTAGAGAACTCCGCCTGGCGGACAGCGTCCTCCTGCATTTGCTTCATACTCTCTTGGATTTGACGCATCATTTCCTCCATTCCGGCTACGCTCTGCTGATCCTGTTGACTGACTGGTATGTGTATTTCTATGGCAGATACTAAGACTTCAGCCCGACTGTTTACTGCTAGGGTAGACCACTGGTCTGGTAACCTCTGCTCAGACACACTGCGTTTTCTTGGCCTTCTTCTGACAACTGGGGGTAGAGAATGAAACACTGGCTGTCCGTTAACCAGATCCTCAGATCGATTGAGCCGACGACCTCCTGTCCAAAGTGCTTGGGGAATATCTGCTGGGTCGGAAGCAATTGTGCTAAAACTGTCCTAGCAAAAAGATAAATAAAGCAATAAAGACATAAATAACCAGATAAACGAACAGCATAACAGCTTAAAATAAATACACAACACACAGCTGGGCATAACAACACACGGTCGATAAGCTGAATACACACTGTCCTTAAACACTGATCACTATTCCTGAATCACTGTTCCCCAAGACTGAATCTGATACCCGCGGATAACTGATTCTCAAATACTGACTGATGCCCACAGGCCTGATGCCCAAACTCACAAACTGATACATGCATTTCCCTGTAGAGACGCACTCTAAAAGCACATAGCAGATAAGTGAGAGCCAAAACACCCCTATGTTGGGGTAGGGTTTTCCCTGTCCCATTTTGTCAGGAGCTAGGGTTTCACTGCGCACGCAGCGGTTTCAAACAACCTAAAATCGGGTAAGCAACCTGTCCTAGCTTGGAATGGTCACTATGGATTTCGATATGCACTAGGTCGAATGGTCAAAAGGGTGCCCCGGTAAAACCGGGGTTTGTGTTCCCATGCTGGCAGAGCCCACAACCGGTCAGCCTTATGGTCGTGCCTTGACAAGACAAGCCTCTGGCAAACCGTTCAGGAATAGCAGATGGCAAACACGGTGTCCTAGGCGCACCAATGCAAATGCAATGCAAAGAAACACATAAGTGTAGTCAAAACAAGATATCATGAGTTCGAGTCAAGCTCTCTAAATCCCCAGCGGAGTCGCCAGAAACTGTAGACCGCCCTTGGGCCTCACTACAGTTCAAGACTCAAATTTGTCACGGTTCTTAATCTGAACCAAAGAGTCCAAATCCGGCAAATCGTTTTGAGAAAGCAGATTTTTTTAGAAAGAAGTGCCAAACATGGACTGTTTTGCCAGATACAGAGTCGCCACCTAAATATTTTATTTTGGGAAATTTAGGAAACCCTGACTCGTTGCCTAAGGCCACGTGTCCGTCATCACCAAAGTTGCCTCGGCTCGAGAACTTGGGTACAATTGGGGAAGGTCACTTCGTGAGCACCCCCGCTCGCCCGATCAAAGATCGGCCTCTACTAACCATGATATCTAGTTTTGAAAACGTTATGCGTTCTTATTCCGGTTATTAGCCTAGATTTACTATGTGATGCGCACAACATACAAGTATAGACTGGATCGCCTGAATTGGAATAAAACATTTCATGTTTATTTTTGAAAGGGGTTTGCTACTCGCAAGTAGGCTTAAAATGCAGATTTTGCCACCCTCGGGTGGGCTTAGAAAACATGGTTTTGCCACTATCTAGTGGGCTTAAAACTCTCAGTCAATGCATTGTTCCAATCCAAATAACCCAACCTTCACCCACAGGCATTCATGCAGATATATCACATAAGCACATAGCCTCATGGTAAGCATGCTATCATGGCAGTCACTCACACACATGCAATGATGCTAAAGCATAAAAACTTACCGAGTACTCCAAGCCAAAACAGAAGCTGATTAGAAATCATGCATGATCCTAACTATACAGAAATGCCTAATGCAACACATGCAAAAATGCAGCTATAGCAGGCTCGGCTATTCTAAACATGGCATATGAGATGCAATAGCTAACAAGTATTTAACTTGAAATTAAAATACAAATGCAGTTAGTATGATGTGCCGAGCCCCGTGCATGCAAGACAGATGAATGAATGCAAACATGCTATCATACTGTATGCTAATTGTAACATGCCCTATTCTAACCATCATAAGCTGGTAAATAAAAGGGAGAAAGACGTGGGGTTGGAAGACATATATCACACGCACGCACACTTATTACAACATTGCCCTCGCTCGAAGGGTCCAAATAAATAATATACAGTCCCAAATAAATAGTTACAGTCCGAATAATTACAAAATCCTAATTAATTAACAAATTAATCTAGGAAAGCAATAAATTAGCATGCAAGCTAGGGACTGCCTCAACTCTGCTCCGGGTGATTAATGATGCATGTTCGGGTTGCCTTGCGCAGAAATCCATTGCGATGTCCCAATTAGCCTCTGTTTATGATTAAGCCCGGAATATTTTGGAAAGCTCTGAAAGGCTGTTGATTCTTGATTTGCTGCAACAGAGAGCAAGAAAGGGACATGGCAGTGTATTTTCACATATGTATGCTTGACTACTCTTCAGGGAGTGTAGTCCTCGATCCTCGTGCCACCAATCACGCATCTCAATGCATGATGGCCGAGGAGTCGATTTGCATGACTAAATATGGAATGAATGCACATGAAAACATAACAAGGCCTAGACTCCATCATGGATAATCCGGAGTGTCGGCGACCGGGAATTGAGACACGTTCCGTCACTCAGAGTACGAAACGTACCTCGTTTCTCGTGCTTGGGCTAACTCCTATCCCAAACACAATGCAATATGCATGACATGCATGAATGCAATCCTAACATGCAACCTAGCATACACAACGCTATGAAATGGCATACACAATGCACGGTGTAACATGGCATACACAATGCTCTAACATACAACCTAACATACGCAATGCTACGAATTGAAATGGCATACACAATGCACGATGGACTTACACCAATATGAGTGGACCTCAGCCACACTCACATCAGTAGCCATAAGATGAAAATGAGACTATCGAAATGCGTGCACACATGCACGCAAACCGAGGACCGAACCTAAGGCATCAAATGCCACTCTAACAAGGCATGGCAAGGCATGAAATATGGCATACAAACATGTAATTTCCAGCACTGAAACATGATGCTAAATGGCCCCGATACATGGAAAAATGGCACCCGATGCATGAGATGAACCCCGAAACTCAAAACTAGGCACATGGAACGGCTTATAGCTATACAAAGCATGCATTATTTGAACATGAAGTCTAAAGACAGAGCCAAGGCAGTCCCAAAACATGAACTTTTCCAGTTTAAAGGATGGCCAAAAGATGCTAGCAAGGTAACTTAAAAAGCCATGCAACTTTGACTAGCAAACATGGTTTACATGGCAAGTATATGAAGCATATGGAATCTCACCAAACCAACAAAAATAAGTGAACAAAACATGCCAAAATATGCCCAAATAACCACTGAAATGAAGCCAACACATGCAAAAATGATGAACTCCTTTAGAGGGCTATGCAAAGGATTCTTAAGCACATACAAGGTGGACACTTATCATGGCATAAGAAATTCTGAAAATCAAATATGATAGTCCCAAAACTCACCAAATTGACCTTGGAAAGTGACTTCAAAGTATGCAAGATAGGGCCTCTTTGGAAGGCCAAAATGACCACCAAACAAGGCAAGGAGAGAGGGGCTCACCCCCCTCTGATTTGGAGGCTCAAAACAGTGTGCTAGCCACTGAAAATCCACTGGATTTCAGTGGCTAGAAGGCCAAACAAAGCATGCAACAAGGGCTTAGGTGTAAGGCTCAAAATAGGAGACAATCAAGCATACAAGGAAGCATATGACCTAAAAAAAAAATGGAACCCGAAACAAAATTGAATATGAGATTAAAAAAAGATATTTTTCAGTTTATGACAACTCTAAAAAATGAACACAAGTAGGGCTAATCTATCATGCAAAAATGGCCCTAAAAGAGAGATTAGAGACAAGGGACAGCAGCTGGCCCCAAATAGAAAAGATCCCTTCAACAAAGTTGAAGAGGGGCTAAAAAAAAGTCACTTTACAGTTTACATCAAGTCTCGAAAATGAACACAAGTGAGGCTAAATCAACATGCAAGAAAAAGGGCTAAAAGAGGGATAAAGAGGCAAGTGGTAGCAACTGTCCTCAAACAAAGGAGAGCTCTTAAACAAAGTTGAAGAGAGGCTCAAAACAAGACATTTCATAGTTTATGACCAAGTCCAAAACAGCTCACAAATAAGCCTAAAATATCATGCAAAGATAGGCCTAAAAGAGAGTTTAAACACAAAGGGTGAGGATGAGACCTCAAACAGAGAAAGACCCTTGATCAAACATGGAGATGAGCTCAAAGTATGACTATTTACAGTTTGGGTCGGAGCCCAAAAATGCTTTCAAGCAAGGTTTATAAATGAAGCAAGAAAAGACTAGTTTAAGGGAAAAGTGTGCTTACCCTTGAATAGCAATGAACCAGCAGCCTTTGGACTAAGAAGAGGAGCTCCTAGTCTCTGGAAATCAGCTTCAAAAGGCTAGAATGGAGTGTGGAGGTATGGAGCTATGGGTTGGTGTGTAAATGGTGCAAGGCTTTTAGGGTTTTGAGGCTTGGAAGAGAGGGAGAGGGAGAGATGTAAGCAAAGCTCTAAACAAGTTTTTTTTAACCCTTCAAAATGGAGCTGGAGGGTCTAGTTTTATAGAGGGAGGAGTGGAGGAAAGGGGGGGAAAATCAAATTCAAATTTCCACCCCAAAAGACCCCTCCTCGGATACAGGATCTGGGGGGAAACAGAGGGTGCAGCTGTAAGGAACCAGGTGTGAGGAACATGGCCGGCCAGGTTCAGAGGGTTCAGGTGGCCGGCCGGCCAGGGTCAAAAGGGTCAACCATAATTAGTAGCCGGCCACCCCAAAAAGGTGGCCTCCCATGTGTGCACAACATAGCTATGTGGAGAAAAACTGGAAAAAGTGAACCAGGAGAGAGAAAAGCTAGCTTTTTAGAGGGGTTCAAAAGGGTCAGGAATGATTGATGGCCGGCCAGGCCATATTGGTGGCCTCCCAGGTGTGTACAACACAAATATGTGGTTTAGGGCTAGAAAAAGTGGCTCGGGGATGGTCAACACCAGCTTTCTAGTGAGGAAAACGGGCGACGGAGAGCGATGAAGGAATAAAGCTGGTTGCTGGAACAATTACTGGCCTCCCACCCTCCTATAAGCTTTCTAATAATGGAAATGATGTCTCCACCAAAAATGGACCAAAACCGATGCAAAACGAAGGCTCGGGGGCCAAAACACACAGCCCGAGGCCTCGAAAACTGACTGTTAAGCGTCGGAGGTGACGTTCGACCACGAAGTTGGTCTCTCGGGCCACAGTATCCCTCAAAAGGGAGGAAATAAGATGCGTGCCAAAAACCGGAGCAAATGGAGGTGGTTAAGCGGTCCCGAACTGAGGCACACGGCCAACGGCTCCGAAAAATCGGAAACCGGGCTCCAAACGGCAAAAATGGCCTACGACCACAAAACGTAGCCTACGGCCACTGAGAGATGATCTACGAGACCTCTCCCTCCCTTCGGGAAGAGAAAACAGAGAAAACGGGGCCTGGTTCACAAACCAAGGCAAAGCACAAAAAAGTCCGGAAGTCCGGAGGTAAGGCTCGCAGCCGTGATTCCGCAACCTCAGGATGAGCACAATATGCAACATCACCAAGCGCTCAATCGGTGACGTCTGAGTCTTAAGGTCGGTCAAAAATGGGGTGTCTACAGTGCCAAGTAGCCTTATATAATGATTTTCTAAAACTTTTTGATACTACAACAAAATTATTTTCTTATATATATTTCTATTTCACCGTTTGTTTTACATATATGTTAGCAAAAATAATAAAAGTTTTACGAAATATATGGATAATGAATATTATGTAACTGTTATTATTGCAATGAAAGAAAAATTTGATACATATTTTGATCCATTGCCTCATCTTTTAGGTTTAGCCATAATAATTGATTGTAAGTGTAAAGAAATTGGTTTACAAGAATGTTTAGAACGTATTTTTACTGATCAAGAATAACTTGCCTCTATTATGAAAACATATAAAAAATTATTTGAAGAATACAGGGCAACTGTATCTACAACTAAACCTACTGTAGCTGGTTTCTTGTGCTCCTTGGATGGGTTTGGTCTCTTCGGATACGATAGCCCTATAGTTTGGACTTCCGTGGTTCTAAATTCTGGTTTCACAAGTGCAATATGAAACAGAAAAAACACAAATGAGTCCAAATCCGAAAATTTTTAGAAAAATCCATTTTAATCATTAAAGATGCCAGAAATGGACTTGGATTGCCAGATTTCAGAGTCGTCACCTAAATATTTTTGAGAAATTTGAGAAACCCATGACTCATGCCAAAGGCCACTTTTCCATCATAACCAAAGTGTCTCGGCTCAGGAACTTAGGTATGAGAGGGGAAGGTCGTGAATTGAGCACCCCACTCACCCTATCAATGATCGGCCTCTACTAATCATGATGTGATTGTTATGTACATTATATGCTCTTGTTTCGATTTGTTATGCTAACTTACTTTGTGAGGCATACGAATATAGACTATTTCATCCACTTTGGAACTTTTTGATTTCATGTTTATTTTGAAAAGTGTTGTGAGTATGAGCTACTTGAAAAAGTAAGCTCACATGTACATTAATCAAATCATCCCAACTTAAGTGAAATAGCCTTCATCCACCCACATTCAAGAGTTATATCAGCTAAGCACTTAGCCTCATGGTAAACGTGTTTGATATGGTAACACAAACATACATGCAATTTGCTAAAACAAAAACGCTCACCTAGTACTCAACCGAGGCAAGCCAAAATAGAAGAAAATAGTATGAAAAATGCATGCTCTAATATGCAAATGACTAATGCAACACATACAAAATGTAACTACTAGGTTGTTTGGTTTATTAACATAGTATATGGCTCAACTCAAAGCATGCGATAGCGCATGTATTCAATTAAGTAGGGAATAACAACAAGGTTAGAATGATGAATCATACCTAATGCATGCGAAAATGGATACAAGTCATGGTAATGATATGAAAATGTAAACCGTGATGCTACCATTATAAGCATATAAATAAAACGGGGAAAGAAATGAGGGTTGGAAGACATATACAAATATTGCAAGTATGCCGTCATGTAAGAGGACCCGAATGAATGTCATAATTAACTACTTATTACAATATCAAATCAATGGAGTAAACTAATTAACTAATTATTACAAATTTGAACACTAATATTAAAGCATTAAATTTAAAGGACCATGAGAAGGGAAGAGTCGTACGTGTATGAACGAGAACATCCTCTCAAAAACCTCTCTGTTTTGCTGCCAGAAACTGTTTTGTTTGCAGTCAGAAAATTAATCTATTTTTGCCTCAGCTTCTGCTATGTTCTACCATGAAAATGACACTGACTGTATACAATAGGGTGGCCGGCCGGCCTTGGAAAGTGGTCGGCCGAGTAGAAAGGTGGCCAGCCGGCCACTGCTGTTTGGGTACTGCCCTACTACTACAAAAATGAAATAGAGCAAAAACAAAGTATTTCTAGGGGATGTTTATCCTTTTTGCTTCTCTCTATCATGAAACGGATCAAGGGAGTAGTAGACTTGATTCACAAACCATCAATTTTTGCAAAGTTGTTGCGTGATGATTTATGAATCGATAGGACAAAACTCAATGAATGAAAATAAAAGACCAACAACACCTCCTCCCTCTCACGGAGTTACCTCAAGGGAAGTGATTGACATTGCTTTTTGAGTCATTAAACATCACTAAGAGTATGTCATAATTCAAGACTCAATGGGTACAATATAACGTCCAATTGAACCCAACTCAATTTTATTACCCTTTTTTTACTTCTTTAGTCTAATTTTAACCTCTTTTACATTACCTTGCCATCCTTTATTCATTTTTGTCCAAAAGTGATAGCTACGTCCAATAAGTTCAAAGTGATAAAGAAAAGTGTCAAACAAAAGGTTGTGCTTAACATGAGAGAGATGTATTGCCTTGGTAATGAACCTTCGACGAGATTAAACCATTAAGCACAAAACGTCTCTTTCACATGCTTTCAACAACAACCAAGTGTTTGAGACAACTCTTAATCAAAGGAAAAAAAAAAAGAAAAGAAAAAGAAAAGAGGGAGATTGCAGAGATGATTAGGCAAAGATGATTATAAAAGTGAGACTCTTTCCATGAAAAATAAGGAATGAAAAGCTATCAACTCAAATGAATTAGTGTCTATGACCTAAAACCCCAAATCCATTAGGACTTACAACAACACAAGCATAGTATTCAAGGAATAATTAAGTAAACACATTAAAACAGTCCCAAAACTCACAAAACACTGTTGGAAATTAGTTTGAAAAGCTAGAAAAAGTAAACTAAAATGAAAGAGAACAAAGCTAGTAAGCAAGCCTAAGGAAGGGTGGCTAACCCCTCCACTTTTTGGACCTTAAAATCACATGTTTCAGCTATTGAAAACTCTGAAAATCAGTAGCTAAAAGTTGATAAACAATTGGGGAAAAACAAGGATTCAAGCTATAGAATAAGGTTCAAGAAAGGGTGGTTAACCCCTTCACCTTTGGTAGCTTTTTAATCACAAGTTTCATCTCTCAAAAACAGTGTGAACAAGTGTAGAAAAGATAAGTAAAGAGTTGTGTAAAGATGGCAAAAATTATATCTTTTGAAGAGAGGATACTCTTTGATTTACAAATCACAAAGTGTTCACCCTCAAGAGCTGGAATTTTAGCTTATTAACCTCAGCAAGAAACCTCAAAATTTTGATTTAGGAAGTGTATGTATAGTGTATGTATATTGCAAGATAGAAAGGGAAAGTGTTTGGTAAGTTTTTGACTTTTGGCAAATTTTTCTAACCTAAAATCAAGAGGGATAGTCATCTATTTATAGAAAAATAGGTTCCTTTGTCGGAAATATCTGTATTGAGCTAGCTGGTGCAGTGCATGCACACGTGGGGGGGAGAGGGGGGAGGGGCAGGGGACAGCTGGCAGCAAAATATTTTTTTGCCGGAACACATGGCCGGCTGGCCATGGACTAGTATGGCCGACCACAAAAAGTGGCTTGCTAGCCCAAAAAAACTTCTCTCAATCCCGACTTCAAACGGGCATATCTCATTTATCTGGACTCGGTTTTAGGTGATTGTTGAGTCTAAATTGAAGCCCCAGAAGTACACTTTTAAATGGTGGTAGTCTCATATCTAAATTCTACATTTACAAAGAGATATGCCTAATTTAATGAAAGTTATTCATTTCTTTCTTAACGGTTTGATGCTCAACCTTTTCCCCAACTAGTTTTCTTCCAACACCTATTATTTCCTTCAACTCCAAACCTATAAATAAGATGTTTTTAAATATTTTTCAAAGGGTTCACCTCCCTTCCATTTATTTCCACTTTGTCCTTACTCGGTTTATTGAAAAGTGTAATATTTTAATCAAAATGCGAGCCTTAGAACATCGTAGAAGCATTTGAAAAAATATTTTGAAAATGGGGTTTTAAGGTCTAAAATAGTTTTGGTGAAAATGGGGTGTAAGGTTGGGATTAAAAGCTCAAAATTAAATTCTTTTGCTGAAGATTCGAACAATTGTATAGCGTAACATTTCATCATCGAGTGTTCAAAGTGTGGCGCCCAAGTCTTAAGGGCCGTAAAAAATGGGGTGTCAATACCTACACACACTACATTAGCCTCATCTCGAGGTGGAAGATTAAATATTTTTTCAGTAATAAAAAGTAGAAGAATAGAGGGATGGTCATCTATTTATAGAAAAATAGGTTTCTCCGTCGGAAATATTTGTATTGACCAAGCTGGTGCAGTGCATGCACATAGGGGGGTGACAGCTGGCAGCAAAATATTTGTCTGCCGGAACACATGGACGGCTGGCCATGGATTGTATGGCCGGCCACAAAAAGTGGCCTGCCAGCCCAAAAAAATTGCTCTCAATCTCGACTTCAAATGGGTATATCTCATTTATCTGAACTCAGTTTTAGGTGATTATTGAGTCTAAATTGAAGCCCCAGAAGTATACTTTCCAATGGTGGTAGTCTCACATTTAAATTCTAAGTTTACAAAGAGATATGCCTAATTTAATGAAAGTTATTCATTTCTTTCTTAATGGTTTGATACTCAATCTTTCCCCCAACTAGTTTTCTTCCAACACCTCCTATTTCCTTCAACTCCAAACCTATAAATAAGAGGTTTTTAAATATTTTTCAAAGGGTTCACCTCCCTTCCATTTATTTCCACTTTCTCCTTACTTGGTTTATCGAAAAGTGTAATATTTTAATCAAAATACGAGCTTCGGAACATCGTAGAAGCATTTGAAAAAATATTTTGAAAAGAGGGTTTTAAGGTCTAAAATAGTTTTGGTGAAAATGGGGTGTAGGGTTGGGATTAAAAGCTCAAAATTAAATTCTTTTGCTGAAGATTCGAACAATTGCATAGCGTAACATTTCATCATCAAGTGTTCAAAGTGCGGCGCCCAAGTCTTAAAGGCGGTCAAAAATGGGGTGTCAACACCTACACACACAACATTAGCCTTATCTCGAGGCGGAAGATTAAATATTTTTTCAGTAATAAAAAGTAGAAGAATATTTCAACATACAAGCATTAGTAATTCTGAATTACAATGCTGTTTGGATAGCCATTATTAGATGATAGCGAAGATTTTGATATTTTGGATTGGTGGAAACAAATTGAACCTATGTAACATGTGCTTTCATAGACGGGCCATGATAGCCATTCTTATTTTTGTAGTTGCTTATGAAATAACTTTTAGTGCAGGTAGACGAGTGTTGAGAAATTAACTCAGCATTCTTACACACCAAATGGCCGAGGCACTAATGATATTCAGAGATTATATGCATGCACAAATGAAAGATAAAATTATAGTGAAAATGACAGAATTCAAAGCAATTTGAATGATATATCCTTGAGCAACACCAGTGAATTGTCTGTCTCCTCCGATGATTGATCAACAACATTTTTTTTTCCTTCACTATTTCATTTTGTAATGTTTTTATTTGATTATTAAGGTAGGATATAATGCAAATGATTGGTAGGGTAGTAGGTGCCAACCTAATTATGCAATTGCTTATCAATAATTTATATCTATTTTATTTAATGATAGAAATTTTTGTAATATTTTATTTCATTTTGAAATAAAAATTATTCATTAAACAAATATTATCTATTTAATTTAATGATTATAATATTTTGTTTCATTTTGATATATATAAAATTATTCATTTCAAAAGAAGAAAATTGCCTAACTTCATACTTTTTTAGTCATAACCAAAAAAACATAAGTTATACATAATTAACTAATACCACATGAAACATAACCAAATATATAGCTCATTAATCTTAATTAAAATACTCTAGTACAAGTTTTCTTTTATTTTTATCCCTCATAAATAATCTATATATATAAATATAATATATCTATCACTTATTTTTCAGAAAAAAAATAAAAATATAGGCCCACCCCACTGCCCAGGCACGTCGGCTCAGCCAAGGTTCTAATTTGAATGGGCTTGGGCATAGGTCTGGGCCAAACTTTTTGGCTCGTGGACCGGCCCGACCCAAAAAAATACCGGAGCCCATGTAAACCGAAGGCAAGCCGGCCCAACATGGGCCCTGGTGGGCTGGGCCTGGCCGAGTCCAAATTACACTACTAGGTTTCGTATTGGCTCTCTTTCCCGACACTTTGCTTTGGCTGATGGGGCAATTGGGATTGTGTGTATGCCATTCTTTATGCTATTTCAGTTGTTGCTACTTTGTAATTGTTTATCTTTCAGTTTATTAATGAATTTTTTTTGCTGAAAAAAAAATGTATTAAGTTCTATCAATTCGTTCCTAAAAGTTGGTCTTATCAAAACCGTCTCTAAAAGGACTTTTTGTGATTATTTTATGAATATGTTGTTAAAAATTGAAAATTATTTTTTATGACAATTTTTTAAATTATGTTGCTAAAAATTGACAATTAGTGACATTTTCTGTGATGATTTTTTAAATATGTCGCTAAAAATGACAATTAACAATGTTTTTCTGTGACGAATTTTTAAATTGTTGCTAGAAACTAATAATTAGTGACTTTTTTTAAATAAGAAAATGCCACTAATTATTATTGTCATTATTTGTTTTAGAAAATAATTTGAAAACACAAATATATATATATAAAACTCACTAGAATGATACAACAATTTTTTAAATAATAAGTGATTCTGGTATTTTGATTTGAAATAAAATAGATATAAAACAATTATGATTGAAAGATATAGCTACCAATATCCAATCATCTTGATTTTTTGCATGAATAGTCAATAAGTCCTTAATTGTGAATGGTTTAGATCATCGAAATTGATCCCAAAATGGACCTACCAAGCCCAAACATCCTCTCAAATTAAGATGACAACTTAAGAGAAATTAAATCTCTTTTTTATTTTATATCAATTACTTTTTTACATGTGAATGGTTGGAGAGTAACATTACCTATTCTCCACCATGTGTTATACAACTTGTAATATTTTTTGCAATTTCTTCATTATAGGGTTCGTGACTTAATTATCATAATATCATTTACCAAGAGGAAGCCTAGAGTTGGCTAGATTCGAACACAAACATCACTCAATGAAAATATGTTTTTGGATAAATTACACTCGCCTCCTCTAAATTTTAGAAAAAATACAATTAGCTCCACACTACTTTTGACATAATTACACAAACCTTTTTCAAGGTTTTAACTGATATAGCACTTTTGTGAGTTTTTATAAGTAATTTATGAGTTATATGGATGAAAAATTTATGTTGTCATGTCTTAACTATTAAAATGTACGTTTACCTTTGTTTATTTATGTATCTACCTACCATTTGCATTAGTTTTGATGATTTTAACCTTACTTAAATCTCAGGGAAGCTAAGTGTAATTTAGCTAATATTTTTCAAGGAAACAAAAATACTTTTGATAGTCTTCATTTCATTTCAGAATATTACAATCAAAATACATATAAACAATCTATAATTAACATGTTATTGTAAATATCATAACTTTTGCTAATCGTTTCTTAATTTAAAATCAATATTTGTGGATGTGTTTTTTTTATTATAACCATTGAAAATGAAATTAACAAAATCTGAATCCACAAAAATGATCCATTCACTTTTTGTCTCTCTCACATCGACCTTCTCTATATCACTTCCACCTCCCTGTCATTATTAATTTTGCGTTTGATTGCTATCTAATTTCTTAACACGGTTATCAATTAGATCAAATTAATATAATATAAAATGTTATGTGCCTTATGTTGGCAATTTCATGTGATAAACACATTTGAATTGTAATGTTTATTGTTTGAGTTGTTTTGGTGTGAGATTCTAAATGTGAGCTTGAATTTCAACTTGATCCTCCAGTGTTTAGAATTAGGACCCTTGAATTACGCGTGAAGGCTTCATGGACCGCTCGAACAAAGTTTTTAGTCTTGCAGCATCTCAAGCTTGATGACTGAGATATTGCAAGAATTGATTTACTGCTCAAGCATTTATTCTTGTGCTCGAGTGAAGAGACAGTTTCACATGTCATCATTGCAAATCAGGATTGGTTAGCATCGCTTTCTAGACACACCACTCAAGTGCTCTATGTGACCTTGGAGAGTTTAAACCGCCTCAAATTCCTACTTCAGGGTTTAACTAATTTAGTTTTCTCTCCGAACACTCAAAAAATAGTGTGTGTTCTTCATGAGAGTGTTTCATTAATTTCCCTTGATGATTTGATGATATTGTCGCATATCATGGATTAGCTTGCATACGTCAAGGGGCTTTCATTGAATCAACTTTTTTAGCATTCCATCGATGGATTTTGGATTGAGTTGGAACTTGTGGATTCAAGTTCATCGATGGACAATTTGGGATGAAGAGTGGGCATCAAAGATTGATCAGAGTCTCTGGGTGTGCTTGTGTGGATTCATAAGTGGGTAGGCTTGGTGAGACCTCTTGTAATCTTTATATTCTCTTCATAGTGGATTTGTTCACCCTTCGTGCATTGTAGTTTTTAATTTTTTTTTTCATAATTGGAGTTGTCTAATTGTGGTTTTTTCCACATTAAACCAGTTGTACAGTTGTAGTGGCTTGTTAATTTAGATTATTCTTTATTTGGGGATTTTGATGAATTGAGCATTGTCATAAATCATGAATCACATCACTTAGGGTTTTTCATTTGGTATCAAATTGTGTCACAAATTCTTTGATTGTGTTTTTATCAAAACTATAGAAGTGTGATTTGTGAGTGTGGATTCAATTTGTGAACGTAACTCCATGTATGGTGTCCCGGGTTTTGGGGCTTGAGTAGTATTGTATAGCTGAGTAGTATGTATTTCTGTTGGTGTTTTGTTCATCGTTTCAAGTCGTTGAAATTTCTTTCTACTCTTACTTAACCTCTCTTAATGTTTCTGAGTTGAAAATTTTGAGTTTTGGGGGTTAGAACTTGCCTTGGGGTGTAAAATCTTTTTCTGGGCTGCCAGGCAAAACTGCTTGTGCAGATTGGTGGAACCGCTTGAGCGGAACCACTCAGTGGAGAGGGTTCTCTGGGCAGAATTTCCACTTATGCGGAATTAGGAACCGCTCGAGTGGATTTGGGTGAATTTTCTAGGCTGCCTCTAGACCATTCTATTAGTGAAGAGTAATACCAAACCACTTGTGCGGATTTGGGATTCCACTCGTGTGGAATTGGAACCACACGTGTGGATTTCAGCACGCCAGTCTCGAATTTTGTGCTTTTTTTTTTTCTCAAAACTGATGCCAAAGGGGTGTTTTGACCACTATTTCAGCTCTCTCTCTCTCTCTCACTCTATCTCTCTCTCTACCCATCTTTGCTCTCCATTCTCTCTACAAACCCACCAAATTTCAATCTTCTCTCTAAGATTTAGCAAGATCTATCAAGAATTTGAGAGGGCTTCTCACACCGAATCAAAGAGGCTGACGAGGGCTATGTTCTCACCAATCGAATCGAGTTTTCATCAACATCCATTTTTAGGATTTTTCTCTCCTTCCTTTTCCAAGCTTGAGGTAGGGATTCTCTTAGAGTTATATATACATTTTTGCAAGTTTATGTTGATTTTGGAACTTCCTCTTATAGTATTGAAATTTGATTTTGGCTCATGAGTTCTTGATGATTTTAAAAGTGAGTTTTCTCAATGTTTTCTAAAAACTCTTGAGGGTATGAACTATATTGTTAAGGAGGGATGTTGTCTTGGAAAAGTCCTTTAAAAAATGAGGAAAAATCTAGTTTTGTGGAAACCCTAGAAATTGGAGATTTATTTTGGAAAAATGATAAGATGTTATGAAATCTATGGTTGTCTAGTATTATGGTGAATATGTGATTGACATATTTCTATGATTGTGTATAAAGAGGAAATTCCATGGAAAGAAAATGAGAAATGGTTAAATTGAAGCTTGTTGTATAGCTTATTATTGGTTGGTCTTAAAATGACCAAGTGGAAAAATGGAGATAAACATGTAGAGAATACATGAATGTTGAGGTTATTATATCATCATTTAGAATTATATTATGATGGTTAACATATGAAAAATGCTGGACGGCTAATGTTGTATTATTTTATCTCTTGTAATGTATTATGGTATTGCATTGATAAGAGATGTGGAAAGTGATCACAAATGGAATATTGTGTGGGGAAAATTGAAAATAGATTATGTTAATGCATTGGACATTTTTGCATCGCCATGTCATTTTAGCATGGATGCGATTGATTTTAATTATTGCATTGGAAAAAGGACTTTGTTTTGTGAAACAAGATCATATTGATTGTCTTGGGATAAATACGTTGGTAAGTCTAGATAGGGGGTGTAGTTGGTATTGGTTAAGTTGGCCTGAGTGTCCATGGTGAAAGACTGAAAACACGTGTGGAGGAGGTACCACATGCCTTTCGATTAGCTACCGGTAAAGTGGGGATTTGGTAGTACTTGTTATGTCAACTTGCAGACACCAACCTAGGGATTACCTGACTCATATTTACCACCCCGTTGAACCACATTGAAATTATTGAATTGTTAAATTTTCAAGATTGCATTGTGCACGAAGGTTTCAAAAGATAAAGATATATGTTTTTGAATATGATTCATCCCATGAGATTGTATAAAATGTATATACTTTGTTAATGTTTTCTTACTGGGCTTTGTTCTCACCCCTATGGGATGTTGTGTAGGAAAGGATGTAGTGATCCCATCGAGTTAGAGATATGTGATATGTTTTGAGAGCATAAGGTTCTTTTCTTTTGTTGTAATTATTTTTAACAAGCCAAAGACTTAATGTGTATAGGTTTGAAGCCACTTTTGAGTAACCGAGCATAAGCCTTGGAATTTGTAGCCCTTGAGGGCATTAATTCATACTAAACTTCCTTGCTACATGCTATAGATTCATATTTTAGAAATGTTAAATATATAACGGCATGTGGAACATTCTTTTGTATATCTATTGATGGTTAATGAATACAAATGTTGGAGATTTAATGATGATGCTAATATTGTGATTTACCTATGTTTACATTAAACAATGGAAGTTGGTGAATCTTTATTGTGTAAATTTTTCTGGTGTGACACCATCAATCGTCCTCCCTTACTTGATGGAACAAACTACTCATATTGGAAAGCTCAGATGAGAGCCTTTTTAAAATCCATCGATGAGAAAGTTTGGCATTCCAGCATTTGTAGGTGGAGTGAACCTATGGTGACCATTGAGTATGTTACAATTCCCAAATCTATTGACAAATGGGACATGAATGATTGTCAAAGTGCTGCTGGAATAGCAAGGCTCTTGACACTCTTTTTTGCTTAGTCACACTGAAGGAATTTCGTCGTATTTGCACTTGTGAGGTAGCAAAAGAGGCGTGGGATATCCTTGAGACAATACATGAGGGTACAACTTCTCTCAAATGATCAAAATTTCAAAGACTCACCTCGATTTTTGAAACCCTTACCATAAGAAAGGATGAGACCTTCGATGAGTTTTATACCAAGCTTAGTGATATTGTCAATTCTTGCTTTGCTTTTGGTAAGGAAATCCCTTAAGTTAGGGTTGTTGGAAAAATTTTGAGATTTTATAGCTATTGAAGAGGGTCAAGATGTTGATACCCTAAAGTTGGACTAATTGGTTAGAAATTTGCAAACCTATGAGGCACATTTGATTTTTAAGAAAAAACAAAAAGATATTGCTTTTAGTAGTTCTCATGGGGTTGCAAAGAGTCCTGAGATTGATGGCAATCTTGAATTCGAAATGATGACTTTATTTACAAAACAATTCAAACAAAATTTGAGAAAGAAAAAGCCTAATTTCAAGTATTCAAATTCTAAGGATAAGGGTAATGACAAGCTCAAAATTACTTGGAAACCTGAGAAGAAGATCATTAGAGGTCAAGGTATCAAGTGTTATATAAGATTGAAAATAAATTATAAGTTATACACTCTATGTATACATGTGTATATTTGCAACCACCACTTTGACCTAGTCCAAAAAAGATTAGGTTGGTGGGCCACCAATTCGGCCCAACCCAAACATAATCCATTCTAGTAAGTCTCAAGCCTCGAGCCACGACCCACGGACTCGAACCAGTAGGCCGGGAGGTGCACGCACATGTGTGGCAATTTTCGTATAACCAACTTGGACCATAGTCTTAGCCCAAACCCATCCTTGAAATATAGCGATTTTGGTTTAAACTAGACCCGTTTGCTGTTTTGGTTCTGGGTGTCCTTGTCTTATTTGGTTTTTCATGTCTTTATTCATCCTATCCCTCATTGAGTTTGGTTATTTGAGTGTTGTTGTTGTGTTTGAAACAGGTTGGGAGTTAGTTTTTCAAAATTGTTGCTGCGTAAGTTTTGGCTTGTTTGCTCAAGCGAACTTTCTTGTGCTTGAGCGAACTTTGAGAGCTTCTAGTACTTTTGTAGGTTTGCAAAACTACTGGGAGTGTGGTGTTTTTAGCTCGAGCAATTTTTCTTGCGCTTGAGCGGTCTTTGCACGATCGATCTTGGTTTAAACGGTTAGCCTCTGTCTACAAAACTTCTACGAGGGTGTCATTGTACACTCGAGTGGTCTCACTTATTGTGTCTGGTCACTCGAGCGGTGTTTTGGTCACTTGAGAAGTGTGTGAGTATATCATTCCGTAAAGGTCACTTTTTGGATTACCTTTTCATCTCTCTCTCTCTCTCTCTCTCTCTAAAACTCATCTTTTAGCTTCAAATACACCTTGATCATTGATCTCTATGCTCTAATCCCTTTGATAAAAGGGTAAAGCTTCGAATCGTCGAGGTTTCTCCACTCTCTCTCTTGCCTTCTAGCTTCGAGGTAGGGACTTCTCCATACTTCAGTATGGTTTTTAGCTTGGTTATTTGTCTTTTTAAACAAATCATAGGATTTGGGGATTTTGGATAAAATCTAGGGTTTTGATTTGAAATCAAAAAAGGGATTTTCAAATGAAATCTTGAAAATGGGTATGGGATTGTAAATTTAGTTGAGTTATGATAAAATGGTGTATTTCTATGTTTGGAATTGATTTATGAAGAGAGGGGAGATTTTGCCCTAAAATATGAATATTTGATTTTGTACAGAGTAAATGGAAATGATATTGGATTTTGTGAAATTGGAATGATGTTGTTGATGATGGTGGAGTTGGATATGCATTATCACTTCCATCTTGAGATTTTGGAAAGTATATCTTTAATGGAAATTTATTTATCTGTTTAGATATATCTAATTTGGGCTATCGGTGGCAGATAACTATGATTGTTGTAGAAATTGCATGAGGATTAGGTGAATTGAAACTAATTTCTCATTCGTTGATATTGAGCATTGTTGTATATTTAACACATTGAAAATGTACATTGTTTTGAGAAAAATGGGTGAATACCTTGGTGAATCTGGGTAGGGGGTGTAGTTGTGGTATTATGTTGGCCTGTGTGTCCTTGGTGAAAGTCCAGAAACCTGCGCGGATAGATGCTAGGCCTTCCAGTTAGTAGCGGTAAAAATGACAATTGGTAGTATTTGTATAGCCTACTTGCAGACACGTACCTAGAGATTCACATAGTGTGTATTCACTGCTCTGTTTTCTATTGTAAAGGAAATGTTTTTCATGAATTGCGATATAAACTCGGCATAGCAAGGTCTCAGAAAGAAATGTAATATGTTTTTGGCATGAGCATTGCATATGCATTCACCTTATAATCTTGTGAATATTCATACATTGTGTAGAGTATCTCTACTGGATTTTGTCTTATCTTATCTGGAAAATCATTTTCAACTGCTAATGATATGCCTCCGCTAAGAACATAGCTTGGGACAAAACTTGGAACTGAAGGCTTCTTTTTGTTATTTGTTGTATTTATTCTGTACAAGCCTAGGGCTTTATTTGTATTGAGTTTAAACTCAATTTTGTTGTAACCAAGCATCGTCTTGGAAAGTTGTAGCCATTGTTTAACTTTTATTCTATATCTTCCACACTTGGCATATGCTATAGATCCAAGGTTAGGACTTATGAATGTATAATTGCATATGTTACTTTTGTATAATGAAATCATGTGAATGGAAAGAGTATTGTTTCAGAATGTAGTTGTTAATCAATTAATATTGTGGATGGGTTATTGTCATTTTTTTGGGCGTTACAACTTGGTATCAGAGCTACCAGGCTTGAATACTTTGGGATTGTGGGATGTGGTTATTACCACAATGGGTTATCTTACTAGTTTATATTAGAAGTGAACCTGGTGTGCTATGTGATAACATGCTTACGTGACTAAGTGGGTATGAGATTTAATTTCTAACATATTGATTGAGCCTACGAGTTTCTAGAAGTCCTGTTATAAGAGCACTTGATTACTACTATTCCTAACTGAAACTCTAGCAATGTCACGGGACAATCCTTATCTAGAAAGGAAGTTCGTATTTATTTATGTAACTACGTGCTTATGTGGAGTGAATTATTTGTTCTCCATCACATTAGGAGACAAGTGAGTTGGCTTTGGCACATTTGCAAATGTGCTAATCTCTTGTGCTACCTTCATTAGGATGTCAGGATATGGACGTGGTGGTATGTGTGGCAGGCCTAAAAAGCAGGAGATGCTGTTACCTGATGATATTTTGGCACAGGAGAAAGGGGTTGGTCAGACCAATGTGGCCAAACTAGTTGGTCAGCAGGCTATGGGTGCTTTGGCCCAAGAAATGGCTGGAGCTTTGCGAGAATCTATGCACATTCACAGAGCTGAGAATCAAGTTCAGGCCCATGTTGCTGAGATAGTGCCCCATTTTTCTGAAGAGAGAGTTCTTCCAGTCGAACCTGAATGAGTTTTTGCATGATCCGAAGGAGCCACTGAAGGCGAATGAATGATTAAAATTGATGGTGAAGACGTTCGAGATGCTTGGCATGAGGACGATGGGCTAAGAGTGACCCTGACATCATTCTAGCTGAAGGGAGATATGGGTCAATGGTGGAAGTATGGGCGTGGTCACATTATGGTGATTTGGGAAGCCTTTGTCGACGCCTTCTGTAGCTTGCTTTTCGTGCTCCTTTCGAATACGATTAGCCCTATAGTTCGGACTCCTGCGGTTCTGAATCTGATTTCACAAGTGCAATATGAAATAGATAAACACAAATAAGTCCAAATCCAGCAAATCTTTTAGAAAATCGATTTTGAATCAAAATGTCAAAAATGGACTATTTTGCCAGATTTTAGAGTCGCCACCTAAATATTTTTGGAAAATTTAGGAAACCTGTGACTCGTGCCAAAGGCTACGTGTCCGTCATCCCCAATGTGTCTTAGCTCAGGAACTTAGGTATAAGAGGGGAAGGTCATGAATTGAGCAGCCCACTCACCTGATCAAAGATCAGCCTCTACGAATCATGATGTGTTTTTTTATGTACAATATATGCTCTTGTTCTGATTATTAGGCTATCTTTACTATGTGATGCACACAAATATAGACTAATTTGCAAAATTTGGAACACTTTGATTTCATATTTGTTTTTGAAAAAGTGTTTTAAATATGTATCACTTAAAAAAGTGATCTCATATATACATTACTATAATTATCCCAATTTAAACAATTAGTTTTCATCCACAGGCAGTCAAATAGGTATATCAACTAAGTATTTAGCCTCATGGTAATCATGGTTATCATGGCAACAATCGCATGTATGCAATATACTAAAGTAGTAAATGCTCACCTAGTACTCTAAGGCAAGCCAAAAGAAACTAAACAATTAGAAAAATGCATGCTCTAATATGCAAGTGCCTAATGCCATACACGCGAGAATGCAACTAATAGGTTTGGTTTTTAATATGTCATGTGAATCAATTTGATAGCACGTTGTAGAGCATGTATTCAATGAAGTAATAAATGACAATATTATTAGAATGATAAACCGAACCCTATGCATGCGAGACAAGTGGATGAAAATCATGGAAAATGCTAAATGAAATATGATGTACTATGCTATCCATCATAAGTAGGTAAATAAAAGGGAGAAAGAACGGGGGTTGGAAGACATACACAAATTATTACATATTTGCCCTCGCACAAGAGGGTCCGAATAAATGGACTGGCTAAGCTAATTATTACAACGCCACAAATTAACTAACTACCCTAGCTAATAATTAATTACAACACAAAATTAACTAGCTAACTAATTAATACACATTCAAATCACACTAACTAATTAGTTACAATACGAAATTTAATTAAGTAATTAAGTATTACATGTGCACTACTTTAAGTACAACATACTACTATTAAACATAATTTAAACGGGCCCTGAGAAGTGAGGAATGGCTCATGCGTAACTGCAGATTTCTATCCAAAAATACCCTATGTTTGGTTGCCAAAAATGCTTCTGTTTTGTAGTCAGAAAATATAACTATTTTTTGCCTCATCCTCTGCTTTGTTCAATGCCCACCAGCTGTCTGTCTGTTTGGCACCATTGAGACCCGACTGGGCCTCAAAACACACGGCTGGGCCTCAATAATGCACGGCCAGCCCAAATAATGCAAGGCCAAGTTCAAAAAGGCATTATGGAGAAGTTTTCATTGAGGCCCGACCGGGCCTAAAAGACTGCACTTTAGGCCCAACTTCAAACAAGCATATCTCCCTCATTCGGACTCGGTTTTAGGTGATTATTGAGTCTAAATTGAAGCCCCAAAAGTCTACCTTCGAATGGTGGTGGCCCCACATCTAAACTATAAGTGTTCAAAGAGATATTCCTTTTTTAGTGAAGATTGCTCATTTATATCCTAACGGATTGATTCCCAACTTTTTCCCCAACTAATTTTCTTCCCTCTCCTCCAATTTTCTTCAACTCCAAACCTCTAAATAAGATGTTTTAAAGATTTTTCAAAGAGTTCACCTTCTTTTCATTTATTTGCATTTTGTCCTTACCCGATTTACTGAAAAGTGCAATATTTTAAACGAAATGCGAGCCTCGAAACAAAAAATAATTTTGAAATGAGGGTTTTAAGGTCTAAAATAATTTGGCCAAAATGGGGTGCAAGGTTTGGGATTAGATCTTGAATCCAAATTTCTTCGCTGAGAATTCAAAAGATTGCACAGTGTAACTTTCATCATCGGGTGCTCGGAATGAAGTGCCAAAGTCTTAAGGGTGGTAAAAAATGGGTTGTCTACAGTTGTTCCTCTTTGACAAAGCTCTAAGTCATGAAATGACGTGAGTGAATATCAAAGCCCGAAGACGATCCATTTTGACAAGGTCATAAGACTTGGGAAAACAAACAAAATGCAGATGTAATTGGTTGAACCTAAAGGTTGCCTACGTATCCCTTTGCAATGAATCAAACCAGCGTAGTTCAGGGACAGAATGCAAAATGATATACAATGCAACAAAATAATGCAATGATGTACAATGTAATGAAATAATCAAATCATAAGCAGTACAAAATCACACAAATACCATAAAAGGATAGAGATGCAAAATCAAACTACGTTTTAATAGAAAAGAAGTGGGCACAGCCAAATGATGCCTAACACAGGCTAAGTGCCTACATCCTTAATACTGGTAGAAATGTAGTGCATGATGTTTAAGGAATGCAATAAACAAGCAAAGAGGCGCTTTAGAAAGCACCTCATAGGGCAAGTGGTGATGAATCGCTCTACTCTGACGGGAATCTCCCTCTTGTGTTTTTTCGAATTCTTACCTTTAACTCATAGTTCAAAGGTCCTCAAATGTTGACAAGGGGTGGTATCTACATGTAGAAGCCACGGATGCCGTTTTTATTCCTGATCATATTCACAACTTACCCTTTTCTCCAATAGGGTGATAGACTATGTTGGTTCAGTATCCAGAATTGAGGCGCACACATATTATCTCAATCTATGGGGATGCCATATAGATTCCAAGTTAGGGATACACCCCTAGGTATTTAAACCAGACTTTAGTTTCGGAAATTCCAAACCTTTGCGCTCTAGGGCTCGGCCATTTGAAATCTAGTTTCCACCATCGTAGTTGGTCTCCTAGGAACTCATTGCAAAACATAGCCAATACACCTCTGGCAGGGAATGGTGTTCAGGGATAGCACTTCGATCGCCATTCTGGCATGAAGAAGGCTTGAGCTTGAGGTCGAGGTACACTCATACTTCAGAGAAATGACAAGGCCTGAGAAGGTGCATTTGAAATGCAAACTCGGAAATTGCTGAAATTGAAACAAACTTAGATGCTCCAAATTTCTCTTTTCTCTTTTGCTTTTGCAGTTTAGAACCTATGTAGCTTCAGATAGGTCCTTGCTCGGTTGCTCTCTTTTTTGATCAAGGGTGGACCCTACAGTTTATGAAAGAACGAATCTTGTTTTGTATACTATGTTGGGAATGACACAGCACTCTGAGCACAGAACGCTTTATTTTTTGAAATTGAAATTGAGAAATGAGTTATTAACTGGGTATTGTGCCTACGACTGGCCATCGTCAAAATGACTTAACAAAGGAAAAACAAAGTAAAACAACATAAACACATCTATTGACACTCAAAATGACTCAAAACAAGAATCGAGAAAAACAAAAACAACAAACACAACACTTGGATGTTTACTATCGATGGGAGACCTCTCGATTGATGGGGAGCTTACTGTTTTATTTATGGTTCTCATATCACTTGGGCCCTCAATCTCTATTTTCTCTAAAAAGCCCTTTCCTCACTTTTTCTCTTAGTGCACATCTCTCTATTCTTTTTTGTCCCTCCCCAGGTGTGGTTGATGGATAAGCTGGAAGTTGTGGGCTCTTGCCCCTAGTATTTTACTAGATTCTCCTTCTTTCGCTCATAACTAGCGAGCTTTTCCACAGAGGGGTTGCGGTGTGACTGCATGTGCAGCAGATTTGCAACTGACATTGGTTGATGATGCCCTTGGCTTAACTTGATGAGGTACAGCATGGAGTTACAGCTTGTCCCACTGGCCAGGTATACAATTGATTGGTCTCACACATTGCGTTTTCTACTTTCCCATTTTGGTTCAGATGCCAATTTGGGTGTGATCATCTAGATGAAAGAATCGAATATCCAGCTCCATTTCCCGTTTGTGCTTCGCACTTGGCTTGGTACCTCACTGCTTGGAGGATGAGAAGTTTTTGGCCTCCTTGCTGCTAACTTCAGTTGTGCCCTTTCTGAGTAGGTTGACAATGGGGAAAAGACAGAAAACCGGACTCAACTGTGCCCCTAGTTCATTATTTTGACCATTTTTTGTTTTTAACTTTCTCCTAAAACAATTTTGACCAACATGAGGGTTAGATTAACATGCTTGTTCGACTTTCTATTTTGAAATCATGTAAGTCAGGCTTGGGTCAAGAAATGGTCTGGCTTTGGACCCCAAAAAAAAAAAAATTAAAAAAAAAATTAAAAAAAATTAAAAAAAAAAATTAAAAATTAAATTTTTTTTTGTAAATACCAAATATCATATACATATACACACCATATACATAATACAAATACATATACAGGCACACACAGGCCAACTATACACATATAGAGAGAGAGAGAGAGACACACACACACACACACATATATATATATAAATACACACAGATATGTACATACGGGATACACATTCAGGGAATATTCCGTTACTAATAAGGAATATACCATTCACTAACGTTCGTGGGGCATATTCCGTTACTGATCAGGAATATGCCATTTGCTGATGTTAGCGTACACAAAACAGACAAAAATAAGGAAAAACAAACAAAATGTGTTGATACGGGGGTTCAAACCCCCGACCTCAAGCTCAGCCTCCCAGTCCTTAACCGTCTCACCAAACCACCTAACCAAGTCACTCTCGTGACAAAATATTCAAACAAATATATATATATATATAATACATAGGTATATGATACATATATACATAAAACCAAAACACAAAAAGAAAACACTTGGTGCTATAGGGGTTCGAACCTCAGACCTCAAGCTTAGCCTCTCAATCCTTAACCGTCGAACCAGACCACCTAACCAAGTCATTCTGGTGACAATATTCAAATATATATATATAATACATAGGTATATGATACATATATACATAAAACCAAAACACAAAAAGAAACACTCGCTGCTATGGGGGTTCGAACCTCTAACCTCAGGCTCAACCTCTAAATCCTTAACCATCGAACCAGACCACCTAACCAAGCCACTCTTGTGACAAAATATTCAAACAAATATATATATATATATAATACATAGGTATACGATACACATACACATCAAACCAAAATACAAAACAAAAGAAATACTCGTTGCTATAGGGGTTCGAACCTCTGACCTCAGGCTTAGCCTCTCAATCCTTAACCGTTAAACCAGACCACTTAACCAAGTCATTCTTGTGACAAATAATTCAAACAAATTACAAAATACATATATATACAATATATATACACATATGCATACAACTCTCTCGTCTCTCTTGTTTCTGTCTCTGTCTCTTTCTCTCTCTCTCATTGTATGCTGCGCTTGACAAGCCTGACACGTGGCTTCGACTTTTGCGTCAGCTGGCCAACAAATTGCCTCGGCTTTCTCACCCTCTTTGTCTCTCTTTCATCTTCTTCTTCTTCTCCTCTTCTGTCTCTTTCTTCATCACGCTCTTTTTTCTTTTTCTTCTCTTTCGTCTCCTTCTTTATCACTCTCTTATGTCCCCTTCTTCTCTTTCGTCTTCTTTTTTATCATTGCTTGAGAGAGACAGAACAGAGAGACTGAGCGGAGGAGAAAGGCTTCCAAAACTCAGTCTACTCTCTGCTATTACTCTGCCACTCATTCCTTTTACACCTCTCTCCTCTGATACATGGCCTTGTCTCGTCCCCTCACTCTCTTTCCAGACCTTAATGATCCCATAAGCTCCTCTGGATTGAGTGCCCCTGCTTCTACTCTTCCTAACCTTCCTACGCTGTCAGTCGAGCAAATAATGGTTAGCTCAATCTGACATTGAAGCTAACCACTACACGCTGAAGTCCTGTATGGAGACAGTGGTTGCAGTCTCCAATTTGTCTTACTGACTGCAGAACATGACAAGTGAGGTAGACCGATTAAATGCCCAACTTTCTCTGCTCCAACGTATGTACAAGGATACACGAGCAGAGATTAGCACACTGAAGGCGGAAAATAAAGAGCTAAAACAGAAAGCCACTGTCATGGTCCGATTCGGAGCTCCGCTGTACTCTTCTTTTGACGGCCAGCGGGGAGTCAACACTCTCAGCGGTCTTGTAAGCACTGAGGCAGGGCCTTCAAGGGTTTCCCAAGATGAAATCAAGAGAAAGAGATCGGCAGAAGAGTCGAGCAAGTGAGGTCGGTGTGTGGTCGTCATCAGAAAAAAAACAGATCCCTCTTTTTGTTTTGTTGTTTTTGTTTTTTGTTTTTTTTTTATTATATATGCTTGTATAAATTTGATCAGGGTTGATACATGGCATTAATAAAACAAATGTGTTCTGCAAATCCAGATGGCATGAATGGCACAACACTAAGCATAAAAATCATTTTGTTGGCTTCATTTTAATGAATTATGAACTGAATATTGAGCCTATCATTGACCAAAACACAAAACACAGCTCAATGAAATGAAAATGAAGCAAAAACCATCCCAAACACACCCCTTTTGCCATTGCTGGAGCAAAAAGAACTCAAAACAGAGCAACACCAGTCGACCACCCAACGGAAAAGCATCACCGGTCACAACTTACTGTGTATTTTCCGGCGATTGCTTGATTAAGGTAACGAGAACTAGATAGTGTGGGTAAAGGATAGAAAACTTGACTTAACTATGCCCTTAGTTCATCGCTTTGCCCTTTTCTTTTGGTTTTTTGACTAAAAAGATTTTGATTAACATAAGAGTTTAATTAGCATGCTTGTTCCACTTCTCCGTTTTGAAATCATGTGAGTCAGGCAGTGAGCACTGCAAATTTTCCTTTTGTGGTCCAAAGAATGGTCTGAGTTTTGCAAAAATGGAATAATTTTTGAGAAAATCAGTCAACTTCATTAAAAGTCCTTAAAATCTATTTTCGCAAATAACCGCTACCCGATCAATGTGAAATCAACCTTTGAGATGTATAACTGAATTCGTCTTGTAACTGAATCTGTCATGAAGGAGAAATAGGACAGGTGAATCACATGGGGACGAGTCAATCAAATATGGATAGCTGAGTTGAATAAAGATACACCAATCAAACATGGACGAGATGAGTGAGTTGAAAAATGATTAGGGCCGAACTTCAAGATGAAGCTGCCTATGTATCCTAAAGATAGGAATCAGGCCATACGTATTTCCGGCATTAAGGTGCACTCAGGTATTAACACTCTCCTTTTGCGCTCTAACTTTTGCCAAGGTCGCCCTTTCAGGTTTTCAACCTTGTGAGCTCTTTTTTTCATTTTTATTTTTCTTTCTTCTTCTCTTTCTTTTTTTCTCTTTTTTCATTTTTCTTCATTTCTTTTTCTTTTCTTCTTGCTATAACTTTTGCCTGGGTCACCCTTCCAGGTTTTCAGCCCAGCAAGCCTCTCAAGGATAGGAAAGTTTAACTTGTCCATGTTGATCGGTTCTGAGATCTCTAAGCCATTTGAATCTAAGAGAATGGTTACTGTTCTTAAAAAAATAGTCTTGATGATATAAGAGCCCATCCAATTGGGTCTGAATTTGCCCCTTGTGTCGTGAATTGGAATTCGATTGTTCTTCAGCAATAAAATTTATTCTCTCCAGATTCTGGAATTTGGCTTTCTTGCTAGTCTTTATTGGCTTAAGAAATGTCCCAATTTTGAATCTTTGAGCACATTTGATGTTTTTTGCCCCTACTTCAAGGGCTGCTTCTCATCTAGCTATGCAAGCTCCCTTTGATCACATCCGACCTTCTTGCCCCTAGTTCAAGAGCTGCTTCCAATTCGACCATGCAAACCTCATATTTTGGTTGGCCTTTGAGCATTCTGAATCAAAGTTCAAGGTTTGAAAGCAAAGAGGTCGAGCCTTTAGGCCGAGAGTGATCCTATGTTGTACAATCTCAAGATCAAATCAAGGCATGTCTTTGTAAGACCACACAAAACATTTTTTTTGAAATCTTTTAATAAAGTGACTAGTCGCTTGTGCTCTCCTGAAGACAATGCAGAACCAATCTAGACCAAGCTAGGATCATCCTTGGTACTCACATTAACAGACATGATCTCATTCATTAAGGGCTTAGCACACCTCTCTTCCTCTCAGTTAATCAAATTTTTGTAAATCATGAGGAATTCCTTTCTCTTTGTTTTCATCATAAGTTTGGAAACAATTTTGAAAAACTTTGGTCAATGCAATGATTTAAAGGCACAGAGAAGTAGGTGAAAATTACTGTCATTTCATTCAGATCTTTTAGCATAACTGACTCAATGGTAGAAACAGACGCAAGAGAAAGAGTGTAAAAGATAAACACAAAACAAAAAACCGAGTTAACATGCCTAAAATCACCAACCTCCGACACAGCAAGACCAACTCAATACAACAAGACTAACTCAATATCCAAGTTTGAAAGTAAAATAAACAACATTTGCAAATTGCTCAAAATAGTGCGTGCCATTTGCCATATCTGGAGTAAAAATGAGCGCCATCAGCAGGTGGTTCCTCCCCAATCACATAGTCACATTATCTCCTAAGTTGATCAATCTAGCGCCGATAGACTTTGTAGGACCTGGTAGAGTGATGACCTTATTGTCAATCAAATCTTAAACTTCATGGCGAAGACAAAAATAACTGTTAGTGTCATAGTCGATTTATTGATGGAAAGCACAGTACTTGGTAGCTGTATACCTGTCTGGAAGGGGATTAAGGAGAGGTCGAGGGTCAAGGGGTTTGAGATGGCCTTGTTCTATGAGGATTTGGAGAGCTTTGGATAAGGTCAAAGGGGATTGAATGTGCGATTTCCAGTCCTGACAGGATTGACAGAGGGGTTGCCAGGTGTTGACTGGGTTTGACGATCTTTTATGGGTGTAGGATTGGAGCTAAAATGTGTGTTTCTGGTCAGGCATCCGTTTTCATGGTTTAGCCCCAAATTCAAAGTGCCCTTAACTTGAGTGACAAAAGTGTCATCCACAATCGTTGCAACAACTGCAAGTACTTGCTGTTTGTTTAGCCCTTTGACCTTCAATGCTTTAATAGCCCACTGAAGCTGTTCATAAGGATCAATAATTGCCCCGACCTTGTTCTTGTCTCTTGCCTCCACTTTGCCAAGGGATTGGGTCACTATATCGGAGCAGAGCCCAATTATTGTCGATAAGTCATCACCCAGACTTGAGATAGCTTTCGGTTAGCCATTTTCAATTGTAGCTCGCCCAAAGATTGGGGAGCCTTTTGACATGAAATTTCTGGCATGTGATGTGGTCGATGATGGAGCCAAAATCCCAAAGGCTAAATCTGCCACAGTTCTCTGAAGATCTTCAATCATGCTCATTAGCTCAGAAGTTGTGGGTTCATGGGTTTGAGATGATTGGGGTTCAAGTGCATCCATCACACACGAGTCTGTGCTTTTTGGAATGAACACCTCAGGCTTGGGTAAATGGGCTGGGATGATATATATGCTAGGGTTGTAGGTGGATGGTAGTGTATGGATTAGGTTGAGGTGTGAAGATAATGGGTTAGTGGTGGCTTGAGGTCCTTTTAGTGGAGCTATGATCTCTTCGTCAATAAGGTCCTGAATCTTATGACGGAGGTGGATGCAACGGCTTGAATCATGACCGTGCTGCTGATGATAGGCACAATATTTCGTAAGGTCATATCTTCGTGAAAAAGGATTTGGGAGGGGTCAGGGTTCTAGGAGCTCTAGGTACCATTTTTCTAGTAGCGCTTTCAAGGCTTGAGAGACACTCATGTAAAGTAGATGGAAATTTCAGGCTTGGGGCCGAGTTGAAGTGGTTGGTTTTTGGTTATTAATGGGAGTGATGACAGTGTTTACTTCTAAGCATTTCATAACTGTGCTACCACAAATAGTAGCATTGGAACTGCGAACAACATTCTTTTTCACAGGCTCATTATCTTCCACAATGATCCCTTGCTTGATGGCATCCTCGATTTGAACCTCCATTTCATGAAGCTCTATAAAGGTAAATAGAGGTAGAACAATCATCTTCTACAGAAATTTGTCATGCAGATTCCGAACAACCATTCTTATCTGATCCTTCTCGGAAAGTCTCATGGTCATCATCGAGGCATTGGCCCTCTATTTAGTCACAAACTCAGAGAAACCCTCCTTCAGCTCTTGACGAGGTGCCTCGAGATCACGAGTTATGATCTCGATTTGTGTATTGTAGGAATATTGGGCAATGAAGGATTCGACCAACTCTTGCCAGCTCTATTTCACAGAGTCCTCTAATTTCACATACCAGATGGTAGCCATTCCAGATATGGTTCGGCTGAATAGTGACAACTTCTACACTCGAGGTCAAACCCATTGGTCACAGAATATCTGAAAACAGCCGTAGGTGTACCATTAGGTCTCCAGAGCCATCAAAACAGTCAATATACGGCATTTTAAACCGCTCTGGTAAGGTAACTGTCAATTCGGTGTACCCATCCTCTATGTCTGCGATGGATTTGACCCGTTGTGCTCTCTTGAATAATTTTTACAGTTTATTGACATTGAGCATCGTTGGATCAACTTCGAACTTGAATGGTACCTTGGTCTAATAAACCGGGGCTCTGGAGGCTTTTGCTTGGATAGGTTCTGCTGGATTGCCCTAATTTTCTTGAACATTAGTAGTATGCGCTGTGGCACCAGGCACAGGGATAGCTACAGTGGGTACATGTGATGCAGTTGCCGCTGTTGACTGCGGTTGCTGAAGCCTGGTTATAACCTCGGTTTGACGGGCCGTGACCTCGGCCTAACGAACCATATCCTGTTGTAGGGCTTCAACTGTCTGTTGCAGATGATGTATTAATTCTTCCACACTGGCTGGGGGATACTGTGCCACTGGAATAGGTGTTTGATCTCGTACTAGGCTAGAAGTAGATGACTATTCCCAAACCGGGCTGGACACAGGTGAGTCGAGGGTGATTGCTGTAGGAACTGGGCTAATGAATTCTGTCTAATCCTCCTTCGCCTCGTAACTGGTGATAGTGAAGCAAACACTGGTTGTCCCTAAGCTAGGTCCCCGACCTTACAAAGTCTATTGACACGAGTCCAGAGTACCCAGGGGATATTGGAGCCTTCTGAAGCTATGGTTCCAGGACTACATAGCAAAAGAGAAAACAGACAGCAGCTCAACCCAATTTCACTAGAACATATATGACCACAGCTGAGTGACTGTACTCCACACTGAATGCTACCTCCAAAACAGATACCAACCTTGAAACGGGTACGCACATTCCTGTATAGTTTCGTTGTAAAGCACATACTAGTTAAGTGAGAGCCAAAACACTCCTATGAGGGGGTAGGGTTACCCTATCCTAGTTTCGTCAAGAACTAGGTTTCACTAATTCAATCAAGTGGTTTCATGCAATCTTGTATTCGAGTGAGCATCATGTCCTAGTTTGGAACAATCACTACAGCTTCACTATATGAAACTAGCTCGAATGGTCAAAACAGGGTACCTCAGCAAGACTACCTAATATACCTCACACCTAATATCAAGAAGTGAAAGGAGGATCAAACGATATAGCGGTAGCCTAGATCCAAGAGTTGTGTTCCCAACATGGTGTAACATGCCCGGAGGTACCCGAGCGCGTTAAACAGTTCGGACTCCCGAGATATCTTTGATCTAGTCTCACGAGTGCAATGTGAAACGTAGATGAGAGTCCAGATTTGACAACTTTTAGTGAAAATCCATTTTATTGCAATTTTGTCAAAAATGGACTGCGTCATCAGATCTCAGAGTCGCCACCTAATATTTTGGGAAATTAGGAAACCCATGACTCAGTGCCAAGGCCACTGTTCGTCGTAACCAAGGATGCTTGGCTCGGAACCTTAGGTATGAGAGGGGAAGGTCAATAATGAGCACCCCTGCTCACCCGATCAAAAGATTGGCCTCTATTAAACCATGATATGAATTTTATTTTCTTTATATGTTCATGTTCTGATTATTTAGTAAATCCTAAAATTTACTATGTGAAGCATACAAGGTATAGACTAGTTTGCTCAAATTGGAACAATTCAATTTCATGTATATTTGTCAAAAAGGGTTTGATTTGCCACTTGACAAAGTGGGCTTAAAGTTTGTGAATTTGCCACTGCAAAGTGGGCTTAAAACGTACATTTATTGAATTATTCCAATTCAAACAACAAGCCTTCATCCACAAGCATTCATACAGTTATATCAAGTAAGCAAGTAGCCTCATGGTAGAATACTAACACATAGTAAGAAAATTATGTACAAGCGGGATACTAAAGCATAAAAACTCACATATTTACCGACGTCCCGCGAACAGCTATAAAACAAAGTTAGCCCAAATATGCATGATCTTATACACAGAATCCTAATGCAATTCACTCATGAGATGCACTAAAGATTCAGCTTCTAAAATATGGCATGTGAATCATCTCAATAACATGAGGTAGCGTATAGAATCACAGAAGAATTGATTAAACCCACACATATAAATGTAGCCGAATCTTAATGCATGAGACATGAATGTAAAGCATGGATATGCATGGCATGTCAGATATATACATATGTACAGTTAGGGAAAGCAATTAAAGAATGGGATAGAAAGAAGCAGGGTGGGGAATTATTACAACACTTTAAATATTACAGATCCAAATGAGAGAGAGAGGAGTGAATAATAAAAGAAAATAAAACCTCACAAAACACTCAAAATTAAAAAATAAAAGTTTTAAAACCCGGCCATTTATCAACTAGCAAAGATCATTTGTCAATTTTGACAATGGCCTCCTCATGTTCATCTTCAAGTTTTCCTAGCATTGCCTCCATTATCCGATATTCTTTAATGGACATCTGCAGACGTTCCTAAAAAAGGACTGCCCATCTCTTAGTAGTAGCCGGGGCCTTGCTCCTTGATCCCAAGCCCGAGAGAGAGGCTACCACAGTGGCTGAGATGGAGGAAGCTCCTCATTCTATGCCATGGTGGTTGCTTGACGAAGAAGAATCAGGGACTGAGAGAGAGAGGGAGATCGAGTCTCGGGAGATGCTGCTGCTGCCATTGATAAATGACCACGCTAATCATGCTTTAGCTTGGATGATGGTTCATCTAGAAACTGAGAGAGTGATAGCTTCATTCCGAAGAGAGAGAGAGAGAGAGAGAGAGAGAGAGAGAGAGAGAGAGAGAGAGGGGAGAGTTGTCATGTGATAAATCCCCCCTCAGCCCATGTGTGTGTTATGGTGTCTGTGTGTATGAAGCTCTGTGTGTATGGCAGTGTGTGGATCAATATGTGATGCTTCTGCCAACTCCGAAGCAAAACAGCGAGCGAGCCATGTAGTGGTGTGTTGAGTATCAATTATAGAGAGAGCGCCATCACCCATGCATGTCGGTAAGATGAGAGAGAGATCTTCTGTGTGTGTGTCCAGCGTGTATCAGTGTGTGTGTGTGTGTGTGTGTGTTCAGTGGAGCAGTGTGCATGGTGTTGTGTCTGCAATGTATGGTCCGAGAGAGAGAAGAGAGAGAGCTAGTGCATGTGTCTGTTTGCATCTCTTTACATTTTTCAACACCAAAACTGCAGAGAGAGAGAGAGAGAGAGTGGGTGTGGTGTGTATATCAGTGTGTTTCTATTTTTAGCCTTGATCAAAGGCTCTCCCTCTCCATGCATAGATCTTGTGTGTGTGTGCAGCTTCGTGTATCAGTGTGTGTGTATGTGTGTGTGTGTGTGTGTGTGTGTGTGTGTGTGGTGAAGCTATCAGTGCGTGTGTGTGTGTTGTATGTGTTGTGTATCAATGGTGGCTGCCGTGTGTGTATATGCTGGGTGTGTGTTGAGTGTCTCTCGACTGTGTATGTGTGTTGAGTGGTGAAGGGGCTGCTGCCGTGTGTGTTCAATGTGAAACTCAGTGTGTGTTGTGTTTATGGAGAGAGCCGAGAGAGAGTTATTGATGGGTTTTCTGTGTGCGGGAGTGTTGAGTATGGAGGTCTGTGAGTGTGTGTTGTATATGATAAGAGAGAGAGAGAGAGAGCTCCCGTGGGTTTGCATGTGTGTCTGGTGTGTGTATACCGTGTATGCATGGTAGTGGTGGTGGTGGTGTGAGTCATGTGTGTTGAGTGAATCTGCCTCTCCTCCCGTGTAGTGTCTCCCCTCTTCCAAACCCGTGGTGTTGGGTCTCCTCTTCTAAAGAGAGAGAGAGAGAGAGAGGCTGTGCCTCTCTCTGTATTGTTCTCTTTTCCTTTTCTTTTTTATTTCAGATCTCAGGGCCCCTTGCCCATGTGTGTCCTCCTCTTTAATCATACACTACCCACTCCATTTCTTTTTCATTGGACCACCCACTCCCTCTTTTTCTTTAAAACATACAGATCCATCAGCTTTTGAACCACTTCCTGAAATTCTCTCCCATCTTCTCACCTGCTCTCTCTCTCTTTTTTTTTTTATTTTATTTATATTATTCACCCACGAGACCACTCACATGAACCACCCACTATCTCTTAAAATAATTTATCATTTTTCCCACCCAAAACCTCATCATAATGTATTCTATCTATATTTTAATATATAAACATAGACATATATATAAATTGAATTCAATTTCTTTTCTTTTTCTTTTTTTTTTTGTTTATTATTATTTTCTTTTTCTTTTTTTTTATTTTGTTTTTGTTATTTTCTATTTCTAAAATACACCACCTCAAGATATATACACACACATCAAATTATATAAAAATATATAAAATTATAAAATACTACAAAGTAATAAACTATATAATATAAACTAATTTGGCCAAAATAGGTGAGTTTTGGGATTAAAATTTCAATTTGATTTGTCTCTGCTGAGAATTCATAAAATGGCATATTCCAATTTGCATCATGGGCCGTTCGAAAGAATGTGCCCAAGTGTTAGGGCTGGTCAAAATGCGGTGTCTACACATGGTAGAGCCCACGACCGGTCAGGCTTTTGGTAAGCTTTTAGGCAAGCCTTCGGCAAACCATCCAGGATAGCAGATGGCAAACACAGTGACTTAAGCGAACCAATGCAAACACAATGCAAAGAACATATATAGGTAAATAAAATTTCACATAATGAGTTTTAAGTCAAGTTCTCTCTTTCCCCAGCAGAGTTGCCAGAAACTGTAGCTCTACTTTTCGTGCTCCTTTGGGATACAACTAGCCCTGCAGTTCGGACTCTACTTTTGGTTCTAAATCTGATTTCACAAGTGCAATGTGAAATAGTGAAAATACAAAAAAGAGTCAAAATCCAGTAATTCTTTTCAAAAATCAAGGTTTGAATCAAATGCCAAAAATGGACTGTTTTGCCAGATTATAGAGTCGCCGCCTAAATATTTTTGAGAAATTTAGAAAGCCCAAGACTCATGCCAAAGAACATTAGTCCATCATCACCAAAGTGTCTCGGCTCGGGAACTTAGGTATGAGAGGGGAAGGTCATGAATTGAGCACCCCACTCACCCAATCAAAGATCGGCCTCTACTAATCATGATGTGGTTTTTTATTTACATTATATGCTCTTGTTCCGGCTATTAGCTATATTATTATGTGATGTGCACACAAGGTATAGACTAATATTTGCAAGAATTGGAACATTTGATTTCATATTTTTTTGGTCGAAATTGTTTTGTGAATTTGCCACTTGAAAAAGTGGGCTTAAAAAATAGACAATAATCAAACTATCACAATTTAAGCAACTAGCCTTCATCCATAGGTGTAGACACCCTATTTTTGATCGTCCTCAAGACTTGGATGTCATCGTTTGAACAACCGATGATTGTGCATGCTCGTGTTTGTTTTGAGTCTTTGAAGGTCTCGGCTGAGCGCCTTGCCTTGGAGCCTCCCAACTTGTCTGTTTTGTGCTTGGTGGTGGACCAAGAGCTCGTTGCTTTGAATCTGAAGGAGAGGGTGGCTTGTCGGCCATCCCCAGTGTCCATCGGCCACGGCTTGTGCCTAGCGGCCATCAGTGGTCGCCGATCGGCTACATTGATGGCCGATCGGCTACATGTGTGGGCGGTCGGCCACTACTGATGGCCGACGGCCATTTTTCTCCTTTTTCAGATATTTTATGTGCCAGCTGTGCCAACTGTTCATCACTGAGTGTATCCTCCATACACGTGTATGGGGGGATGAAGCCAAGCTTTTGGCTTGGTTTTCTATATAATAGGGGGTCCCTCCCCCATTTTGGGGGTTTAGAAATTTAAGAGCAAAATTTCCCCCCTCTCTCTCTAGAACTCTCTCTCTCTCTCTCTTCCTATTGTAGGCTTGAAAATGGAAATTCACTACATATTTGCATACAACCTCTTGACCAAACACCTTCACCTTGGAGCTGAGGTTCTTGGAGGCCTTGTTTGAGCTTCTTAGAGTGGTTTTAGCACAGAATTCTTGTTGTTTTGTTGTTGTGCTTCAAGGGTAAGAACTTAACTCTTTTAAGCCTTGTTTTAATTCAATGTTTGGCCACCTTTGTATGCTACTTGGAAGCTGGTTGTAACCTCTAAAAAACTCTGTTTTAAAGATTTTGAAATGGTGATTTAAGCCTTGTTTGGTTAGGGAGTGGTGGTTTAAGCCTTGTTTGGTTAGGGAGTGGTTTCTTCCCTTTGCTCTTTGGCTTGTAAAGCCTTTTGAGTCATCTTTTAAAGCTTTTGTAATCCTTTTTTCTTGGCCTTCTAACCACTGAATTCCAGGGTAATTTCAGTGGCAAAAAGTTTGTTTTGAGGTCCAAAGTAGGAGGGGGTGGCCTCTGTCACACTCTCACATATTCCACTCTTTCATTGATTTTGAGGGGTATGCTTTGAGCCTTGTTTGTGAGCCAACACATGAGCATGTTTTTATAGCTTTTTGTGCTTCAATTCTATAATGATTTAGCCACTGATTGGCATGTTTAAGCTCTATCCAAAACTAGTTTAGTCATTTGAATTTGATATTGCATGCCTCTAGTGTATTACGCTTCACTAGTTTAGTGTTTATGGCTTTTGAACTTGTCTTGCATGTGTTGCTCGCATGATTTAAAGTCTTTAGCATGCCATTTCAGCATTGAAAATCTGCAACCTCCCTCATTTCTCAACTTTCTATTTGTTTTGAGGGTTGGTTAACCTTAGTGTTGTGTTTAAGCTTAAGATTAAGGCTTGTACTCAATGGCTTTAACTCTCTCTTGAGGGTCTCTACTAGCCAAAGGCATGGTCTCTCTCATGCCTTAAACCATTCTTCGGTTAATCCTTCTCTCATTAGAGGACTTTCATATTGGTCTTAACAGGTTAAAGGATTAATCAGTAATGCTCAAATGAGCAAACAAAATGAGCGAAGTAAAACATGACTAAGATAAGCATGTTGTTTGCATTGCATGTGTCTGGATCAGACGTTAATCCAAACACAAGAAATATGGGACGTTTCATACTCAAAGTGATGAAATGTGTCACGATTCTTGGTCGCTGTCACCCTTGATCATGCATGATAGGGTAGTGGCCATTTGAGTCTTATGTGCGCATTCACTAAGCTTGTACAAGCTTGATTCTTCGGCCATCATGCATGAAAATGCTCGATTGGTGGCTTGAGAGCCAAGTGCCACACTCTTTTGATCTTGAGAAATGATAAGGAGGGTGGAAGTGCATACATTTCCTTGCAAATACATTGTTGTGCCTCTGTTGTTCTCTGTTGTAGCAAAACCAGAAGCCTGGAAAAGCAGGTGGCCGACCGACCACTTGAGGTAGTTGATCGGCCACTTATACTAGCCGACCGGCCAGTTAGGGTGGCCGGCAACCACTCTTTGTGGCTGACCGGTCACTAGTCCATTTTTGTGCAAAAATGTGTTTGAGTTAAGGCAGAAGCAGTCTGGAAGTTGGTTCAATTTTCAGAGATTAAGGCAAGTGTAAACAGAGGCAACCGACGGCAAAGCGACGGATTTTCGGAACAAAGCCAACGGAGCATGCATGCCTCCCTCGCCTGTGAGGCCATTTTATTGCTTTAATTAGCTTAGTGTAGCTGATTATTCAATTTGTGTTGTAATGTTTTAATTAGCTTAGCATAGCTATTTGTTTCAATTTTGTTTGTAATAATTAATTAGCTTAGAATAGTTAATTAGTTTGTTTTGTAATAATTAGTTTAGCTTAGTGGAGCTTAGCTGATTTATTCGAACCCTCCTTCGAGAGGGAATAATGTTGTAATAAGGGTGCGTGTGTGTGTGTGTGTGTGTGTGCATGTCTTCTAACCCCACTTCTTTCTCCCTTTTATTTATCAGCTTTCGATGGTTAGATTAGGGACACGTTTTGATTAGATTCCTTATGCTTGCACGTTTGCATCATTCATTTGTCTTGCATGCACCGGGCTCGGTGCATCATACAAATTGCATTGTATTTCAATACTTATTTGAATACATGTTTCGAAGCATGTTATCAAATTGTTACATTCATATGCCATCTTAGGTAGTCGATCCTATTTAGTTGCATCATTGCATGTGTTGCATTAGGCATTTTGCATAGTTAGGATCATACATTCTTTCTAACTAACTTTTGTTTTGGCTCGGAGTACACTGTAAGTTTTTACGCTTTAGCATCCTTGCATGAGTGTGAGTGTTGCCATGATCGCATGCTTGCCATGAGGCTATTTGCTTAAATGCTTAACTGCATGAATGCCTGTGGGTGAAGGGTTTGTTGCTTGAATTGGAACAATTCGATGATTGTAAGTTTTAAGCCCACTTTGCGAAGTGGCAAAACATCATGTTTTAAGCCCACTTGAGGGTGGCAAATCCACGCTTTAGCCCACTTGCGAGTGGCACTTTCAAACCATTTTCGAAAACAAACATGAGTTGAAAGGTTAGCTATACTTTTAAACCATTCTTCCGACTTACTCCATACTTGTATGTGTGCGCCACCTAGTAAAGTTAGCTAATAACCGGATAAGATTACATGAGGTTTATAAAACAACATATCATGCTTAGTAGAGGCCGATCCTTTGATCGGGTGAGCGGGGGTGCTCATTTCAGGACCTTCCCCTCTCGTTCCCAAGTTCCCGAGCCGAGACAACTTTAGTGATGACGCATATGTGGCCTTTGGCACGAATCAAGGTTTCCTAAATTTCCCAAAACAAAATATTTAGGTGGCAACTCTGTAATCTGGCAAAGCAGTCCAGTTTTGGCATTATTTGATTTAAAATCTGATTTTCCAAAATGATTTGCTGGATTGGACTCTTTGGTGTTTATCAGTCTCACATTGCACTTTGTGAGATTAGATTCAGAACCGTGACAGGAGTCTGAACTGTAGGAGACCAATTTACGCCTCTCCAAAAGGGGGGCGCGCGAAGAAAGTCGGGTCTACAGTTTCTGGCGACTCTGCTGGGGATTTAGAGAGCTTGACTTGAAGTCATGATGTGTTGTTTTATCTACATTTATGTGTTTCTTTGCATTGCATTTGCATAGGTGCGCCTAAGTCACAGTGTTTGCCATCTGCTATTGTGGAACGGTTTGCCAGAGGCTTGCTTGGAAAAGCATGCCATAAGGCTGACCCGTTACGGGCTCTACCATGATGGGAACGCAAACCTTGGATCTGGACTACCGCTATACCGTTTGATTCTCCTTTCACTTCTCGATGTTAGGAGTGAGAGGTATATTAGGTGGTCTTGCTGAGGCACCCTATTTGACCATTTGACCTAGTTGCATATCGAAAGCCTTAGAGACTGTTCCAAACTAGGACAGGTTGCTCACCCGAATAAAGGATTGTATGAAACCGTATGCGTGCATAGTGAAATCCTAGCTCCTGACGAAACTAGGATTGGGAAACCCTACCCCACCATAAGGGTGTTTTGGCTCTCATTTGCTTGATATGTGCTATTAGGGTGTGTCTCTACAAGAATGTATGTATCAGTTGCAAGTCTAAGCATCAGTCTGAGGACATCAGTGCTTGAGGGTATCAGTATTGTGGCAGAAAATTTGGGGGTAGAAATCAGTGTTTGAGTGCAGATTGTCCAGCTTATGATTTCAACTAAGTGTTGTCTCTATCTAAGCTGAGATGCTGTGCGTTTGCTAATTGTTGTTTCTTTTTTGCTTTGTTTTTCTTTTTGCAAGGTAGTATTTTCACCGTTGCTTCTGACGAGGCAGTTACCCCTCAAGCACTCTGGACCAGAGTAAGGAGGCTTTATCGATCTGGGGATCTTGTGAGAGGACAACTGGTGTTTGCTTCGCTACCCCCGGTTACAAGACGGAGGAGAGTTCGGTATAATTCACTAGTTCGCTAGTCACCTGTGCTGAGTGAAAACCAGTTTTTTGCTTCCACCTCAAAGTGTACACCGAGTATAATAGATTAGCACCCTTCAGTCAGTATGGAGGAAATGATGCGTGAACTCCAACAGACCATAGAGGCCATGTAGTGGGACACTGCTCGCCAAGCGAAGGTTACTGCTCATCAAACAGAGGTTGTAGCTCAGCAGGCTGAGGTAATTACCAAGCTTCAACAGCAACAACATCAACAACCACAACAAATAGCACCTTCTGCTTCGCACCCACCCCTACCTAGGGTTTCGATACCCGGGGAGACGGCTAATGTCCAGGAGAATACGGACATTCCAGCAGGGCCAATCCCACCTCAGACTTCCAAAGCATCGGCCTACCCAACGGATAAACCGTTCGAGTTTGAGGTCGATCCAACCGCTTTGAAAGTGAGCAAGCTTGAGAAGTTGTTCAGGTGGGCTCAGGGAGTTAACTCGATCCCAGACATAGAGGACGGCTACACAGATTCAGCGGTGATATTGCTGGATAGATTTAAAATGCCTCACATAGACCGCTTGGATGGCTCGAGCGATCCTACAGTCCATTTGAGGCTGTTTTCAGATATTCTGCGCCCGATGGGCTTGACTAGAATGCAGAAGCTATCCCTCTTTAGTCGGACCCTGTCGAGTATTGCGGCCATCTGGTGTGCTAAACTGGAGGATTCAGTGAAGAGGAATTGGGAAGAGATGGCTGAGGCCTTCATTGCCCAATATTCGTACAATACTCAAATCGAGGTCACAACTCGTGATCTCGAGGCAACCAGGCAAGAGCCGAAAGAGGGTTTTCTGACTTCGTCACTTGGTGGAGGGCCAAGGCCTCCATGATGACAACCAGGCCAGCCGAGAAAGACCAGATAAGGATGATCGTGTGGAATCTACAACCGAAGCTGCTGCAGAAGATGATTGTCTTACCCCTTCCCACCTTTGCTGATCTTCATGAGATTGGGGTACAGATAGAAGATGTTATGAAGCAGGGTCTAATTGACCAGGAGAAAGAACAGCCCAAAAGGGCCTTTACTCGTAGTTCGAATGTAGCTACGAGTAGCAATGCAGCTGTGAGGACCTCTAACGTGGGCATGGTCACCACCACACCAAAAATAGCTACACCCTTTACCGGCTCATCTAGAGCCACCTCACAACCTGCAAAATACCCACCCTGAGGCCAGAGGGTTTTCACCCCGCTTTACATGTCTCTATCTAAAGCCTTGGGGGTTCTGATGAGAAACGGGCATCTGAAGCCCCTAGAGCCACGCCCGTTGCAAAATCTCCTCCCTCCTACACACAACCCATCCAAGTATTGTGCCTTCCATCAGCAGCATGGGCATGATATTGATTTGTGCTTTAGACTTCGTCATGAGATTCAAGATCTCATTGACAATAAAGTGATAGCGCCTCCTGAGAAGCCAAATGTCACTACAAACCCTCTCCCACCACACAACCAACCCCCTCCTCCACCCAGGCAAGTAAACCTGATCCAAACAATGGTTGTCCCATACGACCCTAGCATATACATCACTCCCTCCCACCTATCTAAGCCAGCGTTGTTCATCCCAGAATGCATAGACTTATGCATGATGAGCACGTCAATATCCCAACCTGAACCCATGGTGGTGGCTGTGATAAAAGAGGGAACGCTTGAGTGCTCTGTGGGCTCAACTGAGGAAGCATACAACCCTTGCTACTTTATTGAGCCAGTTGATCAGGCCAAGCCGAGGGTAGAATTGCCGGGGGAAACTGAGGTGAATGTAGTCCGGGAAGACGGGCCAAGTCAGGGGCTGGATGATTTAGCAAAGCTTGAAGAGGACATTGCTAATCTGCAGTTCTTCCATGAGCAGGATTCGGGGGATGTGAGCATCAACTAGTTTGACCTGAATGGATCAACAGACAATACAGGTTGGCTTAGTGATGAGCTAGACATTGATGAGGGGTCTCAGCCGAAATAGGGACAATCAGAAACAGGAACGTCTACAATGGCCGGAATGGTCGACAATGAGGAGAAGTTGTCGGAGAGCACCGGTACGAAGAATTTTGCTCGGGAATTGAGTAGTATTTGTACAGCTGATACAGAACAAGAGGCCGCGCTGAAGTGGTTCGAACAAGAAAGGATCGAGACTGATCAGAGGGCTAGAAAAGCCAAGGCCCCTGCAGGGACAGAATGAGTTGTGAACATGGAAATAACTATAGCGGAGCCGGACAGTTGTTTGTCGGTTGCCGGTTGCCAGGGGAATGTGGTGGGAGGACGATGATTTATGTCTGGCCCATACTGATGAGGATTGGGGACAGAATCTCTCGGATGATACGTGGTACACCGAAGAAGTCGACCACATTACCCGGAGTGGGCGGTATTTGAAACCCCCACACCTGGACCAGCCAGAGGCATCGAGGAAAGACAAGCAAACCGAGAAGCAGAAGGACAAACTGCTAGAGGAGGAAGCTGTACTGAAGCAGCTAAAAAATATTCAAGCAGACATCTCCATCTGGGGACTGCTCATGGCCTTGTGGGTGCATAGACAAGCCGTCCTATCGGCAATGGACAAGGCTAAACTTTCTATTGACACAACACCCAAGCAGTTGGTGGGACTGGTGTTCCCAGGTGGCACTTCACCGACTTTAACATTCACAGATAAAGAATTACCGCCTAAGGGCTCCGAGCACAACAAGCCGTTATACATCTCTGTGGACTGTAAAGATACGTGGATACCAGTTGTCTTAGTTGATACGGGATCTGCAATAAATGTGTGTTTGTCATGTACGGCCTATGCTATTGGGTTGAAGCCCGCATATTTCGTACCAACAGCCTAGGTAATTCGGGCTTATGACAATACCAGCCGGGAAATGATGGGGACAGTGCGGATCAGAACTCAGGTTGGGTCGGCCCAACGGGACATCGAGTTTCATGTTCTGGATGTTCCAGCCACCTTCAACATACTCCTTAGACGGCCGTGGCTGCACAAAGTGAAAGCTGTCTCTTCCACTTTGCACCAGATGTTGAAGTACACCCATGGGAAGGGGGTAGCAATTGTTTTTGGGAACTCTTCCATACATCCACCGCTGGAGGTTACTACGCTGATTTTGGAAATTGCACACGGCGAGGAGGATGTTTTCCTGTCTGGGTTCACCTTGGCTGAGGCTCGGGTAGTGCATGATATTCTAGCTGTTGATGAGGGATTGTATGTCAGTGCGCAATCTGTTTACCTCATGAATAAGCTTCAACATATACCTGGGATGGGATTGGGAAAGAGTGGCTGGAAGGGCGTCACTGAATTGGCCGAAGTGCCACACAGCCCTCATACCTTTGGTCTAGGTTATACGCCTACCAAAGAGGATTGGGTGAGAAAGGGAAAGGAGATGGCTGGAAGAGCCAAGGCTAAACAAGTTGGGAAGCACTATGAGTTGGTGCATAGACCTATCCAAAGAACCCTGAACGACCGTTTTGTCCGGGAGGGGGAAGATTTCCCGTTTTGCGGCTTTCCAAAGCCATGGCTGAATTCAGAGAAGCGGCGTTTGCCTGGCTTTGAGATCTTTTTTCACTTACAGTTAGCAGGGGATGAAGTTGCCCAAGAGTAGACTGACCCACCAGCTGAGGCTGAACAGTGCGTAGAGGATGCGTCCGATGGCACAGAATTTGAAATGGGAGCAGCACTGGCTTGTCTCCTCTCGTATCCTCAAATCACACCAGAGTGCTTGGGGGATGATTTCTCTGTTTCTATGATTGGGGATCAACTGGCTGTGTGCCCTTTTTCTGGCATTCTGGATGCATCTATCGCACCCTCCCTTGTTTAGTAGTACGAGGAAGGCTTTTTGTCTAGCAGTTCTGGGTCAGGTAGTGAATCGGAATCAGATTCCAGTTCTTCTGAGTCAGAGTTCGGTATTTCTGGGGTTGATAACCCGGATGTTGTTGTTTTGTCCTGTAGACACCCCATTTTTGACCGTCCTTAAGACCCGGGCACTACTGATTGCTTACTTGATGGTGTAGGCTATGCTATGCAACGGTTCGATTTCTTTGTCAAGGAGAGTGTCAAATCCAAACCTCACACCCCTTTTTTAGACCAAAAAGATTTTAGGCCTTAAAACCCTCTCTTTCAAAATGTTTTTGAAACAAAGTTCCTACAATGTTCCGAGGTTCGTATTTCGTTAAATGTTACACTTTTCGGTAAACCGAGTAGGGACAAAGTAGAAATGAATGAAAGAGAGGTGAGCTCATTGAAAAAAATCTTTAAAACATCTTGTTTAGAGGTTTGGAGTTGAAGAAAAGAAGAGGAGAGGGAAGAAACCAAGTTGGAGAAGAAGATGGGCATGAACCGTTACGAGAGAGTTGAGCAGCCTTCACCAAATCAGGTCTATCCTTTTGTACACTTGGACTTAACTTGTGAGGCCACCACCATTGGAAAGAGGACTTCTGGGGCTTCATTTTGCACTCAATAATCTCCTAAAGTCGAGGTCAGATGAGGGAGATATGGTTGTTGGAAGTTAGGCATCAATCCGATTGAGCTGGAAAGAAGCGGTCTTCACTAAAAGAAAGATATCTCTTAGCACAGTTGGTACTTTGATGTGAGACTTCCACCATTGGAAAGCTTACTTCCGGGGCTTCAATTTAGACACAAGAATGACCTGAAAAGGAATCCAGATGAAGGAGTTATGCTCGTTTGAAGTCGGGCCTGGAAGTAGATTTTTAGTGGCCGGCCAGCCACCACAAGTGGACAACCGGCAAGACAAGTGGCTGACCGGCCACTTGAAGTAGCTGACCGACCACTAGTGTCCCAAACTCAGATATTTTGCAGATCTTTTTCCTCCAGCTGTTTTCACATTGCTCCAAGTGTCCATTTTCAGATATTTCGACCTTAGGCTCTTGTATTGCTATATATAATATAGAGGCTATATCTCATATATTGAGAGGTTAGCAAGTTTGGGAGCCTCTCTCTCTAAAATTCCTCTCTCTCTACAAAATTTTCAGAGCAAAATCTCCGCCTCTCTCTCTAGAGTTCTCTCTCTCTTGCCTTTTTGTGTATAGAAGTAAAGAAACACTTCTAGTTTGCCTAGACATCCTTCATCAAAGTTGCATATCTTTGGGCTGAGGTCCCTTGGAACCTATTTTTGGGCTGTTGGAAGATTGTTTGAGCCTAAGAAATTGGCTGATTTGTGCTGAGCTTCAAGAGGTATAACTCTCTCCCTTTTAGCTTGTTTTGCATACTAGCTTTGCCATAGTTTTCAACTACTTTGGGGATGTTTTTGGGGTGGTATTGAACTACAAAAACCTTTGTTTTTCAGTCCTAAAAATGTTGGTTTAAGCCTTATTTGGTTAAGGGGTGGTTCCCCTCCTTTGCTTTTTGGCTTGTAAAGGCTTTTGAGCCAACTTTCAAAGCTTTTGATACAACCTTTTCTTGGCCTTTTAACCACTGAATTCCAGGGGAATTTTAGTGGCAAAAAGTTGGTTTTGAGGTTCTAAAAAGGGAGGGGTTGGCCTCCCCTCCTTGTGTCTCTCTTCCATGCCTAGTTAGCATTGCATAGTAGCATGTCTTTGTGGCTTGTGTTAGCTTATTTCCAGCATATTTTTGCCTCTGATTTGGCATGTTTTAGGACTATTTTGGGCTGGTTTGGTCCTTTGAGTCTTGCTTTGTATGCTTGTTGTGCAATTGTGCTTAAGGGCCTAGTTTGTGCTATGCGTTAGCCTCTCATTCTAGCTCTTTTTAGCCTACTTCAAGCATGTTTTAGAACTTCATTTAAGTTGTTTTAGGACTTTTTTGGGCTGTTTGTCCCTTATGAGCCTTGTATTGTATAGCTATAGTGCAAATGCCTTCATTAGCTCACTGTTTTGAGGCCTCTAATGTATTTTGCATGAGATGATTGCATGTTGTAGCATCATTTAGCATGTGATTTTAGTGCATAAACCTCTGTCACAATCTCACATATACCACTCTTTCATTGCTTTTGAGAGTTGTGCTTTGTGCCTTGCTTGCGAGCCAATTTGTGCGCATGATTTTCTTGCCTTTTAAGCTTGTATTCCAATGTGACTTAGCCACTGATTTGGCATGTTTAAGCTCTGTCTAGAGCTGGTTTGGTCATTGAAGCTTGATAATGCATGCCTCTACTGTAATGCTCATCACTAGTTTAATGCTCTTGGCTCTTAACATGTTGTGCATGTGTTGCTTGCTTGTTGTTGTATTGTTTTTCATGCCACTTTAGCACTGAAATATCTGCCATCTCCCACATTTCTTCGCTTTTGATTTGTTTTGAGGGTTAGTTTACCTTGTGCTTGTGTTTAAGCTTGATAGAGTTTGTGCTCAAATGGCTTTAACCCTCTTATGAGGATTCCTCCTAGCCAAAGGCATGATCTCTCTCATGCCTTAAACCATTCTTCTGGTTAGCCCCTCTCTCATTAGAGGACTTTCACATTGGACAAATGAAGTAAAGAATGGTTTGGTAATGTAAAATGAGTAAACAAGAAAGTGGACAAGTAAAACATGAATAAGATAAGCATTTGTGTTGCATTGCATATGTTTGCATTGGACGTTAATCCAAACACAAGAAATGTGGGATGTTTCATACTCATAGTGATGAAACGTGTTGCATTTCTTGGTCGCTAACACCCTTGATCATGCATGATAGGGTGGAGGCACTTTGAGTTTTATGTGTGCATTCATTAAGCTTGTACAAGCTTGGTTCTTGGGCCATCCTACATTGAGATGCTTGGTTGGTGGCTTGAAAGACGAGTGCCACACTCCTTTGAGCTTGAGACATGATGAGGAGAGTGGCAGTGCATACATTTTCTTGCTAATACATTGTTGTGCCTCTGTTGTTCTCTGTTGCAGCAAAGCCAGAAGTTTGGAAAAGCTGGTGGCCGACCGACCACTTTCACTAGCCGGCCGGCTAGTTGAGGTGGCTAGCAGCCACTTTTTGTGGCCAACCAGCCACCAATCCATTTTTGTGCAGGAATGGTCCTGTTTTGGAGCAAAGGCAGTCTGAAGTTGATACAATGTTCAGAAAACCAAGGCGAGTGCAAACAGAGGCAGTTGACGGCAAAGCAATGGATTTTTGAGCAAACGCTAATCGAGCATGCATGTCTTCCTCGCCCGCGAGGCCATTTTATCGCTTTAATTAGCTTAGTGTAGCTTATTATTCAATTTGAGTTGTAATATTTGAATTCGCTTAGCATAGCTATTTGTTTCAATTTGTGTTGTTATAATTAATTAGCTAGAATAGTTAATTAGTTGGTTTGTAATAGTTAGCTTAGCTTAGCGTAGCTAGTTAGCTTACTCATTCGGACCCTCCTTCGAGAGGGCGCAATGTTGTAATAGCGTGCGTGTGTGTGTGCATGTCTTCCAACCTCACTTCTTTCTCCCTTTTACCGAACCGCTTTCGATAGTTAGTTTTAGGTCACGTTTTGATTAGCATACCTTATGCTTGCATGCGTGCATTATTCATTTATCTTGCATGCACCGGGCTCAGTGCATCATTCAAACTGCATCATATTTCAATACCTATTTGAATACGTGTATCGAATTGTTGCATTCATATGCCATCTTAAATAGGCGATCCTATTAGTTGTATTATTGCATGTGTTGCATTAGGCAACGTTAATATAGTTAGGATCATGCATATTTCTAACTAGCTTTTGTTTTGGCTTGGAGTACACTGTAAGTGTTACGCTTTAGCATACTTGCATGAGTGTGAGTGTTGCCATGATAGCATGCTTGCCATGAGGCTATTTGCTTAAATGCTTAACTGCATGAGTGCCTGTGAATGAAGGCTTGATTGCCTAAATTGGAACAACTCGATGATTGTGAGTTTTAAGCCCGCTTTGCGAAGTGGCAAAATCATGTTTTCAAGCCCACTTGAGGGTGGAAAATCTGTGCTTTAGCCTACTTGCGAGTAGCATTTTCAAACTATTTTAAAAAACAAACATGAGTTGTTTCATTCCAATTCTCGTGATTGAGTCTATACTTTTATGTGTGCGCCACATAGTAAAGTTAGCTAATAACCTGAATAAGAACACAGGAGGTTTTTAAAACAACACATCATGCCTAGTAGAGGCCGATCCTTTGATCGGACGAGCGGGGGTGCTCATTTCAGGACCTTCCCCTCTCGTACCCAAGTTCCCGAGCTGAGCTAACTTTGGTGATGACGGACACGTGGCCTTTGGCACCAGTCAGGGTCTCCTAAATTTCCCAAAAAGAAAATATTTAGGTGACGACTCTGTAATCTAGCAAAGAAGTCCATGTTTGGCGCTTTTTGATTCAAAATTGATTTTCCAAAACCAATTGCCAGATTTGGACTCTTTGGTGTTTATCAGTCTCACATTGCACTTTGCGAGATTAGATTCAGAATCGTGATAGGAGTTCGAACTATAGCAAGACCAATTTACGCCTTTCCGAAAGGGGGGCGCGCAAAGAAAGTCGGGTCTACAGTCCATGTCATCTTTTTCATTTTCTTTTGAGTCGGTTGTAACCAAAGAATCAGAAGATCTGGAAGTTATTAATGAGAATGTTACTACTGCTGATTTTGAGTACTTTTCTGTGCCTTTAGTTTATTGCATTAATCAGGACTTTCAAAACTTTGATGAAAACGACGAGGAAGAAATTTCTCCAGTTTTGAAACATTTGATTAATCCAGAGGAGGAGAGGTTTGTAAAACCTTTGGTTGATGAAATCATTTCAATTAATGTTGGTACTGAGAAGTATCTGCGTCTGGTCCAGATCAGGTCCACGTTGTCTTCGGAGGAACATAAGCGCTTAGTCGCTTTATTAAAAGATTTCAAAGATGTTTTCGCGTGGTCCTACGAAGACATGCCTAGAATTGATCTTGAGATTGTACAGCACCAGATCCTTCTTGACCCTAAGGCTCGACCTGTCAAGCAAAAGCTTCGGAGAATACGCCCGGACTGGGCTATGAAAATCAAGGAAGAGGTCACCAAGTATATTGATGTCGGGTTCCTGTTAGTATTCGAGTATCCTACTTGGTTGGCCAACATTGTTCCGGTACCGAAGAAAGATGGCAGAATTCGGGTGTGTGTGGATTTCAGGGATCTGAACAAACCCAGTCCGAAGGACGGCTTTCTATTATCGCACATCAACAAATTGGTGGACTTCACCGTAGGGCATGCGCTGCTTTCCTTTATGGATTGGTTTTCCGGGTACAACCTGATCTTGATGGCCCCCGAGGATAGGGAGAAGACTGCCTTCACTACACCGTGGGGAACCTACTGCTACAGGGTGATGCCATTCGGTTTGAAGAATACTGGGGCTACTTATCAATGGGCTGCGACCACGATCTTACATGATATGATCCACAAAAAGGTTGAGGTTTACGTGGATGACATGATTGTCAAGTCCCAGGAAAGGGAGGGCCACTACACCGTCTTGAAGAAATTTTTCCAACGGATCAGAGAGTATCAGTTGTGACTGAAGCCTCAGAAATGTACTTTTGGTGTTATAGCAGGAAAAATGCTGGGGTTGTTGATTACACAAAGGGGCATTGAGGTCGATCCTTCCAAGATTAAAGCCATCTTAGAAATGCCACCACCAAGGACTAAAAAGGAGGTGCGAGGCTTTCCGGGTAAAGTGCAATTCATAAGATGGTTTATTGCAAAATTAACCTTGACTTGTGAACCACTATTTGGTCTCTAGAAGAAAGGAAAGAAATTCCAATGGGACGACTGATGCCAAGTTACTTTTGAGCAGATCAAGCAGTATCTACAGAATCCACCCGTGTTGTCACCGCCAGAGTTGGGGAAACCATTGATATTGTATCTGTTAGTAACCGACATGACAATGGGTTGCATGATTGCACAGGAATCTGAGGATAAAGTGGAGAGGGCTATACATTACCTAAGCAAGAAGATGCTGGAATACGAGACCCGCTACACGCCGCTGGAAAAGGCTTGTTTGGCCTTGGTATGGGCTACCAGGAAGCTGAGGCGCTACCTGTTAGCTCACTCTGTAATACTAATTTTGAGGTTAGATGCCATCAATATCTCTTCGAGAAACCAGCACTTACGGGTAGGATAGCTCGTTGGTTGGTTATTCTCTCCGAATTTGATTTGAAGTACATGACTCGCAAGTTTGTGAAAGACAAAGCGGTAGCGGAGTTCCTAGCCGATCATCCAGTGAAGGGAGATGAAGCAGTGGAGTATCTATTCCCAGATGAGGCCATTCTTCAGGTTGAAGAAGAGATTTGGACTATGTACTTTGACGGAGCGTCTAATCAGTATGGGTATGGGATAGGGGTGTTGCCGACAGCACCCGACAATTCCCATATACGTTAGCTTTTGAATTCCAGTTCAAGGCATCAAACAACGAAGTAGAGTATGAGGAATGTATCACTGGCTTGGAAGCCGCCCTGGAACTAGGGGCAAAAAGGTTGGACGTCATTAGGGACTCGAACCTGGTTGTGTCTCAAGCGAAAGGAGACTGGAGAGTTAAAGAAGAAAGGATGACAATCTATCACCAAACCCTGGACGTTCTAATTCCCAGGTTTGAGAAGTTAACCTTCACCCATCTGTTAAGAGAGAGCAACAGGTTCACGGACGCTTTATCAACTCTATCTTCCATGATAGACATCCCTTTGGGAGTCCGGATGCGTCCAATTATTATTGAACAGAGGTATATGCCGGCTTACGAGCTGATCGCTGCAACAGATGAAGTACAAGATCAGAACCCCTGGTATCATGACATCTGGAACTTCTTAGAAAATGACGTTTATCCACCAGGGGCAAATGCCAAAGACAAGAGGGTGATACGGTGAATGGCTGCTCAGTTTATCATCTGCGGGGGTAAATTGTACAAACGGGGTCATCTAGGAATGCATAAATTATGTGTTGATGCTGAAGAGTTGAAGCGGCTGATGGAGGCCATCCACGGAGGAGAGTGCGGATCGCACATGAGCGGAGTGATGTTAGCTCAGAAAATCCTCAAACAGGGTTACTACTGGTCAACCATGGAGAAGGATTGTATCGGTTTTGTTCGGCGATGCCACAAATGCCAGATCCATGCAAACCGCATGAACATCCCGCCGTTGAAGCTGTACAACATGACTTCACCATGGCCGTTTTCAGTCTGGGGAGTTGATGTTATTGGGGCAGTTACTCCGAAGGGGTCGAACGGGCATGAGTACATCCTGGTGGCGATAGACTACTTTACAAAGTGGGTCGAGGCCCAATCCTATGCAGTGTTGAAAGTGTCGCATGTAGCTAAGTTCATCAAGAATAACATTATCCATCGGTATGGGGTCCCGAATAAGATCATCTCAAATAATGGTTCCCACTTCAAGAAGGAAGTGATCGACTTGTTGGAGAAATACAACTTGGCTTTTCATAAGTCATCCACATATAGGCCGCAAACCAACGGAGCAGTTGGGGCCGCCAACAAGAACATCAAGCGCATTCTGTAGAAGATGGTGGAAACCTACAGAGACTAGCCAGATAAGCTGCCGTTTGCTCTTTGGGGCTACAGAACATCGATTCGCACTTCTGCTAGGGCAACTCCATATTCTCTGGTTTATGGAATGGAGGCTGTTCTGCCAATCAAAGTTGAGGTTCCATCGCTGCAGGTGATGGCTGAGTGCCAAATAGCAGAAGCAGACTAGCAGCAGAGTAGGTTTGAGGAACTTATGTTGTTCGACGAAAGAAGGCTGAAAGCACTATACCACGTCCAAGGTTATCAACGCAGGATTGCCCGGGCTTTCAACAAGAAAGTTAAGTCCAGGAATCTGAAAGAAGGGGATTTGGTACTCAAAGACAACCGAGGTCCCATCCATGACCCTAGGGGCAAGTTCAGACCCAATTGGACTAGCCCTTATATCATCAAATCTATATTGCTGTCATTCTAATGGACTTAGATGGCCTTGGGTTCTCCCAATCAATTAACATAGACAAGTTGAAGAAATACTATCCCTGAGTGGCTCGCTAGGCCGAAAACCCGAAAGGGCGACCTAGGCAAAAGTTAGAGCACAAAAAAATTTGAAATAAGAAAAACTGAGCCCGCAAGGTTGAAAACCTAGAAAGGGTGGCCTTGGCAAAAGTTAGAGCGCAAATGGAGAGTGTTAAAACCCGAGTGAACTCTAACCGAACTACGTAAGGCTTGATTCCCATCTTCGGGATACGTAGGCAACTTCATTTTGAAGTCCAGCCATAAACACTTCCAGATCAACTGTGTCCATGTGATTGTTTTGGTCATCTTTGTCTTTTCTGCATCCAAGAGTTTGGTTGTGATCTCTAGTACAGTGCTATTCAGACAAGGGGCAACTTTCCAGTTATTGGATTTAGGGTTGTACATCTCAGCGATAGATCTGGGGTGTGTCCAGCTGTGACCCTTGTCGAAAATGGTTTTGAAAAGTTTTAATAAAAGTTGATTTTGTTCAAATTAATCTTTTTACAACTTAGACCATTTTTGGACCAAAAGGAAAATTTTTAGTATCCACAACCTTCAATTTCATTGATTTCAAATACGGAGTTCTCTGACTCTTGATACAAATTGAAGTTACTTTTTATTACATTCAAAAGAAAACTTGAAAGTATAGATTAAAGTAATAAACTAGGGGCATCGTTAAGTCAGGTGTTCCTGCGCCCCCTCCCAGAGCTTGTGGAAGCTTCAGAAGCCAAAGTAGGCCTGGTTTGCGCCTCCTCTTCAAGCCAAGCTATGCATTCGCCAGAAAGGGCGCATGAAATTGGGAGCAGGGGCCAGAAGTTCTCTCGTCCTCCATGCAGTGGTATACCGAGATAGCTGTGAGCGTCGGACCGGCAAGGAAGTAGGGCATTCTATCCCCTCTTCTGGGCAAGTTTGGCTGTGACCGAACTGATGCCTAAACCAGAATGGAAAATCGAAGACATAGTGTGTCAAGCCAATCAACTGAATGCCGGGTTGGCGAGATATGCTGTAGTTCACCTCAGGTAGATCAAACCAGGGGCAATGCCAAGCAATCTCAACAGCAGACCTGTTGCACATCCATTGGCACCACTATCCCTTGTTCGGGAAGTCAACTAGCCGTGGGCGAAAGAAGTTACTGCACGCTGAATATGCGGGGCAAGAGTCCACCACTTTCAACTTCTCCATGAGCCATACTTGGGGAGGGATGAAAAATAGAGAGATTAAATAATAGAGAGGTGTACATGGAGAGGAAAAGTGAGAAAAGGGTTTTGAGAGAAAAACAGAGCCTGAGGGCCGAGTGATGTGAGAAATGCATATGAGAATGGTGGGAAACATTACCTACAAGAGTAGTGGGCTTCCTGCAAACCTAGTCGTCTCCCGGCAATGGAAAGCGTCCAAGCCCATCAAAGTCTCGGCTAGTGTTAAGCCGATGCAGCTTTTGCCTTCTTTCAAGCCTTGGGCAACTCCTATCAAGCGAACGCTAGACCCTCCGTAGCCAGGAGCAAGTAGGAAATGGGCCAATATACATAAGCAGAGGGCATGTTGCCAAAAACTTTGCCAAAGACGGTCGCTGCGGTCACTGGCATCAGAAAACCGATGAATCAAGCTTGGAATGTCCAATTCCCCGTTGTGAACCAGGGACCGAGCATCGTGTAAAGTGAGCCCACATATCCTTCCTAAAGCTTCGATATGGCCAAAACGAAATTGAGGTAGGATCTCCTCGTCACGTCGAGATTCCATCAAAGCTCGGAATTCTTCAATTGTGGGGCACATCTCCTGCCCACCAAAGCTAAAAACATGTGTAACTGGATTCCAACATCTAGCTGCGTCATGGAGGAATGGAAAACACAGCGGAGTGCGGCTCAGCGGGAATAGTGCATTTAGCCCGAAACCCCAGAAATTCAACTTTTCTGAGCCATCTAAAGTCGCAATCCAATTGGAGAGTTTTTGGGCAAAAAATGGTTCCATTTGGGGCAAAAACAGAGCTAAAGTGAAAAAATCACGAAGCTGGAGCTTTTGTAGAAGATAAGGTGCTGAGTGGAAGGCAGGTGGCAACAATCTAGAGGTTCTTTGCACTGGTGGCCAATCGGCCGATTTTGTAGCCGACCGGCCAGTACCAGTGGCCGACAACCATTCTTGATGGCCGGAAGCATTCATATATGGCCGGTGGCCTCTCTTTTTGCCCTCTAGGCCATCCATGTGTTGAAAATGCCAAGAACCTATGTTTTGCCCTACTTTTAGTGCGTCTCTTCGGTCTCTCTTTAAGAATTTTGTTAAAATTGCTTATGGAGTTGTTGTTTTGTTTATCAAGTTGTTGTATTTGCTTATCGAGTTGTTAAAATTGCTTATCAAGCTGTTGTATTTGCTTATTGTAGACTTGCCCCCGAGAACTCCCCGGGCTCCGCGCCTACGAGGGCGCGAATTCCGTTTTGTTCTCTAGCTACTACAGTTCGGACTCAATGTCACGGTTCTGAATCTAATCTCATAAAGTGCAATGTGAGACCGATAAATCACCAAAGAGTCCAAATCCGGCAAATTGTTTTGGAAAACTGGTTTTTATGAAGAAGTGCCAAACATGGACTGCTTTCCCAGATACAGAATCGCCACCTAAATATTTTATTTTGGTGGTATTTAGGAAACCCTGACTCGTGCCTAAGGCCACATGTTCGTCATCACCAAAGTTGCCTCGGCTCGGGAACTTGGGTACGAGAGGGGAAGGTCATGCAATGAGCACTCTCGCTCGCCCGATCAAAGATCGGCCTGTACTAAGCATGATATATTGTTTCTGAAAATACATGTATTCTTATTCCGGTTATTAACCTAGAATTACTAGGTGATGCGCACAGCATACAAGTATAGACTAGATCGGCTAAGTTGGAACAAAACATTGCATGTTCGTTTGTTTGAAAACGGTTTTGAAATTTGCTACTCGCAAGTAGGCTAAATCGCGGATTTCAATGAATTGTTCAAATTCAAGCAATCCAACCTTCACCCACAGACATTCAGGCAGCTATATCAAATAAGTAGTTAGCCTCATGGTAAGCATGCTTTCATGGCAACATTAACACACATGCATCATGCTAAAGCGTAAACACTCACAGTGTACTCTGAGCCAAAATAAAGAACTACTTAGAAATTGTGCATGATCCTAATTCATGTTAAGATGGCTAATGCAACACATGCAAAAATGCAGCTAAAATAGGCTCTGCTATTCTAGAATGGCATATGAAATGCAACTCGATACATGTATTCAACTTGGAATCGAAATACAATGCAGTTAGTATGATGCGCCAAGCCCGGTGCATGCAAGACAGATGAATGATGCACGCATGCAAGCATAAGGATGCTAATCAAAATATGCCATAAAACTAACCATCATAAGCGGTTAAGTAAACGGGAGAAAGAAATGGGGGTTGGAAGACATGCATCACACACACGCACGCTTATTACAACAATTGGCCCTCTCGACGGAGGATCCGAATAAGAAGCTAACTAGCTAATCTAAGCTAATTAAACTAATTATTACAAAACAAAACTAATTAACTAACAAGCTAACTAATTAAGATATTACAACACAAATAAGCAGCTAAACGCATTAACTACTTAAATACAAAACCAAAGCATAAACTAGCTAAGGAAAACAGTAAAGAGAGGTCCACGGGAAGAGGAGTGCATGCATGCCCGGTCGCCTCGTTCAGAAATCCGTCGCGATGCCCCAATTTGCCTCTGTTTGCAACTATTTTTAGAACCTTGCACCAAGCTCCAGAAAGCTTCTAACTCGCCTTGGGGACCTGTGGGAGGGCTGCCGACCACCTAGGGGTGTTTCCAGCCACTGGCCGACCACTTTCCAATGCTACAGACCAGAAAAAGTGGTCGGCCAGCTAGTTCTTCTGGTCGGCCGACCAGTTGCTGCTGCACTCTTCCAGCTTGCTGCAACAGAGAGCAAGAAAGGGCATGTCAATGTATTTGCAACATATGTGTGCACAACCACTCTCCCTATCATTTCATAAGCTCAAGGGAGTGTGGTTCTCGACCCTCGGGCCACCAATCATGCATGTCGATGCATGATGGCCGAGAAGCCAAATTGCACAACTCAATGTAAAATGAATGCATGCATAAACACATAAAGCCTAGAACTCTATCATGTATGATCAAGAGCGTCGGCGACTGAGAATTGAGGCACATTTCATCACTTTAAGTATGAAACATCCCTTGTTTCTCGTGTTTAGACTAACACCTATTCCAAACAAAATGCAACAAATAACATGGCATACACAATGCAATGCAACATCAAGCATGCAAACATGCAATGCGAGTCAAGCATGCAAACATGCAATACAATAAAACAAGCATGCAAACAACATGCGAGGGACAAGCATGCAAACAACATGCAATGCAACATGGCATACTCAATGCAATGAATAACATGGCATACTCAATGCAATGTGATTATGGCATACACAATGCGAACAAGAACATGGCATACACAACGCGAAGAACATGGCATACACAATGCGATGAACAACATAAGCATGCAAGCAACATACTAATAAACATGCTAAATGGACTTACACCGGATGTGGACAGACCTCAACGTTGCCCAAAACAGTGGCCATAACACCAAAACAAAGGCATGAAATGCAAAACAAAGCATGCACATGCATTGGCCCATCAACTAGGCCTAAGAGCACAACTCTCAAGAGTGCTCAAAGAGTGACAAGCATGGAAGTGTAACAACACTATAAGCTCTGAAACATGGTAAGAAATGATGCCAAATCATTCAATCAAAGCAAGCATAGCATACTAGAGTCCTTAAGGCATAAGGCTAGCAAAGAGCAACACATAGGAGGCATGCACAACATGGCACAAATGCATGAACCAACCATGGACAGAGCTTAAATAGGTCTAAACAACAAAGACCAGAACATGCTAAGATGAAGGCTCAAGGACCTAGGCAAGATGGCATACATGCTAGGCCACAAACTAGGCAACAATGCATAACACTCAAAGGCACTTAAAGAGTGAATGAAGTGGGAACACAGAAATGCTACATGCTCTGAAATGTCATGGTAAATGATGCCAAAATCATGTACACAACACAAATGAAGCATGCTATGGTACCCAAAACTTGAAACTAGCATAGGCATTTGCACTATAGCTATGCAAAACATGAAGCATATGGCAATGGCAACCCAAAATAGTCCTAGAACATGTCAAAATGAGTCTAAAACATGTATGGAAGGAAGCCAAAATATGCTAGCATGAAGGGCATGAAGCATGGAATATGCAAGGCAAATAGGGAGGATTACACTACACCTATCAAGACCAAGCATGAGATGGTTTCGTCAACAAAAATCAGTGTTATATCATGAAAAAATAACCCCCAAAACACATTGAAATGATAGCTCGCAAGCTTAGGCATGAAGGCATATGCAATGATTCATGTTTAAGGCATAAAGGGCAAACCCTCCAACGCATTGAATAAGTGACAAATGCAAGTTCATGACCATAAAACATGCACTGAAATCACATATGAAATGATGCCAAATCATTCAAATAGGCCAAGCAATGCATGCTAGTGGACTTGATACACAAAGCTAACAAGCTAGAATGCATTACAGCTATACAAAGCAAGCCATGCATGACCAAAACAACACAAATCAGAGCTAAAGCATGCTAAAACATGGACAAAATCTTCTCAAAGTTAAGCCAAAATCATGCTAGAATGACATGTTAAAGCATGATACACATTAGGCTGATTCATGGAATTGCACTACAAGTGCATGGAGCATGCAAGGGCCAACCAAACCAAATCTTAACAGAGGTATGACATGGCAAAACATCACCAAGAACATGCTGAAATGGAGTCAACATAAGCTAGAAAGACATGCTACTTCATGAAGCATACAAGACTAGTTTATGAGATTTACACTACAAGTGTATAAGGCATGCAAAGGATGACAAAACCAAATAAAAACAATGGTATGCCATGCTGAAATAAGCCCAAATACATGCTAAGATATGGCCAACATAAGCTTAACAAACATGCTCAAACATGAGGCAAATATGGCAAGTATTCAAAATACAAGGAGAGGGGACCCTCTCCTATTTGGGACCCCAAAACCACCTTTCCACCACTAAAAATCCTCTAGATTTCAGTGGTAGAAAGGTCGTGTAAAGGCCAGAACAAGAGCCAAAAGGGATGGTTCAAAACAAGGCCTAACAAGGCCTAAGAGGGGGTAGACCACCCCTAACACAAAAGTGACCTTAAACAAACATTTTAAGGACCAAAAAAAAGAACTTTTTGCAGTAGGAAGTTAAGCTTAAATCATCATGCAAATAGGGCTAAAAGCTTAAGCAAAATCAAGGGATTTAAAGGTTAGAAGCTCACCTTTGATGAACACCTTCAAAGCTGCAACTCTAGCACACTTTTTGAACCAAAACCAGGCCAAAAACTTCAAAAACAACTTCAAGGGACCTCAGCTCCAAGAGTATGGTGTTTGAGTGTGTGTTTGTGTGTTGAAGTATGATAAAACTACACTTTAAGGCATAAAAGTGAAGAGCAAGAGCAAGATAGATACAAAGGTGTGTATGTATATCTTAAGGCACAAAATCTGAACCTGGAGGAGGGAGGAGGAGGTTCTCTCTTATAGAGAACCAAGCCTCAAGCTTGTTGAGTAAGCCAAGTGTCCAAGGCCATCTCTCCATACACGTGTATGGAGGATGCTTTTAGTGCCTTCCAGTTGTGCCAGCTGGAAGAAAATATCTCCAAAAAGGTAACAAAAAGCAGCCAACCACTCCAGCTACTTGAAGTGGTCGGCCGACCACCACAAGTGGTCCCCCAAGACAACAAGTGGTCGGCCATGGTGGGAGAGAGTCTAGAGCATGAAAACACTGCAGTGGTGTGGTGGTCGACCAGAAAAGGTGGCCCAAAGACCAAGAAAACCAGTTGGTCGACTAGAAAACTGGTTGGCAGGGGGAAAAGTAGTCTCCAAGGGAAATAACTGGTCTCCCACCCTTGTACCACCTTCCAAACAACGAAAACAAGGTTTGTGCCAAAAACAAACCAAAACGGATGCAAGATGAAAGTTCTGGAGGCAAAGCGCATAGCCGAAAGCCTCGAAAACTAGTCTACCGGCACCAAAAGTGGTCTCCCGGACCACAGTGTCCCTCTAGGCAGAGGCAACAAGGTATGGTTCAAAAACTATGCCAAACGAAGAATGTTAAGCGGTCCCGAGTCAAGGCGCACGGCCGAAGACTCTGAAAACCGGAAACTGCTCTCCAAATATGAAAAGTGGTCTACGACCACAAAAAGGTGGTCTACAGACCACTCCCTCCCTCCAGGGAAGAGAAACAAGGTTTTGTCCATAAACCGAGCCAAAGCACAAAGAGTTCAGAGGCCCGGAGGCAAGGCACCCAACCGAAACTCCAGAAACTCGAAATGAGCACAACATGCACAATCACCAAGTGCTCAATCGATGACATCTGAGTCTTAAGGTCGGTCAAAAATGGGGTGTCTACACTTATCAAGTTGCTTTGTTCTTTCAGTTATTAGTTGGTTCACTACCTAATTAAGACAATGCAATTTGAACGTGTAGTTTTCAACAAAAAATCAATCTCATTTTCATGCTGTATGATGTTATGCGATGCTCAGAATATAAAATGTAACACTTTTGAAACAAAAAGCTGTTTTCATTCCAGTCATGGTTTCTTTTTACAGAAAGTACAAGTTGTAAAGAAAATAAAACTGCCGAAGGCTATACAATGTGCTAAAACTACTAAGCAACAGAAAACAAAGCAAAAAATGTATGAATCTGCGCTAACCACCTCAGGAGCGGGAGGCCCTTTTCGTCCTCTTCCGCGGCTGAGTGGACTCCGAGCTGTCGCCATCAGCGCCACTATCTGAATTTAAGCTGGAGCTCGATCCAGAGTTACCTCCGCTCCCCTTATCGGAGCCCTCCTCGGTAATGCCATCGCCCTCTGAACCTGAGCCGGTGCCATCGCCTCCACCCTTAGATGACTCTAACTGCGGGCTCGATGGCTCCTCGTCTGTCTCATCATCCTCTGGGATAGGTTCTGGTGAACTGCTCGCAGCATGAGTACATCTAGATCCGCCTCGGCTGTGCGTTGGAGTCCCTCGTCTCTCTTTTCCTACTGTTGGGGGGGGCACCGAAGGTCCTGTTGCAGCTCCTGCTGGGGCGCCCGGAGGAGCTGGCATCTAAAAAGGACCTTCAAAAGGACAATTTGTCAAATGCATCAGTTATAGCATGCAAAGATGAGTAAAGTGCGAAATGCAGTATGCCGGAGCAGTGAATCAATGCAGTGATGTAATGAATTCAGATCAGTATGGGGCAAATTACAATTGGAATGCTAATGTATCAGCAGAAAATGGCATGAAATGCAAACTGAAGAAAACTTACTGAAATCCTGTAAAGACTGAGGAGGTTCAAGCTAGTCTAAACTGTCCCCATCAGAGAAGCCGCCAACTTAAAAGCCTGTCCGATGTACTTTATGGATGCCTGCAAATGTGTTGAAATGATCAGTGGTCTACAAAGCATGACTGAAATGAACTGAACGCGCAAACTGTAAAGTATAGTACATACTAGGGTCAGGCCTCGAACTCTGACAAGCTCGTGACTAGCTAGTGTGGGCTCAATAGGAACCTGATAAGTCTCCCCTCTAGATCCCCAGCAGGTCAGTGTGGTAGGCAACTTTGGCCACCCGGCCCTCTGTCTCATCTGGGAACCTCTCCTGTCATGGGCCTGAGTCATCCTGGATCCCCTAGCTCTCCCTTCTGTAACTGGAGCTCTGGCTCTCTCACCTCCACAAGCGCTAGTCAGAGGCGGTATGAGGTACGTCTGGATAACGATAGAGTAATCGCCCTTAAGCCTGAAGAAGTCGGCGTCCCAACCTCTTGTGAAGTCGATCATCTCCTGTGTGGTGTACCTCTCGGTGACCCTCATGTACGTAAGAGGTGGCATTGGAACCACCGGCTCGGGCAAGCCGAGGCTCTGTCGTAGGAAGCACTCCCCCAAGAACCACGCCCGGCAAATTGGTCCCTTGAGTAAAATCCAAACTCGGGATGCCTCCCGAGCACCGGCAAACTGATCTCTGACCCCGGCAGGCATCACTGCCCATCGCTACCTAGGGATCTGCAAATAGTGAATATACAAGTTATTAGCTGTCATCAGAAATACAATATGAAGTAAAGCTGAAATGACTGAAAGGTTTGAGTTACCTCTGTTGCGGTCACGGTATCAAAGAATCGGTGAAAGAATGAGAATGACTCTTCAGGCCTCCACTGGCACCTCTCGTCATATCTGTGAGAGTATGGCACCATGGGTGGTATCTCTACCTCCGGTTCTGGGGCAAGCCTCGAAAAGTATACGTACACCCATAGCTACAGAAGGCAAAATGATAGTAGTGAGTATATATCAGATGAGTGCAGAAATGTGCAGTGTACAGTGTGTGCAGTATACAGAAAATGTAAAGCAGAAAGCAGATAGTGTGTAGTGCAGTGTACAGTGTATAGATAAAGCAGAAAATAGATGGTTTGTAGTGCAGTGTACAGTGTGTGCAGTATACAGATAAGGTAAAGTAGAAAATAGATGGTTTACAGTGCAGTATACAGTGTATGTGGTGTACAGGAAATGCAAAGTAGAAATGTAAAGCAGAAGGGTAAGGTGTACCTCCCAGGCTCTGTAGTAGCCTCCTAGCAGATGCCCACTCCGGCGAGAGAAGGAGCTCATGTATCCGTACAATGTGGCCAAGCCTGTGCCACCCCAGTCGTAGGATTAGACGCGAGACAAGTCCACTAAAGCGCTCATGAGGTAAAGCCCGATGGTGTTTGCTCGGTCGGCAAACAAAATAGTACCAAACAAGAACATGAGGAACCCACGGGCGTAGTACTCAGTCTCCTTGTGGGTCGTCGTCGGCGTCGTCCCTCTGAAACGGTCGGTGAACTATGTGTACCTGTAGACGTCCCCGAACGCCCCTGGAAGGGTGAACCCCCGTTCCGTTCGCTTTCCGGGTCTACTACAGTTCGGACTCAAATTGTCACGGTTCTTAATCTGAACCAAAGAGTCCAAATCCGGCAAATCGTTTTGAGAAAAACAGATTTTTGAAAGAAGTGACAAACATGGACTGCTTCGCCAGATACAGAGTCGCCATCTAAATATTTTATTTTGGGAAATTTAGGAAACCCTGACTCGGTGCCAAAGGCCACGTGTCCGTCATCACCAAAGTTGCCTCGGCTCGGGAACTTCGGTACGATTAGGGAAGGTCAGCTATGAGCACCCCCTCTCGCCCGATCAAAGATCGGCCTCTACTAACCGTGATATCTTGTTTTGAAAACATTATATGTTCTTATTCCGGTTATTAGCCTAGAATTACTATGTTATGCACACAGCAAACAAGTATAGACCAAATCGCCTAAATTGGAACAAAACATTGCATGTTTGTTTTGAAAATGGTTTGCTACTCGCAAGTAGGCTAAAATGCAGATTTTACCACCCTCAAGTGGGTTTTAGAAAAGATGGTTTTGCCACTATCTAGTGGGCTCAAAACTCACAGTTTTAATGCATTATTCCAATTTAGGTGATTCAACCTCCATCCACAGGCATTCAAGCAGTTATATCACATAAGCAACTAGCCTCATGGTAATCATGCTGTCATGGCAACACTCACACATATGCAAAGATGCTAAAGCGTAAAAGCTCACCTAGTACTCCAAGCCAAAACAGAAACTAGTTAGTAATCATATGCATGATCCTAGTTCATGTTAAGATGGCTAAGGTAACACAGGCAAAATGCAGCTAGAATAGGCTCGGCTAATCTAAGATGGCATATGAGATGCTACAAATAACATGTATTCAACTTGGAATTGAAATACAATGCAGTTAGTATGATGCGCCGAGCCCGGTGCATGCAAGACAAATGTATGGATGCACGCATGCATAGCATAAGGTATGCTAATTTAAATATGCCCTAATACTAACCATCGAAAGCAGGTAAGTAAAAAGGAAGAAAGACGTGGGGTTGGAAGACATGCACGCACTCACACACACTTATTACACAATTGCCCTCACTCGGAGGGACCAAAAGAATAATACAGACTAAATAAATAATCAACTATCCTATTTAATTATTACAGACCCGTAATTTAATTAATCAAATTAAATAAGCTATTGAAAACAGTAAAAGGCCTCGAGAAGAGGGATGAATGCATGCATGCTCGGCTCCGCCCGGAAAGCCACTGCCATGCACAAGTTGCCTCTGTTTTCCCTGCTCTGCTCCTCTGAAAATTGCGCAAGTCCCAAGGATGCTTCCATGAACACTATGGAGTGCCACCGGCTGAGAGGAATGGCCACCGGCCATGGGGAATACTCACCGGCCACTTATTAATCCATCGGCCACCAATGGATGGCCGGTCGGCACTGTAGATGGCCGGCCGGCCGGCCAAAGGTTCCTGCAGAAACCTGTTTGACAGCAGCAGAGGGCAGACAAGGCATGGCAATGCATTTCCAAAGCAATGTTTGCACCACCACCCTCCTTATCATATTTATGAGCCAAAGGAGGATGGTCTTTGGCTCTCGGGCCACCAATCACGCATTTCCATGCATGATGGCCAAAGAGTCAAGATGTGCAATTTCAATATGGAATGAGATGCGTAAAACAAATAATGGGTCCCAACCTCTATCATAAACGATTCAAGAGGCAAGGCAAGTATGCTCATGCAATGCAACCTAGGCATGTTAACTAAGTATGCAACATGAGCATGTGAACATGCAATATGCAAACATGTGTCAATATGTAAGAATAGGCAAGCATGTAACAACATGTAACCTAACTAGCATGCAACAACATGCAAAGATGGACTTAAACTAACATGGGTAGCTCTCAAGCATGCCAAAATCAGTGGCCAAAATGATGCAACAAAGGCATGAAAACACACACACAAGCATGCATGCACAAGGCCCTAAACATGGAGCATAAGCCATCAACTCTTCAAAGCATGAAAGGGATGGAAAATGCAAGCATGCAAGCATGGAATATGGACTGAAATATGGTTCCTAATGATGCCAAATCATGAGAATAAGCCAAGTAAAGCATGCTAGTGACCCACACACCCAAAGCTAGTAAGCTAGAATGCAAAGGAGCTATACAAGGCATGGCCAGCATGACTCCAAAGGCCCAAGACAGACCTTAAGTATGGAAAAACAGTGCTAAAACCCTCTTGGAGCCTAACCAAAATCATGCTAAAATGTCATCTCACAACATGATGCATGTTAGGCCAAAACATAGGATTACAAGGTAAGCATATGATGCGTGCAAGAGACCATTAAACCAAGCAAAAAAAGATCTAAGGCATGCCAAAATATGACCAAATACCCACTGAAATGTGTCCAATACATGCAAGAATAAGGTGCTCCTTTGAAAGGCTATACAAGGGGGTATTAAGCACATACAAGATGGACACTCAACAAAGCCAAACCAACTCCAGAAATGGCCTATAGGGGTCCTAAAACCCACTAAAAAATGCCTGAACTATGCTCAAGAAGTGTGCAAATATAGGCCCCTTTGTAAGGCCAAAAATGCAAGCAAACAAGACAACAAGGAGAGGGGATGGCCCTCTCCTTCTTAGGACCTTAAATCACCATCCTCACCACTGAAATCCTTCAAGATTTCAGTGGTGAGGAGGCCCAAACAAGGTGGTCCCGGAGCTCACTAAAAATACACAAAAATGAGGCCAAACAAGGCCTAAGAGGGGGTAGACAACCCCAAACACAAAGGTGTTCTGAATGAAGTATCTTAAGCACAAAAAAACAAAACTTTTTTATGTTATACACTAAGCTCAAATCAGCAAGCAAGATAGGCTAAAATGAGGTACAAGAAAATGCTAAAAAGGGGAAGAAACTTACCCTTGAAGATCAATTTCGAGATCAGCAATTTAAGGGGCCAAAAACCAGCTTTTAGAGCTCAAGAAACCCTCCCAAGAACCTCAGTCCAATGGTGGTGGTGTATGGCTATGAGGTGTGGTGCAATAGGCCAAGAACAAGCCCCTTTAGAACCCTCTGACACACAAATGTAGAGAGAGAGAGATATAGAGAGAGAGGGTGTATGTATATCAGATATATATGCCCTAGGTCTGGTTTTTGCTGAACCAAAACAATGGAGGAGGAGGCTTCCTTATATAGACAATGGAAATGGTGTAAAGCTTCTCAAAGAAGCTATGCAAAAGGGTCAAAGGAACCAAGCTTCTAAGAGAAGCTAATGCAAAGGTGCAAGCTCTTGAGGAAGCCAAGACAAGGGGTTAAAGCTTCCTCAAGAAGCTTTGAGCAAAGGGTGCAAAAAGAGGGTCAAAAAGGGTGCAAAGGGTGCAAAACAGCCACACACGTGCATAGGGAGCAGAGTCTGTGCATTCCAGCTGGCACAGCTGGCATCCATTCAATCTGTAGAATACTTCGGAAGTTCGTCGGCTGCAAACTTGGTCGGTCGGCCATCTATTTGGTCGGTCGGCCATTTGTTTTGGCCGGTCGGCAGGAAAAATCTGCTCTGTAGGTCCAACTTAAAATGGGCATAACTTCTTCATATGAACTCCTTTTCAAGTCATTCTTTGTCAAAACTGAAGCCCCTGAAGTAAGCTTTCCAATGGCACCAGCCTTGCATCAAAACTCCAACTGTGCAAAAAGTTATGCTTGTTTTGGTGAAGGCTGCTCAGTTTCGGTCCAACCGGGATGATGCCCAACTTCACCCAATCATATCTCCGCCATCCGGACTCGAGTTTAAGAGATTCTTGAATGAAAAATGAAGCCCCGGAAGTCTTCTTTCCAACGGTGGTGGCCTCATAGCTTAACTCCAAGTGTATAGACAAATAAGCTTGATTTAGCGAGGACTGCTCGTCCCTCTCTTAGCGATTCTTGCCTATCTTCTTCTCCAACTTGGTTTCTTCTCTCTTCCCCTCCTTTCTTCAACTTCAAACCCCTAAGAAAGGTGTTTTGAAAGATTTTTCAAAGATTTCATCTCCCTTTCATTCATTTCCACTTTGTCCTTGCTCGGTTTACCGAAAAGCGCAACGTTTGACAAAAATGCGAGCCTCGGAACATCGCAGAAACTTTATTTCAAAAAAAGTTTTGAAAGAGATGGTTTTAAGGTCTAAAAACCATTCAAAATAGCTTCGGTCCAAAATGGGGTGTGAAGTTGAGATTTGTCTCTCTCCTTGCCGAAGAAATTGAACCTTTCCCCTGCACACCTTTCAACACCAAGTAAACCATCAGCCGTGCCCAAGTCTTAAGGGCGGTCAAAAATGGGGTGTCTACAGTACCGCACTATCCCTGATCAAGAGATGGGTGGGCGAATCCCCAGCAGATAGATCTGGGCGGCCTCCCACTCGCCCATGTCGGTGTCGTAAGGAATCGGATGACCCCCCACTGCTATGCCGATGAGCATAGAGATGTCAAAGGGAGTCATCATCATCTCCCCTGCTGTAGAGAAATGGAGGGAATCGATGGTATCTCACCAACTCTCTACTAAAGCGCCCAGTAGAGGCCGGCTTGCGATGAGACGTGTGAGCCCCATGCAAAATGCGCCGAAGCCAGCCTTGTCAACGATGTGGCGTATCGCATCTGGCAGCTCCATATACCACTCCCTCGCGGAGATGGTCCCGTATCTGCGAAAAGCGTGCGAATCCCCCTGTGAGCAGGACAAACAGATGCAAGGCAGTATAAGAAATACAGTGCACAAGTATGTTCGGGACGAACAGATGAAAAGCAGTGTGAACTATACAAGATTTCTAACCTACATTGTAGAAAATAAAGAAGAAGTGTATACCTCAGAGGTGCCATAAGATAAGTGTGACTCCGGCTCGCGTAACAAGAGGTCCTCCAGTGCGCCTCGCGCAAATTGCCTGAACTGGCGGATGCCATCGGAGGCCAGCACGTGTACCTCGGGATGGTACGTCGCCGAGTCAAATTGTCGAATATTGAGCAGCAAGAGCTTGAACTCGGGATCCATCTCCATCCCCGGAGGAACTCCGTCATGTGGGATGTCATCCACCATCTCAAGAAAGGATGAGAAAATGGTCGAAAGTGTGGAAAATGGGTGGGAATACCAAAAGTCAACGAAAAGTCAACGCCGAGGGGTGAAAAATGGAAGAAAAGGCCAAGGTTCAGAAGAGGGCACTAAAATGAAGGGCAACTTGGGGGAAACAAACCCCAAGTGATGGAAATCAAGAAGGAGGTACCGAAGACACTTTTCAATCGGTTCAAAATGTTGAAAACTACGAGGGTTTCACGAATCGGATGTTTGTGGAATGACTGAAAATGTGTTTGAAGCTTGGATCGAGGGAGGAAAAGTGGTCTAGAACACAAGGAGGATGTTTTTCGGCAAAGGGGAAGCGAAAATATAGGGTTTGGAACCCTATATTTAAAGACCCATGGTAAAATGGCAAAATTGCCCCGAATCTGCCATCGATGGCCGATGAGTTCAATTTGTGGTCGATGGATGGCTGATGGCCTCCTAAAGTGACCGGCAGGCCTTTGGTGCTCTTCTCATATGTTGTTCTATTGTTTTGTGCCTTGGTCCTTCAAGAAAGTGCAAGGAAAGTACATATTTAAGCTTAAATGGCCTCTGCAGAAGCTCTGGACTGTGTTTTTAGTGTGTGGTACTTAGCACGTATGAGGATGTATCCTTTTAAATTGATTGAACTCCTCCAAGAGGTAAATCGGAGGTTACAACTGAATTTATTATATCGAATAGGGATTGATTACTATGCGCAAAATATGTATGTAGCGTTGCGTTGCATTCTTTATGTCCTCATTGTGCTTGCATAGAAAATGCATGTTGCATTGAATGCACGGAGCATGCCTTTAACATTGTGTTTCCATAGAATATGCATTTGTATTGCATTGTACTTGTTAAGCTTTCTTTTCGTGTAGGCACGATATTGTATGTATGGTTCATTCAAAGCTGGTGCAACCAGACGATATTGTATGTACGGTTCATTCAGAGGAATTCCGGGTAAGATCATTCTTGTCCTTTGAATTTCTTTGTCGGTTAGAAGCATTCGGGTACGCCCAGTGCTTACACCACTCCTCGTTGGTTAGAAGCATTCGGGTACCCCCGGTGCTTACACCACTCCTCGTTGATTAGAAGCATTTGGACTGTGTGCCCGATGTTTATACCATCTCTTCGGTTGGAAGCGTTTGGACTGTGTGTCCGACGCTTATACCACCTTGTTGGTTAGAAGCATTGGGTTGTGTGCCCGATGTTTATACCACCCCTCTGGTTAAAAGTATTGGGTCGCGTGCCCTATATTTATACTACCTTTTTGGTTAGAGGCATTTGGAACGTGGTTCGACGCTTATACCTTTCTGTTTTGGTTAGACACATTGGAGCGTGCTATGATGTTTATACCACCCTCCGGTGTTTGCACCGCTCCCTTTTCCCTCTCGCGCGTGGCGTGTTAGGATGCTTTGGTTAAATGCATCTGGACGGATCCCGATGCTTATATCGCTCTTTGTTTCGATTGCATAATAGTTGGATTTGTTTCACCTGTTATTGTTGTTTTCTGTGGTTCGGAACCTTGGGGTGTGTCCCTGGGTTCATACCATTTCTCTCCTCGCATGTGTCACACGTTGGGATCTTGTTTGCCGCCCCAGGTGGGCCCGACGGTTGTTATTCTTTACCTTTTTTGCGTGAGGCGTAGTTAAGATTGCACAATTTTCTTACATCCTTTCCACATGAGATGTGGTTTGGTTCGTGTTAACTTGCATGTATACGAGTTTGCTGTAGCATTTCTTTGCACAACATTTGCATTTAGATGTTTCATTACAGTCCTCATTGTATGATTATAAGTTATGCTCTTGCATCATGCATGTCATTTGTATTTTGCCCCGGCCTGCGGGCACATCTTTGTATTGTTATCTTGTTTGTTTGTCTAAGTCTTCGGCCTTGTCAAAAATGGGTCATCTCTGGGCTTTGACTTTCACTCCCGTCATTTCATGACTTTCGAGTTCTGTCAAAGAGGGGCAATTGTAGACACCCCATTTTTTACCGTCCTTAAGACTTGGATGTCATCGTTCGAACACCCAATGATTGTGCATGCTTTTGTTCGTTCCAAGTCTCTAAAGGTCTCGGCTGAGCGCCTTGCCTCGGAGCCTCCCAACTTGTCTGTTTTGTGCTTGGTGGTGGACCAAGAGCTTGTTGCTTTGAATCTGAAGGAGAGAGTGGCTTGTCGGCCATCCCTAGTGTCCATCGGCCATGGCTTGTGCCTGCCGGCCATTAGTGGTGGCCGATCGGCTACATGTGTGGCCGGTCGGCCACTATTGATGGCCGATGACCATTTTTCTTCTTTCTCAGATATTTTATGTGCCAGCTGTGCCAGCTGTTGATCACTGAGTGTATCCTCCATACATGTGTATGGAGGGATGAAGCCAAGCTTTTGGCTTGGTTTTCTATATAATGGGGGAGTCTCTCCTCCATTTTGGGGGTTCAGAAATTTAAGAGCAAAATTTCCCCCCTCTCTAGAACTCTCTCTCTCTTCCTATTTTAGGTTTGCAAGTGGGAATTCTCTACATATTTGCATACAACCTCTTGACCAAACACCTTCACCTTGGAGCTGAGGTTCTTGGAGGCCTTGTTCGAGCTTCTTAGAGTGGTTTTAGCACAAAATTCTTGTTGTTTTGTGGCTGTGCTTCAAGGGTAAGAACTTAACTCTTTTAAGCCTTGTTTTAATTCATTGTTTGGCCACCTTTGTATGCTACTTGGAAGATGGTTGTAACCTCTAAAAAACTCTGTTTTAAAGATTTTAAAATGGTGGTTTAAGCCTTGTTTGGTTAGGGGGTGGTTTCTTCCCTTTGCTCTAAGGCTTGTAAAGCCTTTTGATTCATCTTTCAAAGCTTTTGAAATCCCCTTTTCTTGGCCTTCTAACCACTGAATTCCAGGAGAATTTCAGTGGCAAAAAGTTTGTTTTGAGGTCCAAAATAGAAGGGGGTGGCTTCCCCTCCTTGTATCTTGTTTGCATGTGTAGATGGTCTAATATTTGAGCATGTTTTTCTACCTTTTTGTAGCTGAATTCAAGCTTGTTTTTAGCCTGGTTTTGACATGTTTCAACTCAGTCTTTGGTTGGTTGGAACATTTCTTGCTTACTTTTTGTACTTGTAGTGCAATCATGCTTACTAGCCTAGCATACTTGATGATTTAGCCTATCATTCTAGCTTGTGTTAGTTTGATTCCAGCATGTTTTTGCTTCTGATTTAGCATGCTTTAGCTCTGTTTTGAGCCTTCTTGGTCATATGAGGCTTGCTTTGTAAAGCTAGAGTGTAATTGGCTTCACTAGCTTTGTGTTTCAAGACCTCTAACATGTTTTGCATGAAATGATTGCATGTTGTAGCATTATTTTATACATAATTTCAGTGTGTGTAGCTCTGACACACTCTCACATATTCCACTCTTTCATTGATTTTGATGAGTGTGCTTTGAGCCTTGTTTGTGAGCCAACACATGAGCATGTTTTTATAGCCTTTTGTGCTTCAATTCCATCATGATTTAGCCGTTGATTGGCATGTTTAAGCTCTATCTAGAGGTGGTTTAGTCATTTGAGTTTGATATTGCATGCCTCTAGTGTAGTGTGCTTCACTAGTTTAGTGTTTATGGCTTTTGAACTTGTCTTGCATGTGTTGCTCACATGATTTAAAGTCTTTACCATGCTATTTCAGCATTGAAAATCTGCAACCTCCCTCATTTCTTCATTTTTCTATTTGTTTTGAGGGTTGGTTAACCTTAGTGTTGTGTTTAAGCTTGAGATTGAGGCCTGTGCTCAATGGCTTTAACTCTCACTTAAGGGTTTCTACTAGCTAAAGGCATGGTCTCTCTCATGCCTTAAACCATTCTTTGGTTGATCCTTCTCTCATTAGAGGACTTTCACATTGGACTTAACCGGTTAAAGGATTAATCGGTAATGCTAAAATGAGTAAACAAAATGAGCAAAGTAAAACATGACTAAGATAAGCATGTTGTTTGCATTGCATGTGTTTGGATCAGACGTTAATCCAAACACAAGAAATGTGGGACGTTTCATACTCAAAGTGATGAAATGTGTCACGATTCTTGGTCGCCGTCACCCTTGATCATGTATGATAGGGTGGTGGCCATTTGAGTCTTATGTGCGCATTCACTAAGCGTGTAGAAGCTTGATTCTTCGGCCATCATGCATGAAAATGCTCGATTGGTGGCTTGAGAGCCAAGTGCCACACTCCTTTGAGCTTGAGAAATGATAAAGAGGGTGGAAGTGCATACATTTCCTTGCAAATACATTGTTGTGCCTCTGTTGTTCTCTGTTGCAGCAAAACCAGAAGCCTGGAAAAGCAGGCGGCCGACCGACCACTTGAGGTAGTCGATCGGCCACTTATACTAGCCGACCGGCCAGTTAGGGTGGCCGGCAACCACTCTTTGTGGCTGACCAGCCACCAGTCCATTTTTGTGCAAAAATGTGTTTGAGTTAAGGCAGAAGCAGTCTGGAAGTTGGTTCAATTTTCAGAGATTAAGGCAAGTGTAAACAGAGGCAACCGACAGGAAAGCAACGGATTTTTGGAACGAAGCCAACCGAGCATACATGCCTCCCTCACCTGCGAGGCCATTTTATTGCTTTAATTAGCTTATTGTAGCTGATTATTCAATTTGTGTTGTAATGTTTTAATGAGCTTAGCATAGCTATTTGTTTCAATTTGGTTTGTAATAATTAATTAGTTTAGAATAATTAATTAGTTTGTTTTGTAATAATTAGCTTAGCTTAGTGTAGCTTAGCTGATTTATTCGGACCCTCCTTCGAGAGGGCACAATGTTGTAATAAGGGTGCGTGTGTGTGTACATGTCTTCCAACCCCACTTCTTTCTCCCTTTTATTTATCCGCTTTCGATGGTTAGATTAGGGACACGTTTTGATTAGCATACCTTATGCTTGCATGTTTGCATCATTCATTTGTCTTGCAAGCACCGGGCTCGGCGCATCATACAAATTGCATTGTATTTCAATACTTATTTGAATACGTGTTTCGAAGCATGTTATCAAATTGTTGCATTCATATGTCATCTTAGGTAGCCAAGCCTATTTAGTTGCTTTATTGCATGTGTTGCATTAGGCATTTTGCATAGTTAGGATCATGCATTCTTTCTAACTAGCTTTTGTTTTGGCTCGAAGTACATTGTAAGTTTTTACGCTTTAGCATTCTTGCATGAGTGTGAGTATTGCCATGATCGCATGTTTGCCATGAGGCTATTTGCTTAAATGCTTAACTGCATGAATGCCTGTGGGTGAAGGCTTTGTTGCTTGAATTAGAACAATTTGATGATTGTAAGTTTTAAGCCCACTTTGCAAAGTGGCAAAACATCATGTTTTAAGCCCACTTGAGGGTGGCAAATCCGCGTTTTAGCCCACTTGCGAGTGGCACTTTCAAACCATTTTCGAAAATAAACATGAGTTGAATTCGTTCCAATTCTTGTGACTTAGTCTATACTTGTATGTGTGCGCCACATAGTAAAGTTAGCTAATAACCGAATAAGATCACATGAGGTTTATAAAACAATATATCATGCTTAGAAGAGGCCGATCCTTTGATCGGGCGAGCGGGGGTGCTCATTTAAGGACCTTCCCCTCTCGTACCCAAGTTCTCGAGCTGAGACAACTTTGGTGATGACGGACACGTGGCCTTTGGCACAAGTCAGGGTTTCCTAAATTTCCTGAAACAAAATATTTAGGTGGTGACTTTGTAATCTGGCAAAGCAGTCCAGTTTTGGCATTATTTGATTTAAAATCTGATTTTCTAAAATGATTTGCTGGATTAGACTCTTTGGTGTTTATCAGTCTCACATTGCACTTTGTGAGACTAGATTCAGAACAGCGACAGGAGTCCGAACTGCAGGAGACCAATTCGCGCCTCTCCAAAAGGGGGACGCGCGAAGAAAGTCGAGTCTACAACAGGCATTCAAACAGTTTATATTGTTTAAGCACTTAGCCTCATGGAAGATATGCTTTGACATGGTAACACAAACATTCGATGGAAGATGCTAAAACATAAAATTACTCACCTAGTACTCCGAGCCAAAACAAAGCAAAATAATTAGAAGAATATGCATGCTCCTAATTAGTGCAATATGACTAAATGCAACGCACACATTCTGCAATTACTAGGCTCTACTACTAATATGGCATATGAATCAATTTGATAGCATGCGGTTTAAGCACGTATTCAAAGACGTATAAGAAATAACAATGCGAGTTAGAATGCTGAACCGAGCCTCGGTGCATTCAAAACAAGTGGATGCAAATCATGAAAGATGCTAAACAAAACATGATGCCTTAAACTAACCATCATAAGCTAGTAAATAAAATGGAGAAAGAATGGGGTTGGAAGACATACACAATTATTACATATTTGTCCTCGCGCAGGAGGGTTCAAATGTCTGAGTGTCCGAATTAACTACTATTACAAATCCAAATGAATAATAACTGAAGGGTTGCATAATTTATTACAACAATAGTATATATGCAATGATCGCGCGATGTTCTTCAGAAACCACTCTATCTGCCTTGCTGGGAACTGTTCTGTTTCACCCTCAATCACTATTGCTAACCAAAAGTGTAAGGTTTGCCATATATTGGAATCTGGCCTGCACACAATGAAACCTGGTCAAGCTCAAATAAATCCGACTATGCCTTATTTCTTTGCAGAAGACTGTTTTTTGTGCCTGAGCTAAAAACAGTGCAGACAGGGTGTTCCTAAGCCATGTTTGTCCCTTCTAGCTTTCTCTATCATGGAGATACTCAAGAGAAGAGCGAGTTCGATTCCCAAAGTCATCAATGAGCAAGTTGATTGCTTGATGATTTCGGGTAGAATTTAGACAAAGATCAATAAATGTAATGAATAACAACCACCCCTCCCTCCTATCATGGAGTGAACTCAAAGAGAGAGGTAGAGACGCTTCAAGGTTCATCTAAACATCATGAATTGATGTAAGACAACCCTTGACACAATGGATTCGGCATAACGTTCGGTCGAACCCCAAGCAATATAACTCATTTTCTTTATGTGGGTTGGTTCATTTTAAGCCATTTTTAGACTTTTCTATTCTTTAGTCCATTAAGTCCAAGGTGATGATTATGTCCACCAAATGAGAAGCGTGTCAAATGGGGAGTGATTCTCAACATGAAAGAGAGACTATGTCGTTGGCAATGAACCTCCGTAGAGATTAAGCCATTAATCATAGATCTCTAGCTCATATTTTGAACAACTATCAACCGGTTGAAACAACTCTCAAATGAAAGAAATGGATGATAGGTTACTTGTTAAAATGAGGTTCTTAAACATGGAAATTAAACAAAGAAAGGCCAAGAACAACATACAACAAGCTATATATGAGAACTTATGATACAACAAGCAAACTAATCAAAGCATAAACTAATTTAACAAACTAGGACAACCCTAAAACTGCCCCTAAAGTGTAAAAAAAATAGTGGCTAAGACCATGTTAAAATAGCACAAAAGATAGGCGAAAACGAAGAGATACAAAGCTAGTTGACAAAGCTAAGGAGGGGTGGCTAACCCCTCCACTTTTGGGACTTCTAAACCATAGTTTAGCCTCTGAAAATAGTCCAAAACAGTCCAAAAATAGTGGCTAAAATCAGAGAAATAGGTGGGAATGTAGACACCCCATTTTTGACTGACCTTAAGACTCAGACGTCACCGATTGAGCACTTGGTGATGATGCATATTATGCTCGTTTTGAGGTTTCAAAGTCTCGGCTACGAGTCTTGCCTCCGAACTTCGGGGCTCTTTTGTGCTTTGCCTCGGTTTGTGAACCAGGTCCTGTTTTCTCTATTTTCTCTTCCCGAAGGGAGGGAGAGGTCTCGTAGACCATCTCTCAGTGGCCGTAGGCTACGTTTTGTGGTCGTCCATTTTTCCCGTTTGGAGGCCAGTTTCCGGTTTTCGGAGCCGTCGGCTGTGTGCCTTGGTTCGGGACCGCTTAACTACCTCCGTTTGCTCCAGTTTTTGGCACACACCTTGTTTCCTCCCTTTAGAGGGACACTGTGGCCCGAGAGACCACCTTCGTGGTCATACGCCACTTCTGGTGCCTAACAGCCTGTTTTCGGGGCCTTGGGTCGCGCATTTTGGCCCCCGAACCCTCGTTTTGCATCGGTTAGGGTTCATTTTTGGTGAGGACCCTATTTTCATTGTTAGGGAGGTGGTAGTATGGTGGGATGCCACCTTTTCCCCTGGAAAACTAGTTTTCTCATTTTCTCTCTCCTAAAGCCGGTTTTTCTGACAGAAAGCTGGTTTTTCTCACTTTTGAGCCACAATTTCTGGCTTTTCATACCACCATTGTGTTGTGCTCATCTGGGAGGCCACCAATATGGGTAGGCCGACTAGTAATTCATCTTGACCCTTTTGAACCTTGCTAAAAAGCTAGTTTTTCTCTCTCTTGGGTCACTTTTTCTAGTTTTTCACCCTATAGCTATGTTGCACTCATCTGGGAGGCCACCTTTTTGGGGTGGCCGGCCAGCAATTTTGCTTGAACCTTTTGACCCCTGGTCGGCCGACCAGGGGAGGTGGTCGGCCGACCAGGGGAGGTGGTCGGCCGACCACCATGACCCTTTTGGACTGGTCGGCCAGTTTTATCTCTCTGAGTGTGTTCCAGCTGTGTCAGCTGTTTTACACTTGACCCACTATCCGAGGGTTTTGTCCTTGTTTTGGCCCCTTTTAAGGTGGTTTTCACCCCTTTGCTTGGCTTAAAGGAGGAATGGGCCCCTTTGGTCAAGCTTCCTTTAGAAGCTTTGAGCCTCTCTCTTGGCTTCTCCAAGAAGCCATGGCCTCCTCCCTCTATATAATCAACCCTTCACCTCCATTTGCAAGGGTTAGAAGCTTTTCGCTGGAAATATAGATACAACCCTCTATCTCTATACTTCAAGCCTCCAAACACTCATATTCTTGGCCATTTTACCCTACACCTCTTAGCCTACCGCCTCCCTCATCCATTCCAGCATGTTGGAGGTCATTTTCAGTGGTTGAAAGCTCACCAACTTGGTCCAGAAGCTGCTGGAGGTCAGCTCTACAAGGGTAAGTCTTCATTTCCCCTTTTCTAGCCTTATTTTTCTTCATTACTTAGCCCCATTTGCAAGCATTTCTGGGCCTCGACCTAAACTGTAAAGTGTCTTATTTTGAGCTCATCTTCAACTTTGTTTAAGGGCACTTTGCTGTTTGAGGTCATCTACTTCCCCTTACCGTCTATCTCTGTTTTAGGGCTATTTTTGCATCATATTTCAGCCTTACTTATGAACATTTTCGAGATTTGTCATAAACTGAAAAAGATCTTGTTTTAATCTCCTCTTCAAGTTTGGTTAAGGTCTCTTTTCTGTTTGGGGTCATCTTCCGCCTGTGCATGCTTCATCTCTTCATGATTAGGGCTATGCATTAGAGCACTTGCATTGGCCATGGTTTGGCCTCTTAGCCACTGAAATCCAGTGGATTTTTAGTGGCTTAGATGCATTTTTGAGAGCCAAAATCAGAGGGGGGTGACCCCCTCTCTCCTTGTCTTGTTTGGTGGTCCTGTTGGCCTTCCAAAGGGACCCCTTTTTGCATGCTTTGAAGTTATGTTTCAGGCCTCATTCTGAGGATTTTGAGGTCTTCCTTAGCTCTGTCCAAGGCCCTTTTGGCCATATTTTATGTCCCTCATGCATGTGTGGAACAACCCTCCTCAAGGCCTTTCAAGAGGACCTTTCATTGTATGCTTTATTGATCAATTTCAGGCCATTTTTGGTGAGTTTTAGGGCTGTCATATTTGATTTCCAGAGTTGGTTTTGCTATGCTAAGTGTCCATCATATATGTGTTGAGTAACCCCTTGCATGCCCTTTCAAAGGGGCTCATCATTTTTGCACATGTTGGCTGCATTTCAGTGGTTATTTAGGCATATTTTCACATGTTTTATTCACTGTTTTTGGCTGGTTTGATTAGTTCTCATACGCTTCATATATATGCCATGTAAACCATGCTTGCTAGCCAAATTTGCATGCTATTTTAGTCCATCATGTTAACATTTTTTGGTCATGCTTTAAACTAGAAATGTGCATGTTTTGGGACTGTCTTGGCTCTGTCTTTGTGCTTCGTGGTCAAATAATGCTTGCTTTGCATAGTTATAATTCAATTCATGTGCCTAGTTTTGAGTTTCGGGGCTTATTTCATGCATCAGTTGCCATATTTCCATGTTTCGGGACCATTTAGCATCATGTTTCAGTGCTGGAAATTACATGCTTGTATGCCATATTGCATCCTTTTCCATGCTTTGGTAGAGTGGCATTTGATGCCTTAGGTTCGGTCCTTGGTATTCGTGCATGGGTGCACGCATTTCGGTTGTCTCATTTTCATCTGATGGCCACTGATGTGAGTGTGGCTCAGGTCCACTCATATTGGTGTAAGTCCATCATGCATTGTGTATGCCATTTCAGTTCATAGCATTGCGTATGCTAGTTTGCATGATAGAGCATCGTGTATGCCATGTTACATCGAGCATTGTGTATGCCATTTCATAGCATTGCGCATGCTAGGTTGTATGTTAGTCGCATAATGTATGCCATCTCATTTGCATTGTGTTTGGGATAGGAGTTAGCCCAAGCACGGCAAATGAGGGACGTTTCGTACTCCGAGTGACGGAACATGTCTCAATTCTCGGTCGCCGACACTCCAGATTACCCATGATGGAGTCTAGGCCTTGTTTTGTTTATATGTGCATTCATTTCACATTGAGTCATGCAATTCGACTCCTCGGCCATCATGCGTCGATATGCATGATTGGTGGCACGAGGATCGAGGACTACACTCCCTGAAGAGTAGTCATGCATACATATGTGAAAATACTTTGCCATGCCCCTTTGTTGCTCTCTATCGCAGCAAATCAGAAATCAACAGCCTTCTGGAGCTTCGCACAGCATTCCGGGATTAAGTGTAAATAGAGGCGAATCGGGGGCATCGAAATGGATTTCCGCGCCAATCAACTAAAGCATGCATCATTCATCATTCGGAACAGAGCTGAGGCGGTCCATAGCTTGCATGCTAATTTACTGCTTTCCTAGTTAAATTTGTTAATTAATTAGGGTTTTGTATTTATTCAGACTATATTATTCATTCGGACTGTATTATTTATTCGGACCCTCCGAGCGAGGGCACAATTGTAATAAGTGTGCGTGCGTGTGATGTATGTCTTCCAACCCCACGTCTTTCTCCCTTTTATTTACCAGCTTATGATGGTTAGTTTAAGGCATGTTTCAATTAGCATACTTATGATAGCATGTTTGCATTCATTCATCTGTTTTGCATGCACCGGGCTCGGCGCATCATACTAACTGCATTGTATTTCAATTCTGAAGTTGAATACGTGTTAGCTGTAGCATCATCATATGCCATCTTAGAATAGCTGAGCCTATCTTAGTTGCATTTTTGCATGTGTTGCATTAGGCATTTCTGTATAGTTAGGATCATGCATGGATTTCTAACCTAGCTTCTGTTTTGGCTTGGAGTACGCGGTAAGTATTTACGCTTTAACATCCTTGCATGTGTGTGAGTGACTGCCATGATAGCATGCTTACCATGAGGCTATATGCTTATGTGATATATCTGCCTAAATGCCTGTGGGTGAAGGTTGGGTTATTTGGATTGGAACAAATCATCAATTATGAGTTTTAAGCCCACTAGATAGTGGCAAAGCCATCTTTTCTAAGCCCACCCAAGGGTGGCAAAATCTGCATTTTAAGCCTACTTCCAAGTAGCAAACCACTTTCTAAACAAACATGAAATGTTTTATTCCAATTCAGGCGATCCAGTCTATACTTGTATGCTGTGCGCATCACATAGTAAATCTAGGCTAATAACCGGAATAAGAACACATAATGTTTTCAAAACATGATATCATGGTTAGTAGAGGCCGATCTTTGATCGGGCGAGCGTGGGTGCTCACGAAGTGACCTTCCCCAATCGTACCCAAGTTCCCGAGCTGAGACAACTTTGGTGCTAACGGACACGTGGCCTTAGGCAACGAGTCAGGGTTTCCTAAATTTTCCCAAAATAAAATATTTAGGTGGCAACTCTGTATCTGGCAAAGTAGTCCATGTTTGGCACTTCTTTAAAAAAAAATTTGTTTTCAAAAACGATTTGCTGGATTTAGGCTCTTTGATGATTCATCGGTCTTGCATTGCACTCTACGAGATTAGATATAGGACCGTAACATTGAGTCATGAACTGTAGTGAGCCCAAATGAACAAAACGGGATTTCCCTCCCGGGACGTTCGGGGACGTCTACAAGGAAATACAAGGATATAAGCTTGGAATAAGGTTCAAGGAAGGGTGGTTAACCCTTCCACCTTTGGTAGCTCTTAAATCACAAATTTCAGTCCACAAAACAGTCCCGAAACAGTGTATAAAGAACAGAAAAGAGAGGAAAAGAGTAACAGAGAAATAAGGAAGAAGATGCAAAAGTTATACCTCTCGAAAGAGAGGATGTTTGTAGTTAAACAAACTTGATCATAAACACCCTCAAGTTTGTGAAACTTAGGTTGAAATCTCAAAAAAAAAAAAAAAAAAAAAGCTTCAAGAACAAGCTCCAATGGCGTATGTACTGTGTATGTATAGCTAAAAGGTGATATGAAGCCATGGAAGCCTTTGGAAGGAAGATGGATGTTCTATCAATGCCTAAGCCTCTTGGAAGGTTTTCTAACCTTAAAATCTGAAGGAAGAGGTCCTATTTATAGAATTTGAGCCAAAATGGTCAAAAATATCTTCAAACAAAGATATTTGTTCAATACCCGCCAGTTCTCCGTTTGGCGCCATTGAGACCCAGCTAGGCCTCAAAACACATGGCCGGGCCTAAATAATACAAGGCCAAGTCAAAAAAGGCATTCTAGAGAAGTTTTCATTGAGGCCCAGCCGGGCCTCAATAAGGCATGGTCGGGTATAAATGGACCTGGCCAGGCCTAAAAGACTGCACTTCATGCCCAACTTCAAACGGGCATATCTCCCTCATCCAGGACAATGTTTTAGGTGATTCTTGAGTCTAAATTGAAGCTCCGGAAGTCTAGTTTCCAATGGCGGTTGACTCATATCTAAATTATAAGTGTTCAAAGAGATATGCCTATTTTAGTGAAAACTGCTTATTTATATCCTAATTTATTGATGCCCAACTTCTTCCGCAACTAATTTTCGTCCCTCTCCTCCAATTTTCTTCATCTCCTAACCTCTAAATAAGATGTTTTAAAGATTTTTCAAAGAGTTCACCTCCTTTTCATTTATTTCCATTTTGTCCTTACTCGGTTTACCAAAAAGTGCAATATTTTAAATGAAATGCGAGCCTCCGAACATCGTAGAAACATCTGAAAAAAATATTTTAAAAGGTGGGTTTTAAGGTCTAAAATAATTTGGCGAAAATGGGGTGCAAGGTTTGGGATTAGAGCTTCAATCCAAATTTGTTCCGTGAGAATTCAAAAGATTGCACAGTATAACTTTCATCATCGGGTGTTCCGAATAAAGCGCCCAAGTCTCAAGGGCAGTCAAAAATGGGGTGTCTACAATATCACTCAGCACTCATTCTCTCTTTTCATCTTAACAACCCATTATTTGCTTTTCCCTCAATGCACAGCTCTCTATTCTTTTATCTTTCTTATTTTTCATTCCTTCCCAGGTGTGGTTGATGGACAAACCGAAAGTGGTGGACCCTTGTCCCGCATATTTAGCCAGAGCCTACTTCTTTTGCCAGCAACTGGAGGACTTCCCTTCAAAGGGTTTGTGGTGTGATTGGATGTCTAGCAGATCTGCGGCTGACAAAGCTTAGCGTTACCCTGGGCTTGATTTGACAGCATGTCCCGACAATCGGGTGAAGAGTTAATTAGTCTCACACACTATGTGTTCTATTTCCCCCTCCAATTTAGATGTCAGTTTGGACATAATTAGACTCGCCTAGATGAAAGGGTGGAATATATGGCTTCATTTCTGGTTCATGTCTCGCAGTTGCCACAGTATCCACTTTTTGGAGAACAAAGGAGCTTTTAACCCCTGCTATTGACTTAAGTGACACTCTTTCTAGCTAGCGCCTTGCTTGGCTTGAGGGGGAGACAGAGGTCGGGTCATCTTTGGTTGCAGAGACATCCGCAAGCACGAGCGAAGGACACAGGAACACCTAACTCATCTATGCCCCCAGTTTATTGCTGTGACTTTCTTTTCAAGTTTTATGATGTAAAATTAACTTTGATTTAAATTAGAGAGTTAGAGAATGTACTTTGTGTTGAAATCAATGGAATTAAAGTTATGGGCACTTAAAATCTTCCTTTTGGTCCCAAAATGGTCTAAATTGTAAAAAGTAAAATTTTGAGCAAATCCACTTTTATTAAAACTTTTAAAAACCATTTTCGGGAATGATCACCGTCTGATAGCACATAATCAGTCCTCAAGATGCACAGCCCCAAATCAACAGATCACAACTGCCCATAACTACACTCACCATCACTGCTCTGTATTACAACCGGCCCTTCTACTAAAATGAAGATCACATAACCAAGCTAACAGATAATGAAGAAAGATGGCCCAATCAAATAAACGAATAGAACAGTTGAGTTGGAGACGGTTATGGCCGAACTTCCAGATGAAGTTGCCTACGTATCCCAAAGATGGGAATCAGGCCTTACGTAGTTCGATTCGAGTTCTCTCGAGTATTGACTTTCTCCTTTTGTGCTCTAACTTTTGCCAAAATCGCCCTTCCGGGTTTTCGACCTTGCGAGCTCAATTTTTCTTTATTTCTAAGTTTTTCAAGCTCTAACTTTCGCTTAGGTCGCCCTGTCGAGTTTTCGGGCTACTGAACCTCTCAAGGATAATGTTTCTTCAACTTGTCCATATTGATCGGTTGTCAAAACTCCAGGCTATCTAGATCCATGAGGATAGTCGTCCCTTCTAACCAGATAGATTTGATAATGTAGAGACCTGTCCAATTGGGTTAGAACTTGCCCCTAGGGTCTTGGATGGGGGCTCTGTTGTCTTTGAGCACCATATCTCCTTTCTTGAGATTTTTGGACTTGACTTTCTTCTTAAAAGCCCTAGCGATTCTGTGTTGATAGCCCTGGATGTGATATAACGCCTTCAGCCTTCTCTCATCAAATAACATCAATTCCTCGAATCTGCTCTGTTGCCAGTCCACCTCTGCTATCTAACACTCGGCCATAACTCGCAATGATAGTACCTCAATTTCGATTGGCAGAATAGCTTCTATCCCATAGACAAGAGAATAAGGGGTTGCCCTGTGGATGTTCGAATCGACATGTTGTAGCCCTAAAGTACAAATGGCAATTTATCCGGCCAGTCCCTATAGGTCTCTACCATCTTCCACAGGATATTTTTAACATTCTTATTCACAGCCTCAACGGCTCCATTGGTCTGTGGTCTGTATTTTGATGACTTATGAAAAGCCACGTTGCACTTTTCAAGCAAATCCACTACCTCTTTCTTGAAGTGCGAACCATTGTCGGAGATGGTCTCATTCGGTACCTCATACCTACAGATGATGTTGTTCTTGATAAACTTAGCCACATGTGATGCCTTCAGCACAGAGTAAGACTGGGCTTCCACCCACTTAGTGAAATAGTCAATCGTCACCAGAAGGAACTCATGTCCATTTAAACCCCTTTGGCGAGACTGCCTCAATCACATCAATTCCCCAAACTGAGAAAGGCCATGGAGAAGTCATGCTATAAAGCTTTGACGACGGTATGATCATGCATGGATCTGACATTTATGGCATCGCTGCACGAAGCTAATGTAATCCTCCTCCATGGTTGACCAATAGTAGCCTTGTCTAAGGATCTTCTAGGCCAGCATCACACCATTCATGAGTGTTGCACACTCCCCTCCGTGGATGGCCTCCATGAGACGTTTCGACTCTTCTCTCTTGATGCAGAGCTTATGCATCCCCAGATGGCCTCTCTTGTATAGCTTGTCTCCCCAGATGATGAATTAGATGGCCAGATGTCATATGCCCTGTTTGTCCTTGGCATTTGCCTCTGATGGATACGTATCCTTTTCTAGAAAGTTCCAAGTATCGTAATACCAGTGGTTTTTATCTTGAACCATCATCTATTGCAACAATAGTCTTGTAGACAATGTGTACTTCTGTTCAATGATGATCGGACGCATCTTCACTCGCAGTAGGATGTCTACCATAGAAGATAGAGTTGCCACTACATTAGGAAACCGGTTGTTCTCTCTAAGCATCTATGTGAATGTCAATTTTTCAAACCTTAGAATCAAAATATCCAGGGTCGGATGATAAACTTTCATTTTCTCCTCTTTGACTTTCCAGTCACCATTTGCTTGGGAAACAACTAGGTTCAAGCCTTCGATGACATCCAACCTTATTGCCTCTAGTTCTAGGATAGCTTCCAAACCAGCAATATACGCCTCATATTCTGCTTCATTGTTGGACACTTTGAATCGGACTTTAAAGGCTAGGGGTACATAGGTATCATTGGGCGCTATCAGCAACACACCTATTCCATAGTCGTACTAATTAGATGTTCCGTCAAAGTACATTGTCCATGTTTCCTATTCCACTTGCAAAATGTCTTCATCTGGGAACAGGTATTCCACTACTTCATTTCCTTCTATGGGGTGGTTCACCAAGAATTCCGCTACAGCTCTCTCTTTAATTGATTTGCGCATAACATACTTGAGCTCGAACTCGAAAAGAAAAAAGCAGCCAACGAGCTAGCCTATCTGCAAGCATTGGTTTCTTGAAGAGCTATTTGATGGGATCTAATCTCGAAATCAAGATTACAGAGTGAGCTAACAAGTAGTGCCTCAACTTCCTTGTCGCCCATACCAACGCTAAGCAAGCTTTCTCTAGGGAAGTGTAGTGGGTCTCGTAGTCTAGCAACTTCTTTCTCAAATAGTAGATGGCCTTCTCCACCCTATCCTTAGATTCTTGAGCTAGGATCCGTTACCGACAAATACAGAATCAGAGGCTTCCCCGGCTCTAGTGATGACAACACAGGTGGATTCTGTAGGCATGGCTTGACCTATTTAAAGGCAAACTTATATCAATCATCCCATCAGAACTTATTCCGTTTCTTCAGGAGACCAAACAGTGGTTCACAAGTCAAGGTTAATTTTGAAATAAATCGTCTTATGAATTGCACTTTGCCTAGAAAGCCGTGCACCCCCTTTTCAATCCTTGGTGGTGGCATTTCTAAGATGGCCTTGATTTTGGAAGGATTTACTTCAATTCCCCTCTGTGTGATTAGAAATCTCAGCATTTTCCCTGCCGTCACACTAAAGGTGCACTTCTGTGGGTTTAACCTCAATCTATACTCTCTGATCCGTCGAAAGAATTTTTCCAGTGTAGCGTAGTGGCTTTCTTGCTCTTTGGACTTGACAATCATGTCGTTCACATACATCTCAATCTCTTTGTGAATTATGTCATGCAGAATGATGGCTGCAGCCCTTTAATAAGTAACCCCAACATTTTTCAACCCAAAAGGCATGACTCGGTAACAGTAGGTGCCCCACGGTGTAATGAATGCAATTTTTTCTCTGTCCTCGGGCGCCATCAGAATGTAGTTATGCCCAAAAAACCCATCCATGAACGAAAGCAAGGCATGGCCAGCAGTGAAATCTACCAACTCATCGATATACAACAATGGAAAGTCATCCTTCAGACTAGCTTTATTCAAATCCCTGAAGTCAATGCAGACTCTTATTCTATCATCCTTCTTAGGTACTGGAACAATATTAGCTAGCCACGTCAGATACTTAGATACAATCAAGAACCCTACCTTGATTTGTTTGATGACCTCTTCTTTGATCTTCAGCGCCTAATTTGGGCAAACTCTGCACAGTTTTTGTTTGACTGGTCGGTCCTCATGGTCAAGAGGGATCCAATGCTATACAATATTAGGATCTATTCCAGGCATGTCTTCATAGGACCACGTGAAAATATCTTTAAAATCTTTTAATAAAGCTATTAAACGCTCGCGTTCATCTGAAAACAATATGGACCCAATCTAGACCAAGTGTGGATCCTTCTCAGTACCCACATTAATGGTAATGATTTCATTAAAACAAGGCTTAGCAAACCTTACCTCTTCTCGATTAATCAAGTTTTTCAAAGCCAGTGGAATTTATTCCTCTTCATTTTCATTAAAATTTTGAAAATCTTGGTCAATGCGATAAATTAACGCCACAGAGAAGTACACAAAATCTGCTGTGTTTTCATTCATAAGTTCTGGCTCTCCGGCCACAACAGACTCAAAAGAGAAAGACAAAGTAGACCTTGACAGGACCTTGACATCCGGGTTACCATGCCTAGGAATGCCAGACTCAAACTCCCCAAAATGACTTGAATCTAATCCCAACTCCATAGACTCAGTGGAATCAGATTCTGGCTCATCACCCGATTCAGAACTGGAAAGAAAGCCTTCCTCTAGCTGCCAAGTAAGACATGGCGCTCTCGATACATCCAAAATACCAACGGTTGGGTTCACACCCAGTTCTTCCCTGATCATGGAGACAGTAAAGTTATCCTCCAAGTTCTCTAGGTCAGTTGTGAGATCCGTAAGGAGACCGGCCAGTGTTGCCCCTACTTTAGCCTCGCTGTGGTTTGAATCCTCTTCTGTGTTATGGCTAGCTTTGATGCCTGGTTCAGCCCTTTCCTCGTCACTGTCCTGCAGGTGATGATCAAAGAAGATCTCGAACCTGGGGACGCACTTCTTAGAGGAATTTACCCAAGGCTCAAGAAAGCCACAAAAAGGGAAATCCTCTCCCTCTTTAACAAAACGGTCATTCAGTATCCCTTGGATCGGCCAGTGAACGAGCTCATAATGCTTCTCAGCTCTCTTGGCCTTGGCTCTGCCCCACATTTCTTTGGTGAGCACATAGCCCAAGCCAATGGCATGCGGGTTGTGTGGCACCTTTTCTAGTGCTGCAACACTTTTTCGCCCGCTCTTTTCAAGCCCTACGCCAGGAATGTGCCGCAGTCTGTTCATGAAGTAGATGGACTGGGCACTAACATACATGCCTTCATCCATGGCCAACATTGTCTATACTACTTTGGCTTCCGTTAGAGTGAATCTCGAAAGGAAAACATCCTCATCTCCATGATTAATCTCTAGCAATGGTGTAGTCACCTCTAGTGGTGGATGGATGGACGAGTTTCCAAAAACGGTTGCTACTCCTTCCTCATGAGGATACTTTAACATCTGATAGAGGGTGGAGGAGACAACCTTTATGTGATGCAACCAAGGCCTCCCTAACAGCAGGTTAAAGGTTGCCAACACATCTAGTATGTGGAACTCGATCTTTTTCTCAGATGGGCTCACCTAGACTCTCACTTTCACTGTACCTATGACCTCTCTGTTAGTGTTGTCGTATGCTCGTATCACCTGGGTCGTGGGAGCGAAGTCTGCCGGTTTAAAGCCTATCGGATAGGTGGTACGGGAATGACAGACATTGATTGTAGAGCCGATATCTACCAACACCCTTGGAACCCATTTCTCTTTGCACTCCACAGATATGTATAATGGCTTATTGTGAGCCAACCCTTCTGGCGGTAGCTCTTTGTCAGAGAAGGTGAGCATTGGCTTGGCACCACTTGGAAAGACCAAGCCCACAAGTTGATCGGGCGTAGTATCAACGGACAATTTAGCCTTTTCCATTGCGAATAGTACTACCTGTCGGTGCACCTGTGAGGCCATAAGAAGTCCGCAGATAGAGATATCAACATAGATTTTCTTAAGCTGCTTCAGTACTAGCTCCTCTTCCACCCTCTTCTCCTTTTCCTTCTCGACCTCCCGGTCCTTTCCCAATGGCTCTGTTTGATCCAGGTGTGGAGGCTTAAAATACCGGCCACTTCGGTTAAGATGGTCTATCTCCTCAGAATACCATGTGTTATCTAGGGTGCAATCTCCCCCAATCCTTGTTAGTATGGGCCAGATGTAGATCATTATCATCCCACCACTTGCCATCAGCTGCCAACAAGTAGTCGTCTGGCTCAACTCAGATCATCTTCATAGTATAAGGGTCCCCCTCAAGGCAACATGCTATTGCAGTTTTCAGGCTATCTTTAATTCTTTCTCTCTTAAACTTCCTCAACGCAGTTTCCTATTCAGTATCTGTGGCTTTCACAACACCCACTTCTTAGGTTGGGTTTCCCGTACATGTGTCCTCTGGTAGTTTTCTTTTCTCATCAACCTTCCCGGCCACTGCAGCTATCTCTGTTTCCTTTTTCTCTGGCTTAATCCCAGTTTCTTCTTCCTTGTCTAGCTCATCACTCAGTTATTCGGCATTTTCAATCGACCCGTTCAGATCAAACCACCCGACCTGTACATCTCCTTAATCTTGCTTGTCAAAGAACTGTAAGTTGTCCAAATCCTCTTTGAGGTCTGCCAGATCATCTAACCCTTGGTTCGGGCCATCCTCCCTAACCACATTAATCCCCACTGAGGTTGGTTGTGCCACTTCGGGCCTATTTTGAGTGGTTGGCATGATATAACAACTCGAGTCATACACCTTTTCAAATAGGTCCCCGGGACACTCCGAGGACAGATTAGTACCCCCTCCAGAATCAAAACCTCCTTTACCGCAAGTATTATCACCATATTGCAAGGCTCAGGTTGTGGTTTAGAAGTGTCCATCATGCAAAAGTCTGTGCCCTCGGGAATGAACATCGGTTTTGGTAGGTGGGAAGGGGTAATATATGTGCTAAGGTCATAGAAGGTGGACAATGTATGGATAAGGTGAAGGTTTCAAGCGGGGGACTTGATTATGGGTTGGGAGCAGGTTAGTGGTTACATTTGGTTTTTGGAGTGAAACGATGACCTTGTTGTCAATGAGATCCTGAATTTCATGATGCAAGCAGAAGCACTGGGTGGTGTCATGACCGTGCTGCTGGTGAAACGCACAGTATTTTGTGGGGTTATGCTTGGGTGGAAGAGGGTCAGGAAGTGAGTGAGGTTCTAAGTGTTTCAGGTGCCCTTTCTTGATTAGTACCTACATGGCTTTGGATAGGGTCATGTATAGTTGGTTAAAAGTTCTACCCTGAAGTCGGGTAGGGTTGGACAGTGTTTGTGGGCCTATGTTGGCGAAAGGGTTAGCAGTTTTTGTTGTGGCGACAACACTCACATCCGATAGCCTTGCAGATGTGCTACCACTAGCAGCATTAGAACTGCGAACAAACGGCCTCCTAGATGCCTTTTTATTATCAGTAATAAGCCCCTACTTCATGGCATTCTCAATTTGAACCCCCATTTCATGAAGTTCTATGAATGTAAATAAGGGGAGAACAATCATTTTCTGCAGTCGCTTGCCATGCAGGTTTCAGACAACTATTCTGATATGGTCTTTTTCTAAAGGTCTAGTGGTCATCATGGACGCTTTAGCCCTCCATCTTGTTACAAACTCGGAGAACCCTTCCTTTGGCTCCTGACGCATTGTCTAAACATCACGAGTTGTGACCTCAATTTATGTGTTGTAAGAGTATTGGGCCATAAAGGACTCAGCTAATTCCTTCTAATTCTACTTTACAGAATCTTCCAACTTAGTGTACCAAATGGCCGCTATACCCGACATAGTGCAACCGAAGAGAGATGGCTTTTGCAATCTAGTCAAACCCATTAGCTGTAAGATATCCGAAAACAGCCGTAAATGAACCATTGGGTCCCCAAAACCATCAAAGCGATCAATGCGTGGCATCTTAAACTGCTCTGGTAATGTAACCGCAGATTTAGTGTATCCATCCTCTATGTCTGGGATGGAGTTGACCCCTTGCGCTCTTTTGAATAGCTTCTACAATTTATTGACTTTGAGCATGGTTGGATCAACCTTGAATTTGAACGGTGCCTCGGTCTGATAAACCGGGGCTCTGGAAGCTTGTGCGGGGATGGATTCTGCTAGGATTGGGAAAACTAGAACACCCTGGGTTTGTGGCTCTTAAGCAATGCCACTGGGCATAGGGATAGCTGTGGTGGGTACATGTGAAGCAGAGGCTATGGCCGGTTACGGTTGCTGTTGCTATAGCCTTGTTATGACTTCGGCCTGGCGGGTCGCATCATGCTGTAATGTCTCAACTATTTATCGCAGATGGGGTATTAGTTCCTCCATATTTGCCGGGGGCTGCTATGCCATTGGAATAGGTGACTATCGTTGAATTGGACTACAAGCAGACAACTATTCTCAAAGCAGACTGAATACAGGTGAACTAAACGGGGATTGCTGTAAGAACTAGACCAGTGCACTTTGTCTGATCCTCCTTTGCCTTATAACTAGTGATAGTGAAGCAAACACAGGCTATCCCCGAACAAGATCCTTGACCTTGCAAAGTATTCCGACGCGGGTCCAGAGTATTTAGGGGACATCCGAACCTTCTAAAGCTATGGTTTAAACTACCTAGCAAAAGAAATAAAGACAAAGAACAGAATCACAAACTGCACAGCACCTTAAGTGAAGATGTTATCAACACAGACATGATCAAAGCTGTAAGACTATACTCCACACTGAATCCTGCCCCAAAACAGATACCAACCTTGCAACTGATATGCACATTTCTGCACAGTTTTACTGTAAAGCACGTACCAGTTAAAAGAGAGTCAAAACACCCCTATAAGGGGGTAGGGTTTCCTTGTCCTAGTTTTGTCATGAACTAGGGTTTCACTACTTCAAACAAGCAGTTTCACACAATCCTGCATACCGGTGAGCATCCTGTCATAGTTTGGAATAGTCCCTATGGGTTTACTATATGCAGCTAGGCTGAATGGTCAAAAGGGGTAACTCAGCAAGACTACCTAATATACCTCTCACACCTAACACCGAGAAATGAAAGGAGAATCAAACAGTATAGCGGTAGCCTAGATCCAAGGGTTGTGTTTCCAACATGGCAGAGCCTATGACCGGTCAGCCTTTTGGCAAGCTTTTTGGCAAGCCTCCAGCAAACCATCTCGGAATAGCAGATGGAAAACATAGTGACTTAAAGAACCAATGCAAATGCAATACAAAGAACATATATAGGTAGATAAAATTTCACATCATGAATTTCAAGTCAAGTTCTCTAATTTCCCTAGTAGAGTCGTTAGAAACTGTAGCTTGCTTTCCGTGCTCCTTTCGAATACGATTAGCCCTATAGTTCAGATTCCTATGGTTCTGAATCTAATTTCACTAGTGCAATGTGAAATAGATAAACACAAATGATTCCAAATCCAGCAAATCTTTTGGAAAATCAACTTTGAATCAAAATGCTAAAAATGGGCTATTTTGCTAGATTTCAAAGTCGCTACCTAAATATTTTTGGAAAATTTAGGAAACTCGTGACTCGTGCCAAAGGCCACATGTCCATCATCACCATAATGTCTCGGCTCGGGAACTTACGTATGAGAGGGAAAGGTCATGAATTGAGCACCCCACTCACCCGATCAAAGTTCGGCCTCTAATGATCATGATGTGTTTTTTATGTACAGTGTATGCTCTTGTTCTGATTATTAGGCTATCTTTACTATGTGATGCACACAAGTATAGGCTAATTTGCAAATTTTGGAATATTTTGATTTCATGTTTGTTTTTGAAAAAGTGTTTTGAATATGTATCACTTAAAAAAGTGATCTCGTATATACATTACTCAAATTATACTAATTTAAGAAACTAGTCTTCATCCACAGGTAGTCAAACAAGTACATCAATTAAGTATTTAGCCTTTTCGTAATCATGCTTACCATGACAATAATCGCATGCATGCAATATGCTAAAGTAACAAATGCTCACCTAGTACTCATAGGCAAGCCAAAAGAAATAAAACAATTAAAAAAATGCATGCTCTAATATGCAAGTGCCTAATGCCATACACGCGAGAATGCAACTAATAGGTTCGGTTTTTAATATGTCATGTGAATCAATTTGATAGCATGTGGTAGTGCACGTATTCAACGAAGTAATAAATGACAATGTTGTTAGAATGATGAACCAAACCCTATCCATGCGAGACAAGTGGATGCAAATCATGGAAAATGCTAAATAAAATATGATGTACTATGCTATCCATCATAAACGGGTAAATAAATGGGAGAAAAAATGGGGGTTGGAAGACATACACACATTAGCCCTCACATAAGAGGGTCTGAATAAATGGGCTAGCTAAGCTAATTATTACAACACTACAAATTAACTAACTATCCTAGCTAATAATTAATTACAACACAAAATTAAATAGCTAACTAATTGATACACATTCAAATCAAACTAACTAATTAGTTACAATACGGAATTTAATTGACTAAGTAATTAAGTATTACACGTGCACTACTTTAGGTACAACATACTACTATTAAATATAATTTAAATGGGCCCCAAGAAACAAGGAATGGCTCATGCATGACTACGGATTTCCACCCAAAAATACCCTCTGTTTGGCTGCCAAAAAGGCTTCTGTTTTGCAGCCAAAAAATAGAATTATTTTTTGCCTCAGCCTCTGCTCTATTCTGCCGAAAAAAGGACACTGCTTAGCTGAAAAAGGTGGCCAGCTGGCCAGAAAAAGTGGTCTGCCGTATTGGAAGGTGGCTAGCCGGCCACTAGTTTTGATTACTACCCTACTGCAATAGACATGAAACAAAGCACAAACAGAGTATTTTCAAGGAATGTTTGTCCACCCTGCCTCTCCTTATCATCAAACAGATCAAAGGAGGGGTAGGCTTGATTCAAAAACCATCAATTGACGCAAACTCATTGCATGATGGTCCATGAATCAAGGGACAAAACTTTAATAAATTATAATGAAAGTCTCGCAAACCCTCTTCCCTATCATGGAATTAATCAAGGGAAGAGGTTGACCTTGAATCTTGAGCCATGATCATCACTAATGAGTATGACATGCTTCAAGACTCAATGGGTTCAATTAACGTCCGATTGAAGCAAAACTATTTTATTATCTTATTACCTCTTCTAGTCCCATTTTATTTCCTCTTTTAATTACCTTTCCATTCCTTAGTCATTTTAGTCCAAAAATGAGAATTAAGTCCACTAAAAAGAGGGAAGCATCAAACAAGAAGTTGTTTTGAGCATGAGAGAGATGCAATGCCTTTGGTAATGAACCTCTGAAGAGATTAAACCATTAAGCATAGAAGGGCCTCTTTCTCAAGCTTAAACAACACTGGGTTGAAACAACTCTCAAAAGAAATGAAAAGCCAAGAAAAGAGGGAGAGTGCAGAGATGATTATGTATGAACACAAGTATAAAAGTATGAAATAAATGCTATCAACTCAAATAGGTTGGTGGCTAAGGCCTAAACCGCCAAACCTATGAGGACCACTACATTACAAGTCTTGTGTACAAAGCATAAACCAAATGAACAGCTTAAAACAATCCTAAAATAGCTAAAAACAATGTTGAAATTAGCATGGAAAAGCTTGAAAAAGTTAGCTACAGTAGCAAGGAAATGAAGCTAGTAGCTGGCAGAAAATATCTGTTTTGCCGAAACAAGTGGCTGGCTCGCTACTAGGGGGTCGACCGTACACTCACTTTTGGCCAGCTAACCATTAGTTAGCCTGCAGGCCTCTGAGTGGTCATGCTTGGAACAATGTTGTTTTGGTCCAAAAGTGGTGCAAGGTTTTTTTATGCTTCTGAGGCTTGAAACCGCGGCTTCCTGCTGAGCAAATCGAGCTTTTGTCCAACATATAAATTCATTATCGGGTGAACAATTCGAGGCACTCAAGCCTTAAGGGCGGGTTAAAAATGGGATGTCTACACCTTCCAGGACAAGTTTTTACCTCCCACTACTAGGGAGAAGTTGAGAGAGCAGTTTCTAAAGCCCAAACAGCTTAACACACCGGTGGCCGAGTTTGAGGCTACCTTTACTAGTCGGTCAAGGTTTCCACCAGAATTCACACCGACAGAGGAACGCCGTTGCATTGAGTTTGAGAAGATATTGAGGACCAGACTTCTTTTCAAAGTGGTTGGGTCAATGATTAGGGATTACGGACACCTTGTAGAGGTGGCGGCTCATCTTGGAACCATGATCCAGTTGGAGGAGGAGCGGATAAAAGGCTCCAAGCAGAGGAGTCAGGAGGTTCAGGGAAGACTTGGGATAGTAAGAGATAGAGAGGTTCCATCCCACAACAATCCCAGGGAGTGATCCACTTTTCCGGTACCAAGTTCAAGTTTTGAGAGAGGTGGTTAGGGAGGGATCACTTGCTTTAAATGTGGCCAACTGGGCCACAAGTCTTTTGTTTGCCTATAAAAGGAAGAAATGCAATAGTTTGCGCAGTCTGCTGCTCGTTCACAGAACCAGAGTCAGGGGAAAGGGCAACCGCCTACTTGTTACCAGTGTGGATAGTCAAGGTACGTAGGGAGGTTTTTCCCTCAGTTGGGTGGCGCATCTAGTGCGTTTGGTTCGAGGAAGACACAGAGCTATAAGCCTACACTGTCAGTACCGGCCTCAAGGGCCAATCTAGTGCCTCTTCGGCTTAGACTTATGTTCTGAGGGGTGAGCAGGTAAAGCAGAGACCTACAAGGCGTGTGTATGTTGTTACCATACCAGATTTGTTGCCAGCACCTTTGGTATTAAGAGGCAACTTCTTGTTATGTAATTTATTGCCAATATGTTGATTAATACAAGTGCATCCCATTCTTTTATTTTTTCTGCATTTGCATCAACCTTGGGGTTAGAAATGGCTCAGTTAGCATCTCTACTCAGGGCAGAGTCACCTATTGGTGATAAGGTTGTGATGGATCCAGGATGTCGGGGTTATGAGATAAAGGTTGCCGATCACCGACTTCCTTTTGCTTTTATGTTGTTTGATATGTTGAGTTTCGATGTCATATTGGGCATGGATTGGTTGTCATCCTATCGGGCTATTATAGATTGTTGTCGTCAGAGAGTTATAGTGTGCACCTTGAGTGGTGACTTTTTTATTTCTTGGGAGACCGAGTTGATAGAGCTTTATTGCCAGTATATGACCCTTGTGGTCGGGGTGAGCTTAGTCTCCTTCTTACTACTTTCTTGGGTGTTAACAGTGATATGCTCTAAGTTGAGTTGCCAAGGGTAGTTTGTGAATGCCCGGACATCTTTCATGAGGATTTCACTAGTTTACCACCTCATCGTGAGATTGAGTTCTCTGTTGATTTAGTGCTTGGCACGACACTGTTTTCTATGGCACCATATAGATTTGCACTTGCCGAGTTGAGTAAGTTAAAGATTCAACTCCAAGAGTTGTTAGATAAGGGCTTTATCTATCCTAGTACTTTGCCTTGGGGAGCACCGACTCTCTTTGCCAAGAAGAAACATGGCACCTTACGACTTTGTATTGATTATCAGAAGTTGAACTAGTAACTGCTAAGAACAAATACCCATTGCCTCGTATAGATGACTTGTTTGACCAGTTGAAGGGGTCTTGTTGTTTTTCTCAGATAGATCTGCGATCGGGTTATCACCAGTTGAGAGTGAAAGAGGAGGACATTAGAAAACGACATTCCATACAGAATATGGCCATTATGAGTTCCTAGTGATGCCTTTTGGGTTACCCAATATGCCGACCTTGTTTATGGATTTGATAAATTGAATCTTTCATGAGTTCTTAGACCATTTTTTGGTTCTCTTTGTCGATGACATCTTGATTTACTCACCCTCTGAGGAGGAACACTTGCGGGTTGTGCTTGAGTTGCTTAGAGCCCACAAATTGTATCCTAGCTTTGGGAAGTGTGAATTTTAATTGAAGGAGGTGAAGTTCTTAGGCCATGTGGTATTTAGGGAAGGGGTTACTGTAGACTCTTCTAAGATAGAGACAGTGAGAGACTGGGAACAACCTAAGAATATCTTTGAGATCTGTAAGTTCTTGGGGTTAGCCGAGTATTACCATCGTTTTGTAAAGGATTTCTCTGGATTACCCTCACTGTTGACTAGACTTTCAAGGGAATCGAGTTTGTGTGGAGTGAGACTTGTGAGAAGTCATTTCAGGAACTTAAGGTTAGACTTACCACTACTCCAGTATTGATTATTCTGGAGAGGGGTTTGGGTTATTTAGTGTATTGTGATGAGTCTCGAGAAGGTTTTGGTTGTGTCTTGATGTAAAAGGGAAAGGTAGTGGCATATGGCTCACCTCAGTTGAAAACACACGAGAGAAACTATCCTACTCATGACCTAGAACTAGCAGCAGTGATTTTTTCCTTGAAATAGAGGCATTATCTGTAGGGTGAGAGATTTGAGGTATTCTTAAATCATAAGAGCTTGAAGTATCTATTTTCACAGAAAGATTTGAATCTGAAGCAAAGAAGATGGATGGAGTTTATGGAGGATTACAACTTTGAGTTGCACTATCATTCGGGGAAGGCTAATGTGGTGGTTGATGCTTTGAGTAGAAAATCCATTAGCAGTGTAGCTAGTATTGCCATCAAGGAATGGGAGATGTTGAGCGCCATTGGCGAGTATGACTTGCATCTTGGCGAGTCTATTGAGCTGGCAGCTTTCATGAGGTAGAGACCATCCAGAAGAAGATGTCTAGTAGGAAGATAGAGAGGGGCTTAAACGTGTATTCTGACTCTAGTGTTAGATATCTTGACCGTCTTTTTGTGCCGGAGTCTTGTAGAGAGGAAGTACTCCAAGAGTTCCACCATTCGCGCCTTGGGGTACACCCAGGAGGCACAAAGATGTATCACGACCTTAGTCGGCAATTTTAGTGGAGGGGAATGAAGAGAGACGCAGGCTTGTTTGTTTCAAGGTGCCTTACTTGTCAGCAAGTGAAAGCTGAGCATCATAGGCCAACGAGTTTGTTGCAACCTTTGCCTATAGCCGAGTGGAAGTGGGTGCATGTCACGATGGATTTTGTTGTAGGTCTTCCAAGGACTCAACGGGGTAATGATGCCATATGGGTGATAGTTGATCAGATAACTAAGTTCGACTTCATGGGGTCCCCGTGACTATTGTTTCAGAGAGAGATCAATATTTTACAGCTTGGCTATGGTAGAACCTACAGAATGTCTTGGGTACTAGATTGACGTTTAGCACTATTTATCATCTTCAAACTGATGGAAAAACAGAGCATACCATTTAGATCCTTGAGGATATGCTTCGGGGTTGCGTTCTTGATTTTAAGGGGTCCTGGTAGAGTCACTTGCCTTTAGTGGAGTTTGCCTATAACAATAACTTTCAATTGAGTTTTGGCATGGGCACCTTTTGTGGCCTTGCATGGTCAATCGTGTAAATCTCCAGCGTATTGGGCCAAGGTGGGTGATGCACCTATGATAGGTCCTGAGTTAGTGTAGCTGGCTTTTCGTTGCTCCTTGGAGGGGTTTAGTCTCCTCGGATACAATAGCCCTACAGTTTGGACTCCCTTGGTTCTGAATCTGATCTCACAAGTGCAATGTGAAACAGAGAAAACACAAAAGAGTCCAAATCCGATAAATCTTTTGAAAAATTGATTTTTAGTCAAAAATGATAAAAATGGACCACATTGCCAGATTTCAAAATCGCCACCTAAATATTTTTGGAAAATTTAGGAAACCCGTGACTCGTGCCAAAGGCCACTTGTCCGTCATAACCATAGTGTCTCGGCTCAGGAACTTAGGTATGAGAAGGGAAGGTCAGTAATTGAACACCCCACTCACCCGATCAAAGATCAGTCCCTACTAATCATGATGTGATACTTATGTACAGCATATGCTCTTGCTTTGATTATTATGCTATCTTTACTATGTAATGCACATAAGTATAGACTATTTCACAAAATTCGGAACGCTTTGATTTCATGCTTGTTTGAAAGGTGTTTCAAACATGTGCTACTGAAAAGGTAAGCTCATATGTACATTAATCAAATTCATTCCAACTTAACCAAATTAGCCTTCATCCACTGACATTCAAGAGATATATCAATTAAGCACTTAGCCTCATGGTAATATATTTGATATGGCAACATAAACATAAATGCAATATGCTAAAGTAGGAAATGCTCACCTAGTACTCAACCGAGACAAGCCAAAAAAAATAAAATCATTAGAAAAATGCATGCTCTACTATGCTAGTGACTAATGCAACACATACAAAATGAAACTACAAGATTCGGTTTTTAATGTCATGTGAATCAACTTAAAACATGCGGTAGCACACGTATTAAAGTAAGTAAGAAATGATAATATTGTTAGAATGATGAACCGAACCCAATGCATGCAAAAATGGGTATTTTACACATGGTAATAATATGAAACCGTAATATGACACTACATGCAACCATTGTGAGCGAGTAAATAGAAAGGAGAAAGAAATGGGGGTTGGAAGACATACACAATATTTACAAGTGTTACAAATTGGCCCTCGCACAAGAGGGTCCGAATGAATGTCCTAATTAACTAATTATTACAACACCAAATTAATTAATTAATTAACTAGCTATTACAAATTCAAAGGAATTTAACTAATTAATTACAACATACTAATTAATCTAAGAGCTATTTAAGCTAATTAATTTGAACAGGAGTCAAAGAACCACGCGCGCAGTCGAGAACATCCTCCCGGAAACTCCTCTGTTTTGCTGCCAGATTTTATTTTGTTTGCAATTACAAAATAATTCTATTTTTGCCCCAGTTTTTGCTCTGTTCTGTCATGAAAATGACACTGCTTGGCCAAAATAAGGTGGTCGGCCGGCCTCGGAAAGTGGTCGGCCAGATGGTAGGGTGGCCAGTCGGCTACTATTTTTCAAGTACTACCCTGTTGCAACAGAATAGAAACAGAGCAAAAACAGAGTGTTTCTAGGGGATGCTTATCCTCTTTGCCTCTCCCTATCATGAAATTGATCAAGGGAGGGGTAGATTCAATTTTCAAACCATCAATTGACGCAAACTCGTTGTGTGATGATCTATGAACTGATGGGACAAAGGCTCAATAAATGGAAATAAAAAACCAACAAAACCTCCTCCCTATCATGGAGTTACCTAAAGGGAAGTGGTAGACATCGTTTCTCAAATCATTAACATCACTAATGAGTATGTAATGACTCAGGACGCAATAGGTTCAATTGACATCTGATTGAACCCAAACCAGTTTTATTACTCTTGTTACCACTTTTGGCTTTTTATTAGCCTCTTTTAACATGACCCTTCCATTCTTAATCATTTTGTCCAAAAATGATAGTTATGTCCACTGATGAAGAGGGGTGTCAAACAAGAAGTTGTCCTTAGCATGAGAGAGATATAATGCCTTGGTAATAAACCTCCGAAGAGATTAAACCATTTAGCATGGAAGGTCTCTTTCTCATGCCTTAAACAACAATCAATTGTTTGAAACAACTCATAAACAAAGAAAACCAAGAAAGGAGGGAGGTTGTAGAGATAATTATTACAAGTGTGAGTATATGTATGAAAACTATGGAATAAAAGCTATCAACTCAAATAGATTGGTGTCTAAGGCCTAAACTACCAAATCTATGAGAACTTACAACAATACAAACATAATATTCAAAGCATAATGAAGTAAACACATCAAAATAGTCCCAAAACTCATAAAATAGTGTTGAAAATTTAGTTTGAAAAGCTAAAAAAATTGAGCAAAAATGGGAGAAGATTAAAGTTAGTAAGCAAGCCAAAGGAAGGGTGGCTAAACCCTCTTCTTTTTGGACTTCAAATCACATATTTTATCCTCTGAAAACTCTAAAAATCAATGGCTAAAAGTTGAGAAACAAGTGGGAAACACAAGGATATAAGCTTGGAATAAGGTTCAAGGAAGGGTGGTTAAACCCCTCCACCCTTGGCAGCTTTTAAATCACAAGTTTTAGCCCACAAAAACAATCCGAAGACAATGTAAAAACAGCAAGAAAAGATAAGGAAGAAGTAGTGCAAAGATGGCAAAAGTTATGCCTCTTGAAGAGGAGTTACTCTTTTGTTCACAAACCGCAATGTATTCACTCTCAAGGGATGAAATTTTAGCTCAATAATCTCAGTAAGAAGACTCAAAATATTGGTTTAGGGATTGTATGTATAGTGTATGTATATTGCAAGATAGAAACAGAGAGTGTTTGGCAAGCTTTGGGCTCATAGCAAAATTTTCTAACCTAAAATCAAGAGGGGTGGGCTTGTATTTATAGAAAAACAACTTCTTCTGTTGGAAATATTTGTATAGAGACAGTTGGTGCAAGGCATGCACATGGAGAGGACAGCTAGCTGTAAATATCTACCTACCTGGACACCTGGCTAGCCGGCCACTTGAATTGGCTGAATTTCTCATCAATTGGCCGACCAGCCACTTTAAATGGTCGGCCAACTACTTGCAAAAAAAATCTATTTTCAAGCCTGACTTCAAATGGGCATATCTCCCTAATCTGGACTCGGTTTTAGGTGATTCTAGAGTCTAAATTGAAGCCCCATAAGCTTACTTTCCAATGGTGGTAGCCTCACATTCAAAATCTAAGTATACGAAGAGATATGCCTAATTTAGTGGCTGTTCATTTCTTTCTTAAGAGTTTGAAGCTCAAGCTTTTCCTAAACTAGTTTTCTTCCATTACCTCCTATTTTCGTCAACTCCAAACCTAAAAATAAGATGTTTTAAAATATTTTTCAAAGAGTTCACTTCGCTTTCATTTATTTCCACCTTATCCTTACTCGGTTTATTGAAAAGTGCAATATTTTAATCGAAATGCATGCCTCAGAACATCGTAGAAGCATTGGGAAAAGTATTTTGAAAAGAGGGTTTGAAGGTCTAAATAGTTTTGGTCAAAAATGAGGTGTAAGGTTGGGATTTAGAAACTCAAAACTGAAGCATTTTGCTGAAGAAATTGAACGATTGCACAACGAGCAGTGCAAACGATCGACAATGCAAATGATATACAATGTAACGAAATAATCAAACCATGAGCAGTGCCTTCTACACAAATATCATAACGGAGTGGGAAATGCAAATCAAACTATGTTTAACACAGAAAAGGTGTCGGAGCTCTCAAACCACAATTCTTGCGGAATGGGTGCGTATATATGCAGAACTATGCATTTTGCAGAATGAGTACAATTAATTGGGTGGTACGATACAAGTGAGGAATGATCTACTGGGAAGGATAATGATCTTAAGGATGAATGCAACAAGACAAAGTATGATGCAATGGATGCAAATGGATAAAATGAATAAGGGACACAGACCGAACAGCGTTTTACCTAGAAAAGGCATGGACACAAAACAAACCACATCTAACACAGAAAAGGTGCCAGAACCCTCAAACCATAATTCTTGTAGAATAGGTGCGTACACATGCAGAGCTATGCTTTAACGTGAAAAGTATGAGCACATGCCAAACTAAGCTTAACATGGAAAGGATACAGGTAGTAAAATGGTATGATGTAATGGGTGTAATAGATATGATGGATAGGGTAACATAATCAAACCACGCTGGAATCGTGAGAGGTGGAAGAATAAATTCCAAACACGCTGAAATCATGTGAGGAAGGGAACACTCTAACCACGCTGAAAACCTGAGAAGAGGTGCTATCGCTCAGGGTCATGTTCATGCATGCCTTGAGATGTTCTAACCACGCTAAAATCGTGAGAAGAGGAAGAGAAAACCACTAAGGGTTACATTCCAACACGCCCTAAGATACTTTAACCACGCTGAAACCGTGAGAAGAGAAAGAACAAATTCCAAACACACTGAAATTGTGTGAGGAAGGGAACACTCTAACCACGCTGAAAATGTGAGAAGAGGTCCTACTGCTCAGGGTCGCATTCTTGCACGCCCTGAGATACTCTAACCACGCTGAAATTATGAGAAGAGGAAGAGAAAATTGCTTAGTGTTGCATTCCTACACACCCCAAGATACTATAACCACGCTGAAACCGTGAGAAGAGGAAGAACAAATTCCAAACACGTTGAAATCGTGTGAGGAAGGGAACACTTTAATCATGCTGAAAACGTGAGAAGATGTCTTATCACTGAGGGTCGCGTTCCTGCACGCCCTGAGATACTCTACCCATACTGAAATCGCGATGAGATGAAGAGAAAACCGCTCAAGGTTGCATTCCTGCACACCCTAAAATACTCTAACCATGCTGAAACAGTGAGAATAGGAAGAGAAAACCGCTCAGGGTTGCATTCTTGCACACCCTGAGATACTCTAACCACGCTAAAACCGTAAGAAAAGGAAGAGAAAAACGCTCAGGGTCGCGTTCCTACACACCCTGAGATACTCTAACCACGCCGAAACCGTGAGAAAATGATGAGAAAATCGTTCAGGGTTGTGGTTCCGCACGCCTTGAGATAAAAAAAATTACTTGGGAATACATCTTATGCATCTTGAGAAAAGCCCCGAAGGATAATGATCCTAGACACGGTTCAGCATAGAAGGATAAATGATACAAGATAACGCAAGATGCAAATAAATGCAATAAGTGCAATAGATGATATGATATGTGTGACAAGCAATGTAGTAGATGATGCTTAGGAAATGCAATAAATAAACAAAGTAGTGCTTTTGAAAGTATCTCATAGGGCGAGTGCTCTACTCTGACGGGGAGCTCCCTTTTGTGTTTTCCAAACTCTTACCTTCAACTCATAGTTCAAGGGTCCTCAAATGTGAACAAGAAGTAAAATTTGTATGTGGAAGTCACGGATACCACTTTTCTCTCTGATCATACTTACAACTTTTCCTATTCTCCAACGGGGGTGACAGACTAGGTTAATTCAGTATCCAGAATTGAGGCGGATACATACTACCTCAACCTATGGGGCTGCCATACAGATTTCAAGTCGAGGATACACCCATGGGTATTTAAACCAGGCTTTAGTCTCAGAAATTCCAAACCTTTGTGTTCTAGGCATTGTCATTCAAACTCTAGTTTCTACCGTCATAGTTGGTCTCCTAGGAACTCATTGCAAACACAACAAAGATGCCTCTGGTGGGGAATGATGTTCATGGAGAGTGCTTTGATCGCCATTCTAACTTGAAGCAGATTTGAGCTCGATGTCAAGGTACACTCATACTCCGAAGAAATGGCAAGACCTAAGACGGTGCATCCGGAATGCAATCTCAAAATTTTCTAAAGTTCAAACAAACTCAGATGCTCCAATTTTCCCTCTTTTCTTTTGATTTGTAGTCTGGAACATGTGTAGCTTCAAATAGGTCCTTGTTTTACTACTATCTCTTTTGATCGGGGTTGGACTTGGTAGTTTATGAAAGAAAGAATTTTGTTTTGCACATCATGTTGGAATGGCACAGCACTCTGAGCACAAAATGATTTATTTTTGAAATTGAAATTGAGAATGAGTTCTTAACTAGGTATTGAGTCTACGACTGACCAAAGTACAAAACATGACTCAACAAAGGAAAAACAAAGTAAAAACAATCTAACACAACTATTTGCACTTACCGAAATCAAAACGACTCAAAACAAGAAACAAAACAAACAAAAACAACAAACACAACACTTGGATGTTTTCCACCAGCGGGAGACCTCTCAATTCACGAAGCATACTTCTCCAGGTATTGTTTCCCACCCTTTCTTATTTATGGCTCTCTCATCACTGTGGCACTCAATCTCTATTTTCTCTCAAACGCCTTTTTTTTGCTTTTTCTCTCAACGCACATCTCTCTATTCTTTAATCTCTCTTACTTTTTTTATCCCTCCCCAGGTGTGGTTGACGAATAAGTTGGGCATTGTGGACCACACGGGGGGGTTGAATATCCAGCTCTATTTCTAGTTTGTGCTTCGCACTTAGCTTGATACCTCATTGATTGGAGGAGGAGAGAGTTTTTGGCCTCTACAGCTAGCTTCAGTTGTGCCCTTTCTAGCGAGTGCATTGACAATGAGGAAAAGAAAAAAAATCTGACTTGAAGGTGCCCCTAGTTCATTACTTTGACCATTTTTTTGTCTTTAGCTTTCTGCTGAAATAATTTTGACCAACATGAGAGTTCGATTAACATGCTTGTTCGACTTTCTGATTTGAAATCATGTAAATCAGGCTGTGAGCACTAAAAATTTTCCTTTTTGGGTCCAAGAAATGGTCTGGTTTTGAAAAAAATGCAATAATTTATGAGAAAATTAGTCAACTTCGCTAAAAATCCTCAAAACTATTTTTTGCAAATGGCCACTACTCGACCACCTCTTGAGATGCACAACCTCAGATCTGAACTTGCTTTGTTCTGCAGCTGAATCTTTTAACAGAATAGGACAACCGAATTTTAATGAAGATGAGCTAATTGGACATGGATAGGATAGCTGAGTTGAATAAGGATCAGCCAATCGACACGGATGAGACAAGCAGTCTGAAAGTGATTAGGGCTGAACTTCAGGATGAAGTTGCCTACGTATCCCAAAGATGGGAATGAGGCCTTACTTAGTTCCTGGGTTAAGGTGCACTCGAGTGTTAACACTCTCCTTTTGTGCTCGAACTTTTGCCACGACCACCCTTCTGGGTTTTTGACCTTGCGAGCTATATATATTTTTCTCTTTTCATTTTTACTTTCTTCTTCTTTTCATTTTTGTTCTTTTTTTTTCTTTTTTTTTTTTTTCCATGCTCTGACTTTTGCCTGGGTCACCTTTCCAGGTTTACAGCCCAGCGAGCCTCTCAAGGGTAGAGAATTTTAATTTGTCCATGTTGATTGGTTATGAGATCTCTAAGCCATCAAAATCCATGAGAATGGCTATTGTTCCTGACCATATAGTTTTGATGATATCAGGGCTCATCCAATTGGGTCTGAATTTACCCCTAACATTGTGGATAGGAACTTGATTGGCTTTCAGCAATAAATTTTCTTCTCTCCAATTCTAGGATTTGGCTTTCTTGCTGGTCTCTATCGACTTGAGAAATGACCTAGTTTTGAATCTTCGAGTACATCTGACATCATTTTGCCCCTAGTTTAAGGGATGCTTCTCATCTAACTATGTAAGTTTCCTTCGACCACATCTGACCTTATTGCCCCTAGTTCAAGAGCTTCTTCCAATTCGGCTACGCAAGGCTTATATTGTGATTGATCTTTTGAACATTCTGAATCAAGGTTTGAAAGCAAAGGGGTCAAGTCCCAAGGCCGAGAATGATCCTACGTTGTACAATCTCAAGATCAATTCCAGGCATGTCTTTGTGGGACCATACAAAAATGTTTTCGAAATCTTTAAATAAAGCGATTAGTCGCTCGTGCACCTCTAAAGATAATGTAGAACCAATATGGACTAAGCCAGGATCCTTTTCAGTACCCACATTAACATACATGATCTCATTTATTAAGGGCTCAGTACGCCTCTCTTCCTCTCAATCGATCAAATTTTGCAAATCCTGAGGAACTTCTTCCTGTTTGTTTTTAACACAACTTTGGAAACAGTTTTGAAAAACTTTGGTCAATGCAATGATTTAAAGGCACAGAGAAGTAGGTTAAAATTACTATCATTTCATTCAGAACTTCTGGCTCAATTGGCTTCATGATAGAAACATACTCAAAAGAAATAGTGAAAAAGACAAACAAAAACAAGACAGTGATGTTCGAGTTAACACCCCCAAAATCACCAAACTCTTACACAACGAGGCTGACTCAATAGAACAAGACTAACTGAACACCCAAGTCAGAAAGTAAAATAAACAGCATTTTCAAAATACTAAAACAATGCGTGCCATCTACCACATCTAGAGCCAAATGAGTGCCATCAGCAGGTGGTTCATCCCCGATCACATAGTCACATTATCCCCCAAGTTCATTGATCTAGAGCCAATAGACTTTGTAGAACCTGGTATGGTGATGACCTTGTTGTCAATTAGGTCTTTTACTTCATGGTAAAGATGAAAACAAGGGTCAGTGTCATGGTCAGGTTGTTGATGAAAGGCACAATACTTGGCAGCATCATGCCTGGCTAGAAGGCGATCAGGGAGAGGCCGAGCGTCAAGGGGTTTGAGATGGCCTTATTCTATGAGGAACAACTGTAAGCACTTGTTGTTTGTTCAACCCTTTGACCTTCAAAGTTTCAATAGCCCATTGAAGATGTGCATAGGGATCAATACTTTCCCCGGCCTTCTTCTTGCCACTTGCTTCAGCATTACCAAGGGATTAGATGACTAGGCAAGGCCTATTCATTGTTGACATGTGTAGACGCGCCCGCGTGGGGCCTCGATGCTACAGTTCGGACTCTCGTTTGTGTCACGGTTCTTCATCTGAACCAAAGAGTCCAACTCTGGCAAATCGTTTTTGAGAAAAATAGATTTTTTGAAAAGTAGTGCCAAACATGGACTGCTTTGCCAGATACAGAGTCGCCACCTAAATATTTTAAAATGGGAAATTTAGGAAACCCTGACTCGGTGCCGAAGGCCACATGTCCGTCATCACCAAAGTGGTCTTGGCTCGGGAGCTTGGGTACGATCGGGGAAGGTCAGCTATGAGCACCCCCTTTCGCCCGGTCCGAAGACCGGCCTCTACTAACCGTGATATCCGTTTTTGAGAACGTTATGTGTTCTTATTCCAATTATTAGCCTAGAATTACTATGTTACGCGCGCAGCAAACAAGTATAGACTAGATTGCCTAATTTGGAAATAAACATTGCATGTCCGTTTGTTTGGAAAACGCTTCGGAATTTGCTACTCGCACGTAGGCTAAAATACGGATTTCAACGAGTTTTCCCAACTCAAGTAATCCAACCTCCACCCACAGGCATTCAAACAGTTTATCTCACATAAGCACTTAGCCACATGGTAAGCATACTGTCATGACAACACTCACACGCATGTGGTATGCTAAAGCATGAAAATACTTACATCGTACTCCACGCCAAAACAACAATAAACTGGTTAGCGAACATGCATGGCCTAGTTCATGTTAGAATGACTAATGCATCACAAGCAAGGATGCAATTTAGAGTAGGCTCGGCTAACCCTAAACATGGCATGTGAGATGCAATCAAATAACACGTATTCAATTTGGATTTGAAAATACAATGCAGTTTATATGGTGTACCGAGCCGGGTGCATGTAAACAAATGCATGGATGCACGCATGCATAGCATAAGGTATGCTAAAATAAACATGCCCTAATCTACCATCAAAGCAGGTAAATAAAAGGGAGAAAGAAGTGGGGGTTGGAAGACATACACACCACTCACCCACACTTATTACAGACTTGCCCTCGCTCGGAGGGACCAAAAGAATATACAAATTAATTAACTACGCAAGCTAATTAAATATTACAAACCCATTAAATTAATCAAATAAATTAATTAATCTAATTAAAGCAGTAAACCGCCTCGAGATGAGGGCCGGATGCAACGCATGCTCAGGACTTGCTCGGAATTGCACTGCCATGCTTAGATTGCCTCTGTTTTCCCTGCTCTACTCCTCTGAAAACTGCCAAAGTCTCAGGGATGCCTTTCTGAACACTGGGGATCATCACCAGCTGAATAGAACTTCCATCGGTAGTGGATTGAGCTCATCGGCACTGAATTCATCCACCGGCCATTTATTGACTGCCGGTCGGCACTGAATGTTTGCAGAACCTGCAACTCACAGCAGCAGAGGGCAAAAACTTGCATGGCAATGTAATTCCAGCAATTTATGCATCAAACACATTCCTTATCATGTTGATGACTCAAAGGAGGATGTGCCTCGGTTCTCGGGCCACCAATCACGCATTTCCATGCATGATGGCCCAAAGAACCAAATGTGCACTTTCAATTTCAAATGCATGCAAACCATATAAACAAACAAGGGTGCCGGACCTCTATCATGTTTATCTCAAGAGGCCTAGCATGCATGTCAATGCAATGAAATCCTAAGCATGTTGGCTAGCATGCAATATGGACAATGCAAGGCGCTTATGTAAGCATACAAGCAAACATGTGAGGCAAGCATGCAAACCAAATAAAAGTTGGACTTAAACATGATCTATGCAACTCTAACTAGGCCTAAAATCAGTAGCCAAAATGCTAAGTATGAGAGCTAAACACACATGCACATGTACACATGTTAAGGCACACAACTTAGGCATTAAACAAACCACTCTCAAGCACACTTGAAAGGAGATAAGATGGACAATTAGCATGCAACATGAGCTCTAAAATCATGTCAAAGTGTGGTGCTAAACCAACTCAAAATAGACCAAACAACGCATGCAAATGATCCAAGACTTAAGGCAAGTCAAAGAGGCATTGAACTATACTTATGCAAGACAATTATGGCATGCATTAAACAACTAAAAACAGGTTTTTAGCATGTTAAAACAAAGCCAAAAGGCTACTTAGAGGCATCTAAGAGGCTTGCAACCAACGGCATGCACAATGACCAAAACATGGAGCATTCAATACATGCTTTTAAAGCATTAAAGAGGCAACTAAGGCAAGCATACAAGCACACCAAAGGGACGGAAATGACATCTTAGATGGTTCCAAACCATCAAAATGAGGTAAGCAACACATGCTACACATGCATGCTCGAAGGCTAGCAAGCCTAAAATGCAAAGGGGCTATATAATGCATGCCAAGATCAACCCAAATGATTATGGACAGAGCTAAAACATGTCAAAATAAGCACAAAACATTCATAAGTCTAAGCCTAAAGCATGCTCAAATTAGGGCTAACAACCTAAGGCATGTTAAGGCAATACAAGGCATTACATGGCAACTATGCTAAGCATGCATAAGGGACCGAAACCAACTCATAGCAATGTTAAATCATGATATCCTAAGCATGAATAACAGTCCATATATGCTCAACACACACTCAAGCACCATGCTCCCTCAAGAGGCAAAACTTGCCCTTTTCAAGGACATCAAGGAGAGGGGGTGACCCCCTCCTTCTTAGGACTTCAAGGCATCATCTTCACCACTGAAATCCCTCAAGATTTCAGTGGTGAAGAAACCCAAACACCAAAATCCCGGATCTCAACAAAATAGCACAAAATGAGGCCTTTTCAAGGCCTAAGGGTGGTCAAACCTCCCCAAAGCACAAAACACTCTTAATAGACAATAAAGAGGACTAAAAAACAGAACTTTTATGTGTTAATCACTAAGCACAAAAATAGTTCTAAGCTGTGCAAAAATGGAGTGCAAAAATGGGGTAAAAAGGGGTAGTTTCTTACCCTTGAAGACCACCTTCACAAGAGTTGATGTTGTTGCTTCCTTGAGCTCAAATCCAACCAAAAACTCCAAAATCCAGCCCTTAGAACCTCAGTTGCCAAGGAAGGTGAAACACTAGGTGTTGATGAGCAATAGTAAGTCACAAACACCTAGTGTACAAGTAAGAGGGAAGAAGAGAGATAGGATAGATACAAAACTTCTAACCTAGAACCAGAGCTTCTTCTCTGTCTTTTCTCTCTAAAATGTCTAACTCTCCAACCCTTGAGCCAAGAGAAGAGAGCCTTCTCTTAAAGGCAACAAAACTTACAAGTTGAGTCCACCAAGAGGCTCATCCCTCCATACACGTGTATGGAGGGGAAACAAATGCTATACAGCTACTTCAAAATATCTGAAAAAGCAACTGAACAGCAGTCGGCAGGGCAAAATTGTCATTTTGACAAAATTGACTGCCGACCGGCACAAAAGAGTGCCGACCGGCACAATATAGTGCCGATGGCAACAACAACCAGCCGGTGGCCTCTAGCCACTGCCGGTGGTGTGTGGGGATGCCTCAAAAGGCGCTCCCTGCCCCTCCAAGGCAGAACACAAGTGTTTGGTGCAAAACCAGACACAAAACGGTCGAGTTCGGAGATCCTGAGGCAAGGCGCGTAGCCGAGGACTCCGGGAACTCCAAACGAACACAAACATGGATAATCACCGAGTGTTCAAACGGTGACGTCCAAGTCTTGAGGACGGTCAAAAATGGGGTGTCTACAGTTGCCCCTCTTTGACAGAACTCGAAAGTCATAACAATGAGGGGAGTGAATGTCAAAGCCCAGAGACGACCCATTTTTGACAAGGTGGAAGGCTTGGACAAACATGCAAGACAAACAAGGTATGCGCCCGAAGGCAGGGGCAAAATGCAAAACAAATGCAAGAAGCCGAGCATAACTTATGATCGTGCAAAGAAAGCTGTAATGAAGCACGCATGCAATAGTTTTAAGCTAGATGCGCCAAACTACACTACAATGCAGAAAGGGTGTAAGAGAATTATGCAATCCTCAATACGTCTCACTCGGGAGATACAATACCTGTGTGGCTCATCCGGTTGCACCGCCCTCGAATGAACCGTACATACAATATCGTGCCTGCAAAGAAAGCAAACTTAACAGGTACAATATTGTTAGCAACATGCATGTCATGCAAAATGAATGCAAAATGAGATACAATATATACAAAACAATGTATAAACAATGCAAATGATATGCAATACAATTGAAACTATGCAAACTAAATGCGGAGCAATTGAATCATGACTCAATCATGAGCGGTTCAAGACCACACAAATGTCAAATAGATTGATGGAGGTAACAAGTCTGTCTACCATAGAACGATGTCTGAACTATGAGTGATGCAGACGGACACAAGAACAAGTATTGGGTGGAATGACATAAGTGGGGTAACGACCCGCTGAGGAAAGAACAATGATCCTAATGCCAGATGCAACACTTACACTACAATGTAATAGAAATGGATAAATGATACAATGGATATGGCACGCGGGCCAAACCAAGTCTTGCCTAGGAAAGGCATGTACACGTACAAGCCATGTCTAACACAGAAAAGGTGCCGCAACCCTCAAACCAAGTTCATCAAGGAATAGGCGCGTACACATGCAGAGCTGTGCTTCAACGTGAAAAGTAAGGGCACATACCAAACCAAGCTCAACTTGGAAAGGCGCAAGCCACAGATGGAGGGTGATGCAATGAATGCATGCAAGCTACAATGCAATATTTACAATATGCAATGGAATGGATATTTACAATGGATAAACGATGCAAGTGATGCGATCTGCTGGGAAAATGCAATGGGATGCATATGCAATGGATAAGTGAAGGCGAAACATGCGCATCGACACAAGTGAAGAATGCACGACGGTGCGGGTGGAAGCGAAACGTGCGCGTCAACGCACGTGAAGAATGCACGACAGTGCGGGTGGAAGCGGAACGTGCGCGTCAACGCATGTGAAGAATGCACAACAATGTGGGTGGATAATGCGGTGAGTGCATGCGAACTATGATGCAATCTAGATGGATGTTTACCAAAAAATAAATGCATGATATGCACTATTTACAACGGAATGCATGACACATGCATGTGTTTTTTTTTTGAAATGCATGACATATGCAGTATATACAAATGATGCATGACATGTGCATGTGAAGGTTTCGCACCCTCCAAGGATTTAAGGTCTCCTAGACCGTGCGTGTTTAAGGTCTCGCCAGACCCGGTTTACGGCAATGCATGAATTGAGATGTGGTGCACAAGACAGCGAGGTGCGCGAAATAGCGCAATGAAATGCATGTCAAATGCAATGAGGTGCACCTTAATGCACCGAAGGTCTTGCGCCTGCCAAGGATTTAAGGTCTCCTAGACCATGCGTGTTTAAGGTCTCGCCAGACCGTGCGTGTTTAAGGTCTCGCCAGACCCGCGAGCGAAAAACAATGAGGTGCGCAAAATAGCGCGATGAAGTACCAAAACGGGATGCAAGATGAGGCACGCATACCTCATGGATGCAAAATGCAAAACGAAATGCAAATGAAATGCAAAGTGAGGCACGCGTACCTCAAGATGCAATGAAATGTAAAATGAAATGCAAAACGAGGCACGCGTACCTCGAGATGCGATGAAATGTAAAATGAAATGCAAAACGAGGCACGCGTACCTCGAGATGCAATGAAATGCAAAATGAAATGCAAAACGAGGCACGCGTACCTCGAGATGCAATGAAATGCAAAACGAGGCACGCGTACCTCGAGATGCAATGAAATGCAAAATAAAATGCAAAACGAGGCACGCGTACCTCGAGATGCAATGAAATGCAAAATGAAATGCAAAACGAGGCACGCGTACCTCGAGATGCAATGAAATGCAAAACAAAATGCAAAACGAGGCACGCGTACCTCGAGATGCAATGAAATGCAAAATGAAATGCAAAACGAGGCACGCGTACCTCGAGATGCAATGAAATGCAAAACGAAATGCAAAACGAGGCACGCGTACCTCGAGATGCAATGAAATGCAAAACGAAATGCAAAACGAGGCACGCGTACCTCGAGATGCAATGAAATGCAAAATGAAATGCAAAACGAGGCACGCGTACCTCGAGATGCAATGAAATGCAAAACGAGGCACGCGTACCTCGAGATGCAAAATGAAATGCAAAATGAAATGCAAAATGAAATGCAAAACGAGGCACGCGTACCTCGAGATGCAATGAAATGCAAAACGAGGCACGCGTACCTCGAGATGCAATGAAATGCAAAATGAAATGCAAAACGAGGCACGCGTACCTCGAGATGCAATGAAATGCAAGTATGACACGCATGCCACACGAAAATACAAAACGGTGCAAGTCGCAATGGACGTGCAAGACGGCGCGATGCGACGCACCAGACAATGTGATGGATGCGTGCAACGCACACGGGGCAACTTTTGAACCTTATAAAAGACAAAAGGATACAAAAGGATACAATCACTGCATGAATTTGAGTGTCACGCACAGAAGACACGGTCCGATGTCAAAACGGAGGCCGGTTGAGCATCGGGGATTCACTTTCTTGCACTTGATTGAGCTATGAAGACCCAAAACTACTCATATGGCCTAAACAAGGCCTTGGGAACATCACCGGCTGGACTAGGTGGCCACCGGCTGCATAAAAGTTCCACCGGCACAATATTGTGCCGATCGGCCAAAAGTTACTGATCGGGGACAGTTTTGACATTTCACCTCGGGCTTTATAAAATAGGGTTTTAAACCCTATTCTTTCACTCCCCTTGCGCCGAAAATCCTTTCCCCTTCTCTCTAGAGTATTTTCGGCCCTCGATCCTTGCATTTTCTCGCGTTTTAGGCACGGTTTCGTCATTCGATTCGCGAATACCTTCGCGTTTCGCACATTTTCGACCGATCAAAATTTCATTTCGGCAAATCCTTTTCCATTTTCACCTTTTTGGGACTTGTTCCCCTCGATTTTCTCTTCATTTCGGTGCCTTTTCACATTCCGACCCTTTCGGCCATTTTTCACCCGCCCGGGGTTGACCTTTCGGTTGACTCTTCGCATTCCGGTTTTTCCGGCCATTTTCTCACCACCATTGCCATGGCTGACGATGTTCCACACGTCGGGACTCCCCCGGATCACGAGATGGATCCCGGGGTCGAGCTCCTCCCGTTGAGCGAGCGTCCTTTCGACCCGGCGACCTACCGCCCGGCGGTCCACGTCCTACCTCCGGATGGTCTTCGCCATTTCCGCGGCTTTGACCGAGCGCTGGACCTGGAGCTTCTCCTGCGCGAGCCGACCTCTCACCTATCCTTCGGCGCTTCCGAGGTAACATTTTTTTCTCTGTTTTACTTTCTACAATGTAGAACTGTTAACTGCCATAGCTGAGTCTGTTCTTTAACTGCTTAGCTCTGATATGCTGTACACTGTAGTTGATCGCAATCATACTTGCAACTGATATCTGTTTAAGACGGACACATGCACACACACTGCACTAGCCTTAACCACCCAAACACACGGCACACCCTGTACTTTACTGTGAACTCACCGACACCCGGTACTGATTTGAATCTGAAAACATGTTGTATGTTGTATTTACACTGAACCACACAAAACACGCTGACACATCATACGTTGTAGTTCACCTACTAGTACACTATAACCCGATATCTGCTTGAATCTAAAACATGTGCACACATGCACCATATCTGTATGCTGATCCTCACAAACACACTGACACATCACAGGCCGTAGCCCACCGTAGTACACTGAAACCTGATATCTGGTTGGATCTGAAAAATGTGCATACGTGCACCATGTTTACATTGCACTTAGTCAAAACACGATGACGCATCAAACACTGTAGTCCACCGCAGGCGCGCCGGCACCCGGTATCCGTTTGAATCTGAAAAACTTGCACGCATGCTAGATTTGTATCGACTTTAACTTGTTTCCTCAGAACTGTACATTTCATATTGCTTCACAACTATTTGTTTGAAAACAGGGAGACTCCCATACCATCCGCGGGTATGGGAACGTCACTGCTCGAGATTGGTACGCGGAGCTTCCCGAGGCGGTTCAACGTATCGTGGACCATGCCGGCTTCGGCGCTTTCTGCAGGGGCTGACCCGACTTACTGCCTGCAGGCCTCTTCTAGCTGCCCTGGCAGAGAGGTGGTGGGACACCACCGATTCGTTCCATTTATCTGTGGCGGGAGACATGACGATGACTCCCTACGACTTCTCGATGCTCACAGGCATCGGGGTGGGGGGTGATCCGATCCCCTTTGACACCGATATGGACGAGTGGACCGCCGCTCAGGTCTATTTGCTTGGCGAGGCGCCACCTCTTGCTCGTCCAGGCTTTGTCCGCTACTCCTGGTTCGAGGTGCAGTTCAGAGTGCAGCCTGCGTTGGTGGCGGCGGCTCCGATGACCGTGGTGGCCGTAGAGCAGTACGCGCGCGGCTTTTTGATGTTTTTGCTAGGGACCACCCTCTTCGCCGACCGGGCGAACACCATGCCTCTCTGCCTACTCAGCGCACTGGTGGACGTCCGGCACATCTTGCATTATGACTGGGGGGGCGCCGCTCTGGCCACTCTTTACGGGTACATGAGCTCGGTCTCCCGTGGCAGCGGGCAGTTGCTCGGAGGCTACTGGCGGGCTTGGGAGGTATGTCTTCTCCTCTGTTTTACATTTCTGCTCTATACTTTCTGTATTCTGTACACTGCACACACTGTAGTCTGCTTTACACTTGCTGTATACTGTACACACGGCACACACATACTCTGCAAAATATACTGCACAACACACGGCTCTGCTATTTCTGCTTTACTCTGTATTCTGCTTTATCTGATAAATGTACTGGTATTCACCTTGCAGTTGTGGGTCTATGCCTACTTTCCCAGGCTAGAGCCAGTGCCGGAGATGGAGACTCCTCTAGTCATCCCCTTCTCACGCCGCTATGACGGGAGGTGCACACGGCGGCCCCGTGAGACATTCAGCTTTTTCCGTCGCTACTTCGACACCATCACTCCCGCCGAGGTATGTTTTACTTGCAGTTCATTTAAGCTTTGTCTTGCACTGTATTTTTCGGTAACAGTAGATAACCAACTCTATTTCAAATCCAGATTACCTGGCGGCCATGGGCCGCAGTGCCAGCGGTGATCCAGGATCGGTTTGCCGGTGCTGAGGAGACCTCGCGCTACCGGATTCTGCTGGAGGGCCCGGTCTGTCGGGCTTGGTACCTAGGTGAGCGCTTATTGTGTCAGACCCTAGGGTTACCAGAGCAGATAGTCCCGGTTCACCCTCCTGAGCATATGAGGGACACCGAGCGTTTCACTACTGAGCAGATGGCAGACTACACCCTTGGCTGGGAGGCGAGTGGCTACAGAGGGGAGGGCGATTACTCGGAGTACGTCCGGACCTTCATCATGCAGCCTGTGAGCGGTGGTCGCCGAGCTGAGAGAGAGAGACCTGCGGCGCCAGCGGCCGGAGCAGGAGTAGGAGGAGGAGCGTCGAGGAGAGCTCGAGTCCGCGGCAGGGGCGGAGTTCAGAGAGGACGAGGGACCGGTTGGCCTACTCTGCCTGTTTCACTGACTTTCCGAGGGCAGGGTGGGGCGACCTATCAGATCCCCTTCGCCCCTCCGCCGGCTGATCACGAGTTTGTCGGTGTCCTCGACTTGCCTCCGGTATGTACTACTGCATTCTTGTACAGTTATTTCATTTCAGTTCATTTGATATTCCACAGAATATTGATGCATCCTATACTTTTGCAGGCGTCTTCCGAGTACACCCGGCAGTTACTGAAGATGAATGCCTCCATGACGGGGATGCTACAGCGGACCTTCGACCTCTTAGCCCTCTACAACATTCCGGTATGTCCTTTCTGACCACAGCTTTAAACCATACTCAAACTGCTTTACATAATCTGATGTACAATATCTGATGAACTGCTCACGGCATCTGATACACTGCACTCACACACTGTATTCCGCACTGATTCACTGCTCACGGCACCCATATACACTATATTCTGTACTGATTTACTGCTCACGGCGCCTATACACTGTACTCATACACTGCATTCTATACTAATTTACTGCTCACAGCACCCATACACTGTACTCATACACTGCATTCTATACTAATAAACTGTTCCATATATACTGATGCATTTGCCTTTTATGCCTTTTCAGCCTCCCTTCCAGATTCCTCCAGTTGGTGGTGCTCCGGCTGGACCTTCTATTTCTACTCGGGATGGCAGGATATTTCCCCGCACCAGAGGAGGGCATACTTACGCCGGGAGCAACTCGCAGGCTCCAGTTCTAGACGACGAGTTTGAGGAGGGGGCGGAGTTATCCGAGGAGGAGGCCGGGGGCAGCTCGGGCTCGGGCTCAGACAGTGACACTTCTGGTGATGCTCCTGGACTTCTGCCCAGGAAGAGGGCGAGGACAGATCCCCCGGGGCGAGGCCATTGATGATGCTGATGACCCAGACTTTTGCTATTTCTTTTATTTCTTTTCTTGTACTTTTCTCTTTTGTTGGTAGATAGAGTACTTTGTACTGCCGCAGGCAGGTTTTTGTTTTCCTCAAACTTTGTACTTGAAGAGATTATATGAAACAAACTTTTTGTCTAAAAAGAGTGTTATATCTGTACATCTCATAGTTTGCACTGCATTGCATCATATTACACCTCAAATGTAAATGATTTTTGATCTGTTGTCTGAAAATTGGGCAATTGAACTGTAATCATCAGATAACAATCAATTAACAGCAACAACTCCAACAAATCACTGTTCAAACTGAAATACACAGCCCACACTCTACTGGGGATTGATCTGCACAACCCATAGCACATCGTTCGGTTCATTCTGCCCACAGCAAACCCTGAACAAACAGCCCAATCTGACAAGAAGGTCCCCGAGAGCTGGAACAGTTGAAGTTGAAACACACTTGGATGTCCCAATTTTTTCTCTTCTCCTTCTCTTGCTTCGCATAGATGTAGAGAACGGCATAGCATTCTGAGCAAAAACGATTGACTTTGGAGAAAGGGTTTCACAACTGGGGTATCGAGCCTACAACTGAACACGGCGAGACAGACTCAAACAAAGAAACAAAGGCACACGACCTGACATAACGAGACATGCTCGGAAAAGACTCGAAGCCAAAAGCAAGACCGACAAATCAAAAGACACGACACACGGACGTGTTTACAAAAGACCTCAGATCTCGAGAAGCCAGTTCCTCTGGGTATTATTCCCACCATTTCTGATTTGCGATACTCACATCACTCGGCCCTCAGGCTCGGTTTTTCTCACAAAACCCTTTTTGCTCACTTTTTCTCTCAACTTACACCTCTCTATTCTTTATTCTCTCATTTTTCATCCCTTCCCAGAGTGGTTGATGGATAAGTGAGAGGTTGCAGGTTCACGCCCGATACAGCTAGCTCGCAGCCACTTCTTCTGGTAGATAGGGTGCCTCTCGGGCAAGTGTGTTGGCAGGGGAAGGACAGAAGACCTGACTCCACTGTGCCCCTAGTTCGTCACTTTGATCATTTTTTTGTTTTCTTCCTAAAACAGTTTTGACCAAAACAAAAGAGAGTCGGATTAACACACTTATTCGATTTTTGATTTGAAATCATGCAAGTCAGGCTGTGAGCACTGAAAATTCTCCTTTTCGGATCCAAGAAAATGGTCCGATTTTGGAAAATGAAATAGTTTTCAAGAAAATAGTCAACCTCAGTAAAAATTTTCAAAAACTATTTTTGGTAAACAATCGGTGCTCAACGAGCACGAACTCACCCTCGAGATGCGCAACCTCGGATCGGAGGCAATGAAAGATTGCCCCTTGCTTGAAGGAGGGGCAAGGCAACGGAAAGTTGTCCCTAGTTTGGACGGCAACTCAGGGCAACTTATGGCACTGCACGGCAACGGAACGTTGCCCCTTGTTTGGATGATGCCGCAGCATGCTGTAAGTCAGTCCTTGTTGATGACGATCGGACCCTCGGACGCGAAGGAGACGAAGACGGCTTGAATCAATATATAGACACAGTCACCTGGAAGGTGTTAGTGATTTGACTTCAAGAGGAACTTGGTCACGTACTTCCGGGTTGCTGCAATCAAGACATTGGATTCGGGGGAGGCAAAAGTAATCAAAACCATGACATGGACTGAGACGCTATGGAAGCGTTGGGGGCTGGACTTCAGGATGAAGTTGCCTACGTATCCCAAACATGGGAATCAAGCCTTACGTAGTTCCGGGTTAAGGTACACTCGGGTATTTTAACCTTCACTGTTTAGGATCTAACTTTTGCCAAGGTGCCCAATGCGGGTTTTCGACCTTGCGAGCTATGTTTTCTTTTCTTTTTCAATTTTTGACTTTTTATTTCTTTTTCTTTTTTTTTTTTTTTTGCTCTTTTTTGTTTTGTTTTGTTTTCTTTTTTTTTTGCTTTTTGTATATATTTTCCTTGCTCTAACTTTTGCCTGGGTCGCCCTTCTGGGTTTTCGACCCAGCGAGCCTCTCAAAGGGTAAAAGTGTAGCAAGTCCATGCCAAATGGTTTTGAAATCGAAGCCCTCTGTATCCAAGAGAGTGACTGTTGTGTTGACTTGTAGAAAGGTCCATCGCGGTTGCTTCACGAGCCTTGTCTGGTGGGATCTGACCTTTTTTATCTGACTTTGGTGCCTCTCGCTCGAGGGCTGCTTCAAACTGGGCCACACGGGCATTTGACTGCTTGGACATTCTGATCGGATTCCAGGTTTCGAACAAATAGATTGAACCTTGAGGCTGAGAGCGATCCTAGGCTGCACAATCTCAAGAGCGATTCCACACAGGTCTTCACAGGACTGCGCAAAATATTTTGTTTTTGAAAGTTTTTAAGGAAAGCGACACATCGTCTGCACTAAAGATAGTGTGGAACCAGTCTGGATCAAGCCAGGGTCCTTCTCAGTACTCACGCTGACAGGCATGATTTCATTCATTAAAAGCTCAACATGCTTCTCTTTCTCTCAATTTCAGTCAAAGTTTTGCAAAACCCGAGGAATTCCTTCCTCTTCGTTTTTATCACCGCAGTGTTCAAAAAAGGTTTTGAAAAACTTAGGTCACTATAACGAGTTCAAGGCACAAAAGAGTAGGTAGAATGTACTGTCGTTCCATTCACATCTTCCGGCACAATTAGCTCAACTGAAAGCAAGCACGAAAACGGGATAGCCGCAGCTGTTTCATTCCAAAACCCTGATTGCACCCGGCTCCTTAACTGAGACAGACTCAAAGGGAAAACAAAGCAGGTAATTACAAGGTAAAGCGGTGCTCGAGGCAACAACCCCGGAATTACCTGGTATTCTATACAAAAGGGACTGACTCATTACAACAGGACAGACCCTGTAAGCAAAAAGACTGACTCAATACAGAGAGACAAACTCAAAACAAAGCAACAGACTGACTCGACACCCAAGTCAGAATTTACAAAACTAGTATTGGTCGATGCTCAAAAATGCGTGCCAAACGCTACATCCAAAAATGCTCCAAACACTGCCCGCAAGCGGTTCACCTTCTAATTACATACTCGCGGTATCTGTGTCCTCGGTATCTGTGTCCTCACAATCCAAGAATTCTGTAGTGACTGATTTGGCTGAGGTAGGCGGGAGGATAACCTTGTTGTCAATCAAATCCTGTACCTCATGACGGAGGCGGAAGCAATTATCAGTAGCATGACCAGTCTGCTGATGGTACGCACAGTACTGAGTGGTATCATGGCCTGCTGGAAGGGGTTTGGGGAGCGGCCTAGGATCGAGGGGTGTAAGATGCCCCTTTTTGGCCAAAATCAGAAGTGCCCTAGACAAAGGCATGTAGAGAGGATGGAAGACCCTGCGCCCTTGGGGGCAGGCACTTTGGAACCTGAGCACTCTTGCTAGATGAACTAGCGAACGGGTCAGCGGGTGCGGCTTTGGATTTCTGATTCTTTCCGGATGCAAGGCTGGGAGCGGGAAGAACTGTTTTGGCATGACGAGGCCTTTCCCGATTCTCTGATTGACTGGAATTGCCCTCGGGCGGAGTGGGGAAAGCATCCTCCACAGCTTTTGTCACAACTGCAGATACCTGTTGCTTGTTCATTCCCCCGGCTTTCAAAGCCTCTACTGCCCACAGCAGCTGTTCGATAGGGTCGGCATCTGCCTTCATCTTATCTTTACTTCTGGTCTCGGCCTGGTTGAGGGTTTGGGTTGATATTGGTGCATCATTGCCATGGTTGGAGGCCATCTCCGGTTGACTCAGTTCAATCATAATTCGCCCCAACAGCGGGGGCTCCTGAGGTACAAAGCTCCCGGCATATGGTGCGACTGGCGGTGAAGCTGACATCCCATAGGCGAGATCTGCCACAGACCTCTGGAGATCTCCTATCATCCCCATTAGTTCAAAAGTAGTAGGCTCACGAGCCTGATATAGCTGAGGGGCCCAGACCGGGTGCGCAACCGGCGATCTGGGTGGATGCGGCATATCAACAGTAGTTTCGCTGTGTAGGGTGACCCCTTGATCTAATGCGGCCGCCATGACCACAATCTCTTCGGAATTCTGCGTCATACTCAGTCCTGCCCCAGCAAGGAGAAGACGCTAGCTGTTCTGGATCGACCCTCTGAATCTCTGAACTGAAACGGAAAACAAGCAGTATTTCAGCCCCAAACAGATCGAACACGGGCGTAGCCGAGCAACTGCACTCTACTACTGATCACTGTTCCCCAGAATCACTGTTCAAAACTGAACTGACACCCGCAGACATAACTGATTCTCGACAACACTGATACTAGTGCCCTCAGGCCTGATGCTCAAACTTTGCAAACTGATATATGCGTTCCCCTGCAGAGATACACTCTAAAAGCATATAGCAAGTAAATGAGAGCCAATACACCCCTATGTTGGGGTAGGGTTTCCCTGTCCTATTTTGTCTGGAGCTAGGGTTTCACTACGCACGCAGCGGTTTCAAACAACCTAACATCAGGTAAGCAACCTGTCCTAGTTTGGAATGGTCACTATGGATCCGAATATGCACTAGGTCGAATGGTCAAAAAGGGTGCCCTGGTAAAACCGGGGTTTGTGTTCCCATACTGGCAGAGCCCGCAACCGGTCAGCCTTATGGACATGCCTTGACAAGACAAGCCTCCGGCAAACCGCTCAGGAATAGCAGATGGCCAACACGGTGTCCTAGGCGCACCAATGCACATGCAATGCAAAGAGACACATAAATGAAATCAAAACATGATATCACGAGTTCGAGTCAAGCTCTCTAATGTCCCCAGCAGAGTCGCCAGAAACTGTAGACGCGCCCGCGTGGGGCCTCGATGCTACAGTTCGGACTCTCGTTTGTGTCACGGTTCTTAATCTGAACCAAAGAGTCCAACTCTGGCAAATCGTTTTTGAGAAAAATAGATTTTTTGAAAAGTAGTGCCAAACATGGACTGCTTTGCCAGATACAGAGTCGCCACCTAAATATTTTAAAATGGGAAATTTAGGAAACCCTGACTCGGTGCCGAAGGCCACATGTCCGTCATCACCAAAGTGGTCTTGGCTCGGGAGCTTGGGTACGATCGGGGAAGGTCAGCTATGAGCACCCCCTTTCGCACAGTCCGAAGACCGGCCTCTACTAACCGTGATATCCGTTTTTGAGAACGTTATGTGTTCTTATTCCAATTATTAGCCTAGAATTACTATGTTACACGCACAGCAAACAAGTATAGACTAGATTGCCTAATTTGGAAATAAACATTGCATGTCCGTTTGTTTGGAAAACGCTTCGGAATTTGCTACTCGCACGTAGGCTAAAATACGGATTTCAACGAGTTTTCCCAACTCAAGCAATCCAACCTCCATCCACAGGCATTCAAATAGTTTATCTCACATAAGCACTTAGCCACATGGTAAGCATACTGTCATGACAACACTCACACGCATGTGGTATGCTAAAGCATGAAAATACTTACATCGTACTCCACGCCAAAACAACAATAAACTGGTTAGCGAACATGCATGGCCTAGTTCATGTTAGAATGACTAATGCATCACAAGCAAGGATGCAATTTAGAGTAGGCTCGGCTAACCCTAAACATGGCATGTGAGATGCAATCAAATAACACGTATTCAATTTGGATTTGAAAATACAATGCAGTTTATATGGTGTACCGAGCCCGGTGCATGTAAACAAATGCATGGATGCACGCATGCATAGCATAAGGTATGCTAAAATAAACGTGCCCTAATCTACCATCAAAGCAGGTAAATAAAAGGGAGAAAGAAGTGGGGGTTGGAAGACATACACACCACTCACCCACACTTATTACAGACTTGCCCTCGCTCGGAGGGACCAAAAGAATATACAAATTAATTAACTGCGCAAGCTAATTAAATATTACAAACCCATTAAATTAATCAAATAAATTAATTAATCTAATTAAAGCAGCAAACCGCCTCGAGATGAGGGCCGGATGCAACGCATGCTCAGGACTTGCTCGGAATTGCACTGCCATGCTTAGATTGCCTCTGTTTTCCCTGCTCTACTCCTCTGAAAACTGCCAAAGTCTCAGGGATGCCTTTCTGAACACTGGGGATCATCACCGGCCGAATAGAACTTCCATCGGCAGTGGATTGAGCTCATCGGCACTGAATTCATCCACCGGCTATTTATTGACTGCCGGTCGGCACTAAGTACTGCCGGTCGGCACTGAATGTCTGCAGAACCTGCAACTCACAGCAGCAGAGGGCAAAAACTTGCATGGCATTGTAATTCCAGCAATTTATGCATCAAACACATTCCTTATCATGTTAATGACTCAAAGGAGGATGTGCCTTGGTTCTCGGGCCACCAATCACGCATTTCCATGCATGATGGCCCAAAGAACCAAATGTGCACTTTCAATTTCAAATGCATGCAAACCATATAAACAAACAAGGGTGCCGGACCTCTATCATGTTTATCTCAAGAGGCCTAGCATGCATGTCAATGCAATGAAATCCTAAGCATGTTGGCTAGCATGCAATATGGACAATGCAAGGCGCTTATGTAAGTATACAAGCAAACATGTGAGGCAAGCATGCAAACCAAATAAAAGTTGGACTTAAACATGATCTATGCAACTCTAACTAGGCCTAAAATCAGTAGCCAAAATGCTAAGTATGAGAGCTAAACACACATGCACATGTACACATGTTAAGGCACACAACTTAGGCATTAAACAAACCACTCTCAAGCACACTTGAAAGGAGATAAGATGGACAATTAGCATGCAACATGAGCTCTAAAATCATGTCAAAGTGTGGTGCTAAACCAACTCAAAATAGACCAAACAACGCATGCAAATGATCCAAGACTTAAGGCAAGTCAAAGAGGCATTGAACTATACTTATGCAAGACAATTATGGCATGCATTAAACAACTAAAAACAGGTTTTTAGCATGTTAAAACAAAGCCAAAAGGCTACTTAGATGGCATCTAAGAGGCTTGCAACCAACGGCATGCACAATGACCAAAACATGGAGTATTCAATACATGCTTTTAAAGCATTAAAGAGGCAACTAAGGCAAGCATACAAGCACACCAAAGGGACTGAAATGACATCTTAGATGGTTCCAAACCATCAAAATGAGGTAAGCAACACATGCTACACATGCATGCTCGAAGGCTAGCAAGCCTAAAATGCAAAGGGGCTATATAATGCATGCCAAGATCAACCCAAATGATTATGGACAGAGCTAAAACATGTCAAAATAAGCACAAAACATTCATAAGTCTAAGCCTAAAGCATGCTCAAATTAGGGCTAACAACCTAAGGCATGTTAAGGCAATACAAGGCATTACATGGCAACTATGCTAAGCATGCATAAGGGACCAAAACCAACTCATAGCAATGTTAAATCATGATATCCTAAGCATGAATAACAGTCCATATATGCTCAACACACACTCAAGCACCATGCTCCCTCAAGAGGCAAAACTTGCCCTTTTCAAGGACATCAAGGAGAGGGGGTGACCCCCTCCTTCTTAGGACTTCAAGGCATCATCTTCACCACTGAAATCCCTCAAGATTTCAGTGGTGAAGAAACCCAAACACCAAAATCCCGGATCTCAACAAAATAGCACAAAATGAGGCCTTTTCAAGGCCTAAGGGTGGTCAAACCTCCCCAAAGCACAAAACACTCTTAATAGACAATGAAGAGGACTAAAAAACAGAAATTTTATGTGTTAATCACTAAGCACAAAAACAGTTCTAAGCTGTGCAAAAATGGAGTGCAAAAATGGGGTAAAAAGGGGTAGTTTCTTACCCTTGAAGACCACCTTCACAAGAGTTGATGTTGTTGCTTCCTTGAGCTCAAATCCAACCAAAAACTCCAAAATCCAGCCCTGAGAACCTCAGTTGCCAAGGAAGGTGAAACACTAGGTGTTGATGAGCAATAGTAAGTCACAAACACCTAGTGTACAAGTAAGAGGGAAGAAGAGAGATAGGATAGATACAAAACTTCTAACCTAGAACCAGAGCTTCTTCTCTGTCTTTTCTCTCTAAAATGTCTAACTCTCCAACCCTTGAGCCAAGAGAAGAGAGCCTTCTCTTAAAGGCAACAAAACTTACAAGTTGAGTCCACCAAGAGGCTCATCCCTCCATACACGTGTATGGAGGGGAAACAAATGCTATACAGCTACTTCAAAATATCTGAAAAAGCAACTGAACAGCAGTCGGCAGGGCAAAATTGTCATTTTGACAAAATTGACTGCCGACCGGCACAAAAGAGTGCCGACCGGCACAATATAGTGCCCGATGGCAACAACAACCAGCCGGTGGCCTCTAGCCACTGCCGGTGGTGTGTGGGGATGCCTCAAAAGGCACTCCCTGCCCCTCCAAGGCAGAACACAAGTGTTTGGTGCAAAACCAGACACAAAACGGTCGAGTTCGGAGATCCTGAGGCAAGGCGCGTAGCCGAGGACTCCGGGAACTCCAAACGAACACAAACATGGATAATCACCGAGTGTTCAAACGGTGACATCCAAGTCTTGAGGACGGTCAAAAATGGGGTGTCTACAACATGTCATCACTCAAGCTTGAGATAGCTTCAGGTTGGCCCTTTCCAATTATGGTTTGCCCAAAGATTGGAGAGCTTTTTGACGTGAAATTTCTAGCATGTGATGTGGTTAATGATGGAGCCAAAATCTTAAAGGCTAAGTCTACCATAGTTCTCAAAAGATCTTCAATCATGCTCAATAGCTCAGAAGATATAGGCTCGACCATTGGTACCTGTGGTGCATTTGATAGGGTTTGAGATGATTGGGGTTCAAGTGCATTCATCATACACAAGTTCGTGCTCTCAAGCTTGGGTAAAAGGGCCGGGGGGATGTATATGCTGGGGTTGTAGATGGATGGTAGTGTATGGATTAGGTTAAGGTGAGGAGGTAATGGGTTACTGGTGGCCTGAGGTCTTTTTGGTGGAGCTATGATCTCTTCGTCAATAAGATCTTGAATCTTATGACAGAGGCGGATACAACAGTTTGTATCATGACCATGTTGTTGATGATAAGCACAGTATTTAGCGGGGTCATGTCTGGTCGAATAGGACTTGGGAGGGGTCGGGGTTCTAGGGGCTCTAGGTGCCCTTTTTCTAGCAGCATTTTCAAAGCTTGAGAGAGAGCCATGTAAAGAACATGGAAATTTCGGGCTTAGGGCCGAGTTGAAGTGGCTGGTTGTTGGCTATTATCAACAAAAAGGTTTTTGATGGGAGTGGTGACAGTGTTTACTTCTGAGCATTTCGCAGATGTACTACCACTGGTAGTAGTATTGAACTGCGAACAACATTCTTCCTCATAAGCTCATTACCTTCCATAATGATCCCTTATCTGATTGCATCCTCAATTTGAACCGCAATTTCATGAAGGCCCTTAAAGTTGAATAGTGGAAGGACTATCATTTTTTGCAATAGCCTTTCGTGCAGGTTTCTGACAATTATATAGACTTGCTTTTTCTCTAGAGGCCTATTCGCCATCATAGCCATCTTTGCCCTCTATCTCGTAACAAACTTTGAGAAGCCCTCCTTCGGTTCCTGATGCATTGCCTCAAGATCATGATTTGTGACCTCGATCTGTATGTTGTAGGAATATTGGGCAACAAAGGATTCGGTCAACTACTCTCAACTTTATTTCACAAAGTCGTCCAATTTAGCATACGAGATGGCAACTATCCCAGACATGGTCCTACCGAATAGTGACAGCTTTTGAATTTTGGTCAAACCCATTAGTCGCAGGATAATAGAAAACAGATACAGATGTACCATTGGGTCTCCAGCGCCATCGAAGCAGTCAATATGCGGCATCTTGAACCGTTCCGGCAAAGTAATGGCAGATTCAGTATACCCATCTTCTATATTCAGAATGAAGCTAACCCCCTGCGCCTTCTTGAATAGTTTTTCAAGTTTGTTGACTTTGAGTAGGGTCGGATCAAACTCAAACTCAAAAGGTGCCTCAGTCTGGTGAACTGGAGCTCTAAACATCTGGACAGGGATAGGATCTTCCTGGCCAGGAAGAATAGGAACACCCTCGGCCAGTGGATCCGAAGCAGTGGTATTGGCAGTGGTACCAGGCATAAGAGTAGCCATGTTAGGTACATGAGAAGCAGAAGCCATAGCCGGCTGCTGTTGTTGTTGTTGCAACCTATTCGTGACCTCGGTTTGATAGGCCATGTCATGCTGGAGCGAATCAACTGATTGCTGCAAATGAATCAGTAATTCGTCCAAATTTGTCTGAGGCTGAGCCATGATAGGACTAGATGATTGTGCTTGGCGTGAACTGAACAGAGGTGATATAATTGGTGGATGCCAGAATAGTGGAACCAGTGAACCTTGTCTGGCGCTCCTTCGTCTTGCCACTAGTGACAGTGAAACAAACATTGGCTGTCCTTGAACTAAATCTTTAACCGTACAAAGACTGTCAACACAAGTCCAGAGCAACTGGGGGATATCAGAGCCTTCTGAAGCTGTGGTTCCATAACTACTTAGCAAAAGAGAAAATAGATAGCATCTCAGCCCAATTTCACTAGAACATATATGATTATAGCTAAATGACTGTACTCTCCACTAAATTCCACTCCACAAACTGATATCAATTATACCACTGATATGAAGCACCCATGTACAGTTTCACTGTGAAGCATATACCTAGGTAAAGAGAGCCAAAACACCCCTATAAGGGGGATAGGGTTACCCTGTCTTAGATTCGACATAGGGTTTCACTACTTCAAGCAAGTAGTTTCACAAAATCTTGCATACGGGTAAGCATCCTATTCTATGTTGGAACAGTCACTATGGCTTTACTATATGCAGCTAGGCCAATTGGTCAAAAGGGGTACCTCGGCAAGATTACCTAATACACCTCTCACACCTAACACAAAGAAGTGAAAGGAGGATCAAGCAGTACGACGGTAATCCAGATCTAAGGGTTGTGTTTCCAACATGGTAGAGCCCACGATCGGCCAGCCTTTTGGCAAACTTTCTAGGCAAGCTTCCGACAAGCTATCTAAGAATAGCAGATGGAAAACACAGTGACTTAGTGCACCAATGCAATTGGAATGCAAAGAATATATATTTGTAACTAAAATATCACATCATGAAGTCCGAGTCAAGTTCTCGAATGTCCCCAGCAGAGTCGCCAGAAACTATATCTAGTTTTTCGTTGCTCCTCGGAGGGGTTTAGTCTCCTTGGATATGATAGCCGTACAATTCGAACTCTCGTGGTTCTGAATATGATTTCACAAGTGCAATGTGAAACAATGAAAAAACAAAAGACTCCAAATCCGGCAAATCTTTTGAAAAATCGATTTTTAGTTAAAAATGCCAAAAATGGACCACATTTCCAAATTTCAGAGTCGGTACCTAAATATTTTTAGAAAATTTAGGAAATCCATGAACGCTTTTGTGTTTGAGATATAACTCGTGCTATGATACCACTATGTCACAACCCAAACCCGCCCCTATAGGTTTAGTGCCATGACCGGCCAATAATCATTAATTACCTACGGCCTCTATTAACAAAATCCATTTATTATAATTTACGGCCTTAGCGAAAACAAGTTAAAACATAGATGTTGTCCATTGAACCGTGCATATATGAAAAGACTTTGCATTACAGCTGTACAATCATTCTATAAACAAGTTCACACGTCACAAAAGTTTTAAAAAACAGACATTCAGCCCACAAGTTCGTACTTGTCAAATCATAAATACACAAAAGCCCCTATACCACAAATCAACCAAGAGTTCGTAACAAAAAAGGGTATAGACTTTGCTTGGCTCCACACGAGTCCAAGTTGGCTCCTTCTCTAGAGTTCCACAAAAGGCTGACCACTGGGTGACTCCGGGGCAACTTATCCATGATGCTCAACTTGTTCACCTACACATATATACATAAATAGTGAGCTAATGCCCAATGAGTAATAACAGAATAAAGAGGTTATATGAATGAAGTTCAATGCCATTACAAATATCAATATTGACATCAATAACCATTTCATTGAAACATATGGCACATCCAATAGAGTAACAATGTTTTAATAGCAATGGAACCACAAGGGTCATTCAACGTTTAACATTCAATGTGACCATAAAGGTCTAACACTACAGATCTCTATGTTTCAATCATCCAATGGGCCACGGAATTCTTTCCCCCGAGCAAGGGCCAATGGGCCATGGTATTAATCTCCCCTAGGCAAGGGTCAATGGACCATGGTATTAATCTCCCCCAAGCAAAGGCCTCACTAAAGGACGCCACGACTACAAATTCAAATGGAACTTCATTCATGAAGGAAAATATCATTTCAATAAACCATTCCTTCAATCATCGTAACGTTTCGATAATCTATTCAATCATTAATGCATTGATTTCGGTAACAATATCATTTTCGAAAATAAATATAACTTGAACATATCTTTATAAAGTTATTACTCATAGTGGGTTATGTTGTCACTAGGCCTTAGACGTCCACCTAAACAAAATGTATAACAAAATACAATTGAAATACATCAATTTCGCTTAATTCAATTCTCCTCATGTGTTTCTAATTCATTCCATGATTATATGAGTTCAAATGGTGCCGCCTAAGAGTACTTGAAATGACATGAGGATGCAAGTATGCACTTAAAAAGAGTTAGTCAAAATTTGCTTAAACAGGGTCTCCGCTCGAGCACAACTTCCTTCGCTCGAGCGGGGGCTCAAAAATAAGGGTGGTCGCTCGAGCGCAACTTCGGTCACTTAAGTGGTCTATAAATTCTACAAAAGTACTAGTTGCTTATTCTTTTCGCTCGACGGACGCTTGGCGGTCGCTCGAGCAGACTGGTCGAATTTTGGAATTTCCCGAACTGTGTTTGAAGTTCAAACTTATTCAAAGGTCCAAAACTTGTGTTTTTGATGTAAAAACTTGGAAAAACATTGTAGAACTTGAAACTATAGTCAATTTGAAACCAATTTCCCAAAATCATGGGCAAACTCTTAAAGTTAAACTTAAAAGATGATGTTGAAACCATGCGTGATATGTATTGCATTCATTTCTTTTCAAACCTTTTCAAAACTTGATCAAATGGCATGGCAATTGTAAAAGCATGTAGATCTCTTCAAATAAATGTGTAAAAGTCGCATGCATGCAAGAATTCATTGAAAATTAAACTCAAAGATGAAGGATTATGCATGCATGTATGCAATTATACTCAATTCTTCCATAATCAAGTCAATTCTTTCTACTTACATACAAATAAATTCACAACCTCTTGAATTCATTCCCTACATGTTTTATTTTCAAGATTAAAGGAGGAATTCCATACCTAGTGTGTGAATTCAAGTGTTGTCTTGCTCAATTCTTCAAGTCCTCCACAATTTCCTTCGATTTCTCTTTCCTCTCTCCAGATTTGTTAAGTTCTCTTCATTCTCTCTTAAATTCTCAGCCCAAATGTGTTTGTATATGTAAGTTCAAGTCATGTATTAGGCTTATATAGGGTGTAATTAGCTTAGCATAATCAAAGTTGAGTAAGGTTAATTAATTAGGCTCAATTCTAACTACGTTCAATCAGTTTATTCTAATTATTTTGGTCCGGATCAAATTTTGACGAAAATTGCCATAAAATTCTAAATATTCTAATTAGCCTATTGGGCTAGTCAATTTTTGGTTCTGAAGCCGTTTAGGCCTTCAATTTCTGATTCTAAGTCGATAAGTGAACAGATATTCCATGTAATAACAGATAAATACAAAATTTAGCATGTAAACACATAATTAAACACACAAACAATATAATATAATAGCACGGAGGTCGGGGTCATCACAGTCTCTCTCCTTTAGGAAGTTTGGTCCTCCAAACTTAAGTTACATTCAAACGAAAACAAATGCGGATATCGTCGCCGCTTCTTATCCTCTTTATCCCAAGTGGCCCTTTCCTATAATGTTCTTTCCACTCGACTTTGACCATAGGGATAGTTTTGTTTCTCAGTTGCTTCACTTGCCGATCAATAATTTGCACGAGCCATTCTTCGTAAATCATATTCTTGTCTAAAGCAATATGACGGTGATCACTCACATGGAAAGGATCTCTATGATACCCACGAAGCATGGATATATGGAAGACATTATGCATTTGTTCCATTCCTGGTGGAAAAACAATACGATAAGCAATAGGACCCAACCTCTCAAGAATCTGAAACAGCCCAACGTAGCGAGGAGTCAATTTTCCCTTTTTGCCAAATCTCATCTGCCCTTTCATCGGTGTTACTTTGATAAATACATGATCCCCCACTTCATACTCTAAGTCTCTTATTCATTGATCTACATAACTTTTCTATAGGCTCTATGCAGTTTTGAGTCTTTGCTGAATGATTTTCATCTTCTCAGTTGTTTCTTGCACAAGTTCGATTCCATAAATAGCCCTATCACTAACCTCCATCCAACAAATTGGCGATCTTTACTTTCTGCCGTATAATGCCTCATATGGTGCCATATCGATGCTAGCGTGGAAACTGTTGTTATAAGCAAACTCAGCCAATGGCAAATACGTTTCCTAGCTGCCCTGAAAGTCTAGAACACACATGCAAAGCATGTCTACTATGGTTTGAATGGTCCTCTCTATTTGCCCGTCAGTTTATAGATGAAATGTTGTGCTAAATCTCAATTCTGTTCCCATCGCATCCTGTAGACTATACCAAAATCTAGAAACAAATTTAGGGTCTTTATCTAATACAATAGACAATAGAACCCCATACAATTGAATAATTTCATCAATGTAGATAGTAGCAAGTCTATATGCAGTAAAAGAAGTCTTTACAGCAAGAAAATGAGCAGACTTGGTCAATCTATCAACTACAACCCAAATAGAGTCTGTACCTCTAGGTGTTCGAGGTAGGCCAATGATGAAGTCCATGGTGATATGTTCCCATTTCCATTTCGGAATTATGAGAGACTGAAGCAAGCCTGCCGATTTCTAATGCTCCGCTTTCACTTGTTAACATTGTAAGCATTTAGAGTTGAAGTCAACAATCTCTCTTTTCATGTTGGGCCACCAATGCACTAACTTCATATCTTAGTACATTTTAGTGTTTCCTAGATGCATAGCAAACACTCACTTGTGGGCTTCCTCCAAAATTTTCCTTTTCAAATCTACATCATTTGGAATACACAAGCTCCCCTGAAATTTCAACGCAGAATCTTCAATCGTGAACCCCGATTTGCGCTTGGTGTCAAGTTCATCACAAATCTTCTTCAGAAACTCATCACTCATTTGCTTTTGTTTGATTTCTTCAATAATGGCAAGCTGTGCAGACATTGCAGCTATCAAGCTATCTTATTCAAAAGGCACCACTTTAATTTCGAGTTTTTCAAACTCTCGTTGCAACTCTCTCTAATCTGTGAGTAAACAGGCAAGATTTCCCACATTCTTTCTACCAAGTGCATCTGCCATAGCATTGGCTTTGCCCGGATGATAGCGGATCTGCAAGTCATAATCTTTGATTAAATCAATCCATCGCCTTTGACGCATGTTCAACTCCTTCTGTGTGAAAAAAGTATTTCAAGCTCTTATGATCTGCGTACACTTCACATTTTGTTCCATACATATTTTCAATGCAAACACAACTGCAGCAAGTTCTAGGCTGTGTGTTGGATAGTTTTTCTCATGTGGTCTCGGTTATCGGGAGGCATAAGCAATCACCCTACCATACTGCATTAAAACATAACCCAAACCCTTATAAGATGCATCTCCATAAATCATAAATCCTTTCGTACCTGAGGATATAGTGAGGATTGGAGCTGCGGTTAATCTTGTCTTTAGTTCTTGAAATGCAAATTCTCTTTGGTCAGTCCATTCAAATGGTTCTCCCTTTCTGGTCAATTGAGTCAATGGCACTAGAATCCTTGAGAAGTCTTTAGCAATTCTCCGATAATAACCAGTCAATCCCATAAAACTATGAACTTCGATTACATTAGTTGGAGTAGGCCAATCAACAATCGTTGCGATTTTCTGAGGGTCAACTGAGATACCATTTTTGTTAATAACATGCCCAAAAAATGTCATTTAATCAAGCCAAAACTCACACTTCTTCAATTTCTCATACAGTTGTTTTTCTCTAAGTGTTTGAAGAGTCATTGTCAAATGTTGTTCATGCCCATCCTTACTCTTCGAATAAATCAAAATGTCATTAATGAAAACAACAACAAAATCATCCAAGAAAGGTTTGAAAATTCTATTCATCAAATCCACAAATGTTGTGGGTGCATTAGTGACTCCGAAGGGCATAAGTAAAAATTCATCATGTCCATACCTGGTTCGGAAAGCAGTCTTTTCAATATCTTTAGCCCTCACTTTCAACTGATGGCAGCCTAATCTCAAGTCAATTTTTGAAAACACCTAAGCCCTCTACAACTGGTCAAATAAATCATCAATACGGGGCAATGGAAATTTATTCTTCACTGTTACCTTATTGAGCTCTCGGTAATCAATACATAGTCTGAAGGTCCCATCTTTCTTTTTTACAAAAATAACCGACGCTCCCCACGCCGAAGTGGTTGGACGAATAAATCCCTTATCAAGCAATTCCTGCAACCGAACTTTCAATTCTTTCATTTCAGCAGTGGACATACGGTAGGGAGTTTTAGAAATTGGTTGTGTACCTAGCATTACATCAATTGTAAATTCAATCTCTCTATCAACAAGTTGTCCAGGTAATTCATCCGAAAACACATTAGGAAAATCTCTTACCACGGGTATATTGTCCAGAGTAATGTCCATGGTTGGTTCAGTTATTACACTACACAAATACCCTTGACAACCCTTACTCATTAGTTTTCAGGCTTTCATAGTAGATATAAGGTATGGTGGTAGAACTACTCCTTTTCCTTCGAAATAAAATTCGTCTTGTCCGGGAGGTTGGAATATCACTCGTTTCAAAGCACAATCTATGGTTGCATGGTATTTAGCTAGCCAATCCATACCCAAAACAACATCAAAATGTCACATGTCTAAAGGTATTAAATCAGCATACAAAGTAGCATTCTCGAGAAATAATTCATATGCAGCATATACAGTTGAGCATAACATGGATCCCTCCCGCAGGTGATGCAACACATAATATATATCTCAATGTTGCTATAGGTCTATTCAGAGTTTCAACAAAAACTATAGAAACAAACGAATGTATAGACCCTGAATCAACTAAAGCATAAGCATGTTTACCACAAATGGAGATTGTACCTAACACTATTGCCTTAGTGTTTTGAGTGTCCCCCAGGATTAATGCAAAGACTCTTCCTTGTCTCTGTTCATTTCTTGTGGTAAACGGTGTTGCAGCTGGTTTTGTTGTGGGAACTGATCCAGTTGAGCTTGTGGCACCTCAATTACCATTCTTACATGATTGTGCATAATCTTTTGCCATGTGTCCTACCTTTCCCACACTAGTAGCAAGCCTTTATAGTACGATAGCAAACACCCCAGTTCTTTTTTCCACAAACAGTACAAGTAGGTATTGAGTTGCCACTTTGGATTAACCCCGAATTACTAGAATTCTCGGACTTTAACTTTTTGTTTGTTGATGTCATCCCCTTATGAAAATTTTATCTTCGGCCCTTCCATTCGAACTTCTGTTTACGGTTAGCCTCATTTCCCTCTGCTATTAGTGCCCTATCAAGCACATCCACATATGTAATTTGAGTACATTGATCTTATCTAGGATTGGGTCATGCAAACCTCCCTCAAATTGTCTAGCTTTCTTGTAGTCCGTATCGGCCATGTGGGTTGCAAAATGGGCCAATTTTGTAAACTGAGCCTCATATTCGACAATTGATTGGTTTCCCTACTTAAGTTCCGTAAATTCAGACACTTTTCTATCCCGTCCACACTGCGAGAAGTATTTCTCATAAAAGATCTCTAAAAAGTGAGCCCAAGTAATATCCTTATTCTCATCTCGAGCCAACATCTACCAATGCCTTGCATCATCTTCCAATGTGAATGCGGCTAGCTGTACTTTTTGAGCTTCGGTATAGGGGAATACTTCGAACAACTTCTCAATCCCTAAGACCCAAGCTTCCGCCTTTAATGGTTCGATTCCACCATGAAACAATGGTGGCTTCATCTTTTTGGATTCTCTAGCCAAAGCAACAGTACAGTCCCATGTCTGACACCTTAGAGCTGGAGGTGGTACATGCATTGGAGGTGGGGATGGCAGTTGTGGTTGTTGTTGTTGCCACTATTGTTGTTGTCTTATTGCTACAGCCATATCTTGCATCATTCGTTCCATTCTGTCCAATATTGAGGAGGTTTCCTCTTCTAGCTCATCACCCCTTGTTCTCACCATTCTCTATATAAAACTTGTATTATGACAAACACAATATGTATTCGTACACACAATTGCATATATATAATCGCAAAATCATCTTACTCAAAATTTCAAATGCACATGAATGCAATCCTGAAGTCTCTTCTAGACTCTCTATAGCTCAACGGACAAGTGAGGGAGATATAACTCGTGCTTTGATACCACTCTGTCACGACCTAAACCCGCCCCTATAGGTTTAGTGTCATGACTGGCCAGTAATCATTGATTACCTATGGCCTTTATTAACAAAATCCATTTATTATAATTTACGGGCTTAGCGGAAGCAAGTTAAAACATAGATGTTGTTGTAGACACCCCATTTTTGACTGACCTTAAGACTCAGACGTCACCAGTTGAGCGCTTGGTGATGTTGCATATCGTGCTCATCCAGAGGTTTCAGAGTCTCGGCCGTGAGCTCTGCCTCCGGACTTCCGGGCTTTTCTGTGCCTTGCCTCGGTTTGCGAACCAGGCTCAGTTTTCTCTGTTTCTCTTCCCAAAGGGAGGGAGAGGTCTCGTAGACCATCTCTCAGTGGCCGTGGGCTACATTTCGTGGTCATAGGCCATTTTGCCCGTTTCGGAGCCGTCAGGCCGTGTGCCGTGGGCTACATTTCGTGGTCATAGGCCTAACTACCTCCGTTTGCTCCGGTTTTTGGCATGCATCTTGTTTACTCCCTTTTGAGGGACACTGAGGTCTGAGAGACCCACTTCGTGGTCGAACGCCACTTTTGGTGCTTAACAGGCAGTTTTCGGGGCCTCGGACTGCGCGTTTCGGCCCCCGAACCTTCATTTTGCATCGGTTTTCGTTCATTTTTGGCAGGGACCTCTGTTTCATCACCAGGAAGGCCCTAGAGGGGTGGAAGGCCAGCAATTGTTTCAGAAACCAGTTATATTCCTCCGGCACCCTCCGACGCCCGTTTTTCTCACTTCCAAGCCAATGTTGACCACCCTAAGGTCACCTTCTTCAAACCTAACCCCCATATTTATGTTGTAGACACCTGGGAGGACACTAAAAGTTGGTGGCCGGCCAGTAATTCCACCTGACCCTTTTGAACCCCTTTGAAAAATGGCTTGTTCTCTCTCCTGTTTCACTTCCTCCAGTTTTGAACCACAGGGTTGTGTTGAGGGCACCTGGGAGGACACCAATATCTGGTGGCCGGCCAGAAATTCAATTTGACCATTTTGCCCCTTGGCCGGCCGGCCATGGGGGGTGGCCGGCCGGCCACCTGCAACCCCAAAACCTAGCCGGCCATGATCCTTGCAATGTGTATATTCCAGCTGTATATCTGTTTTCCCCCCAAAAAACCTGTATCCGGGGGACAACTTTTGGGGGGAAACTTGATCCATTTTCCCCCCACTTTTTCCCTCCATTTCTCCCCCATTTTGGCCTATATAACCAGCTGCCCAGCTCTGGTTTTAGGGTTACAAAAAATCCCTAAGAGCTCTTGCATGCATATCTCCCCCCATCTCTCTCATTTCCTTAAAATCTTCCAAGTTCTACACCCTTTCTTCATCACCACCTAGCACCATCACCACTACTCCATTTCCAGCAGCTTGGGGAGTTTTTCAGAGGCTAGGAGACAGCATTTCTCAAGCCAAAAGGGAGCCAAGGATTGGTCTACAAGGGTAAGTTCATTTCCCCTCTTTTTTGGCCTTATTTTGTACCATTGCTTAGTCCTATTTGCTTGCCGTTTTGAGCTCCGACCAAAATTGAAAATATCATTTTTTTGAGCCATATTCCATGTTTCATTAAGGGCTCATTGCAGTTTGAAGCTTCTTTTTGGCACTTGCTTCATTACCCTCTTGAATGCCATTATTTTGCATGATATTTTTGGCCTATGTGTGATCTGTTTTGGAGCATGTTATAAACTTAAAATAGGTCTATTTTGAGCCCCTCTTCAACATTGAAGAAGGGCTCAATACTGTTTTGGACCTCCATATATCACTTATCGTTGTACCCCTCTTAGGTCCCCCTTTTTGCATGTTTTAATAGGCTATTGTGTCTCTGTTTTTGGACCTTGGTCAGAACTGAAAATGGCCCTAAAATGACCCCCTATTCATGCTTCATTAAGGGTCTAGGGCTGTTTGAGACATCCTTGGTATACTTCATGTTATAGCCCTCTTGTGGCCTTAATTTTGCATGGCATTTTGAGCATATTTGTACACTGTTTTGGGCTTGATCATCTACTGTAAAAAGCCATATTTTGGGCCCCTCTTCAACATTGTTGAAGGGCCCTAACCTGTTTGGGGCCAGCATATATCAGTTACTTCTTTGCCCCTTTGTTGGCCCATTTCTTGCATAGCATTTTGAGCATACTTGGATCTGTTTTTGGGGTTTGACATAAACTGTAAAACATCATATTTTTGGCTCCTCTCCAACATTGTAGAAGGGTCCTTCTATGTTTGAGATCAGAAGCTATGACTTGCTTCATTACCTCTCTTGCCCCCCCCCAATTTTTGCATGCTAATTTTGCCCTATTTGTACCCACTGTTTGGCCATGCTTCGAACTGTAAACATGCTTGTTTTGGGGCTGCCTAGATTCTGTCTTCATACTTCATGTTCAAATCATGCATGCATTGCATAGCTATAGGCCATTTCATGTGCTTAATTCCATGTTTCGGGACTCGTTCCTTGCATCGGGTTTCATTTCGCCTTGTTTCGGGGCTGTTTTGCATCTCATTTTGCCACTAATTTGCATGATTGCATATCATATTCCATGTCTTGTTAGAGTGGCATTTCGGTGCCTGAGGGTCGGTCCTCGGTTTGCGTACACGCGTGCACGCATTTCGAGTTGTCTTGTTTGCATCTGATGGCCTCCTATGTGAGTGTGGCTGAGGCTCTCTCATGTTGGTGTAAGCCCATATTGCATTGCGTATGCCATTTCATCCATAACATTGTGTATGCTCGGTTGTGTATCCCCTCGTGTAGCGTGTATGCCATTCCATAACATTGTGTATGTTAAGATTGTATCTTAGTTGCATTTCACGCATATCATGCATATTGCATCGTGTTCGGGATAGGAGTTAGCCCGGGCACGGGAAACGAGGTACGTTTCGTACTCCGAGTGACGGAACGTGTCTCAATTCCCCAGTCACCGACACTCCGGCTCATCCATGATGGAGTTAGGTCTTGTTGTGTTTTCATGTGCATTCATTTCACATTGAGTTGTGCAATTCGGCTCCTCGGCCATCATGTATCGAGATGCGTGATTGGTGGCACGAGGATCGAGACATGCATACATTTGTGAAAATACATTGCTATGCCCCTTTCCTGCTCTCTGTTGCAGCAAAATCAAGAATCAGCAGTCTTCCGAGGCTTGGGGCGCATTTCAAGAACAGGTGCAAACAGAGGCTAATCGGGGCATCCCAGTGGATTTACGCGCAAGGCAACTTGAACGTGCATCATTCATCACCCGGAGCGGAATCAAGGCAGTCCCTGGCTTGCATGCCAGTTTTACAACTTTCTTAGTTAATTTGTTAATTAATTAGGAATTTGTACATTATTTGGACTGTATTATTTGGACTGTACTATTCTTTTATTCGGGACTGTATATTTATTCGGACCCTCTGCGCGAGGGCATAATTGTAATAAGTGTGCATGAGTGTGATGTATGTCTTCCAACCCCACGTCTTTCTTCCCTTTTATTTACCTGCTTATGATGGTTAGATTAGGGCATATTTCAATTAGCATACAGTATGATAGCATGTTTGCATTCATTCATCTGTTTTGCATGCACCGGGCTCGGCGCATCATGCTAATTGCATTTGTATTTCAATTCCAAATTGAATACAAGTTAGCTATAGCATTCCATATGCCGTGTTTAGAATAGCCGAGCCTGCTATAGTTTGCATTTTTGCATGTGTTGCATTAGGCATTTCAGCATATTTAGGATCATGCATGGATTTCTAATGAGCTTCTGTTTTGGTTTGGAGTACTCAGTGAGTTTTTATGCTTTAGCATCCTTGCATGCATGTGAGTGACTGCCATGAATAGCATGCTTACCATGAGGCTAATTGCTTATGTGATATAACTGCCTGAATGCCTGTGGGTGAAGGTTGGTTTATCTGAATAGGAATAATGCATGGACTGTTTGTTTTAAAGCCCACTAGATAGTGGCAAAACCATTGTTTTCTAAGCCCACCCGAGGGTGGCAAATCTACGTCTTAGCCTACCTGCGGGTAGCACCATCAAACCATTTTCAAACAAACAAACATGAAATGTTTTGTTCCAATTCAGGCGACTCAGTCTATACTTGTATGCTGTGCGCATCACATAGTAACCTAGGCTAATAACCGGAATAAAAACACACAATGTTTTCAAAAATAGATATCATGATTAGTAGAGGCCGGTCTTTGATCGGGCGAGCGAGGGTGCTCACGAAGTGACCTTCCCCAATCGTACCTAAGTTCCCGAGCCGAGGCAACTTTGGTGATGACGGACACGTGGCCTTTGGCACCGAGTCAGGGTTTCCTAAATTTCCCCATAAAAAATATTTAAGTGGCGACTCTGTATCTGGCAAAGCAGTCCATGTTTGGCACTTCTTTCAAAAAAAATCTATTTTCTCAAAACGATTTGCCGGATTTGGACTCTTTGGTTCAAGATTTAGAACCGTGACAATCGAGTCCTTGAACTGTAGTGAGCCCAAAATGAACGGAACGGGACCTAACCCTCCCGGGGCGTTCGGGGACGTCTACAGTTGTCCATTGAACCGTGCATATATGAAAAGACTTTGCATTAAAGTTGTACTCTTTGCATTAAAGTTGTACAACCATTCTATAAACAAGTTCACACGTCACAAAAGTTTTAAAAAATAAACATTCAGCCCACAAGTTTGTACTTGTCGAATCATACATACACAAAAGCCCTTATACCACAAATCAACTAAGAGTTCATAACAAAAAGGGGTATAGACTTTGCTTGGCTCCACACGAGTCCAAGTTGGCTCCTTCTCTAGAGTTCCACAAAAGGCTGACCACTAGGTGACTCTGGGGTAACTTATCCATGATGCTCAACTTGTTCACCTACACATATATACATAAATAGTGAGCTAATGCCCAATGAGTAATAACAGAATAAAGAGGTTATATGAATGAAGTTCAATGCCATTACAAATATCAATCTTGACATCAATGACCATTTCATTGAAACATATGGCACATCCAATAGAGTAACAATGTTTTAATAGTAGTGAAACCGTGAGGGTCATTCAATGTTTAATATTCAATGTGACCATAAAGGTCTAACACTACAGATCTCTGTGTTTCAATCATCCAATGGGCCACGGTATTGTTTCTCCCGGGCGAGGGCCAATGGGCCATGGTATTAATCTCCCTCGGGCAACGGTCAATGCACCATGATATTAATCTCCCCCAAGTAAGGGCCTCACTAAAGGATGCCATGACTACAAATTCAAATGGAACTTCATTCATGAAGGAAAATATCATTTCAATAAACCATTCCTTCAATCATCGTAACATTTTGATAATTTATTCAATCATTAATGCATTGATTTTGGTAACAATAGCATTTTCGAAAATAAATATAACTTGAACATATCTTTATAAAGTTATTTGTAACGACCCCAAAATCCGTATCCGAAATTACCTTTATGCCCTTGTGGGTTAATGCCTTTTTAATCTAATGATATCTGTTTGAATTGAAGCATTATCTGTTGAGTCACGGCTTTAAAATTGAAATCACCGACTTTTACAGGTTCATAAATCAAAATCGAGTACTTGGGTATGTTAATGGGAATTTTTAGAACTATCTGGGAAAATTAATTGAAAATCTAATTTGTCTGATTCGTTAATGCATGTTTGGGTGGTTAACTTTATACTGCAAATTGAAGGCCTTAGAGGCTTCAGAAACCAGAACAGAGGACATATTTATGATCAGCACAATTTTTAGAGTCACTTGGGAACTTTAATTGAAACTTGATTTTGTGCGATTCGTAAGGCCACGTTTGGCTCTCCATATTGTGTTAAGTCATGTGTGTGTTTATTTATATATATAAATGTGCCTTTCAGTGGTTGGTCTCATCTTTTGGGAGCCCAAAAATATCTAAAAAAGTGAGAGAAGAGAACTGTGAGAGAGAAGGAGAGAAGAGAGACCAAGATTCTTGAAGAAAAGCTCAACAATCATGGGGGTTTGAAGATGATTGAAGGGAATTGAAGAAAGATAAGGAAGATCACCCATGGAAACTTGGGGGAAATTGAAGAGAGCTAAGAGATAGGCAAAGTTGAGCTAGGTATGATAATCTATCTTGAAACCTTGTGTTTAAAGTATCAATTTGATGAACTCATAAAGAACTTGGAAGATTTAAACCCATTTGGGGTTAAGGTTTTATATATGTATTTGCTTGAGCTAATATGAGGAATTAGGAAGTGAGTTCTCTAATTTTGTTTATAAGTGGAGCTCAAGCTCATGGATGTCATGAAATCAATCTTAGATTATGTAAGAATCAAGTGGATTTGTGGGTTGTGGATTCTGTTTCAAGAACCTTGAAGATCATGGAAGATTAGGCATTAATCTTGAACTTTGAGACAAAGATTGATTTGTTTAAGATGAAATTACACTTGTTTGATGTTAGTTTATCATGTTATGGGGCAATTTTACATGTTTTTGAGTGATTTATGTTAGAAATCAAGCTTAAAAATGGAAAACCAAGTGTTGGAGCAAGAAAACACATTTTCGGGTTGCAAACTTCCCAGAGCCGCACGTGCGGTGGGTCTTCCCGCATGTGCAGCAGTCCAGCCCCAAAAGCAAATTTGAATCTGCTAAAAAAGCACGTTCTTCCGCACGTGCGGCTCCATTCCCGCACGTGCAGGAGACAGCTCTGTTCAGCCAACTTTGAATAAGCATATCTTTTGCCTCCGGACTCCGTTTTGAGTGATTCTTGAGCCTAAAATCAAGCCCCAGAAGTCTAGTTTCCAATGGTGGTGGTCTCACTCCTAAATTCTAAATACAAAAATAGTTATGCTCAAATTAGTGACGACTGTTCACTTTCTGTCAACCAGTTTTGTACCGTTTCTTCGTCTGAACCATTTTCCTATTGATTCCTCCTATTTTCTGGGACATAGATTATAACCTATGGAAGATTAATGAGTTTAGAACCACCATGGCTATTGATTAAAGAATAAGAATGAGATTGATTTTATTCTCATAATCTGCTATGTGCATTGTGTTTGCAGGTCAAGACGAGGACATCATCCCACTGCTACCAGAAACCTATCACTGTGAGTAATAGTAGTGTAACGACATGTTTCACTTACTTCCTGTAATTTGGATTTAAGTATTGTTAATTGTGAATGGCCTATCCCATTGATGTTGTGCGTTGATTAACTTAATTGATAATGGGCTTTGACTACATTAATGACATTGATGTAGACCTAAAGTCATTCTGTCCCTAGTAATAGATGTGGGCCCGAGGCCATTATGATGTGAATTATTCTGTCCCTATCAATGAAGTGATACATTTGCATTCTGTTAACAGTTATTATTAATGTTCTTATATTCGCAAGACAACTATATCGACTTGTAATAAACTATGGGGAAATGTACGTACACTATTGTATAATGGTATTCTTATGATTTTGAGGATTATTCTGTTTTGCTAGTATTGGGCTGGAGGCCGTTCTATTGATATCTGGGCCAGAGGCCAATCTGTTCATATCTGTGGGCCAAAGGCCAATCTGTTCATATCTGTGGGCCAGAGGCCAATTTGTTGATATCTGTGAGCCAGAGGCCAATCTGTTGATATATGTGGACCAGAGGCCAATCTGTTGATATATGGGCCCGAGGCCAATCTGTTTATAACTGGGCTTATAGCCAATCTGTATTACATCTGGGCTTAAAGCCGTTCTGTATAATCTGTTAGGGTAGAGGTCGTTCTGTATAATCTGTTAGGCCAGAGACCGTTCAGTATAATCTGTTAGACCTGAGGCCGCTCTGCATAATACATTGGGCCTAAGGCCGTTTTGTACTCTGCATGGGCTTAAAGCTAGTCTGTATTATATGTGAGCTTAAGACCATATTGAAATATAATTATGAATAAGACCTGTATATAGTTTGGTATCTGTCTATTTATTTTATCCAAGGTTTTGCTTATTCAACTAACCTCCTTACATTGCTATTATTCACTGAGCCTTGCTCACTTCGTTTTGTGTATATTTATGTAGGTGAGCCATCAAAGATTAACACCAGAATGGTATTGAGGTCCACCTGTCTGCCAAGCCGCCTGGGGTACGCCTCCGTGTTGAGGCCTTAATTTGTGTTGGGAGTCAAATAAATTATTAAGTCTTATGTAAGTGTGTGTGAGATCTATATAAATTCTGTGATTGTATGTGTAACTCTAGGAATGTATTTAAATGTTTGAATCTAATTAAACCACCATGTATGCACAAGCTCAATGGATGTATTAATATTGCTTCTGCTTAAGACCCCGTATGTGTATAAATATTATTCTAAATTCTGTTTGAGGCCTATGTATGGGCCGATCATGAACCAAACCTTTAGGGGCGGGTTTGGGTTGTGACATTATTACTCACAATGGGTTATGTTGTCACTAGGCCTTGGACGTCTACCTAAACAAAATACATAACAAAATACAATTGAAGTACCATTTGATAATCAATTCCGTTTAATTCAATTCTCCTCATGTGTTTCTAATTCATTCCATGATTATATGAGTTCAATTGGTGCCTAAGAGTACTTGAAATGACATGAGGATGCAAGTATGCATTTAAAAAGAGTTAGTCAAAATTTGTTGAAACAGGGTCTCCGCTCCTGCACAACTTCCGTGACTCGAGCGAGGGTTCAAAAATAAGGATGGTCACTCAAGCGAAACTTCGGTCGCTTGAGTAATCTGTAAACTCTGCAAAAGTACTGGTTGCTTGATTTTTTCGCTCGATGGACGCTCGACGGTCACTAGAGCGAAAGACTGAGTAAAAGTGTGCTCACTCGAGCCATTCTACAAATGTCTGCAAAAATGCTGGAAGCATAAATTATACTCTCGAGCAAAACTTTCCTTGCTCGAGCGGATTGGTCGAATTTTGAAATTTCCAGAACTGTGTTTGAAGTTCAAACATGATATTCAAAGGTCTAAAACTTGTGTTTTTGATACAAAAACTTGGAAAAATATTGTAGAACTTGAAACAATAGTCAATTTGAAACCAATTGTCCAAAATCATGGGCCAAATTCTTAAAGTTAAACTTAAAACAAGAGGTTGAAACCATGTATGATATGTATTGCACTCATTTCTTTTCAAACCTTTTCAAACTTGATCAAATGGCATAACAAATGTAAAAGCACGAAGAACTCTTCAAATAAATGTGTAAAAATCCCATGCATGCAAGAATTCATAGAAAATTGAACTCAAAGATGAAGGATTATGCATGCATGTATGCAGTTATACTCAATTCTTCCATAATCATGTCAATTCTTTCTACTTACATTCAAATAAACTCACAACCTCTTGAATTCATGGCCTACATGTTTTATTTTCAAGATTAAAGGAGGAATTCTAGCTCAATTCTTCAAGTTCTACACAATTTCGTTCAAATTCTCTTTCCTCTTTCTAGATTTGTTGAGTTCTCTTCATTCTCTCAAATTCTCAACCCGAATGTGTTTGTATATGTAAGTTCAAGTCATGTATTAGGCTTATATAGGGTGTAATTAGCTTAGCCGAATCAAAGTTGATTAAGGTTAATTAATTAGGCTCAATTCTAACTAAGTTCAATCAGTTTATTCTAATTATTTTGGTCCAAATCAAATTTTGACAAAAGTTGCCATAGAATTCTAAATATTCTAATTAGCCTATTGGGCTAGTCAATTTTGGCTTCTAAAGCCGTTTGGGCCTTCAATTTCTGATCCTAAGTCGATAAATGAACAGATATTCCATGTAATAACAGATAAATACAAAATTTAGCATGTAAACACATAATTAAACACACAAACAATATAATCTAATAGCACGAAGGTCAGGGTCGTCACATTTCTGCTCTGTTTTGTCATGAAAATGGCACTGCTTGGCTATACAGTAGCCTATCGGCCTTGGAAAGTGATCGGCCGGATGGTAGGGTGGTCGGCCGGCCACTATTTTTTTAGGTGCTACCGTACTGCAATAGAATGGAAACAGAGCAAAAGCAGAGTGTTTCCAAGAGATGTTTATCATCTCTGCCTCTCCATATCATGAAATTGATCAGGGGATGGGTAGATTCAATTATCAAAATATCAATTGACGCAAACTCATTGCGTGATGATCTATGAACCGATGGGACAAAAGCTCAATAAATGGAAATAAAAGACCAACATAACCTCCTCTCTATCATGGAGTTACCTCAACGGAAGTGGTAGACATCGCTTCTCGAATCATTAACATCACTAATGAGTATGTAATAACTCGGGACACAATAGGTTCAATTGACGTCCGATTGAACCCAAACCAATTTTATTACTCTTGTTACCACTTTTAGCTTTTTATTAGCCTCTTTTAACATTACCTTTCCATTCTGTAATCATTTTGTCCAAAAGTGATAGTTATGTCCACTAATGAAGAGGGGTGTCAAACAAGAAGTTGTCCATAGCATGAGAGATGTAATGCCTTGGTAATGAACCTCCAAAGAGATTAAACCATTAAGCATGGAAATTCTCTTTCTCATGCCTTAAACAACAATCAATTATTTGAAACAACTCGTAAACAAAGAAAACCAAGAAATGAGGCAAGTTGAAGAGATGATTATTACAAGTGTGAGTATATGTATGAAAACTATGGAATAAATGCTATCAACTCAAATAGATTGGTGTCTAAGGTCTAAACTACCAAATCTATGACGCCTTACAACAATACAAGCATAATATTCAAAATATAAATGAAGTAAAGACATCAAAACAGTCCCAAAACGCATAAAACAATGCTAAAAAAATAGTTTGAAAAGCTAAAAAAAAAAGTGAGCAAAAATGGGAGCGAATTAAAGCTAGTAAGCAAGCCAACAAAAGGGTGGCTAACCCCTTCACTTTTTGGACTTCAAATCAAATATTTTATCCTCTGAAAACTCTAAAAATTAGTTGCTAAAAGTTGAGAAACCAGTGGGAAACACAAGGATATAAGCTTAGACTAAGGTTCAAGGAAGGGTGGTTAAACCCCTCCACCCTTGGTAGCTTTTAAATCACAAGTTTCAGCCCACAAAACCAATCCAAAGACAGTGCAAAAACAGCAAGAAAAGAGAAGGAAGAAGTAGTGCAAAGATGGCAAAAGTTATACATCTTGAAGAGGAGTTACTCTTTTGTTCACAAACCATAATGTATTCGCTCTCAAAGGCTAAAATTTTAGCTCAACAATCTCTGCAAGAAGACTCAAAATATTGGTTTAGGGAGTGTATGTATAGTGTACGTATATTGCAAGATAGAGAGGGAGAGTGTTTGGCAAGCTTTGGGCTTTTAGCAAAATTTCTAACCTAAAATCAAGAGGGGTGTGCATGTATTATAGAAAAATAGCTTCTCCTATCGAAAATATCTATATAACGACAGTTGGTGCAAGGCATGTACAGGGGGGGACAGTTGGCTATAAATATCTGTCTGCAAGGGCACCTGGCCGGCCAACCACCTGAATTGGCTAGCCAGCCACTTTAAGTGGCCAGCTAGCTACTTGGGAAAAAAATCTCTTTTTAAACCTAACTTCAAACGAGCATATATCCCTCATCCAGACTTGATTTTAGGTGATTCGTGAGTCTAAATTGAAGCCCCTGAAGTCTACCTTCCTATGGTGGTGGTCTCAAATCTAAATTCGAAGTGTACAAAGAGATATGCCTAATTTAGTGAAGGTTGTTCATTTTATTCTTAATATTTTGATGCTCAACCTTTTCCTCAACTAGTTTTCTTCCATCCCCCCCTATTTCCATCAACTCCAAACATATAAATAAGATATTTTTAAATATTTTTCAAAAAGTTCACCTCCCTTCCTTTTATTTCCAGTTTGTCTTTACTCGATTTACTGAAAAATACAATATTTTCATTGAAATGCTAGCCTCAGAACATCGTAGAAGTATTGGGAAAAGGATTTTGCAAAGAAGGTTTTAAGGTCTAAAATAGTTTTGGTCAAAATGGGGTGTAAGGTTAGGATTTAGAAACTCAAAACCGAAGCCTTTTGCTGAAGAAATTAAACGATTGCACAGCATAACTTTTCATCATCGAGTGCTCAACCTGCGGCACCCAGGTGTAGACACCCCATTTTTGACCGACCTTAAGACTCAGATGTCACCGATTGAGCGCTCGGTGATAGTGCATATTGTACTCATTCTGAGGTTGCGGAGTTTCGATTGCGAGCCTTGCCTCCGAACTTCGGGGCTCTTTTGTGCTTTGTCTCGGTTTGCGAACTGGGTCCTGTTTTCTCTGTTTTCTCTTCCCGAAGGGAGGGAGAGGTCTCGTAGACCATCTCTCAGTGGCCGTAGGCTATGTTTCGTGGTCGTAGGCCATTTTTCCCGTTTCGAGGCCAGTTTCCGATTTTCGGAGCCGTCGGCCGTGTGCCTCGGTTCGGGACTGCTTAACCACCTCCGTTTGCTCCGATTTTTGGCACACACCTTGTTTCCTCCCTTTTGAGGGACACTATGGCCCGAGAGACCAACTTCGTGGTTGAACGCCACCTCCGGTGCCTAATAGTCAGTTTTCGGGGCCCCGGGCCGCGCGTTTAGGGCCCCGAACCTCCGTTTTGCATCCGTCTTGGCCCAGTTTTGGTAAGGACCTTATTTTCATGGTTAGGAAGGTGGTGGTATGGTGGGAGGCCACCTTTTCTCCTAAAAAACCAGTTTTCTCATTTTCTCTCTCCTAAAGCCGATTTTTCTAACAAAAAGCTGGTTTTTCTCACTTTTGAGCCACAATTTCTGATTTTTCATACCACCATTGTGATCTACTCATCTGGAAGGCCACCAATATGGGTAGGCCGACCAGTAATTCTTCCTGACCCTTTTGAACCCCTCTAAAAAGCTAGTTTTTCTCTCTCCTGAACCACATTTTCTAGTTTTTCTCCATACAGCTATATTCTACTCATTTGGGAGGCCACCTTTCTGGGTAGGCTGACCAGCAATTGTGCTTGACCCTTTTGACCCCTGGTTGGCCGACCAGGGGAGGTGGTCGGCCGACCACCCTGAACCTTTTGAGCTGGCCGGCCGGCCATTTTTTCCTCTGTGAGTGTGTTCCAGCTGTGCCAACTGTTTTCCTCTTGACCCATTGTCTGAGGGTTTTGTCCTTGTTTTGGCCCCTTTAAAGGTGGTTTTGCACCCTTTGCTTAGCTTCCAAAGGAAGTTTGACCCTTTGGTCAAGCTTCTTGAGGAAGCTTGACCCTTTTGGTCAAGCTTCTTTTAGAAGCTTTGACCCCCCTTTGAGGCTTCTCCAAGAAGCCATGGCCTTCTCCCTCTATATAACCAACCCTCCATCTCATTTTGCAAGGGTTTGAAGCTTTGGGCTGAGATATATACATACAACCCTCCATCTCTCTGCTTCAAGCCTCCAAACACCCTTGTTCTTGGCCATTTTACACTACAACTCCTAGCCTACCACCTCCACCATCCATTCCAACCCCTTGAAGCTGATTTTCAGAGGTTGAGAGCTCACAATCTTGGACCAAAAGCTGCTGCATTGCTGTGCTACAAGGGTAAGTCTCCATTTCCCCTTTTCTTGCATTTTTTTGCTTCATTTTTTAGCCCTATTTGCGAGCATTTCTGGGCTTTGACCTAAACTTTGAAGTGTCTTATTTTGAGCTCCTCTTCAACTTTGTTTAAGGATACTTTCCTGTTTGAGGTCATCTACTTCCTTGTTTGCTCGATCTCTCTTTTAGGGCTATTTTTGCATCATATTTTAGCCTTACTTGTAAACATTTTTGGACCTCGACCTAAACTGAAGAAATTCTTGTTTTGACTCCTCTTTAAGTTTGTCTAAGGTCACTTTTCTGTTTGAAGTCATCTTCCCCCTGTGCATGCTTCATCTCTTCATGATTAGGGCTATGCATTAGAGCACTTGCATTGGCCATGGTTTGGCCTCTTAGCCACTGAAATCTAGAGGATTTTCAGTGGCTTAGATGCATTTTTGAGAGCCAAAATCAGAGGGGGGTGACCCCTTCTCTCCTTGTCTTGTTTGGTGGTCTTGTTGGCCTTCCAAAGGGACCCCTTTTTGCATGCTTTGAAGTCATGTTTCAGGTCTTATTCTGAGGGTTTTGAGGTTTGCCTTGGCTCTGTCCGAGGCCCTTTTGGCCATTTTTTATGTCCCTCATGCATGTATGGAACAATCCTCCTCAAGGCCTTTTAAGAGGGCCTTTCATTGTATGCTTTATTGATCAATTTCAGACCCTTTTTGGTGGGTTTTAGGGCTGTCATAACTCATTTCCGGAGTTGGTTTGGTCATGCTAAGTGTCTATCTTGTATGTGTTAAGTAACCCCTTGCATGGCCTTTAAAAGGAACTCATCATTTTTGCATGTGTTGACTGCATTTCAGTGGGTATTTGGGTATTTTTTGACATGTTTTATTCACTGTTTTTGGCTGGTTTAATGAGATCTCATATGCTTCATGTACATGCCATGTAAACCATGCATGCTAGCCAATGTTGCATGTTGTTTTAGCCCATCATGTTAGCATTTTTTGGCCATGCTTTAAACTAGTAATGTGCATGTTTTGGGACTACCTTTGCTCTGTCTTTGTCCTTCATAGTCAAATAATGCTTGCTTTGCATGGTTATGGTTCAATACATGTGCCTAGTTTTGAGTTTCGGGGCCTATAGCATGCATTGTATGACATATTTGCATGATTCAGGACCATTTAGCATCATGTTTCAGTGCTGAAATTTACATGTTTGAATGCCATGCTTCATCCTTTCCATGCCTAGTTAGAGTTGCATGTTGTGCCTTAGGTTCGATCCTCGGTTTGCGTGCATGTGCGCACGCATTTTGGTTGTCTCATTTTCATCTTATGGCCACTGATGTGAGTGTGGCTAAGGTCCACTCATGTTGGTGTAAGTCCATCCTGCATTGTGTATGTCATTTTATAGCATTGCGTATGCTAGGTTGCATGTTAGAGCATTGTGTATGCCATGTTACATCGAGCATTGTGTATGCCATTTCATAGCATTGCGTATGCTAGGTTGTATGTTAGTCGCATTGTGTATGCCATCTCATTTGCATCATGTTTGGGATAGGAGTTAGCCCAATCACGGGAAACGAGAGACGTTTCGTACTCCGAGTGACAGAACGTGTCTCAATTCCCGGTCGTCGACACTCTGGATTACCCATGATGGAGTTTAGGTCTTGTCGTGTTTTCATGTGCATTCATTTCACATTGAGTCGTGCAATTCGACTCCTCGGCCATTATGCATCGAGATGCGTGATTGGTGGCACGAAGATCGAGGACTACACTACCTGAAGAGTAGTCATGCATACATATGTGAAAATACTTTGCCATGCCCCTTTATTGCTCTCTGTTGCAGCAAATCAGAAATCAGCAACCTTCTGGAGCTTTGCACAATATTCTGAGAACAATTGCAAACAGAGGCAAACCGGGGCATCGCAAGAAATTTCCCGACGAAGGCAACCCGAGCATGCATCATTCATCATTCGGAACAGAGCCGAGGCGGTCCATAGCTTGCATGCTAGTTTATTGCTTTCCTAGTTAATTTGTTAATTAATTAGGGTTTTGTAATATTTAATTATTTATTCGGACTGTAATTATTTATTCGGACTGTATTATTCTTTCGGACCCTCCGAGCGAGGGCACAACTGTAATAAGTATGCATGTGTGTGATGCATGTCTTCCAACCCCCACTTCTTTCTCCCTTTTATTTACCAGCTTATGATGGTTAGATTAGAGCATTGTTTCAATTAGCATACTTATGATAGCATGTTTGCATGCATTCATCTGTCTTGCATGCACCGGGCTCGGCGCATCATACTAACTGTATCGTATTTCAATTCCAAGTTGAATACGTGTTAACTGTAGCATTTCATATGCCATTCTTAGAATAGCCGAGCCTATTGTACTTGCATTTTGGCATGTGTTGCATTAGCCATCTTAACATGAACTAGGATCATGCATTGATTACTAACTAGTTTCTGTTTTGGCTCGGAGTACTCGATAAGTGTTTATGCTTTAGCATCCTTGCATGCGTGTGAGCGACTGCCATGATAGCATGCTTACCATGAGGCAATGTGCTTATGTGATATACCTGCCTGAATGCCTATGGGTGAAGGTTGGATTATCTGAATTGGAATAATACATTGACTGTGAGTTTTAAGCCCACTAGATAGTGGCAAAACCATGTTTTCTAAGCCCACCCCGAGGGTGGAAAAATCCGCATTTTAGCCTGCTTGCGAGTAGCAAACCACTTTCAAAAACAAATATGAAATGTTTTGTTCCAATTCAGGCGATCCAGTCTATACTTGTATGCTGTGCGCATCACATAGCAAATCTAGGCTAATAACTGGAATAAGAACGCATAATGTTTTCAAAACTAGATATCATGGTCAGTAAAGGCCGATCTTTGATCGGGCGAGCGGAGGTGCTCACGAAGTGACCTTCCCCAATCGTACCCAAGTTCCCGAGCCGAGGCAACTTTGGTGATGACGGACACGTGGCCTTAGGCAACAAGTCAGGGTTTCCTAAATTCCCCCAAAATAAATATTTAGGTGGCGACTCTGTATCTGGCAAAGCAGTCCATGTTTGGCACTTCTTTCTTAAAAATATGTTTTCCAAAACGATTTGCCAGACTTGGACTCTTTGATGATTCATCGGTCTTGCATTACACTCTGCGAGATTAGATACAGGACCGTGACATTGAGTCCTGAACTGTACTGAGCCCCAATGAACAGAAACGGGATTCCCTCCCGGGACGTTCGAGGGTGCGTCTACACCAGGTCTTAAGGGTAGTCAAAAATAGAGTGTCTATAGTTAGTTCAGGAAACAACAGAGAAGGTTATGCTCATTCGTAAGAGGTTGGTTTTGGCTTAGAGTTGCCAGAAGAGCTATGCTGACCGTAGAAGGAGACCGTTGTCATTTGAGGTAGGAGATCACATCTTCTTGGAGATATCACCTAGACGGGGTTTGACGAGGTTTGGGAAGAGCAGAAAGTTGTCTCCTAGATTTATTGGGCCTTTTGAGGAGACGACTTGGGAACATGAGGCAGAAGTCCGTGAGAAGTATCCAGAACTTTTTGTTAATGTTTGAACACTTGTATTGAAAATCTTATTATGTTATGAAATGTGAACATTATATATGTTTTGGAAAAGTGAATTGTATATTCTGTATTGAAAACTTTGTTTATCGTTATTATGAGGATAAATGACTGGTGAATGGGTCATGGTTATGAGTTCAACTTGTTTTCATTGTTGTAATTGGTTTAAACACAGTGTTGTTGTTTGATTTAAATTTCAAGGATGAAATTTTGTAAGGGGGGAGGTTATAGCGATTCTAGTTTAAACCCAACCCGTTTGTTGTTTTGGATTCGGGAGTCCTTGTCTTATTTGGTTGTTCATGTCTTTATTCATCCTATCCCTCATTGATTTTGGTTATTGGAGTGTTATTGTTGTGTTTGGAACATGTTAGGAGTTAGTTTTTCAAAACTAATGCTGCCCAAGTTTTGGCCAGTTCGCTTAAGCGAACTTTCTTGTGTTCGAGCAAACTTTGAGAACTTCCAGTACTTCTTCAGGTCTGCAAAACTACTAGGAATGTGGTGTTTTTAGCTCGAGTGGTTTTTTTTACGCTCGTACGGTTAGCCTCTATTTGCAAAACTTCTGGAAGGGTGTCATTGTGCGCTTAAGCGGTAACTTTGTTAGCTCGAGCGGTCTCATTTATTGTGTCTGGTTGCTCGAGTAATGTTTTGGTCGCTCAAGCGGTCTACGCGTATATCAATCCATAAAATTCACTTTTTGGACCACTTCTTCGTTTCTCTCTCTCTCTCTCTCTCTCTCTCTCTCTCTCTCTCTATGAACGTTTCAAAAACCTAGATCTACTCTCTCTTTTTCTCTCGCTAGAACTCATCTTTTAGCTTCAAATACACCTTGATCCATTCATCTCTACACCCTAATCCCTTTGATAAAAAGATAGAGCTCACCTAGAGCTTCATTATAATCGGAGCAAAGTTGGTTTTTGGCTTCGTCAAGGTTTCTCCACTCCCTCTCTCTCTCTTGCCGTTTAGCTTCGAGGTAATGACTTCTCCACACTTTAGTACGGTTTTAGCTTGGTTATTTGTCTTTTAAAACAAATCATGGGATTTGGGGATTTTAGATAAAATCTAGGGTTTTGGTTTGAAATCAAAAGAGGGATTTTCAATTGAAATCTTGAAAATGGGTGTGAGATTGTAAATGTGGTTGAGTTGTGATAAAATGATGTATTTCTATATTTGGAATTAATTTATGAAGAGAAGAGGGGGGGGGGGGTTTCCCCTAAAATATGAATATTTGATTTTAGAAAGAGGAAATGGAAATAATATTAGATTTTGTGAAATTGGAATGATGCTGATGATGATAATGGAGTTGGATATGCATTATCACTCCCATCTCGAGATTTTAGAAAGTGTATGTCTTTAATGGAAATTTATTTATCTATTTAGAATTTTTTTTTTTGGCTATCGGTGAAGGATAACTATGATTGTTATAGAAATTACATGAGAATGAGGTGAATTGAAACTAATTTCTCATTCATTGACATTGAGTAGTGTTGCATATTTAACACATTGAAAATGTACATTGTTTTGAGAAAAATGGGTGAATACCTTGGTGAATCTAGGTAGGCGTGTGGTTGTGGTATTATGTTGGCCTGTGTGTCCTTGGTGAAAGTCCAGAAACCCGCACGGATAGGTGGCAAGCCTTCCAATTAGTACTAGTAAAAATGACAATTGGTAGTGCTTGTGTAGCCTACTTGCAAACACGTACCTCGCGATTCACAGAGTGTGTACTCACTGCCCTATTTTCTATTGTAAAGGAAATGTTTTTATTGTGTAGAGTATCTCTATTGGGCTTTGGCTCATCTTATGTGGAAAACCATTTTCAGGTGTTGATGATATTCTTTCGCCAAGAACATAGCTTGGGAGGAAACTTGGAGCTGAAGGCTTTTTTTTTGTTATTTGTTGTATTTATTCTGTATAAGCATAGGGCTTTATTTGTTTTGAGTTTAAACTCATTTTTGTTGTAACCAAGTATTGTCTTGGAAAATTGGAGCAGTTAGGGCATTACTTTGATTGTTTAACTTTTATTCTATATTTTCCACACTTGGCATATGCTATAAATTCAAGGTTAAAACTTATGAATGTATAATTGCATATGTTACTTTTGTATAATGAAATCATGTGAATGGAAAGAGTATTATTTCAGAATGTAGTTGTTAATCATTTAATATTGTGGATGGGCTATTGTTATTATTTCTGGGCGTTACATGAACCATCCATAACTCCCTTCCTGCGGAAAATTTGGATGCCTCAAAGGGCTCACGCCCATATAAAAAACTTGGGATCTACATACCCATTAATAATTTCCTCTACAATCAATGTGGGATAGGTGATTATACACCATTCCCAATACCTCATTCATGAGGCCAACTTTATGAGACTATTTCTCATTCGATTCTTAATGGTTTTTTGTCATTCTTTTTGTGGTGTAAAGATCTTGTTACGAAGAATCTAAACTTATTTGATCCCACCTCAACCGATGGATGGAACCTACTTTAATTTCACATTAAAGTCATCATAAAACCATTTTTCCTAACAATAAAGCCCTTAGCTTGTCACAAAATAGTCAACAAAAGAAATGAGTCTCGTGCTCTACAAATACCTCCACACTTTTACTTAGGCGGAATCACATATTTTCCTGCACAAATCCGTTAAGGGTGAGCACAAAACCGAGTAGAGATATCTTAACAAAGTATATATGTTTTAGCAATCTCATATACATGGATGCAAATGTCATGCCATGCTCCAAAATCACAAATTTTATTACTTTCAAATACATGTATTTGAAAGTAATAAATTTCAAACTTTAAATATGGGATGATAAATATGACTCAGGTAATTCCTAAACTGGTGTCTGCAAGTAAGCATAACATGTACTACTAATTCCACACTTTACCAATTTCTAACCGAAAGGCACGTGGTACCTTCTTTGCACGTGTTTTAGGTCTTTCCCCTTGGATTATAAATTACAAAACAGTCCCGCTATCCCATAATTTTGCCCCACCAATTCCACATCCAATGACGTGGCTAAGACCCATGTGAAACAATCTCTCTCTCTCTCTCTCTCTCTCTCTCTCTCTCTCTCTCATCTTTAACCCTTCCAATTTCACATAACTGAGGGTGGAATTGGGGAGCAAAATTAGGGTGATGTATCATTTTTCATCAAAATGACCCTACTTAATTAAGATTTTTATTATAGAAAAATCTAAAATTTTTATTGTCTTTAAAAAGTGTTTTATTTCATTGTGTATTTAAATTAGTATTAAATTATGATTCTCAATCTTACCAATAAAATTATACGAGTATTAGATATACTGAAAAAGTATAATTAAATAAATTAATAATAACATCTCACTACAAATAATAATAGAACAAAATAATATGTTAATTAAGTTATAAAAAAACTTAGTGAAAACTTAAAAACAATCAATTAGAAATTATAAACAAAATCTAGCATATAATACTAGATAAAGGCAAACACGTAACCATTATAGAAGGTAAATAAGAAAATACTATAAATAATTACCTTTACCATTATAAAGAAAATTCACCATAGGAACTTATGCCCACTTTTTGAAGACAAAATAAAAATTTTAAAAAAAAATTTGAAATAAAATTCTAGGTCAAAATTCAATTTACCCCCGTTGTGGTTAAGCTCTGGAGTAGTTTATCCTCCTTATAGTCAAATATAAGTATAGACAACCCTATGATTTCGGATTAAGTGCAACCTTAACACTTTCCATCCAATGTGGTAGAGAGTGCCACACTTAGAGCTGCAAAAGAACAGAGCTGTTCACGAGCTGGCTTGCCTCATCAAGGGCTTGGCTCAGTTCAGCTCAGCTTGTTTATGTTTATTTAAATTATATAATAAATATATTATTTATGTATTAAATAATATAATTTAAATATTTTCATTTAAATAATATAAGTAATAAAAAAAAGTCTTATTGATCCGAGCCGACCTGAGTGCGAATCCAATTATTTATACAGCCGAACTCGAGCTGAATAAATGAGCTCGATAAACAAGCGAGCTGAGCTCAAACTCAACAAAACTCGATTCGGCTCAGCTCAACTCAGCTCATTTTCAAAAAAAAAAAAAAAATATTCAATTAAAATTAAATTTTATTCAAAAGGACATTTTTGCCCTTGACTTCATCTTCCTTCTTCGTTGCTTTGGAAAAACGTAACATTTCCCTTTCCAGTAGACCAATCTCACACATCCACATCCATACCTCAAAGTGTTGTAACGCAATTCCACCTATCTACAAGTGCAGAACAGATTGCGCAAACTCTCACCCCTCTTCTCTAATCTCTACTTTTTCTCACTAGATTGTGTACAAAATATTAAAATCATAAAAATAAATATCAATTTAAACTGACGATGTATGTGTCATCAAATTTGAAATTAGACCCTTTTTTCTCAGTAATTTCAAAATTAGATTAAAATTAAATAAATATGTTCACTAATTAAGGTAAAAAATTAATAAATATTTATAAATAAAGTTTAAGAGGTTTTAAATAGAAAATTTATTTTGGTAAATTAAAAATAAATAAAAATATTTCTTTTCGGAAGAAACAATTTGTAGAAGAAGACAAAAAGGGAATAAATGTCATTTTACCATCAACCTTAATAGAATTAGTGTTGCAATTAATTGGTCCAAAGTCACATGGGGTATCTTTGTGTATATTAGAACCAGAGAAAGGTAAAGTGCTTCAACCCATAACTACATGGGAGCAAAGTGAATTTTATCCAAAATTTTAACATATAGGGTCTTTTATTAATTTATAATATTTATGAGTTTATATTTTATTTTTGTAATCTTTTTAGAGACTAAATATTATTAAATTAAATAATATAAAAATATTTATAAAAATAAGATAAATATGTTATTTATATATTTAAATAATATAAATGTAAATAATATCTAAATTTATTTATATGTAAATAATTGCTAACTATAGATAATACATTTACATAATAGTAGTGGTAGATATTACTATTTTAGTAGGATATTGACTTTTTTTTTAGTATGTTTATATATATTATATATATAATTGTATAATCCAAGTTTAATTGTAACTTTAATTTTTTTGATTCGTTAAGGCTCGTGAACAGGCTCGATTTTGAGTCAAACCTAAACTAGCTTGGCTCGAACTCAGTTCGTTAAATTTTTATTGAGTTCGGACTTAAATTCGGGCTTGTTAAAATCTTAATAAGCAAGTCTAAACATACTAAAACACGGCTCGACTTATCTCGTTTGCAATCCTACCTTGGCCAGAGTTTGGAAAATTACACTACTACCTCTATTTTTGTAAGTATTTGTAAATATATCGTAGAATTGCATCTTAAGTTTTTAAAAACCGTTTTACTAACTTTCTATTTCATTAATTTTTCACAATAGATAATGAAATGATCTCTACTTATTTCGTATAATACTTAAATAGCATCAATATGATGTACTCAATTTTATTTACACAATAAATGTACGTCACTTCTTTTTATTTTTAGTTAAAAAAATAAAAAAATTCTCCATACTTTTATTTACTAGATAATGTCAACTAATAAAATGCCTTCATTAATAGTATCTAGCTTTAGAAAAAAATTACAAAAATAAAAAATAAAAAAAAAATTTGTTAAATGTATTTTTTTTATTCATAAAATAATTTTTTTTGTAACCTTTACGTAAAAAATTATTTTCTAATAACAATCTACCAATTTTTTTAAAAAAAAATTCTTTACGTACGCAATCACCTTGGCCCCCTTACACATAATTTCTAGTTTTGTCCCTACCTACCTGAACTATTGATATATATATATATTTTTTTTACACTGTTACCAACCATTATTTTGCTAACTAAATGATTTTTAATTGCGAAAAGATCACATTTGAAGACTAAAAATAAATTTGATATTGTAGCTCGCTTTCCATGCTCCTTTCAGATATGATTAGCCCTACAGTTTGGACTTTCGTGATTTTGAATTTGATTTCACAAGTACAATTTGAAATAGATAAACACAAATGAGTCCAAATCCAGTAAATCTTTTGAAAAATCGATTTTGAATCAAAATGTCAAAAATAGACTGTTTTGCTAGATTTTAGACTCGCCACCTAAATATTTTTGAAAAATTTAGAAAACTCGTGACTCGTGCCAAAGGCCACTTATCCGTTATCACCAAAGTGTCTCGGCTCGGGAACTTAGGTAAGAGGGGGCAAGGCCATGAATTGAGCACCCTACTCACCCGATCAAAAATCGACCTCTACTAATCATGATGTGATTTTTATGTACATTATATGCTCTTGTTCCGATTATTATGCTAATATTACTATGTGATGCACACAAGTATAGACAAATTCACAAAAGTTGGAACGCTTTGATTTTATGTTTCTTTTTGAAAAAGTGTTTTGAATATGTGCTGCTTGAAAAAGTGAGCTCAAATGTACAGTTAATCAAACTATTCTAATTTCAGCAATTAGCCTTCATCTACTGACATTTAAACAAGTATATCAACTAAGCACTTAGCCTCATGGTATTATGCTTAATATGGCAACACTAACACTTATGCAATATGCTAAACCATTGAATGCTCACCTAGTACTCAACCAAGGCAAACCAAGAGAGGAAAAATAGTTAGAAAAAATGCATGTTCTTGACGATGTGAAATGACTAATGCAACACATACAACATGTAAGTAATAGGCTCGGCTACTAGTATGACATGTGAATCCATTTGATAGCATGCGATAACGCACGTATTTAAGGAAGTAATAAATGACAATGTAGTTTAGAATGATGAACCGAACCTTATGCCTGCAAAAATGGATACTTTGCCCATGGTAATGAGATGAAATCAAACATGATGCTACCATTCTAAGCAAGTAGATAAAAAGGATAAAAAAATGGGGTTGGAAGACATGTACACATTATTAAATATTTTGCCCTTATGCAAGAGGGTCCGAATAAATGTCCTAACTAATTATTACAACGCCAAAAATTAACTAACTATTTTAGCTAATAATTAATTACAACACAAAAATTAACTAGCTATTCTAACTAATTAATACAAGGTAGAATTAAACTAACTAATTAGTTACAATATGGAATTTAATTAACTAAGTAATCAATTATTATAAGTTCAAAACTTTAGGTACAACATACTACAATTAAACATAATTTTAACGGGTCCCAAGAAGCGACAAATGGCTTATGTATGAATTCGGATTTCCACCTGAAAATGCCCTTTGTTTGGCTGCCAAAGTGCTCCTGTTTTGCAGTCAGAAAATTGAATTATTTTTTCCTAGACTCTGCTCTGTTTTGCAAGAAAAAAGGAACTGCCTGACTGAAAAGAGGCGGCCGGCCGGCCAAAATAAGTGTTCAGCCGTATAGTGAGCTAGCCTGTTGACCATTAATTTTTGTTACTGCCCTGCTGCAACATATATGAAATATAGCACAAACAGAGTATTTTCAAGGCATGTTTGTTCACCCTACATCTCCTTATCATCAAACAGATCAAATGAGGGGTAGGCTTAATTCGCAAACCCTCAATCGACGCAAACTCATTGTGTGGTGATCTATGAATCAAGGGACAAAAGCTCTATAAATGATAATGAAAGACTTGCAATATCTCATCCCTATCATGGAATTGGTCAAGGGAAGTGGTAGACCTTGAATCCTTGAACCATTATCATCACTAAAAAGTATGAAATGGCTCAAGGTTCAATGGGTTCAACTAACGTCCGATTGAACCCAAACCATTTTATTATCTTTTTCCATTTTAGTCCAATTTTATTGCCTCTTTTAATTACCTTTCCATTCCTTAGTCATTTTAGTCCAAAAATGAGAATTAAGTCCACTAAATGGAGAGAAGTGTCAAACAAGAAGTTGTTTTGGGCATGAAGTTGTTTTGGGCCTTGCTGATGAACCTCCGAAAAGATTAAACCATAGCACGAAAGGGTCTCTTTCTCAAGCTTAAACAACACTTGTTTAAAACAACCCTCTATGGACACCCCATTTTTTATCGCCCCTAAGACTTGGGTGCCACTGATTGTTTACTTGGTGGTGAAAGGTGTGCAGTGCAAAGATTCGATTTCTTTGGCAGGAGGAGCTTCAAATCCCAACTTCACACCCCATTTTGGGTCAAAATGATTTTGACCAAAATATTTTAGGCCTTAAAACCCTCTCTTTCAAAATAGTTTTTCAAAAAGCTTCCTACGATGTTCCGACGCTCGCATTTTGTTAAATGTTGCGCTTTTCGGTAAACCGAGCAAGGACAAAGTGAGAATGAATAAAAGACCAGTGAACTCTTTGAAAAATCTTTCAAAATACCTTATTTAGGGGTTTGGAGTTACAGAAAAGAAGAGAGGAGAGAAGAAAACTAGTTGAGGAGAAGTTAAGCATAAATTCGGGTAGGATCGAAACTGAGCAATCTTCACTCAAACAGGCGTAACTTTTTTCACAGTTGGAATTTGGATGTGAGGCAGCTACCATTGGAAAGAAGACTTCCACGGCTTCAATTTAGGCTCAAGAATGACCTACGAAGGAGTCCAGATGAAGGAGATATTCCTATTTGAAGTTGGGCCCAAAAAGCAGATTTTTCTGGCCAACCAGAGGTGGAAGTTGCTGGCCATGAATGGGCTTTTATGGCCATGTGCCGGCCATGAATGGCCTATGCCAGCCCCTTGGCGTCCAAGAGTGACCCTTGCCGGCCATGGATGATGTAGTGCTGGCCATCGATGAAGCAGTGCCGGCCATCGATGAAGTAGTGCCGGCCATTCATGCAGAAAGTCAGATTTTTGCAGATATTTGTTCTCCAGCTATTACAGCTATCCCTTTTGGGATATTTTCGACCTGGAGCCTCATTCTTCTATATATAGAGAGACTTCTCTATGGTTTTAAAGGTTAGAACAATTTATCAAAGGTTTGGGAGTCTCTCTCTCTCTCTAAAACCTCTCTCTCTAGATTTCTCTCTCTTGAGCATTTGCGCTTAAAGGCTTGCATACATCAAACTTTAGCCTATACATCCTTGATGAAAGTGGTTCATCTTTGGGCTGAGGTTGTTTGAAGCTCTATTGGAGCCTCCTTTGAGCTTTGGAAGGTGTTTTAAGCTCAGATTTCTGCCTAAAGTGTGTTGTGCTTCAAGAGACATAACTATCACCTTTTAAACTTGTTTTGCACACTTGTTTTGCCACCTTTGCAAACTGTTTTTGAGCTGATTTTCAACTGTAAAAACAGTTTTTTTTTTTTTTTTTCAGTCCTAAAAATGGTAGTTTAAGCCTTGTTTGGTTAAGGGGTGGTTCTCCTCTTTTGCTCTTTGGCTTGTAAAGCCTTTTAAGCCACATTTCTAACCTTTTCAAGCACCCTTTGTTTGGCCTTTCTACTACTGAAACTCAGAGGTTTTTCAGTGGTAGAAAGTTGGTTTTGAGGACCAAAATCGGAGGGGGTAACCCTTCCTCCTTGTATCTTGTTTGTATGTATAGATGGCCTAATAGTTGAGCATGTTTTTCTACCATCTCATGGCTTGATCTCAACATGTTTTCGTGACTTTTTTGACCTGCTTTAGCTCTGTTTTTGCCTGGTTTGGTCACTTGTTGCTTGCTTCTTACACTTGTAGTGTAATTTTGCTCACTAGCCTAGCATGCCTAATGAGTTAGCCTATCATTCTAGCTTGTGTTAGCTCAACTCCAGCATGTTTTTGCCACTGATTTAGCATACTTTAACTCTATTTTGAGTGGTCTTAGTCATATGAGACTTGTTATACATGGTTGTAGTGCAAAGGCCTTGATTAGCTTAGTGATTTAAGGCTTCTAACATGTTGTGAATGTGATGATTGCATGTTTTGGCATCATTTAACATATGATTTTAGTGCATGTAGCCTTGTCACACTCTCACATATTCCACTCTTTCATTACTCTTGAGAATTGTGCTTTGTGCCTTGTTTATGAGCCAATACATGAACATGATTTTCTTGCTTTTCATGCTACCACTGTAGCCTATCTTAGCCTCTGTTTTGACATGTTTGAGGTCTGTCCAAAGTTGGTTTGGCCATTTGAGTTTGATATTACATGGTTCTAGTGTAAAGCTTTTCACTAGTTTTAATACTTAAGTCTCCTAACATGTTGTACATGAGTTGTTTGCACGTTAGAGTCTCGTGTTTCATGTTATTTCAGCACTGAAATTCTGCCACCTCCCTCATTTCTTCATTTTTCTGTTTGTTTTGAGGGTTGGTTAGTCTAAAAGTTGTGTTTAAGCTTGGGATTGAGGCTTGTGCTTAAATGGCTTTAACTCTCTTTTGAGGGTTCCTCCTAGTCAAAGGCATGGTCTCTCTCATGTCTTAAGCCATCTTTTGATTGACCTCTCTCTCATTAGAAGACTTTCACATTTGGACAAATCAATTAATGAATGGCTTGGTAATCTTAAAATGTGTAAACAAGAATTGAATTAAGTAAACCATGCCAAGATAAGCATTGTTGTTTGCATTGCATTGTGTTCAATCGAACGTTATATTGAACACAAGGTAGATTGCTCCATTTCATACTCAAAGTGATGAAAATGAGCCAATCTTCCTTTGTCTCCATTGCCCTTGATCATGCATGATAGGCTGGTGGTATTGAGTCTTGTGTTTGTGTATTTATTGAATGTGTACAAGTTGGATCTTTGGCAATCATGCATTCAAAATGCTTGATTGATGGTTTTGGATCCAACGGTGCAATTCCTTTGATGTTTTGAGATGATAAGGAGTGGCACAGTACATATATACCCTTGAGAGACCCTCCATTTTCCTCTGTTTGAGCTCTGTTGTAGAATGGCGATGCAGCACACCAGTGGCCGGCTGTTTCTCATCAGTGGCCGGCAAGGCTTCATCCTTGGCTAGCAGTGCCTCTCTTTGGCCGGCAGATGGTCGGCAGCAGCTCCTCATGGCCGGCAAGCCACTGGTGCAATCCTCAACATTGAATTGGTAGGGTGGAGCAGTAAGTTCTTGGAGTAACCCTGCAAACAGAGCCTCTGAAGAGCAAACTAGTGGGCATTTCGGAGCGAGAAACCGAATGCAGGCATGTTTAACTTTTTAAAGCAAAGCTAAGGCAGTGTAGATAATGCTTTACTTGTTAGTTAGCATGGTTTTGCAATTTAATTAACTAGTTGTTGATTAGTTAAGTGTTGTAATAATTAGTAAGTAGTTTGCTGGTTATTCAATTGTGTTGTAATAATTAGTTTAATTAGATTAGTTTGATTAGCTTAGCTTAGTGTAGCTTAGCTTATTCATTCGGACTCTCCTTCGGGAGGGCGCAATATTGTAATAAAGGTGCGTGTGTGTGTGCATGTCTTCCAACCCCACTTCTCTCTCCCTTTTATTTATCCGCTTTCGATGGTTAGATTAGGGACACGTTTTGATTAGCATACCTTATGCTTGCTTGTTTGCATCATTCATTTGTCTTGCATGCACCAGGCTCGGCGCATCATTCAAACTGCATTGTATTTCAATACCTATTTGAATACGTGTATCAAATTGTTGCATTCATATGCCATCTTAGGTAGCCGAGCCTATTAGTTGCATTATTGCATGCGTTGCATTAGGCATTGTTAACATAGCTATGATCATGCATTGTTTCTAACTAATTTTTGTTTTAGCTCGGAGTACATTGTAAGTGTTACACTTTAGCATACTTGCATGAGTGTGAGTGTTGCCATGATGACATGCTTGCCATGAGGCTATTTGCTTAAGTGATTAACTGCATGAATGCCTGTGGGTAAAGGCTTGATTGTCTGAATTGGAAAAACTCGATAATTGTCAGTTTTAAGCCCACTTTGTGAAGTGGCAAAATCATGTTTTAAGCCCACTTGAGGGTGGCAAATCCGCGCTTTAGCCTACTTACAAATAGCACTTTCAAACCATTTTCGAAAACAAACATGAGTTGTTTTGTTCCAATTCTCGTGATTGAGTTTATACTTGTATGTGTGCGCCACATAGTAAAGTTAGCTAATAATCAGAACAAGAACACATGTATTTACAAAACAACATATCATGCTTAGTAGAGGCCGATCTTTGATCGGGTGAGCGGGGGTGCTCTTTGCATGACCTTCCCCTCTCGTACTCAAGTTACCGAGCCGGGACAACGTTGGTGATGACGGACACGTGTCCTTTGGCATGAGTCAGGGTCTACTAAATTTTCTAAAAATAAAATATTTAGGTAGCGACTCTATAATCTGGCAAAGCAGTCCATGTTTGGCGCTTTTTGATTCAAAATCAATTTTCGAAAACGATTTGCCGGATTTGGACTTTTTGGTGTTTATCAGTCTCACATTGCACTTTGTGAGATTAGATTCAGAACCGTGACAGGAGTCCGAACTGTAGTAAGACCAATTCGCGGCTCTCCGAAAGGGGGGTGTGTGAAGAAAGTCGAGTCTACAGTTTCTGGCAACTCCATTTGGGATTTAGAGAACTTGACTCGAACTCATGATATGTTGTTTTATCTAATTTATGTGTTTCTTTACATTGCATTTGCATTGGTGCGCCTAAGTCACAGTGTTTGCCATCTACTATTCCTGAACAGTTTGCCGGAGGCTTGTTTGGAAAAGCGTGCCATAAGGCTAACCGGTTGCGAGCTCTGCCACGATGGGAACACAAACCTTGGATCTGGATCACCGCTGTACTGTTTGATACTCCTTTCACTTCTTGGTGTTAGGAGCGAGAGGTATATTAGGTGGTCTTGCTGGGGCACCCTTTTTGACCATTTGACTTAGTTGCATATCGGAAGCCGTAGAGACTACCCCACACTAGGACAGGTTGCTCACCCGAATCCAGGATTGTTTGAAACTGCATGCGTGTGTAGCGAACCCCTAGTTCCTGACGAAACTGGGACAGGGAAACCCTATTGTGGACGCGCCCTTGAGGGCCTTATGCTTACCACAGTTCAGACTCAAATGTCACGGTTCTGAATCTAATCCCGCAAAGTGCAATGCGAGACTGATAAATCACCAAAGAGTCCAAATCCTGCAAATCGTTTTGGAAAACTTATTTTTAAGAAAGAAGTGCCAAACATGGACTGCTTTGCTAGATACAGAGTCGCCACCTAAATATTTATTTTGGGGGAATTTAGGAAACCTGACTTGTTGTCTAAGGCCACGTGTCCGTCATCACCAAAGTTGCCTCGGCTCGGGAACTTGGGTACGATTAGGGAAGGTCATCTATGAGCACCCCCGCTCGCCCGATCAAAGATCAGCCTGTACTAAACATGATATCTTGTTTTTGAAAACGCATGCGTTCCTATTACGGTTAATTAGCTAGAATTACTATGTGATGCGCACAACACACAAGTATAGACTAGATCACCTAATTTGGAACAAAGCATCGCATATCCGTTTCTTTGAAAACGGTTTTGAATCTTGCTACTCGCAAGTAGGCTAAAACACGGATTTCGATGAATTATTCCAATTCAAGCAATCCAACCTTCACCCACAGGCATTCAGGCAGTTATATCACATAAGCAATTAGCCTCATGGCAAGCATGCTTTCATGTTAACATTCACACACATACAAGGTGCTAAAACATAAACACTCACAGTGCACTCCGAGCCAAAACAAGAAACTAGTTAGAAATCATGCATGATCCTAGTTCATGTTAAGATGGCTAATGCAACGCATGCAAAACGTAACTAGAATAGGCTCGGCTAATCTAAGGATGGTATGTGAAATACGATAACTCGATACATGTATTCAAGTTGGAATTGAAATGCTATGCAATTAGTATGATGCGCCGAGCCCAGTGCATGCAATACAGATGAATGATGCAAACATGCATAGCATAAGGATGCTAATTGAAACATGCCCTAAACTAACCATCAAAAGCAGGTAAGTAAAAGGGAGAAAGACGTGGGGTTGGAAGACATTCACACACTCACGCACACTTATTACAAAATTCGCCCTCTTGACGGAGGGACCGAAAGAATAATACAAATTACATAGTTAACTAACTAACAAGCTAATTAATTATTACACAACACTTAACTAATTAAACAAATTAATTAAGCTCTGAAAGCAGCAAAACAGCCTCGGGAAGAGGGACGAATGCATGCATGCTCGGCTTCGCTCGGAAATCCATCGCCATGTTCATGCTGCCTCTGTTTATACTGCTCTGCACCTCTAAAAAACTTCACAAGTCTCAAGGATGCTTCTGAATCACCTTCTGAGCACTGTGGGATGTCATCGGCTGAAATTCAAGGCCACCAGCCAAGAGGAACTGGTCATCGACCATTTGTAGGGACCTCGGCCAACAATGCAAAGCCGGCCGGCACTGAAGATGGCCGACCGGCCATCTCTTCCTGCAGAATCCTGTTTTGCTACAGCAGAGGACAGACAGAGCATGGCAATGCATTTTCAAGGCAATGTTTGCGCCACCACCCTCCTTATCATGTTTAAGACTCAAAGGAGTATGGTTCTCAACTCTCAGGCCATCAATCACGCATTTCAATGCATGATGGCCAAAGGAGCCAAGTGTGCATTTTAATGTCAAATGAAATGCACACAAAACGCATAAAGGATCCCCAACCTCTATCATGGTTTGTCAAGGGGCAAGGGATGCATGCTTAATGCTATGCAACCTAGGCATGCAAGCAAGCTAATGGAACATGAGCATGGAAACAAGCAATGTGCAGTAGGCATACAACCTAAACAAATAAGCATGCAAGGCATGTAGCAACAATGCCAATGACAAACATGTAACAACATGTGAGGTAAACATGTGACAACATGTGAAGCGACCAAAAAAAGGGGGGGTGTATGCCAAATGCATTACAACTTAAGCATGGAACAACATGCCATGGACCAAGTACACAATAAGGCACAATTGAACTAGCATGCTACAACATGCAATTTACCAGATATGCAAAGTATGTGACAACATACAAGGCAAGCATGCAACAACATGTGGGGATGGACTTAAACCGAAATGGATAGCTCTCAAATAGGTCCAAATCAGCAGCCAAAATGCTCTGGAAATGAGGACAAATGCACATACAAACATGCATGCCAATTGGCCTAAAGACTAAGGCATAAAAGGCAACTTTCAAGAACACTTAAAAGGAATGGAAAGCATGCAAATGTGACAACATTACATGCTCTGAAATAATGCTAGGAGTGATGCCAAATTACGTAGACAAATCATGATCAAAGCATGCGCAAGGCTTAAAGCCTAAGATTAGTGAAGGGACTTGAACCAAAGCTACACAAGACAAAGAGCATATGGCAAGCATAACCTAAAACAGTCCTAAGGCATACCAAAGTGAGCCTAAAACATGCAATGACCAAAGCCAAAACAAGATAAAACAAGGGGCAGAAACATGAGACATGCAAGGCTACCAAAGAGGTGTTACACTACATCTAAGACAACCAAACATGGCATGATTTAAGCAACCAAGAACAAAGTTGTGGCATGTTAAAACAAACCCCAAAACCCACTTAGATGGCATCTAAATGACCTAAGCATAGGGGCATGCACAATGACCCGATCATGGAGCATAAGACACCAACTCTTCAAGACATTGAAAGGATGACAAATGCAAGCATACAAGCATGAAATATGGACTGAAATAACATGACAAATGATTCCAAATCACTAAAATGGCCCAAATAAAGGATGCTAGTGACTTGAATACTTAAAGCTAACAAGCTAAAGTGCATGATAGCTATACAAAGCATGGTATAAATGGTTGAAACAACTCAAATCAGAGCTCTAGCATGGTAAAACAAGACTAGAAGCTTCATGAAGTTAAGCCAAAATCATGCTAAAATGGCATGTTACAACATGGTGCATGTTAAGGCAAATCATGGAATTACATGACAAGTATACAAAACATGCATGGTATGTCTAAACCAACTTGAAACAAAGATGTATTAGGGCAAAACAAAGCCCAATACACACTGAAATAAAGCTAAGACAAGCTGAGCATACAAGCTACCAACATAAGCCATTTATGTAAGCATTAAAGACAACATGGAGAGGGGATGACCCTCTCCTATTAAGGACCTCAAAGCCACCTCTCCACCACTAAAAATCCTCTGGATTTCAGTGGTAGAGAGGTCATGCAAAGCTAATAACAAAGGCCAAGATGGATGGCCAAGAACAAGGCCTAACAAGGCCTACAGGGGGGGGGGAACAACCCCAAACCTCAAAGGGACCTTAAACAAAGATCAAAAGCATGCAAAATCAGAACTTTTTTCAATTATAGGTTAAGCTCAAAACAACATGCAAGATAAGCTAAAAGCTTGTGCAAAAATGGGGAATAAAGAGGGTAGTTTCTCACCCTTGAAGAGCCTCTTCAAGAACAAAGCTCCAGCAGGTTTTCTGAGTTCAAACCCACCCAAGAATACCAAAACCAACCCCTTAGTACCTCAATAACAAAGAGAATGTGTATTGCTAGGTGTTTGTGTGCTAAATTAAGACAATATTACACTTTTGAAGCACAAGAATGGAGAAACAAGGCAAGATAGATACAAGGCTATATCTATCTTTTCTAAGGTAATTTTCTCTGAACCTTGAAGGATGGAGGAGGGGCTCCCTCTTTATAGAGGCACAAATTCTAAGGCTTCCAAGAGAAGCCAAGCAAAGAGCAAATCCCTCCATACATGTGTATGGAGGGGGTTAATTGTGGATGCCAGCTGCACCAGCTGGCATAAAATATCTGCATAAAGCAGATGAATAGGGTTCGGCCATCAAAAATGGCCGATCGACCAACAAAAGTGCCGGTCGACCAAATATAGTGCCAACCGGCCAACACTCTTGGACGGTGGCAAGAAAAAGGGGCCGATGGCCTCATGCCATGGCCGGTGGGCTGAGGGGATGTCAAACAAGCCACCCTCTTCCCTTAGAAGCAAAAACACAAGTGTTTGGTCCGTGACCAAGCACAAAACAGATAAGTTAAGAGATCTTGAGGCAAGGTGCGTAGCCGAGACCTCCGAGAGCTCCAAACGAACACGAGCATGGATGATCATCGAGTGTTCAAACAATGACGTCCAAGTCTTGAGGACGGTCAAAAATGGGGTGTCTACACCTATCTCACCATAGGGGTGTTTTAGCTCTCATTTGCTTGATATGTACTGTTAGGGTGTGTCTCTACAAGAATGCATGTATCAGTTGCAAGTCTGGGTATCAGTTTCGGGGCAGAATTCAGCAAAGAGTACAGTCATTCAGTTGTGCTCATATCTGTTCTAGTGAAACCAGACTGAGATGCTGTCTGTTTTCTCTTTTGCAAGGTAGTCACGGAACCATAGCTTCAAAAGGCTCCAATGTCCCCTAGGTACTCTGGACTTGTGTCGATAGACTTTGATAGGTTGGAGGTTTAGTTCAAGAGCAACCAGTGTTTCCTTCGCTGGTGGCAGGGCAAAGAAAGGCCAGTCAAGGTTCGTTGGTTCAACTGATCCAACAGTCACCAGTTACATCACTTTTGTTCAAACTCAGCAGACCGTGATGGCACAGAGTTCAGAAGAAGTTGTGACCATAATAGCGGCATTATAGGGAATTGTGCATGCAGGATGAGACCAATGCTGAAACACAATGCCTATCTGGGGCATCTGCCACACATCTAGTCTCGGAACCCCAGCCAAACTTTGACCCACTTCTGCCAGCTGAAGATTTGCATAGTCCGAATCCCCGAGAAGGGTTGGCTCAAGCCTGAGTTTTCAGATCCCAGGTGCAGCATAATGAGAAACTTTATCAATTTGGTACTAAGGATCTCGAATCGACCTTGGTGAAAATTGTGAACCTTGAAAAACAATTCAAAAAAGCACAAGGCCTTAACTCCATTCTCGATATTGAGGATGGGTACACCGAGGCAGCTGTAAGGCTTCCAGATAGATTCAACATGCCACACATTGACCATTTCAACAGGTCTGGAGATCTTATGGTACATATCTGGCTTTTCTTAGACGTCCTGAAACCGATCGGTCTGACTAAGCCGCAGAAACTCTCTATGTATAGCAGGACCCTGTTGGGTGCAGCAGCCATTTGGTACGCCGAGTTGGAGGATACTGTGAAGCTAAACTGGAAAAAGTTGGCTAAGGCCTTTGTTGATCAGTATTCTTACAATATCCAACTTAAAATGACCATGCAAGAGCTTGAAGCAACAAACCAGAACCCAACAGAGCCTTTTGTGGAATTTGTTGCAAGGTGGACAGCAAAAGCAGCACAGATGACAGATCGCCCTTCTGAGAGGGATCAAGTGCGGATAGTAATGCAGAACCTGGAGCCTGATATGTTGCAAAAGTTAATAGTGGCTCCACTATTCACTTTCAAAAGTTTGCATGAATTAGGGTTTCAAATCGAGAATGCGTTCAATAGAGAGATTATTCCCAAAACAAGTGAACCAGTAAGGAGGGTTTTTGTCGGAGTACCAATGCTGGCGATAGCATTGTTCCCAAATCCACTAATAGCCAGCCCAACCCGAGCTCAAGGTAGAACTTTCACCTCCCTCTATATGAGCCTAACCAACACACTAAAAGTCCTGATGGAAAGAGGATATCTCAAACCCCTCGATCTTCAACCTCTGCCTGACCCACTCCCTGCCAGACGTAACCCCATGAAATACTGTGCCTATCATCAACAGTATGGTCATGATACGAACCGTTGCATTCATTTCCGTAATAAGAATCATGATTTTATAGACAAAGAGACCATAGCTCCACCTCAAGACCCCAATAACCAAGTACCTCATCCACATCTCAACCTCATCCATATACTGCCACTCACCTACAATCCTAGTATATGCACCCCGACCCATCTACCCAAGCCCGAGGTGTTTATCCCAAAAAGCATGGGCTTAAGCATGATGGATGCACTTGAACCCCAATCATCTCAAACCCGTGAACCCACTACTTCTGAGCTGGGGAGCATGATTGAAGATTTGCAAAGAACTGTGGCAAATTTAGCCTTTCGAATTTTGGCTCCATCATCGACCACATCACAGGCCAGAAGTTTCATGCCAAAAAGCTCTCCAATCTTAGGGCAAGCTGCAATTGAAAAGGGCCAACCTGAAGCCATCTCAGATCTGGGTGGTGGCATGTCGATAATGACTGGGCTCCGCTTTGATATAGCAATCCGTTCCTTTGACAAAGTGGAGGCAAGTGGTAAGAACAAGGAAGGGGCAGGCATTGGTCCCCAGGAACACCTTTAGTGGGCTGTTGAGGCTTTGAAAGCCGAAGGGCTGAACACATAGCAGGTGCTTGCAGTTGTCACAAAGACTATGGATGACACTTTTGCCATACAGAATGAGAGCAGTCTGAATCAAGAGGCAAGCTGGGAGAAGGGCTGTAGTACCAGAAACATCCCCTTCAACTCTGGTCCTACACTTGGAAGAGATCATCAAACCCAATCAGCACCAACCAATCCCTTTGTTGGCATATCCGAAACTACTCTGCAACCTGCAAAGTACCCACCCTGAGGCCGGAGGGTCTTCAATCCCCTCTACATGACTTTGTCCAAAGCTCTCCAAATCCTCGTTGGATAAGGCCATCTCAAACCCCTTAAGCCTTGGCCTCTCTCGAATCCCCTTCCGGCTAAGCATGATCCGGCCAAGTACTGTGCCTTCCATCAACAAGCTGGCCATGAAACTACCATGTGTTTTTGTCTTCGCCATGAAATACAAGATCTGATTGACAACGAGGTCATTGTCGCACCAGGTCTTGCAAAGTCTATCGACACTGGATCGATGAATGTGAGGGATAATGTGACCATGTGATCGGGGGGATGAACCACCTACTGATGGTGCTTAGTTTATTCCAGATTTAGGGATGGCATGCACTATTTTGAGCAACGTGCAAACGTGGTTTATTTTACTTTCTGACTTGGGTATTGGGTCAGTCTTGTTGTGTATTATTGAGTTAGTCCTTTTGTTCTGAGTCAGTCAAGTCTGTCTTGTTGTAAGAAGTCAATCATGTTGTGTTAGAGTCCGGTGATTTCGAGTGTGTTACCTCAGGCATCACTTGCTTGTTTTGTGTTTGTCTTTTACACTCTTTCTTTTGAGTTTGCTTCTGCCACGAAGCCAGTTGTGCCAGCAAATTTGAATGAAATGGCAGTGCTTTTCACCTACTTTTTATGTGCCTTGAAATCATTGCATTGACCTAAGTTTTTCAAAACTTTTCTAACATTGTGGTGAAAACAAAGAGGAAGGAATTCCTCGGGATTTGTAAAAATTTGATCAACTGGGAGAAAGAGAGGCATGCTAAGCCCTTAATGAATGAGATCATGTTTGTTAATGTGAGTACTGAGAAGGATCCTGGCTTTCAAGATTTTACAACATAGGATCACTCCCGGTCTCAAGACTCGACCCCTTTTGCTTTCAAAACTTGGACTTTGATTCAAAATGTTCAACGATCAAATAACAATATGAGGCTTGTATGGCCGGATCGGAAGCCACCCTTGAACTAGGGGCAAGAGTGTCACATCAAGAACATCAGATGTCATCAAAGGAAGTTTCTAAAGTTAGATTAGAAGTAGCCCTCGAACTAGGGGCAAAACTATCAGATGTGCTCAAAGATTCAAAGGATGGGTCATTCCGCAAACCAATGAAGACTGGCAAGAAAGCCAAATCCGAGAAACGAAGAGAAGAAAGTTTATTGTTGAAGGACAATCGAGTTCCTATCCACAACACTAGGGGCAAATTCAGCCTCTAATTGGATGGACTCTTATATCATCAGCGAACAGCAGCCATTCTTCTGGATTAAGATGGCTTAGAGATCCTATGGCTAATCAACATGAACAAGTTAAACTATTTACCCTTGAGAGGCTTGCAGGGCTGAAAATCCGGAAGGGCGACCCAGGCAAAAGTTAGAGCAAAAAGAAAAAGAAGAAAAAGAGAAAATGAAAAAAATGAAAAGAAAAAGAAAAGATGAAAAGAGAAAGAAAAGAAGAAAAGAAATGAAATGAAAAGAAAAACAGAGCTCGCATGGTTGAAAACCCGAAAGGGCGGCCTTGGCAAAAGTTTGAGCGTAATAGGAGAGCGTCAACACCCGAGTGAACCTCAGCCCCGGAACTATGTCAAGCCTGATTCCATGTTTGGGATACATAGGCAACTTCATCCTGAAGTTCGGCCCTAATCATTTTCAGCCTGCTTGGTTGATTAGCATATCCTTGTTCAAACTCGGCTATCTTATTCATGTGCAAATTGGCTCATCTTCATTCAAATTCGGTTGTCCTACTCCGTTGGAAGATTCTGCTGCAAGACAATTCAAGTTCAGATCTGAGGTTGTGCACCTCAAGAGTAGATGCCATGTTGGTCGAGCAGTGGCCATTTGCAAAAACAGTTTTTGAGAACTTTTTTTTAATGAGGTTGACTAGTTTTCTCGAAAATTACTCCATTTTTCCAAAACTGGACCATTTCTTGGACCCAAAAAGGAAAAAAATTTAGTGCTCACAACCTGACTTGCGTTGATTTCAAATCAGAAAATCGAACAAGCATGTTAATCTAACTCTCGTATTGGTCAAAATTGTTTTAGCAGAAAGCCAAAAACAAAAAATGGTCAAAATAATGAACTAGGGGCACAGTGGAGTCACGTTTTCTGTCTTTTCCCGTTGTCAACATACTTGCCAGAAAGGGCACCATATTCGCCAGAAAAGGGCACAACTGAAGCTAACAGCAAAAGGCCGAAAGCTCTCTCATCCTCTAAGCAGCGAGGTATCAAGCTAAGTGCGAAGCACGAATTAGAAATGGAGCTGGACATTCGTTTCCCTCATCTGGGACGATCACGCTCAAATTGGTATCTAACCCAGGATGGGGACGTAGAAAATGCAATGTATGAGACCAATCAATTGTATACCTGGCCGGTGGGATGATCAACCTAAGCCAGGGGTGTCGTCAACCGATGTCAGTTACAGATCTGTTACGCACCCAGTTGTATCGCAATCCCTCTGTGGAGGAAACTCACTAGTTGTGAGCGGAAGAATGAGAATCTAGCATAATACTAGAGGCAAGAGCCCACAACATTTACCTTATCCATCAACCACCCAGGGGAGGGGTAAAAAAATAAGAGAGATTGAAGAATAGAGAAATGTGCACTAAGAGAAAAAGTGAGGAAAGGGCTTTTTCAGAAGAAAAAAAATTAAAAAAAAAAAGAGATTGAGTGCCAGAGTGATGTGAGAATCACAAATAAGAAAGGGTGAGAAACAATATCTAGAGAAGCTGTGGGCTCCCCATGAACTGAAAGGTCTCTTGCCATTAGAATACGTCTGAGTGTCGTGTGTGTTGTTTTGTTTGTCTCGATTCTTGTTTTGAGTCGTTTCGAATGTCAATAGATGTGTTTAGGTTGTTTTACCTTTGTTTTCCTTTGTTGAGTCGTTTTGACGGTGGTCAGTCGTAGGCTCAATACCCGGTCAAGAACTCATTTTTCAATTTCAAAAACAAATCGTTTTGTACTTAGAGTGCTGTGTCATTCTCCACATATGTGCAAAACAAGATCCTTTCTTTCATAAACTGCAGGGTTCAACCCAGGACATGTGAGAACAATAGAACAAGGACCTGTCTGAAGCTATATGGGTTCCAGACTGCAAAGCAAAAGAAAAGAGGGAAATTTTGGAGCATCTTAGTATGTTTCAACTTTAGCAAATTCCGAGACTACATTCTAAGTGCACCTTCTCAGGCCTCGCCCTTCTCTGAAGTATGAGTGTATCTCGACCCCAAGTTTAAGCTTGCTTCAAGTCAGAATGGCAGTCCAAGTAGCACCCGCGGTTTTTACATACAGATGTTACCTCTCACCAATATGAACAGGATGTATCCTTTTTGAGTTGAGCATGTTGCAAAGTCCTCCGATAGGTAAATCGGAAGCACCAAAGTACATATTTGTCTCCCTTCTTGCATAAAATGTGCACTTTCATATACACTTCTGTTGCATGCATGCCGTGTATCTTTTATGTTTCTTGCATAGAATATGCTTTCAATGTTGCATAGAACATGCTCTTGTTTCATGCATATAATATGCCTTCAGTGGTGCCCAGCATATGCTTTTGTCTCTTACTCAGAATATGCTCTTGTTATTTTGCATAGAACATGCTTTCATAGAATGTGCCGTTGCCTTTATATCTTGGTTGTTTGTCTTGCATGGAATATGAACTCTTACTATATCACACTTGTTAAGTGTCTTTCTTTACATACACGATATTGTTTGTACGGTTCATTCAGAGGAATTCCGGGTGGGACCATTCCAATCCCTCGAACTGCCTTGTTTTGGTTAGAAACATTGGCACATGTTCCGATGCTTATACCACACCTCCTTTTGGTTTAGAACACGCGGGTGCATGCCAGTGTTCACATCACTCCTTTCTCCTTTTGTGTGTGGCGTGGTAGGACGCTTTCGGTTAGAGACATTTGGCTACGTCCCGGTGTTCTCGTTACCCTTGTTTCTCCTCACACATGCAGCGTGTTAGGATGTTTTTGTTTTAGAACACGCGGGTGCAACCCGGTGTTCACACCACTCCTTTCTCCTTTCGTGTGTGGCGCGATAGGACGCTTTTGGTTAGAGACATTTGGGTGCATCCCAGTGTTCTCGTTACCCTTGTTTCTCCTCTCGCGTACGGCGCGTTAGGACGCTTTTGGTTTAGAACACGCGGGTGCGTCCCGATGTTCACACCACTCATTTCTCCTTTCACGTGTGGCGTGATAGGACGCTTTTGGTTAGAGACATTTGGGTGCATCCCGATGTTCTCGTTACCCTCTTTCTCCTCTCACGTGTGGCGCGTTAAGATGCTTTGGTTTAGAACACGCGGGTGCATCCCAATGTTCAAACCACCCTCATCTCCTCTCGTGTGCAACGCGTTAGGACGCTTTTGGTTAGAGACATTTGGGTGCATCCCGGTGTTCTCATCACCATCTATCTCCTGTCGCATGCGGCGTGTTAGGATGCTTTGGTTTAGAACACACGGGTGCATCCCGGTGTTCACACCACACCTTTCTCCTCTCGTATGAGACGCATTTGGACATATTCATATCCCTCCTCTGGTCTAGGACACCTTAAATCCTCTGAAGGTGCAATTCCTTTGGTGTTTGTCGTGCCCGAATGACTTCCAGTGGTCTGGTATAGCCACCTGCCTATGTTTGGTGTCAGTTCCTAGGAGTCCAACTGCGATGGTAGAAACTAGAGTTCGAATGGCTGATGCCTAGAATGCAAAGGTTCAGAATTTTCGATACTAAAGTCTGATTGAAATACCCAGGGGTGTATCCTCGGCTTGAAATCTGTATGGCAGCCCCATAGGTTGAGGTAGCGGGTATGCACCTCAATTCTGGATACTGAACCAACCTAGTCTGTCACCCTGTTGGAGAATAGGGAAAGCTGCAACCATAGCCAGGAAGAAAGGTAGTACCTGTAGTCCGGAAATGCAAGATGCAGAAAAGGAAGATCCCACATCGGCATAAGGTGAGTCATTGCCAATTGCCCTTGTAAAGTACCTTCACTTCCTAGCTACTACATCATCTATTATGTCTATTGCATTGCATATAGCATATATCGCATGCATCTATTGCGTCATATATGTCTTATCGCCTGCATCATTTCCATGTTAAGCTTAGTCTGGCATGTGCTCATACATTTCCTTTGTTGAAGCATGGTTCTGTGATAATGTGTACGCGCCTATTCAACTAAGAGAATTGTGGTCTGAGGGTGTCGACACCTTTTCTGTGTTAAATGTGGTCTGTTTTGTGTCCGTACCTTATCTAGGTAGGATGTGGTTTGGCTGTGTACCTTATTCACTGCATCCATTGCATAGTATTTTGTTTTGTTACATCCAGCATTTTGGATCATGATCTTTCCTCAGCAGATCACTCCTCACTCATATCATCCCACCCAATTACTTGTATTCTTTTAGCGAAACACACAGTTCTGCATGTCCACATGCCTGTTCCACTAAGAGAATTGTGGTTTGAGGATTCTGACACCTTTTCTGTGTTAAACGTAGTTTGATTTTGCATCTCCATCCCTTTATGGTATTTGTGTTGTAATAACCTGACCCTCGTACATGTTTTCTAATATATTTTCGGACCCGATTCTGTGTTTTTGAATGCTTATTGTGAAATCCTATGAGAAATTAAGGTTAAGTAAGTGAACCCCATGTTTAAGGATGTCTATCTGTTTAACAAGAAAAGTATATGTTGCAACTATAAAGTTTGAATCACAAATTGGAAGCCTTAGGGGCTTAAGTATCTGAAATTGAGTTCATGTATGTGATCAGCATAATTTTTGGGTAATATTAAGTGTTTCTGTGAAATTTCAATTTCGGATGATTAAACGATTGAGTTTTGTCTTATTCATGTCTTTTAGATATGTATAGATGTGTATATGGGTTCTTGAACCATTTGACTCATGAATGTTTAGTTCAAAGTATTCCCAGAGAGAGAGAGAGAAAAGTGAGAAGAGACTAGGATCAAGGAAGGAACTCTACAAGGTAGAAGATTAAGAGAGATTGAAGCTTAAGGTAAGTTTAAATTCTTGATGTTGTATGATCTTGAGTGTAGAAGTTGAATAATTAAGAGAATCTCACCACTTGGTTGTTTTAACCTAATTGGAGCCCTCTAGTGAGGAATTATATCTTGCTCTTTGAATTATCATGTTTGAACCCAATTGTGTAAGTATATGGCTTCATGTATATATATGTGAGAATAATTATGTAATTTGAACCACGTAAAGGAGATTGCCTTCATAGTTGATTTTACATGCTTGCTTACAACTAAGTGTGAGGTGGTTATGTTTATGTATTTACATTATGTAAGAATTAAATGTGTTCATGGGTTTAAGATCTAGCTCAAGCTAGATTGTGTATGGTTGTCCCTTTTAATTACATGAATTTTGAACTATGAATTAGCAATGAAAGCTCCATGTTGGACCTCTTGAATATGCACCAAGAGTTGAACCATTGAAGAAATTCGGACTGAAAAATGCAGAATCGCCGCACATGTGGGAGTCATGGCCGCACGTGCGGGGCTAATCGCCGCACGTGCGGGAGTTGTGGCCGCACGTGTGGAAGGATGACAAATTTTGGGGTTTGGGTTCTGCTTAAAAGGCACATGCGGGGGAATTTTGCCGCACGTGCGGGGGAATTTTGCCGCACGTGCGGGGCTCACAGCTGCACGTGCGGCCCATGTTGAAAAACATGGGTTGCTCCGTTTTGCGTGTAGGACCCTCTAATGTTGTCAGAATATATATTTGATGCCTTTTCAATATTTATAAAGTCCTTCGAAGTAAAGCGAAACAGGAAATAATTTGATATGAAAGATGAACTAAAATGTAAGTTTTGAATGTGTGCAGGGCCCACTCCGGAAGAAACAAGCACGTCATCACAACACTGTGAGTAGCAGTATGTTTCACGTATAGCTAATGATTGTCATTAGCCTTTTATTAACGCATGACTATTATGTATGTAACTATGTGAATAAAGCCAAGCATGAAAAGAAATAAAGGAAAGAATGAAATACTTTCACATGATCCTAAGTGTTTGTAAAACTCGGGGACTATGGCCATTCCGTATAAGTTGTTATGGTATGAAACAAAGTGCTACACGGAACTAAGTGCTATGATGTGAGTCACCTCTAGAATCCGTGTGAGGCACCTCTTGAGTTCATACGAGGTTATCCAAGGGCGTAATGCCAATCTATTTAAGGGCTTCGTGCCACTATGTTTAAGGGCTTCGCGCCACAATGTTCAAGGGCTTTATGCCACTTTATTCAAGGGCTTACAGACATTATGTTTCAAGATATTATGTTTCAAGCCATTATGTTTCAAGACTGAGCCTAAAGCCGTTATGAAATTAGTACAGAATCAGACTAACTATGTGTGCATTTTCATATGCATTGATCTATTATGTGTCAAGTTAAGCATTGTTTTATTTAAGTATTACTATTCACTGAGCCTGGCTTACTCTGTGTTATGTCTGTTTCTATAGGTAACCAATCAGGTGGTCAGTCCTAGCCATGACACCCGCTTTCTTTTGTCAACCCTCGTGTGTCCAGGCACTTTATGAGGCCATTTATTTTGTGAAGCTTGGTAAGATGATTGGCCTACTTTTTGGTTGCCCACCTAAGGTTGAATGTATATAACTTCAATGGTTTTGTATACCCTGATTTTAGGGCTGGGACTGTATATGTGTATGTGTATAGCTACAGCTAAGGGATATTTTTTTGGACTTTATCTGCTTATTCTGATGTATGGGATCCTGGCATGGTATTAGTAGCTCAATGGAGTTGTTTGTCTCATTGTTGTTTTTATAGTTAGTGCTTCTGATAAGGCCCTGTATGTTATGTATACCAGGTTAAATGTCCGTTTCTGAATAGGTCATGCCCAAACTTTTAGAGGCAAGTTTAGGGCGTGACATGTGTGGTTTGTACTGCTTGTGGTTTGATTATTTCAATTACATTGCATGTCATTTGCATTGTTTCATTACATTGCATATCATTACACTGTTTTGTTATATTGTGTATCATTTTGCATCATGCCCCAGAACTACGTTGGTTTGATTCCTTGCAAAGGGATATGTAGGCAACCTTGGGGTCCAACCAACTGCATCTGTATTTTGTTTGTTTGTCCAAGTTTTCAGCCTTGTCAAAAATGGGTCGTCTCTGGGCTTTGACATTCACTCGCGTCATTTTATAACTCTGAGCTCTGTCAAAGAGGGGCACCTGTAGACAACCCATTTTTGACCGCCCTTTAGACTTGGGCGCCGCTGATTGTTTACTTGGTGGTGAAAGGTGTGCAGTGCAAAGGTTCGATTTCTTCTCCAAGAGGAGCTTCAAATCCCAACTTCACACCCCTTTTTTGACCAAAAGATTTTAGACCTTAAAACCCTCTTTTTCAAAATAGTTTTTGAAAAAGCTTCCTACGATGTTCCGACGCTCGCATTTTGTTAAATGTTACGATTTTCGGTAAACCGAGCAAGGACAAAGTGGGAATGAATGAGAGAGAGATGAACACTTTGAAAAATCTTTCAAAATACCTTATTTATGGGTTTGGCGTTGAAGAAAATAGGAGAGGAGACAAGAAAACTAGTTAAGGAGATGTTAAGCACAAATCTGGGGTAGGATCGAAACTGAGCAGTCTTCACTCAAACAGGCATAACTTTTTACACAGTTGGAATGTTGATGTAATGCTGCCACCATTGGAAAAAAGCCTTCAAGGGTTTCAATTTAGGCTCGAGAATGACCTGCGAAGGAGTCCAGATGAAGGAGCTATTCCCATTTAAAGTTGGGCCCAAAAAGCAGATTTTTCTGGCCAACCAGAGGTGGAAGTTACTGGCCATGAATGGGCTTTTCTCGCCATGTGCCGGCCATGAATGTCCTATGTCAGCCACCTGCCATCCAAGAGTGACCCCTGCCGGTGATGGATGATGTAGTGCCAGCCATCAATGAAGCAGTGCCGGCCATTGATGCAGAAAGTCAGATTTTTCCAGATATTTGTTCTCCAGCTGTTACAGCTATCCCTTTTGTGATATTTTGGATGTGGAGCCTCATTCTTCTATATATAGAGAGCCTTATCTATGGTTTTAAAGGTTAGAACAATTTAGCAAAGGTTTGGGAGCCTCTCTCTCTAAAACCTCTCTCTAGATTTCTCTCTCTCTCTCTCTCTCTTGAGCATTTGTGCTTAAAGGCTTGCATTCATCAAACTTTAGCCTATACATCCTTGATGAAAGTGGTTCATCTTTGGGCTGAGGCTGTTTGAAGCTCTCTTGGAGCCTTCTTTGAGCTTTGGAAGGTGTTTTAAGCTCAGATTTGTGCCTAAAGTGTGTTGTGCTTCAAGAGGTATAACTATCACCTTTTAAACTTGTTTTGCACGCTTGTTTTGCCACATTTGAAAACTATTTTTGAGCTGGTTTTCAACCATAAAAACCTTTGTTTTTCAGTCCTAAAAATGGTAGTTTAATCCTTGTTTGGTTAAGGGGAGGTTCCCCTTCTTTGCTCTTTGGCTTGTAAAGCCTTTTAAGGCACCTTTCTAAGCTTTTGAAACACCCTTTGTTTGGCCTTTCTACCACTAAATCTCAGAGGTTTTTCAGTGGTAGAAAGTTGGTCTTGAGGACCAAAATAGGAGGGGGTAACCCTCATTCCTTGTATCTTGTTTGTATGTATAGATGGCCTAATAGTTGAGTATGTTTTTCTACCATCTCATGGCTTGATCTCAGCATGTTTTTGTGACTTTTTTGACCTGCTTTAGCACTATTTTTGGCTGGTTGGGTCACTTGTTGCTTGCTTCTTACACTTGTAGTGTAATTTTGCTCACTAGCCTTGCATGCCTAATGAGTTAGCCTATCATTCTAGCTTGTGTTAGCTCAACTCCAGCGTGTTTTTGCCACTGATTTAGCATGATTTAACTCTGTTTTGAGTGGTCTTGGTCATATGAGACTTGTTATGCATGGTTGTAGTGCAAAGGCCTTGACTAGCTTAGTGATTTAAGGCTTCTAACATGTTGTGAATGTGATGATTGCATGTTTTGGCATCATTTAGCATAAGATTTCAGTGCATGTAGCCTTGTCACACTCTCACATATTCCACTTTTTCATTACTTTTGAGAAGTGTGCTTTGTGCCTTGTTTATGAGCCAGTACATGAACATGATTTTCTTGTTTTTCATGCTACCATTGCAGCATATTTTAGCCTCTGTTTTGGCATGTTTGAGGTCTGTCCAGAGTTGGTTTGGCCACTTGAGTTTGATATTGCATGGTTCTAGTGTTAAGTTCTTCACTAGTTTTAATACTTAAGTCTCCTAATATGTTGTACATGAGTTGTTTGCATGTTAGAGTCTTGTGTTTCATGCCATTTCAGCACTGAAATTCTGCCACCTCCCTTATTTCTTCATTTTTCTATTTGTTTTGAGGGTTGGTTAGTCTTAAAGTTGTGTTTAAGCTTGGGATTGAGGCTTGTGCTTAAATGGCATTAACTCTCTTTGAAGGGTTCCTCCTAGTCAAAGGCATGGTCTCTCTCATGTCTTAAGTCATCTTTTGATTGGCCTCTCTCTCATTAGAAGACTTTCACATTTGGACAAATCAATTAATGAATGGCTTGGTAATCTTAAAATGTGTAAACAAGAATTGAATCAGGTAAACTATGCCAAGATAAGCATTGTTGTTTGCATTGCATTGTGTTCAATGGGACGTTATATTGAACACAGGGTAGATTGGTCCATTTCATACTCAAATTGATGAAAATGAGCCAATCTTCCTTTGTCTCCATTGCCCTTGATCATGCATGATAGGGTGGTGGTATTGAGTATTGTGTTTGTGCATTTATTGAATGTGTACAAGTTGGATCTATGGCCATCATGCATTCAAAATGCTTGATTGATGGTTTTGGATCCAATGGTGCAATTCCTTTGATGTTTTGAGATGATAAGGAGTGGCACAGTACATATATACCCTTGGGAGACCCTCCATTTTCCTCTATTTGAGCTCTGTTGTAGAATGGCGATGCAACACACCAATGGCCGGCAAGGCTTCATCCTTGGCCGACAGTGCCTCTCTTTGGCCGGCAGATGGTCGGCAGCAGCTCCTCATTGCTGGCAGGCCACTGGTGCAATCCTCAACATTGAATTGGTAGGGTGGAGCAGAAAGTTCTTGGAGTAACCCTGCAAACAGAGCCTCTCAAGAGCAAACCGATGGGCATTTCGGGGCGAGAAACCGAATGCGTGCATGTTCAACTTCTTAAAGCAGAGCTAAGGCAGCGTAGATAATGCTTTACTTGTTAGTTAGCTTGGTTTTGTAATTTAATTAACTAGTTGTTAATTAGTTAAGTGTTGTAATAATTAGTAAGTAGTTTGCTGGTTATTCAATTGTGTTGTAATAATTAGTTTAATTAGATTAGTTTGATTAGCTTAGCTTATTGTAGCTTAGCTTATTCATTCCGACCCTCCTTTGGGAGGGCGCATTGTTATAATAAGGGTGCGTGTGTGTGTGCGTGTTTTCCAACCCCACTTCTTTCTCCCTTTTATTTATCTGCTTTCGATGGTTAGATTAGGGACACGTTTTGATTAGCATACCTTATGCTTACATATTTGCATCATTCATTTGTCTTGCATGCACTGGGTTCGGCACATCATTCAAACTACTTTGTATTACAATACCTATTTGAATACGTGCATCAAATTGTTGCATTCATATGCCATCTTAGGTAGCCATGCCTATTAGTTGCATTATTGCATGTGTTGCATTAGGCATTGTTAACATAGCTAGGATCATACATTGTTTCTAACTAGTTTTTGTTTTGGCTCGGAGTACACTATAAGTGTTACGCTTTAGCATACTTGCATGAGTGTGAGTGTTGCCATGATCGCATGCTTGCCATGAGGCTATTTGCTTAAGTGATTAACTACATGAATGCCTGTGGGTGAAGGCTTGATTGTCTAAATTAGAACAACTCGATGATTGTGAGTTTTAAGCCCACTTTGTAAAGTGGCAAATCATGTTTTAAGCCTACTTAAAGGTGGCAAATTAGCGCTTTAGCCTACTTGCGAGTAGCACTTTCAAACCATTTTCAAAAACAAACATGGGTTGTTTTATTCCAATTCTCGTGATTGAGTCTATACTTGTATGTGTGCACCATATAGTAAAGTTAACTAATAATCAAAACAAGAACACATGTGTTTACAAAACAACATATCATGCTTAGTAGAGGCCGATCTTTGATCGGGCGAGCAGGGGTGCTCATTGCATGACCTTCCCCTCTCGTACCCAAGTTACCGAGCCGGGGCAACTTTGGTGATGATGGACACATGTCCTTTGGCACGAGTCGGGGCTTCCTAAATTTCTCAAAAATAAAATATTTAGGTGGCGACTCCGTAATTTGGCAAAGCAGTCCATGTTTGGCGCTTTTTGATTCAAAATCGATTTTCCAAAACGATTTGCTGGATTTTGACTCTTTAGTGTTTATCAGTCTCACATTGCAGTTTGTGTGATTAGATTCAGAACCGTGATAGGAGTCCAAGCTGTAGTAAGACCAATTCGTGACTTTCCGAAGGGGGGGCGCTCAAAGAAAGTCAACTCTACAGTTTCTGGCAATTCCACTAGGGTTTTAGATAACTTAACTCGAACTCATGATATGTTATTTTATCTATATTTATTTGTTTTTTTGCATTGCATTTACATTGGTGCGCCTAAGTCACAGTGTTTGCCATCTGCTATTCCTGAACAGTTTGCTGGAGGCTTGCTTGGAAAAGCGTGCCATAAGGCTGATCGGTTGCGAGCTCTGCCATGATAGGAACACAAACCTTGGATCTAGATCACCACTGTACCGTTTGATCCTCCTTTCACTTCTCAGTGTTAGGAGCGGGAGGTATATTAGTTGGTCTTACTGAGGCACCCTTTTTGACCATTTGACCTTGTTGCATATCGAAAGCCGTAGAGACTATTCAAAACTAGGACAGGTAGCTCACCCGAATGTAGGATTGTTTGAAACCGCATGCGTGCGTAGCGAACCGCTAGTTCCTGACGAAACTAGGATAGGGAAACCCTAACCCACCATAGGGGTGTTTTGGTTCTCACTCGCTTGATATGTACTGTTAGGGTGTGTCTTTACAGGAATGCATGTATCAGTTGCAAGTCTGGGCATCAGTTTTGGGGCAGAATTTAGTAAAGAGTACAGTCATTCAGTTGTGCTTATATCTGTTCTAGTGAAACCAAGCTGAGATGTTGTCTGTTTTCTTCTTTGCAAGGTAGTCCTGGAACCATAGCTTCAGAAGGCTCTAATATCCCCCAAGTACTCTGGACTTGTGTCAATAGACTTTGATAGGTTGGAGGTTTAGTTCAAGGGCAACCAGTGTTTCCTTCGCCGGTGGCAGGGCAAAGAAAGCCTGTCAGGGCTCATTAGTTCAACTGATCCGACTGTCACCAGTCACATCACTTTTGTTCAAACTCAGCAGACCGCGGTGGCACAGAGTTCGGAAGAAGTTATGGCCATAATAGCGGCATTAAACTAGGGAATCGCCATGCAAGATGAGACCAATGCTGAAACGCAATGCCTATCTGGGGCATCTGCCACACATGCAGTCTCGGGACCCCAGCCGAACTTTGACCCATTTCTGCCAGCTGAAGATTTGCATGGTCCGGATCCCCGAGAAGGGTTGGCTCAAGCCCAAGTTTTCAGACCCCTGGTGCAGCCTAATGAGAAGCTTTATCAATTTGGTACTAAGGATCTCGAACCGACCTCGGTGAAAATTGTGAACCTTGAGAAGCAATTCAAAACAGCACAAGGCCTCAACTCCATTTCCAACATTGAGGATAGGTACACCAAGGCTACTGTAAGGCTCCCAGATAGATTCAGCATGCCACACATTGACCGTTTCGATGGGTCTGGAGATCCTATGGTACATATCTGGCTTTTCTTGGACGTCCTGAAACCGATCAGTCTGACTAAGCCGCAGAAACTCTCTCTGTAGGGCAGGACCCTGTGGGTGTAGCAGCCACTTGGTATGCTGAGTTGGAGGATATAGTGAAGCAAAACTGGAAAATGTTGGCTGAGGCCTTTGTTGATCAGTATTCTTACAATATCCAAGTTGAAATGACCATGCAAGAGCTTGAAGCGACCCACCAGAACCCAACAGAGCCTTTTGTGGAATTTGTTGCAAGGTAGAGAGCAAAGGCAGCATAGATGGCAGATCGCCTTTCTGAGAGGGATCAAGTGCAGATAGTGGTGCAGAACCTGGAGCCTGATATGTTGCAAAAGTTAATAGTGGCTCCACTATTCACTTTCAAAAGTTTGTATGAGTTAGGGGTTCAGATCGAGAATGCGTTCAATAGAGGGATTATTCCTAGAACAAGTGAACCAGTAAGGAGAGTGTTTGTCGGGAGTACTAATGCTGGCGGTAGCATTGTTCCCAAACCCACTAAAAGAAATACAGTCGCCATAGCTGACCCTTTTGCCAATGCCAACCCACAAATAGCCAGCCCAACCCGTGCTCAAGGTAGAACTTTCACCCCCCTTTATATGAGCCTAACCAGCGCACTAAAAGTCCTGATGGAAAGAGGGTATCTCTACCTAACCCACTCCCTGCCAGACATAACCCCACAAAATACTATGCCTATCATCACAGCACGGTCATGATACGAACCATTGCATTCACCTCCGTCATAAGATTCAAGATCTTATAGACAAAGAGACAATAGCTCCACCTCAAGACCCTAAGAACCAAGTACCTCATCCACATCTCAACCTCGTCCATACACTGCCACTCACCTACAATCCTAGTATGTACACCCCGACCCATCTACCCAAGCACGAGGTGTTTATCCCAGAAAGCATGGGCTTAAGCATGATGCATGCACTTGAACCCCAATCATCTCAAACCCAAGAACCCACTACTTCTGAGCTGGGGAGCATGATTGAAGATTTGCAAAGAACTGTGGCAGATTTAGCCTTTGGAATTTTGGCTCCATCATCGACCACATCATAGGCCAGAAGTTTCATGCCAAAAGGCTCTCCAATCTTGGGGCAAGCTGTAATTGAAAAGGGCCAACCTAAAGCCATCTTAGATCTGGGTGGTGGCATGTCGATAATAATTGGGCTCCGCTCGGATATAGCAACCTGATCCTTTGACAAAGTGGAGGCAAGTGGTAAGAACAAGGAAGGGGTAGGCATTGGTCCCTAGGAACACCTTCAGTGGGCTGTTGAGGCTTTGAAAGTCGAGAGGCTGAACAAACAGTAGGTGCTTGCAGTCATTACAAAGACTGTGGATGACACTTTTGCCATTCAGAATGAGAGCAGTCTGAATCAAGGGGCAAGCCAGGAGAAGGGCTGTCGTACCAGAAACATCCCCTTCAACTCTGATCCTACACTTGGAAGAGATTATCAAACCCAGTCAGCACCTGCCAATCCCTTTGCTGGCACATCCGAAACTACTCCGCAACCTGCAAAGTACCCACCCCGAGGCCGGAGGGTCTTCAATCTCCTCTACATGACTTTGTCCAAAGCTCTCCAAATCCTCATTGGACAAGGCCATCTCAAACCCCTTGAGCCTCGGCCTCTCCCGAATCCCCTTTTGGCTAAGCATGATTTGGCCAAGTACTGTGTCTTCCATCAACATCCTGGCCATGACACTAACATGTGTTTTCGTCTTCATCATGAAATACAAAATCTGATTGACAACGAGGTCATTGTCGCACCAGGTCTTGCAAAGTCTATCGACACTGGATCGATGAATGTAGAGGATAATGTGACCATATGATCGGGGGGATGAACCACCTGCTGATGGCGCTTAGTTTACTCCAGATTTGGGCATGGCATGCACTGTTTTGAGCAATGTGCAAATGTGGTTTATTTTACTTTCTGACTTGGGTATTGGGTCAGTGTTGTTGTGTTATAGTGAGTCAGTCCTTTTATACTGAGCCAGTCGAGTCTCTCTTATTGTATCAAGTCAGTCCTGTTGTGTTAGAGTCAGGTGATTTCGGGTGTGTTACCTCGGGCATCATTTGCTTGTTTTGTGTTTGTCTTTTACAATCTTTCTTTTGAGACTGTTTCTGCCATGAAGCCAGTTGTGCCAGCAAATTTGAATGAAACGTCAGTGCTTTTCACCAACTTTTTCTGTGCCTTGAAATCATTGCATTGACCTAAGTTTTTCAAAACTTTTCTAACATTGTGGTGAAAACAAAGAGGAAGGAATTCCTCGGGATTTGTAAAAATTTGATCAACTGAGAAAAAGAGAGGCATGCTAAGCCTTTAATGAATGAGATCATCTTTGTTATTGTGAGTACTGAGAAGGATCCTGGCTTGATCCAGATTAGTTCTACATTGTCTTCAGCGCGAGCGACTAGTCGTTTTCTTAAAAGATTTCAAACAATATTTTGCGTGGTCCTGCGAAGACATCCGTGGAATTGATCTTAAGATTGTACAGCATAGGATCACTCCCGGTCTCGAGACTCGACCCCTTTTGCTTTCAAACCTTGGACTTTGATTCAAAATGATCAACGATCAAATAACAATATGAGGCTTGTATGGCCAGATCGGAAGCAACCCTTGAAATAGGGGCAAGAAAGTCAGATCAAGAAGATTAGATGTCATCAAAGGAAGCTTGCAAAGCTAGATCAGAAGTAGCCCTCGAACTAGGGGCAAAAATGTCAGATGTGCTCAAAGACTCAAAGGATGGGTCATTCCGCAAACTAATGAAGACTAGCAAGAAAGCCAAATTCGAGAAACAGAGAGAAGAAAGTTTATTGTTGAAGGACAATCGAGTTTCTATCCACAACACTATGGGCCAATTCAGCCCCCAATTGGATGGACTCTTACATCATCAACGAACAACAGCCATTCTTCTGGATTTAGATGGCTTAGAGATCCTATGGCCAATCAACATGGACAAGTTCAACTTTTTACCCTTGGGAGGCTCGCTGGGCCGAAAACCCGGAAGGGCGGCCCAGGCAAAAGTTAGAGCAAAAAGAAAAAGAAGAAAAAGAGAAAATGAAAAAAATGAAAAGAAAAAGAAAATGTGAAAAGAAAAAAAAAAGAAGAGAAATGAAAAGATGAAAAAAAATGAAAAGAAAAGAAAAACAAAGCTCGCAAGGTTGAAAATCCGGAAGGGCGGCCTTGGCAAAAGTTAGAGCGCAACAGGATAGCGTCAACACCCGAGTGAACCACAACCCCGGAACTACGTCAGGCCTGATTCCCATGTTTGGGATACGTAGGCAACTTCATCCTGAAGTTCGGCCCCAATCATTTTCAGCTTGGTTGGCTAGTCCATGTTGATTGGTTTATCCTTGTTCAAACTCGGCTATCTTATTCATGTGTAAATTGGCTCATCTTCATTCAAATTCAGTTGTCCTACTCCGTTGGAAGATTCAGCTGCAAGACAATTCAAGTTCAGATCTGAGGTTGTGCATCTCAAGAGTAGATTCTGTGTTGGTCGAGCAGTGGCCATTTGCAAAAACAGTTTTTGAGAACTTTTTTTTAATGAGGTTGACTAGTTTTCTCGAAAATTACTCCATTTTTCCAAAACTGGACCATTTCTTGGACCCAAAAAGGGAAAATTTTTAGTGCTCACAACCTGACTTGCATTGATTTCAAATCAGAAAATCGAACAAGCATGTTAATCTAACTCTCATATTGGTCAAAATTGTTTTAGCAAAAAGCCAAAAACAAAAAATGGTCAAAATAATGAACTAGGGGCATAGTGGAGTCAGGTTTTCTATTTTTTCACCGTTGTCAACATACTTGCTAGAAAGGGCACCATATTTGCCAGAAAAGGGCACAACTGAAGCTAACAGCAAAAGGCCGAAAGCTCTCTCATCCTCCAAGCAGCGAGGTATCAAGCCGAGTGCGAAGCACGAATTGGAAATGGAACTTGACATTCGTTTCCCTTATCTGGGACGATCACATTCAAATTGGCATCTGACCCGAGATGGGGACATAGAAAATACAATGCATGAGACCAATCAATTGTATACCTGGCCGGTGGGACGATCATGCTAAGCCAGAGCTGTCGTCAACCAATGTCAGCTGCCGATCTATTACGCACCCAGTTGTATCGCAACCCCTCTGGAGGAGAAACTCACTAGTTGTGAGCGGAAGAATGAGAATCTAGCAGAATACTAGGGGCAAGAGCCCACACCTTTTAGCTTATCCATCAACCACCCAGGGGAGGGGTAAAAAAATAAGAGAGATTGAAGAATAGAGAGATGTGCGCTGAAAGAAAAAGTGAGGAAAGGGCCTTTTCAAAAAAAAAAAAAAAGGGAGATTGAGTGCTAGAGTGATGTGAGAATTACAAATAAGAAAGGGTGAGAAACAGTATCTGGAGAAGCTGTGGGCCCCTCGTGAATTGAGTGTCATGTGTGTTGTTTTGTTTGTCTCGATTCTTATTTTGAGTCGTTTCGAATGTCAATAGATGTGTTTAGGTTGTTTTACCTTTGTTGAGTCGTTTTGGCGGTGGTCAGTCGTAGGCTCAATACTCGGTCAAGAACACATTTTTCAATTTCAAAAAACAAATCGTTTTGTGCTTAGAGTGCTGTGTCATTCTCCACATATGTGCAAAACAAGATCCTTTCTTTCATAAACTGCAAGGTTCAACCCAGGACATGTGAGAACAATAGAACAAGGACCTATCTGAAGCTATATGGGTTCCAAACTGCAAAGCAAAAGAAAAGAGGAAAAATTTGGAGCATCTTAGTATGTTTCAACTTTGGCAAATTCCGAGACTGCATTCCAGGTGCACCTTCTCAGGCCTCGCCCTTCTCTGGAGTATGAGTGTATCTCGACCCCAAGTTTAAGCCTACTTCAAGTCAGAATGGCAGTTCAAGCAGCACCCGCAGTTTTTACATACAGATGTTACCTCTCACCAATATGAACAGGATGTATCCTTTTTGAGTTGAGCATGTTGCAAAGTCCTCCCAGAGGTAAATCGAAAGCTCCAAAGTACATATTTGCCTCCCTTCTTGCATAGGATGTGCACTTTCATATACACTTCTGTTGTATGCGTGCCATGTATCGTTTATGTTTCTTGCATAGAACATGCTCTTGTTTCATGCATAGAATATGCTTTCAGTGTTGCACAGCATATGCTTTTGTCTCTTGCGCAGAATATGCTCTTGTTATTTTGCATAGAACATGCTTTCATAGAATGTGCCGTTGCCTTTATATCTTGGTTGTTTGTCTTGTATGGAATATGCACTCTTACTATATCACACTTGTTAAGTGTCTTTCTTTACATACACAATATTGTATGGACGGTTCATTCAAAAGAATTCCGGGTGGGATCTTTCCAATCCCTCGAACTGCATTGTTTTGGTTAGAAACATTGGCACGTTTTCCGATGCTTATACCACACCTCCTTTTGGTTTAGAACACGCGGGTGCATCCCAGTGTTTACACCACTCCTTTTCCCTCTCGCGTGTGGCGTAATAGGACACTTTCGGTTAGAGACATTTGGGTGCATCCCGATGTTCTCGTTGCTCTCTTTCTCCTCTCGCGTGTGGCGAGTTAGGACGCTTTGGTTTAGAACACGCGGGTGCATCCCAATGGTCACACCACCCTCATCTCCTCTCGCGTGTGACGCGTTAGGACGCTTTCAGTTATAGACATTTGGGTGAGTCCCGATGTTCTCATTACCCTCTATCTCCTCTCGCGTGCAACGCGTTAGGATGCTTTGGCTTAGTACACGAGGGTGCATCCCGATGTTCACACCACACCTTTCTTCTCTCGCGTGAGACGCGTTTGGACGTATTCACATCCCTCCTCTGATCTAGGAGACCTTAAATCCTCTGAACGTGTAATTCCTTTGGTGTTTGTCGTGCCCGAACGACTTCCAGTGATCTGGTATAGCCACCTGCTTGTGTTTGGTGTCAGTTCCTAGGAGTCCAACTATGATGGTGGAAACTAGAGTTCGAATGGTTGATGCCTAGAATGCAAAGGTTCGGAATTTTCGAGACAAAAGTCTGGTTGAAATACCCAGGGGTGTATCCTCGGCTTGAAATCTGTATGGCAGCCCCATAGGTTGAGGTAGCAAGTATGCGCCTCAATTCTGGATACTGAACCAACCTAGTCTGTCACCCTGTTGGAAAATAAGGAAAGCTGCGACCATAGCCAGGGAGAAAGGTAGTACCTGTAGTTCAGAAATGTAAGATGTAGAAAAGGAAGATCCCACAGTCGGCATAAGGTGACTCATTGCCAATGGCCCCTGTAAAGTACCTTCACTTCCTAGCTACTACATCATCTATTATGTCTATTGCATTGCATATAGCATTTATCTCATGCATCTATGGTGTCATATCTGTCTTATCGCCTGCATCTTTTCCATGTTAAGCTTGGTCTGGCATGTGCTCATACATTTCCTTTGTTGAAGTATGGTTATGTGATAATGTGTACGCGCCTATTCCACTAAGAGAATTGTGGTCTGAGGGTGTCGACACCTTTTCTGTGTTAAATGTGGTCTTTTTTGTGTCCATCCCTTGTCAAGGTAAGATGTGGTTTGGCTGCGTGCCTTATTCACTGCATCCATTGCATCGTATTTTGTTTTGTTACATTCAGCATTTTGGATCACAATCTTTCCTCAGCAGATCACTCCTTACTCTTATCATCCCACCCAATTACTTGTATTCTTTCTGCGAAACACACAGTTCTGCATGTGTACACGCCTGTTCCACTAAGAGAATTGTGGTTTGAGGATTCTGGCACCTTTTTTGTGTTAAAGGTAGTTTGATTTTCCATCTCCATCCCTTTATGGTATTTGTGTGATTTGTACAGCTTGTGGTTTGATTATTTCAATTACATTGCATGTCATTTGCATTGTTTCGTTACATTGCATATTATTTACATTGTTTTGTTATATTGTATATCATTTTGCATCATGCCCCTGAACTACGCTGGTTTGATCCTTTGCAAAGGGAAACGTAGGCAACCTTCGAGTCCAACCAACTGCATCTGTATTTTGTTTGTTTGTCCAAGCCTTCGGCCTTATCAAAAATAGGTCGTCTCTGGACTTTGACATTCACTCACGTCATTTTATGACTCTGAGCTCTATCAAAGAGGGGCAAATGTAGACAACCCATTTTTGACCGCCCTTAAGACTTGGGCGCCACTGATTGTTTACTTGGTGATGAAAGGTGTGAAGTGCAAAGGTTCGATTTCTTCGGCCAGAGGAGCTTCAAATCCCAACTTCACACTCCTTTTTGGGCCAAAATGATTTTGACCAAAAGATTTTAAACCTTAAAACCCTCCCTTTCAAAATAGTTTTTGAAAAAGCTTCCTACGATGTTCCGGCGCTTGTATTTTGTTAAATGTTGCACTTTTCAGTAAACCCAGCAAGGACAAAGTGGGAATGAATGAAAGAGAGGTGAACTCTTTGAAAAATCTTTCAAAATACCTTATTTATGGGTTTGGAGTTGAAGAAAAGAGGAGAGGAGAGAAGAAAACTAGTTGAGGAGAAGTTAAGCATGAATCCGGGGTAGGATCGAAACTAAGCAGTCTTCACTCAAACAGGCATAACTTTTTGCACAGTTGGAATTTTGATGTGAGGCTACCACCATCGGAAAGAACGCTTAAAGGGATTCAATTTATGCTCAAGAATGACCTGCGAAGGAGCCTAGATGTAGGAGATATTCCTATTTGAAGTTGGGCCCAAAAAGCAGATTTTTCTGGCCAACCAGAGATGGAAGTTGCTGGACATGAATGGGCTTTTCAGTCCATGTGCCGGCCATGAATGGCCTATGCCAGCCCCCTACCATCCAAGAGTGACCCCTATCGGCCATGGATGATGTAGTGTTGGCCATCAATGAAGCAGTGCCGACCATTGATCCAGAAAGTCAGATTTTTGCAGATATTTGTTCTCCAGCTATTACAGCTGTCCCTTTTGGGATATTTTCGACCTGGAGCCTCATTCTTCTATATATAGAGATCCCTTCTCTATGGTTTTAAAGGTTAGAACAATTTAGCAAAGGTTTGGGAGCCTCTCTCTCTCTAAAACCTCTCTCTCTAGATTTCTCTCTCCCATGAGCATTCGTGCTTAAAGGCTTGCATACATCAAACTTTAGCCTATACATCCTTGATGAAAGTGGTTCATCTTTGGGCTGAGGTTGTTTGAAGCTCTCTTGGAGCCTCCTTTGAGCTTTGCAAGGTGTTTTAAGCTTAGATTTGTGCCTAAAGTGTGTTGTGCTTCAAGAGCTATAACTATCACCTTTTAAACTTGTTTTGTACACTTGTTTTCCCACCTTTGCAAACTATTTTTGAGCTGGTTTTCAACTGTAAAAACCTTTGTTTTTCAGTCCTAAAAATGGTAGTTTAAGCCTTGTTTGGTTAAGGGGTGGTTCCCCTCCTTTGCTCTTTGGCTTGTAAAGCCTTTTAAGCCACCTTTCTAAGCTTTTGAAACACCCTTTGTTTGGCCTTTCTACCACTGAAACTCAGAGGTTTTTCAGTGGTAGAAAGTTGGTCTTGAGGACCAAAATAGGAGGGGGTAACCCTCCCTTCTCGTATCTTGTTTGTATATATAGATGGCCTAATAGTTGAGCATGTTTTTCTACCATCTCATGGCTTGATCTCAGCATGTTTTTGTGACTTTTTTGACCTACTTTAGCTTTGTTTTTGGCTGGTTGGGTCACTTGTTGCTTGCTTCTTACACTTGTAGTGTAATTTTGCTCACTAGCCTTGCATGCCTAATGAGTTAGCCTATCATTCTAGCTTGTGTTAGCTCAACTCCGTCATGTTTTTGCCACTAATTTAGCATGCTTTAACTCTGTTTTGAGTGGTCTTGGTCATATGAGACTTGTTATGCATGGTTGTAGTGCAAAGGCCTTGACTAGCTTAGTGATTTAAGGCTTCTAACATGTTGTGAATGTGATGATTGCATGTTTTGGCATCATTTAGCATATGATTTCAGTTTATGTAGCCTTGTCACACTCTCACATATTCCACTCTTTCATTACTTTTGAGAAGTGTGCTTTGTGCCTTGTTTATGAGCTAATAATTGAACATGATTTTCTTGCTTTTCATGCTACCATTGCAGCATATTTTAGCCTCTGTTGTGGCATGTTTGAGGTCTGTCTAGAGTTGGTTTGGCCATTTGAGTTTGATATTGCATGGTTCTAGTGTAAAGCTCTTCACTAGTTTTAATGCTTAAGTCTCCTAACATGTTGTAGATGAGTTGTTTGCATGTTAGAGTCTTGTGTTTCATGCCATTTTAGCACTGAAATTCTGCCACCTCTCTCATTTCTTCATTTTTCTATTTGTCTTGAGGGTTGGTTAGTCTTAAAGTTGTGTTTAAGCTTGGGATTGAGGCTTGTGCTTAAATGGCTTTAACTCTCTTTTGAGGGTTCCTCCTAGTCAAAGGCATGGTCTCTCTCATGTCTTAAGTCATCTTTTGATTGACCTCTCTCTCACTAGAAGACTTTCACATTTGGACAAATCAATTAATGAATGGCTTGGTAATCTTAAAATGTGTAAACAAGAATTGAATCAAGTAAACCATGCCAAGATAAGCATTGTTGTTTGCATTGCATTGTGTTTAATCGGACGTTATATTGAACACAAGATAGATTGGTCCATTTCATACTCAAAGTGATGAAAATGAGCCAATCTTCCTTTGTCTCCATTGCCCTTGATTATTCATGATAAGGTGTTGGTATTGAGTCTTGTGTTTGTGCATTTATTGAATGTGTACAAGTTGGATCTTTGGCCATCATGCATTCAAAATGATTGATTGATGGTTTTGGATCCAATGGTGCAATTCCTTTGATGTTTTAAGATGATAAGGAGTGGCACAATATAGATATACCCTTGAGAGACACTCCATTTTCCTCTGTTTGGGCTCTGTTGTAGAATGGTGATGCAGCACACCAGTGGCCGGCAGTGTTCATCAGTGGCCGGCAAGGCTTCATCCTTGGCCGGCAGTGCCTCCCTTTGGCTGGCAGATGGTGGGCAGCAACTCCTCATGGCCGGCAAGCCACTGGTGCAATCCTCAACATTGAATTTGTAGGGTGGAGCAGAAAGTTCTTGGAGTAACCCTGCAAACGGAGCCTCTCAAGAGCAAACCGGTGCGCTTTTCGGGGCGAGAAACCGAATGCATGCATGTTCAACTTCTTAAAGCAGAGCTGAGGCAATGTAGATAATGCTTTACTTGTTAGTTAGCATGGTTTTGTAATTTAATTAGCTAGTTGTTAATTAGTTAAGTGTTGTAATAATTAGTAAGTAGTTTGCTAGTTATTCAATTGTGTTGTAATAATTAGTCTAATTAGTTTAATTAGATTAGTTTGATTGGCTTAGCTTAGTGTAGCTTAGCTTATTCATTCGGACCCTCCTTCGAGAGGGCGCAATGTTGTAATAAGGGTGCGTGTGTGTGTGCATGTCTTCCAGCCCACTTCTTTCTCCCTTTTATTTATCCGCTTTCGATGGTTAGATTAGGGACATATTTTGATTAGCATACCTTGTGCTTGCATATTTGCATCATTCATTTGTCTTGCATGCGCCGAGCTCGGCCCATCATTCAAACTACTTTGTATTTCAATACCTATTTGAATACGTGTATCAAATTGTTGCATTCATATGCCATCTTAGGCAGCCGAGCCTATTAGTTGCATTATTGCATGTGTTGCATTAGGCATTGTTAACATAGCTAGGATCATGCATTGTTTCTAACTAGTTTTTGTTTTGGCTCGGAGTACACTGTAAGTGTTACGCTTTATCATTCTTGCATGAGTGTGAGTGTTGCCATGATCGCATGCTTGCCATTAGGCTATTTGCTTAAGTGATTAACTGCATGAATGCCTATGGGTGAAGGCTTGATTGCCTGAATTGGAACAACTCGATGATTGTGAGTTTTAAACCCACTTTGCGAAGTAGCAAAATCATGTTTTAAGCCCACTTGAGGGTGGCAAATCCGCGCTTTAGCCTACTTGTGAGTAGCACTTTCAAACCATTTTTGAAACAAACATGAGTTGTTTTGTTCCAATTCTCGTGATTGAGTCTATACTTGTATGTGTGCGCCACGCAGTAAAGTTAACCAATAATCAAAAAAAGAACACATCTGTTTACAAAACAACATATCATGCTTAGTAGAAGCCGATCTTTGATCGGGCGAGTGGGGGTGCTCATTGCATGACCTTCCCCTCTCGTACCCAAGTTCCTGAGCCGAGGCAACTTTGGTGATGACGGACACGTGGCCTTTGGCATGAGTCAGGGTTTCCTAAATTGCTCAAAAATAAAATATTTAAGCGGCGACTCTGTAATCTGGCAAAGCAGTCCATGTTTGGTGCTTTTTGATTCAAAATCGATTTTCCCAAACAATTTGCCGGATTTGGACTCTTTGATGTTTATCAGTCTCACATTGCACTTTGTGAGATTAGATTCAGAACCGTGATAGGAGTTTGAACTGTAGTAAGACCAATTTATGCCTCTCCGAAACGGGGCTGCCCGAAGAAAGTCGAGTCTACACCCTCAAAAAAACAAAAAGCTAAGAAAAAAGAGAGAGTGCAGAGATGATTATGTATGAACATAAGTATGAAAAGCATGAAATAGATACTATCAACTCAAAGTTAGTGGCAAAAGCCTAAACCACCAAACCTTTGTGGACCACTACACAACAAGCCTACTATACAAAGCATAAACCAAATGAACAACCCAAAATAGTCCTAAAATAGCTATAAAAAAAAAGTGCAGAAAACCTCATGGAAAAGCTTGAAAAAGTTAGCTAAAATAATAAGGAAATGAAGCTAGTAAACAAGCATAAGGAGGGGTGGTTAACCCCTCCATTTTTGAGACTTCAAAACTACATTTTTATCCTCTAAAAATCAATGGTAAAAAGTTGAGAAAAAGATGAGAAACACAAGAGCAAAGGCTTGGGAAATAATGTTCAAAGAAGGGTGATTAACCCCTTCACCTTTAATAGCTTTAAGCCACAAGTTTTAGCCCATAAAAATAGTTGAAAAACAACAAGTAATGATAAGGAAAAAATAGTGTAAAGAAGTTAGAAGTTATACCTCTTAAAGAGGAGTAACACTTTGAGTTTCAAACCAACAAATTGCCACTCTCAAGAGCTAAAATTCAAGCTCAATAATCTCAGCAAAGAGACCTAAAAATTTGGTTTAGGGAGTCTAGGTAAGCTGTGTGTAGGTTGCAAGATAGAGAGAGAGAGAGAGAGAGAGAGAGAAATATTTTTCAAGAATTTTGCTTCACAAAATTTTTCTAACCTAATTTCTAGAGGGGTGGTCATGTATATATAGAAAAATATGTTACTATCTTGGAAATATCAGTATAGACACAGCTGGTGTAGTGCATTCACCTGTTGAAGCAGTTGGCACAGTTGGCAGCAAAATATCTATTTTACCGGAACAAATGGTCGGCCGGCCACTAGGGGGACGGCTAGCCACTAACTTCCTGCCAGCCGGCCACTAGTTAGCCTGCAGGCCTTTAAGTGATCAGGCTTGGAAAAAATTCTATTTTGGTCCAAAATTGGTGCAAGGTTTGTAGGCTTCTGAGACTTAAAATCAGGACTTCCTGCTAAGCAAATCGAGCATTTTTACATCGTGAAAATTCATCATTGGGGATCAATCTGTGGCGCCCAGGTCTTATGGGCGGTCGAAAATGGGGTGTCTATAGTTGCCCCTCTTTGACAGAGCTCAAAGTCATATAATGACATGAGTAAATGTCAAAACTCAGAGACGACCCATTTTAACTAGGCCGTAAGACTTGGGCAAACAATCAAGACATAAAAGTAAATTGGCTGAACTCGAAAGTTGCCTACGTATCCCTTTGCAAGGAATCAAACCAGCGTAGTTCAGGGGAAGAATGCGAAATGATACAGTGCAATGCAATAATATAATCAAACCACATGTAGTGCTTACCACACAAATATCATAAAGGGATGGGGATGCAAAATCAAACTACGTTTTATATAGAAAGGAAGTGGGCACAGCCAAATGACGCCTAACATAGGTTAAGTGCCTACACCCTCAATACTGGCCTCAGCACAGCATGGGTGCTTACACATAACAGAACCATGTTTTAACGTGAAAGGGGTGCCAGCACATGTAAAACTATGTCTTTCGCAGAAAGAGTACAAGTGATTGGGTGGTATGATACAAGTGAGGAATGATTTGCTGGGGAAAGATAATGATTTTAAATGATGAATGCAACAAAGCAAAGTACAATGCGATGGATGCAGTGAATAAGGGGCACAAGCCGAACCACATTTTATCTAGAAAAAGGCATGGACACAAAACAAACCATATCTAACATAGAAAATGTGTTAACACCCTCAATACTAGCCTCAATGCAGCATGGGTACTTACACATGACAAAACCATGTTTCAACAAGGGAAATGTATGAGTACATGCCAAACTAAGCTTAACATGGAAAGGATGCATGATGTAATGGATGCGATGGATAATGTAGTAGATGAATAGGGTGACATACTTCAACCACGCTGGAATCGTGAGAGAAGGAAGAACAAATTCCAAACATGCTAAAATCGTATGAGGAAGCGAACACTCTAACCACGCTGAAGTTGTGAGAAGAGGTCCTACCGCTCAAGGTCGCGTTCCTACACGCCCTGAGATTAAATATATATATATATATATCGCTTGACAACATTCTAACCACACTAAAATTGTAAGAAGAGGTCCTGAGAAAACCGCTCAAGGTCGCGTTCCTATACGCCATAAGTTAATTTCCAAACATGCTGAAATCGTGTGAGGAAAGGAACACTCTAACCACGCTGAAATTGTGAGAAGAGGAAGAACAAATCCCAAACGAGCTAAAATCGTGTAAGGAAGGGAACACTCTAACCACGCTGAAGTTGTGAGAAGAGGTCCTACCACTCAAGGTCGTGTTCCTACATGCCCTGAGATAAATTCCAAACATGCTGAAATCGCGTGAGGAAAGGAACACTCTAACCACGCTGAAATCGTGAGAAGAGGAAAACTACCCAGAGTCGTGCTTCTGTATGCCCTAAGATACTATAATCACGTTGAAATCGTGAGAAAAGGAAGACCGCCCAGGGTCATCCTTCAGCACGCCCTGAGATACTAAAAACTGCTCGGGAACGCGTCCCACGCGTCCTGAGAAAACCCCAGGGAACAATGATCCTAAACGCTGTTCAACGTAAAAGGAATGATACAAGATAACGCAAGATGCAAATAAATGCACTAAGTGCGATAGATGATATCATATGTACGACAATCAATGTAGTGGATGATGTTTAGGAAATGCAATAAACAAACAAAGCGACACTTTAGAAAGCACCTCACAGGGTGAGTGGCGATGAACCGCTCTACTCTGATGGGAATCTCCCTTCTGTGTTCTTCGAACTCTTACCTTTGACTCACACGAAGGTCCTCAAATACTGGCAAAGGGTAACATCTACATGTAGAAGCCATGGATGCCGCTTTTCTCTCGGATCACACTTACAACTTTCCCTATTCTCTAACAGGGTGACAGACTAGGTTGGTTCAATATCAAAAATTGAGGCGCATACACGCTACCCCAACCTATGGGGCTGCCATAAAAATTTCAAGCCAGGGTTACACCCCTAAGTATTTAAACCAGACTTTACTCTCAAAAATTCCAAACCTTTCTGTTCTAGGCATCGCAATTCGAACTCTAGTTTCCACCATCGCAGTTGGTCTCCTAGGAACTCATTGCAAACACAGCCAAGACGCCCCTAGCAGGGAATGGTGTTTAAGGAGAGTGCTTTGATCGCCATTCTGACTTTAAAGTAGGCTTGAGGTTCATCCGGAATGCAATCTCGGAATTTGCTGAAGTTGAAACAAACTTGGATGCTCCAATTTTCTCTCTTGCTCTTTTGCTTTGTAGTTCGGAACCTATGTAGCTTCAGATAGGTCCTTGCTCTATTGTTCTCTCTTTTAACCTGGGTTGGACCCTATAGTTTATGAAAGAAAGAACGCTGTTCTGCATGATATGTTGGGAACGGCGTGGCACTCTGAGCACAAAACGATTTATTTTTTTGAAATTGAAACTGAGAATGAGTTTCTTAACCGGGTATTGAGCCTACGACTGACCAAAGTCAAAATGACTCAACAAAGGAAAAGTAAACATACTAAACACAAAACGACTCAAAACAAGACTTACAACAAATAAAAACCACACACACAATACTTGAATGTTTGCTTTCTAACGGCAGGAGATCTCTCGGTTCATAGGAAGCCTGCTTCTCTAGGTAATATTTCCCACCCTTTTTTATTTATGGCTCTCACATCACTTTGGCCCTCAATCTCTATTTTCTCTCAAAGCCCTTTTCTTACTTTTTCTCTCAGCGCACATCTCTCTATTATTTAATCTCTCTTAATTTTTATCCCTTCCCAGGTGTGATTGATGGATAAGCTAAAAGTTGTGGACCTTATGAAGGGGGCCGAATATACAGCTCTATTTCTAGTTCGTGCTTTGCACTTGGCTCAATACCTCACTGCTTGGAGGATGAGAGAGTTTTTGGCCCCTACGGCTAGCTTCAGTTATGCTCTTCCTGGTGAGTGCATTAATAATGTGGAAAAGACAGAAAACTTGACACAACTGTACCCCTAGTTCATCACTTTGACTTTATTATTTATGTTTTTGGCTTTCTGCTAAAACAATTTTGACCAACATGAGAGTTTAGATTAACAAGCTTGTTCGACTTTCTGATTTGAAATCATGTAAGTCAGCTGTGAGTACTGCAAAATTTTCCTTTTTTGGGTCCAAGAAATTGTCTGGTTTTGACCCCAAAAAAAAAAATGGAATATTTTCTGAGAAAATTAGTCAACTTCACTAAAAATCCTCAAAACTATTTTTGCAAATGACCACTACCCGACCAACGCAGAATTAACTCTTAAGATGCATAACCTCAAATCCGAACTTGATTTGTCTTGCAGCTGAATCCTTTAACGGAATAGGGCACCCGATTTTGAATGAAGATGAGCCAAATGGACATGGATAGGATAGCCGAGTTGTATAGGAATAAGCCAAGCAACATGGGCGAGACAAGCAAGCAAAACAATGGTTGGGGCCGAACTTCAGGATGAAGTTGCCTACATATCCCGAAGATGGGAATGAGGCCTTACGTAGTTCCGGGGTTAAGGTGCACTCGGGTACTTGCACTCTCCTTTTACGCTCTAACTTTTGCCAAAGCCGCCCTTCCGGATTTTCAACCTTGCGAGCTATATTTTTTTTCTTTTCATTTTTCTTTCTTCTTCTTTTTTTCTTTTCTTTTCTTTGTTTTCATTTTTTCATTTTTGTTTTTTTTCTTTTTCACGCTCTAACTTTTGCCTGGGTCGCCCTTCTAGGTTTTCAGCCCAGCGAGCCTCTCAAGGATAGAGAATTTTAACTTGTCCATGTTGATCAGTTTTGAGATCTCTAAGCCATCTGAATCTAGGAGAATGTTGTTGTTCGCTGATGATGTAAAGGCCCATCCATTTAGGTCTGAATTTGCCCCTAGTGTCGTGGATAGGAACTTGAATGTCCTTCAACAATAAATTTTTTTTCTCTAAAATTCTAGGGTTTGGCTTTCTTGCCGGTCTCCATTGGTTTGAGAAATAACCCATTTAAACCTTCGAGCATATCTGACCTTTTTTGCCCCTAGTTCAAGGGTTGCTTCTCATCCAACTATGCAAGCTTCCTTTGATCACATATAACCTTATTGCCCCTAGTTCAAGAGCTGCTTCTAATTCAACCATGCAAGCCTCATATTGTGGTTGATCGTTGAACATCTTAATCAAGGTTCAACGTTTGAAAGCAAAGGGGTTAGGTCTTGAGAGTGATCCCATGCTGTACAACCTCAAAATCAATTCTAGGCATGTCTTCATAGGACCATGCAAAAAAACATTTTTGAAATCTTTTAATAAAGGGACTCGTCATTCGTGCTCCTCTGAAGACAATGTAGAACCAATCTGGACCAAGCCAGGATCCTTCTCAGTACCCACATTAACAAACATGATCTCATTCATTAAGGGCTTAGCATGCCTCTCTTCTTCTTAGTCGATCAAATTTTACAAATCCTGAAGAATTCCTTCATCTTTGTTTTCACCACAATTTTGAAAGTTTTGAAAAACTTTGGTCAATACAATGAGTTAAAGGCACAGAGAAGTAAGTGAAAATTACTGCAATTTCATTCAGATCTTCTGGCTCAACTGGCTCAATGATAGAAACAGGCTCAAAAAAAAAAAGAGTTAAAAGACAAACAAAACAAGACAGTGATGTCCAAGTTAACACCCCCAAAATCACCAAACTCTGACACAACAAGACTGACTCAACACGACTCAACACCCAGTTCAGAAAATAATAAACAACATTTTCAAATTGCTAAACTCAGTGCGTGCCACCCACCATGCCCGGAGTAAAATGAGTGCCATCAGCAGGTGGTTCATTCCTGGTCACAGAACCAATCACATTATCCTCCCAAGTTCATTGATCCAACATCGATAGACTTTTGTAGGACCTGGTGAGGCAATGACTTTGTTGTCAATCAGATCTTATACGTCATGACGAAGAAGAAAACAACAGTCAGTGTCATGGTCGGGTTACTGATGGAAAGCGCAATACTTGGTGGCATTATGTCTGCTCGGAAGGCGATTAGGGAGAGGCCGAGCATCAACGAGTTTGAGATGGCCTTGTTCTATGAGGATTTGGAGAGCTTTAGACAAGGTCATGTAAACGGGATTGAAGGTGCGACTACCAATCCTATAAATATTGATAGAGGGGTCGACAGGTGTTGCCTGGCTTACCCCTTGATCCAAAATGCCCCCAACCTAAGCAACAAAAGTGCCATCCACAGTTTTTGCAACAACTGCAAGCATCTGCTTTTTGTTTAGACCTTTGCCCTTCAAAGCCTCTATAGCTCACCAAAGATGTACATAAGGATCAATACTTGCCCCGGCCTTGTTCTTGCCACTTGCTTAAGTTTTGCCAACGGATTAGGTCGCTACATCTGAGCGAAGCCCATTTGTTGTGATGCCATCACCAAGACTCGAGATAGCTTCAAGTTAACCTTTTCTAATTGTAGCTCGTCCCAAGATCGGGGAGCTTTTTGATGTGAAATTTTTGGTAGGTGATGTGGTCGATAATGGAGCCAATATCCCAAAGACTAAATCTGCCACAGTTCTCTGAAGATTTCCAATCATGCTCATTAGCTCAGAAGTAGTGGATTCATGGGTTTGAGATGATTGGGGTTCAAGTGCATCCATCATACACAAATTTGTGCTTTCTGGAATGAACACCTCTGGCTTGGGTAAACGGGCCGGGGTGATGTTTATGCTGGGGTTGTAGGTGGATGGCAGTGTATAGATTAGGTTGAGATGGGAAGGTGATGGGTTAGTGGTGGTATGAGGTCTTTTTGGTGGAGCTATGATCTCTTCGTCAATAAGATCCTCAATCTTCTGATAGAGGTGGATGCAACAGTTTGTATCATGACCTGATTGTTGATGATAAGCACAGTGTTTAGTGGGGTCATATCTTGGTGGAAGAGGATTTAGGAGGGGTTGGGGTTCTAGAAGCTCTAGGTGCCCTTTTCCTAGCAGAATTTTCAAGGCTTGAGAGAGAGCCATGTAATGAGGATGGAAATTTCGGGCTTGGGACCAAGTTGATGTGGTTGGTTTTACGCTATTATCAGCAAAAGAGTTTTTAATGGGAGTGGTGACGGTGTTTACTTCTAAGCATTTTGCATATGTGCTACCACTGGTAATAGCATTGGAATTGCACACAACATTCTTTCTCACAGACTCGTGGCCTTCCACAATGATCCCTTGTTTGATGGCATCTTCGATTTGAACCCCAATTTCATGGAGGTCCTTAAAGTTGAATAGTTGGAGGACTATCATTTTCTAGACTAGCCTTTCATTTAGATTTCTAACAATGATGCGGACTTGCTCTTTCTCTGGAGGTCTGTTTGCCATCATAGCCGCCTTTGCCCTCCATCAAGTAACAAACTCAGAAAAGCCCTCCTTTGGTTCCTGATGTGTTGCCTCTAGATCACGAGTTGTGACCTTGATCGGCGTGTTGTAGGAATATTAGGCAATGAAAGATTCGGCCAACTCCTCCAAACTTTGGTTCACAGTGTCCTCCAATTTAGCATACCAGATGGCAACTATACCAGACATGGTTCGGTCAAATAGCGACAGCTTCTGAAGTATGGTCACCCCCATTGGTCACAGAATATATGAAAATAGTCGTAAATGTACCATTGGGTGTCCAGCGCCATTGAAGCGGCCTATATGTAGCATTTTGAACCGCTCTGGTAATGTAACTGCTGATTCAGTGTATCCATCCTCTATATCTGGAATGGAGTTGACCCCCTGTGCTTTCTTAAATAGCTTCTCTAGTTTGTTGATTTTGAGTGCGGTTGGGTCAACCTCAAATTCAAACAGTTCCTCAGTTTGATACACCAGAGCTCTAGAAGTCTGTGTGCGAATGGGTTCTACTTGGACTGGGAAAATCATAATACCCTCGGTTTGTGGATCTTGAGCAATGGCAATATTAGCAGTGGCACCGAGCACAGGAATAGCCGTGGTGGGTACATGTGACGCAGAAGCCGCAGCCAACTGCAGTTGCTATTGCTGTAACCTAGCTTTGACTTCAGCTTGGCAGGCCATATCATGCTAGAAGAAGTCAACTGTTTGCTGTAGATGGAGTAATAATTCCTCTAGATTTGTCGGAGGCTGAGCCATGATAGGAGTAGATGGTTGTGCTGTGAACAGAGGTGATCTAACTGGTAAATGTCGAAATAGTAGAACCGGTGAACCCTATCTGGCCTTCTTTGCCTTGCCACCAACGACAGTGAAGCAAACACTGGTTGCCCCTAAACTAGATCTCTAACCTAACAAGGTCTATCAAAACAACTCCAGAACAACAGGGGGATATCAAAGCCTTCTAACGTTATGGTTCTAGGACTACCTTGCAAAATAGAAAACAGACAAAACCTCAGCCCCAATTTTCAACAGAAAGGATATAATCACTACTAAATGACTATAATCCCCACTGAAATCTGCCACGAAACAGATACCAACTGTGCCACTGATATAAACTTTCCTATACAGTTCCATTGTAAAGCACATACCAGTTAAAGATAGCCAAAACACCCCTATGAGGGGGTAGGGTTACCCTATCCTAGATTTGTCATGAACTAGGATTTCACTACTTTAATCAAATGGTTTCACGCAATCCTGCATACGAGTGAGCATCCTATCCTAGTTGGAACAGTCACTATGGCTTTATTATATGTTGTAGATCGAATGGTCAAAAAGGGTACCTCAACAATACTACCTAATATACCTCTCACACCTAACACTGAGAAGTGAAAGGAGGATCAAGTGGTACATCGGTAGTCCAGATCCAAGGGTTGTGTTTCCAACATGGCAGAGCCCACAACTTGCCAGCCTTTTGGCGAGCTTTTTAGGCAAGCCGTCTAAGAATAGCAGATGGAAAACACAGTGACTTAAAGCACCAATGCAAATGCAATGCAAAGAACATATACGTGTAGATAGAATTTCACATCATGAATTCCAAGTCAAGCTCTCTAATATCCCCAGCAGAGTCGCCAGAAGCTGTAGCTCGCTTTTCGTGCTCCTTTCAAATACGATTAGCCCTACAGTTCGAACTCCCATGCTTTTGAATTTGATTTCGCAAGTGCAATGTGAAATAGATGAATACAAACAAGCCCAAATCGAGCAAATCTTTTGGAAAATCGATTTTGAATCAAAATGTCAAAAATGGACTACTTTGCCAGATTTCAGAGTCGTCACCTAAATATTTTTAGGAAATTAGAAAACCCGTGACTCGTGCCGAAGGCCACTTATCCATTACCACCAAAGTGTCTCAGCTCGAGAACTCAGGTATGAGAGGGCCAGGTCATGAATTGAGCATCCCACTCACCCATTCAAAGATTATGCTCTACTAATCATGATATGATTTTTATTTACATTATATGCTTTTCTTTTGATTATTATGCTAACATTACTATGTGATGCACACAAGTATAGACTAATTCACAAAAGTTGGAACGCTTTGATTTCATGTTTGTTTTTGAAAAAGTGTTTTGAATATGTGCTACTTGAGAAAGTGAGCTCAAATGTACATTTAATCAAACTATCCCAATTTGAGCAATTAGCCTTCATCCACTTGCATTCAAAGAAGTATATCAACTAAGCTCTTAGCCTCATGGTATTATGCTTAATATGGCAACACTAACACTTATGCAATATGCTAAAGCAATGAATGCTCACCTAATACTCAACCGAGGAAAGCCAAGAGAGAAAAATATATTAAAAAAATGCATGTTCCTAACAATGTGAAATGACTAATGCAACACATACAACATGCAAATAATAGGCTCGGCTACTAGTATGACATATGAATCCATTTGATAGCATGCCACACGTATTCAAGAAAGTAATAAATGATAATGCCGTTTAGAATGATGAACCGAACCTTATGCATGCAAAAATGGATACTTTGCACATGGTAATGAGATGAAATCAAACATGATGCTACCATTCTAAGCAAGTAAATAAAAGGGAAAAAGAAATGGGGGTTGGAAGACATACACACATTATTGCATATTTTGCCCTTATGCAAGAAGGTCCGAATAAATGTCCTAGCTAATTATTACAACGCCAAAAATTAACTAACTATTCTAGCTAATAATTAATTACAACATAAAAATTAACTAGCTATTCTAACTAATTAATACAAATTAGAATTAAACTAACTAATTAGTTACAATAGGGAATTTAATTAACTAAGTAATCAATTATTACAAGTTCACTACTTTAGGTACAACATACTACTATTAAACATAATTTTAATGAGCCCCGAGAAGCGATGAATGGTTTATGTATGAATGCGAATTTCCACCCGAAAATGCCCTCTGTTTGGCTACCAAAATGCTCCTGCTTTGCATTCAGAAAAATGAACTATTTTTTCCCAACCTCTGATCTGTTTTGCAAGGAAAAAGGCACTGCCTGGCTGAAAAGAGGTGGCTGGCCGGCCAAAAGAAGTGGTCGGCCGTATAGTAAGGTGGCCGGCCGACCACTAGTTTTTGTTACTGCCTTGATGCAACAGACATGAAATAAAGCACAAACAGAGTATTTTCAGGGCATGTTTGTCCACTCTGCCTCTTCTTATCATCAAACAAATCAAAGGAAGGGGAGGCTTGATTCGCAAACCCTCAATTGACGCAAACTCGTTGCGTGATGATCTTTGAATCAAGGGACAAAAGCTCAATAAATAATAATGAAAGATCCACAAAACCTCCTCCCTGTCATGGAATTGATCAAGGGAAGTGGTAGACCTTAAATCCTTGAACCATTATCATCACTGAAAAGTATGAAATGGCTCAAGGCTCAATGGATTCAACTAACGTCTGATTGAACCCAAACCATTTTATTATCTTATTCCATTTTAGTCCAATTTTATTGCCTCTTTTAATTACCTTTCAATTCCTTAGTCATTTTAGTCCAAAAATGAGAATTAAGTCCACTAAATGAAGACAAGTGTCAAACAAGAAGTTGTTTTGGGCATGAGAAAGATATAATGCACTAGTAATGAACCTCCAAAAAAATTAAACCATTAAGCATGGAACGGTCTTTTTCTCAAGCTTAAACAACACCTGTTTGAAATAACCCTTAAAGAAACAAAAAGCCAAGAAAAGAGGGAGAGTGCAGAGATGATTATGTATGAACAAAAGCATGAAAAGCATGAAATAGATGCTATCAACTCAAATAGGTTGGTGGCTAAGGCCTAAACCACCAAACCTATGAGGATCACTACACTACAAGCCTACTATACAAAGCATAAACCAAATGAACAACACAAAATAGTTCTTAAATAGCTTAAAATAGTGTTGAAAACCTCATGGAAAAGCTTGAAAAAGTTAGCTAAAATAATAAGGAAATGACGCTAGTAAACAAGCATAAGGAGGCTAACCCCTCTATTTTTTGAACTTCAAAACTACATTTTTAGCCTCTGAAAATCAGTGGTAAAAAGTTAAGGAAAATATGGGAAACACAAGGGCAAAGGCTTGGGCAATAAGGTTCAGAAAAGAGCGATTAACCCCTCTATCTTTAATAGCTTTAAGCCACAAGTTTCAACCAATAAAAATAGTTCAAAAATAGTTCAAAAACAGCAAGTAATGATAAGGAAAAAGTGGTGTAAAGAAGCTAGAAGTTATACCTCTCGAAAAGGAGTAACACTTTGAGTTTCAAACCAACAAATTCCCACCCTCAAGAGCTAAAATTCAAGCTCAATAATCTCAACAAAGAGCCCTACAATTTTGGTTTAGGGAGTCTAGGTAAGGTGTATATAGGTTGCAAGATATAGATAGAAATATTTTTCAAAAATTTTGCTTCACAAAATTTTTCTAACCTAATTTCTAGAGGGGTGGTCAAGTACATATAGAGAAATATGTTACTATCTCGGAAATATTAGTATAGACACAACTAGTGTAGTGCATGCATGTAGACACCCCATTTTTTATCGTCCTTAAGACTTGGGCGTCACTAATTGCTTACTTGGTAATGAAAGTTGTGCAATGCAAAGGTTCGATTTCTTCGGCAAGAGGAGAGTCAAATCCTAACCTCACACCCCATTTTGGACCAAAGCTATTTTGAATGGTTTTTAGATCTTAAAACCCTCTCTTTCAAAATATTTTTGAAAATAGGTTCCTACAATGTTCCGACACTCGCATTTTGTTAAATGTTGCGCTTTTCGGTAAACCGGAATAAGAACACATGTGTTTTCAAAAACAACATATCATGTTAGTAGAGGCTAATCCTTTGATCGGGCGAGCGGGGGTACTCATTTCAGGACCTTCCCCTCTCGTACCCAAGTTCCCAAGCCGAGGCAACTTTGGTGATAACGGACACGTCACCTTAGGCACGAGTCAGGGTTTCCTAAATTTCCCAAAATAAAATATTTAGGTGACGACTCTGTAATCTGGCAAAGCAGTCCAGTTTGGCATTTTTTATTCAAAATTTGATTTTCCAAAAATGATTTTCTGGATTGGACTCTTTAGTGATTTATCAGTCTCACATTGCACTTTGTGAGATTAGATTCAAAACCGTGACAGGAGTCCGAACTGTAGTAGCTAAAACCCAATTCGCGCCCTCTCCGAAAGGGGGACGCGCGGAGGAATTTCGGGCGGTCTGCAGTTTCTGGTGACTCTGCTGGGGATTTGGAGAACTTGACTCGAACGCATGATATGTTGTTTTGTTTACACTTATGTGTTTCTTTGCATTGCATTTGCATTGGTGCGCTTAAGTCACAGTTTTTGCCATCTGTTATTCCTGAACGGTTTGTCGGAGGCGTGCTTCGAAAAGCATGCCATAGGGCTAACCGGTTACGGGCTCTGCCATGATGGGAACACAAACCTTGCTTTTGCTGAGGCACCCTTTTTGACTAATCAACCTAGTTACATATCGGAAGCCATAAAGACCATTCCAAACTAGGACAGGTTGCTTACCCGAATATCGGTTGTTTGAAACCGCATGCGTACGTAATGAAACCCTAGCTCCTGACAAAATAGGACAAGGAAACCCTACCCCACCATAGGGGTGTTTTGCTCTCACTTTCTTGATATGTGCTTTTAGGGTGTGTCTCTACAGGGATGCATGTATTAGTTTGCAAGTCTAGGTATTAGTCTGAGGACATCAGTGTTTGAGGGTATCTATTTTGGAGCAGAATTCAGTAGAGAGCACAGTCATTCAGCTATGCTCATATCTGTCCTAGTGAAATCAGGCTGAGATGCTGTCTATTTTCTCTTTTGCAAGGTGGTCATAGCTTCAGAAGGCTCCAATATCCCCCGGGTACATTGGACTTGTGTTGATAGACTTTGTCAGGCCAGAATTGGTTCAGAAGCAACCTGTGTTTACCTCACCCCCACCGATTACAAAATGAGGGAGGTTCAGGCAGAATTCACCAGTACAGTTTCTACATCAGTCATACCTCAGTTCACCCAGGTCTAGTCTGGTCTGGAAACAGTTGTTTGCATTCAGCTCAGCATGAGATCAATCACCTATTTCCATGGCTCAGTATCCCCTTGCCAGTGTGGAAGAACAGATGTGGTACCTGCAACAAACTATCGAGGCACTGCAGCAGGACGCAGTCCGTCAAGCTGAAGTCACAGCTCGTCAGACTGAAGTCACGGCTTATCAAGCTGAAGTGATAACCCAGCTACAACAACAATAGCCAGAGCCAGCTGCAGCTTCTGTATCTCATGCACCTTCCACGGGTAACCCGACACCCAGAGCCACTGCCCATGCTGCTAATGTCCAAGAGACTCAAGGCAATCCGGCAGAGCCAATCCCAGAACAGGCCTCTAAAGCTCCTGTTTATCAAACCGAAGCTCCATTTGAATTTGAGGTTGACCCAACTGCACTTAAGGTCAATAAACTGGAGAAATTATTCAAAAGAGCACAAGGAGTGAACTCCATCCCGGATTTAGAGGACGGGTATACTGAATCTGCAGTTACCTTACCGGAGCGGTTTAAGATGCCACATATTGACCGCTTCAATGGCTCTAGAGACCCAATGGTGTACCTCCACCTGTTTTCTGATATTCTAAGGCCAATAGGTTTGACCCCAGCCTAGAAGATGTCTCTCTTCGGCCGAACCATGTCTGGGATAGTCGTAATCTGGTATGCTAAATTGGAGGACTCTGTGAAACAGAATTGGGAAGAGCTGGCTGATACCTTTATTACTCAATACTCCTACAACACACAGATCGAGATCACAACTCGTGATCTCGAAGTCACCCGCCAAGAGCCAAATGAGGGTTTCTCGGAGTTTGTGACGAGATAGAGAGCGAAGGCCTCGATGATGACTACAAGGCTTTCCGACAAAGATCAGATCAGGATGATTATTCAAAATCTGCATGCCAAGTTGCTGCAAAGGATGATTGTTCTACCTCTGCTTACCTTTCCAAACCTTCATGAAATGGGGGTTCAAATCGAGGATGCCATCAGGCAAGGGATCTTTGCGGAAGATAATGAGCCTATGAAGAAGAATGTTGTTCACAGTTCCAAAGCTACTACTGATGGTAGCACAGCTGCGAAATGCTCAGAAGTAGACACTATCACCACTTCCCTCAATGGCCAAAAACCAACTACTTCAACTCGGCCCCAAGCCCGAAATTTTCATCCTCTTTACATGAGTCTCTCTCAAGCTTTGAAAAAACTGCGAGAAGAAGGGCACCTAGAACTCTTAGAACCCCAACCCCTTCCAAATGCTCTTCCACCAAGATATGACCCAGCTAAATACTGTGCCTATCATCAACAGCACGGTCATGATACGAACCGTTGCATCCGCCTCCGTCATAAGATTCAGGATCTTATTGATGAAGAGATCCTGGCTCTGCCAAAAGGACCTCGAGCTAGTACTGACCCGTCACCTCTACATCTCAATTTAATCCATACACTCCCATCCACCTATAACCCCAGCATATACATCACCTCGGCCCATCTACCCAAGCCTGAGGTGTTCATTCCAGAAAGTACGGAATTGTGCATGATGGACGCACTCGAACCACAATCATCCCAAACCCGTGAACCCACTACTTCTGAGCTGAAGAGAATGATTGAAGATCTTCAGAGAACTGTGGCAGATTTGGCCTTTGGGATTTTGGCTCCGTCATCAACCACATCACATGCCAGAAATTTCATGCCAAAAAGCTCCCCAATCTTGGAACGGGCTGCATTGGAAGAAGGCCAATCCCTTAGCAAAGTGGAGGCAAATGGCAAGAACAAGGTAGGGGCAGGCATTGGTCCCCATGAACACCTTCAGTGGGCTCTTGAGGCTTTGAAAACTGAAGGACTGAATAAACAGCAAGTGCTCGCAATTGTTGCAAAGACTATGGATGACACTTTTGCTACTCAGGATGAGAGTATTCTGAATCAAGGGGCAAGCCAGAAGAAGGGATGTCGTACCAGAAACACCTCTTTTAGCTCTAATCCTACACTCGGAAGAGATCATCAAACCCAGCCAGCACCTGCCAACCCCTTTGCTGGTACATCCAACACTCCACAAATCTCGAAGTACCCACCCCGAGGCCAGAGGGTCTTCAATCCCCTCCACATGACTTTGTCCAAAGCTCTCCAAATCCTTATAGGACAAGGCCATCTCAAACCCCTTGAGCCTCGGCCTCTCCCGAATGACCTCTCTCCCTCACATGATCCAGCCAAGCACTGTGTCTTCCTTCTTCAACAAGCCGGCCATGACACTAACATGTGTTTTCGTCTTCGCCACGAAATACAAGATCTGATTGATAACAAGGTCATTATCGCACCAGGCTCTACAAAGCCTATCGGCACAGGATCAGTGAACTTGGGGGATAATATGATTATGTGGTCGAGGGATGAACCACCTGCGGATGGCGCTCAGTTTACTCCAAATATGGTAGATGGCATGCACTATTTTGAACAATGTACAAATGCTGTTAATTTTAGTTTTTGACTTGGGCATTGGGTCAGTCTTGTTATGTTGTATTAAGTCAGTCTTCTTATACTGAGTCAATCGAGTCTATCTTGTTGTATCAAGTCAGTCCTATTGTGTCGAAATCGGGTGATTTCAGGGGTGTTACCTCAGACATCATTATCTTGTTTTGTGTTGGTCTTTTACACCATTTATTTTGTGTCTGTTTCTACCTTTAAAGCCAGTTGTGCCAAAGGATTTGAATGAAACGGTAGTGCTTTTCACCTACTTTTTTGTGCCTTGAAATCATTGCATTGACCTAAGTTTTCAAAACTTTTCGAACACTGTGATGAAAACAAAGAGGAAGGAATTCCTCGGGATTTGCAAAACTTTGATCAACTGAGAGGAAGAGAGGCATGCTAAGCCCTTAATAAAATAGATCATGTTTGTTAATGTGAATACTGAGAAGGATCCTGGCTTGATCCAGATTGGTTCTGCACTGTCTTCACAAGCGACTAGTCGCTTTCTTAAAAGATTTCAAAAAAATGTTTTACATGGTCCTACGAAGACATGTATGGAATTGATCTTGGGATTGTGCAGCATAGGATCGCTCTCGGCCTCAAGACTTAACCCCTTTTGCTTTTAAACCTTGAACTTGGATTCAGAATATTCAACGGTCAACCACAATGTGAGGCTTGTATGGCCAGATTTGAAGCAGCCCATGAACTAGGGGCAATAAGGTCGTATGACGTCAAAGGAGGCCCGTCAGGCCAGATTTGAAGCAGCCCTTAAACTAGGGGCAAGAAAGTCAGATCAAGAAGATCAGATGTCATCAAAGGAAACTTGCAAAGCTGAATCAGAAATAGCCCTTGAACTAGGGGCAAAAATGTCAAATGTGCTCGAAGATTCAAAAGATGAGTCATTTCGCAAAACCAATGAAGACTGGCAAGAAAGCCAAATCCGAGAAACGGAGAGAAGAAAATCTTCGCCGAAGGACAACCGAGTTCCTATCCATAACACTAGGGGCAAATTCAACCCCTATTGGATGGACTTCTACATCATCAACGAACAGCAGCCATTCTCTTGGATTCAGATGACTTCGAGATCCTACGACCATTCAACATGAACCAAGTTAAACTTTCTTTTACCCTTGAGAGGCTCGCTAGGCCGAAAACCCGGAAGGGCGACCCAGGAAAAAGTTAGAGCAAGAAAAAAAAAAGAAAAGAACAAAAATGAAAGAAATGAAAAAATGAAAAAATGAAGAAAATGAAAAGAGAAAAGAAAAGAAGAAAAAGAAAAATAGAGCTCGCAAGGTTGAAAACCCGGAAGGGCGGCCTTGGCAAAAGTTAGAGCGTAAAAGAAGAGGTTAATACCCGAGTGTACCTTAACCGAACTATGTAAGGCTTGATTCCCATCTTTGGGATACTTAGGCAACTTCATTCTGAAGTCAAGCCGTAAGCACTTCAAATTCAACTGTCCTGACCATGAGATTGAACGGGTCATCTTTGTCTTCGCTGTATCTGAGTGTTCGATGGTGATTGTCACTATTAGGACTGGTTACAATATGCTGCGGCGCTATTCAGACAAGGGGCAACTTTTCGTTGTCGTGCAGTGCTATTTAGACAATGGGCAATTTTTCATTGTTTTGGATCTAAGGCTGTGCATCTCAAGAGTAAATTCTGTGTTGGTCGAGTAGTGGCCATTTGTAAAAATAGTTTTTGAGAATTTTTAATGAAGTTGACTAATTTTCTCAAAAATTGCTCCATTTTTCCAAAACTGGACCATTTCTTGGACTCGAAAAAGGAAAATTTTCAGTACTTATAGCCTAACTTGCATGATGTCAAATCATAAAATCGGACAAGCATGTTAATCTAACTCTCATGTTGGTCAAAATTGTTTTAGCAGAAGCCAAAAACAAAAAATGGTCAAAATGATGAACTAGAGGCACAGTTGAGTCTGGCTTCCTGTCTTTTCCCCGTTGTCACCATACTTGCCGGAAAGGACCCCATATTCGCCAGAAAGGGCACAATTGAGGCTAACAACAGAGGGCCAAAAGCTCTCTCATCCTCTGAGCAGCGAGGTATCAAACCAAGTGCGAAGCACGAACTGGAACTAGAGCAGGATATTCGGTTCCTTTATCTGGATGATCAAATCAAAAATTGGCGTCTGACCCGAAATGGGGACGTAGAGAATGCAATGTGTGTGAGACCAATCAATTGTATACCTGGCCAGTGAGACGTACTGTAACTGATCTCGGTTAAGTTAAGTCAAGCACATCATCAACCGATGTCAATTGCGGGTCTGCTGCACATCCAACCGCATCACAACCCCTCTGTGGGAAAGCTCACTGTTGTGAGCGGAATAAAGAGAATCTAGCAGAATGCTAGGGGCAAGAGCCCGCAACTTCTTGTTTATCCATCAACCACCCAGGGGAGGGATAAAAAATGAGAGATTGAAGAATAGAGAGATGTGTGCTAAGAGAAAAAGTAAGGAAAGGGTTTTTCAGAAAAATAGAGATTGAGTGCCAAAGTGATGTGAGAATCACAAATGAGAAAGGGTGGGAAACAATATCCAAAGAAACAGGTTTCTCGTGAATTGAGAGGTCTCCCATAGATGGATAGCAGAGTGTTCGTTTGTTGGGTTTGTTGTTTTTGTTTGTCTCGATTCTTGTTTTGAGTCGTTTCGAGTGTCAATAGATATGTTTAGGTTGTTTTACCTTTGTTTTTCCTTTGTTGAGTTGTTTAGGTTGTTTAACCTCCGTTTCATCTTTGTTGAGTCTTTTTGGCTGTGGTTAGTCATAGGCTCAATACCCAGTCGAGAACTCATTTCTCAATTTAAAAAAAAAAAAAATCGTTTTGGGCTTAGAGTGCTATGTCATTCTCAACATGATTTGCAAAATAGAATTTTGTCCTTTATAAACCGCAAGGTTCAACCCAAGTCATGTGAAAGCAGTAGAACAATGACCTATCTAAAGCTACATGGGTTCCAGACTGCAAAGCAAAAGAAAAGAGGGAAAATTTGGAGCATCTGAGTTTGTTTCAACTTTTGTAAATTCTGAGATTGCATTCCGAATGTACCTTCTCAAGCTTTGTCAATGCTCTGAAGTATGAGTGTACCTCTACTTCCAGTTCAAGATCAAGTCTACTTCAAGCCAGAACGGCGATCAGAAGTGCTCTGCCTGAGCACTATTTCCCTACCAGAGGCATCTTGGCTGTGTTTGCAATGAGTTCCTAGGAGATCAACTGCGACGGTGGAAACTAGAGTTCGAATGGTTGATGCCTAGAACACAAAGGTTTGGAATTTCCGAGACTAAAGTCTGGTTTAAATACCCAGGGGTGTATCCCCGGCTTGAAATCTGTATGAAGCCCCATAGGTTGAGGTAGCGGGTATGAACCTCAATTCTGGTTACTGAACCAACCTAATCTGTCACCCCGTTGGAGAATAGGGAAAGTTATGAATATGATCAGGAGGAAAAATGGCATCTAAAGTGTTCTCCGTGAAGAACCCCTGTCAGCATTTCAGGACCTTTGTACTGTGAGTTAAAGGTAAGAGTTCGAAGAACACAATGGGGAGATCCCCGTCCGAGTAGAGCGGTTCATTGCCACTCACCCCATGAGGTGCTTTCTAAAGCACCGCTTTGTTTGTTTATTGCATTCCCTAAACATCATGCTCTACATTGCTTGTAACATGTATCATATCATCGCACTTATTGCATTTATTTGCATCTTGTGCTATCTTGTATCATTTATCCTTTTACGCTAAGCAGCGTTTAGGATCGTTGTCCCCCAGGGCTTTCTCAGGATGCGTGGAACATATTCCTGAGCGGTTGTTTTTGAACCTCTTCTCATGGTTTCAGTGTGGTTAGAGTGTTCCTTTCCTCACACGATTTCAGCGTGTTTGGAACTTATCTTAGGATGCATGGAATGCATTCCTAAGCGGTTGTTTTCGAACCTCTTCTCACGATTTCAACGTGGTTAGAGTGTCCCATTCCTTACACAATTTCAGCATGTTTGGAATTTATCTCAGGTTGTGTGGAACGCGCTCCTGATTGTTGTTTTTGGACCTCTTCTCAGGATTTCAACGTGGTTAGAGTGTTTCTTTCCTCACACGATTTCAGCGTGTTTGGAATTTATCTCAGGTTGCGTGGAACGCACTCCTGATTATTCTTTTTGAACCTCTTCTCACGATTTCAGCGTGGTTAGAGTGTTCCTTTCCTCACACAATTTCAGCGTGTTTGGAATTTTTCTCAGGATGCGTCGAGCGCGCTCCTGATTAGTTATTTTGGACCTCTTCTCACGATTTCAACGTCGTTAGAGTGTCCCATTCCTCACACGATTTTAGCGTGTTTGGAGTTTACCTCAGGTTGCGTCGAGTGCGCCCTTGAGTAGTTGTTTTCAGACCTCTTCTCACGATTTCAGTGTGGTTAGAGTGTTCTTTCCCTCACACGATTTCAGCATGTTTGGAATTTATCTCAGGATGCGTCAAGCACGCTCCTGATTGGTTGGTTTTTGGACCTCTTCTCACGAGTTCAGTGTGGTTAGAATGTCCCATTCCTCACACGATTTCAACGTGTTTGGAATTTATCTCAAGATGCGTAGAGCGCACTCCTAATTGGTTGGTTTTTGGACCTCTTCTCACGAGTTCAGCGTGGTTAGAGTGTTCCATTCCTCACACGATTTCGGCGTGTTTGGAATTTATCTCAGGATGCATAGAGTGCACTCCTGATTGGTTGGTTTTTGGACCTCTTCTCACGAGTTCAGCGTGGTTAGAGTGTCCCATTCCTCACACGATTTTGGTGTGTTTGGAATTTATCTCAGGATGCGTCGAACGCGCTCCTGATTGGTTGGTTTTTGGACCTCTTCTCATAATTTCAGCATGGTTAGAGTATTTCATTCCTCACACGATTTCGGCGTGTTTGGAATTTATCTCAGGTTGCGTGGAACGCGCCTGAGTGGTTGTCTTTGGACCTCCTCTCACGATTTCAGCGTAATTTGAGTATTCCCTTCCTCACACAATTTCGACGTGTTTGGGATTTGTTTTTCCTCCTCTCATAATTTCAGCATGGTTGGAGTATGTCACCCTTTTGCATCTACTGCACTATCTGTTACATCTATTGCATCATATCCATGTTATCATGCATCATTTTCATGTTAAGCTTAGTTTAGCATGTGCCCATACTTTTCATGTTACAACATAGCTTTGCATGTGTGCGCGCCTATTCCGCTAAGAGAATTGTGGTCTGAAGGTGTCGGCACCTTTTCTGTGTTAGACATGGTCTGTTTTGTGTCCATGCCTTTTCTAGGCAAGATGTGGTTTGGTCGCGCGCCTTATTCACTTCATCCATTGCATCCATTGCATCATACTTTGTTTTGTTACATTCAGCATGTAGGATCACGATATTTCCTCAGCAGATCATTCCTCACTTATATCATCCCGCCCAATTACTTGTACTCTTACTCTTTCTGCGAAACACATAGTTCTGCCTGTGCATACGCCTACTCCACCAAAGAGAATTGTGATTTGAGGATTCCGGCATCTTTTCTATGTTAAACGTAGTTTGATATTACATCTCCATCCCTTTATGATATTTGTGTGGTTTTGCACTGCTTGTGGTTTGATAATTCAATTACATTGCATATCATTTGCATTGTTTCGTTGCATTGTATATCATTTACATTGTGTATCGTTCGCATTCTGCCCTCTTGAACTATACTAGTTTGATTCCTTGCAAAGAGATATGTAGGCAGCCTGCGGGCACAACCATTTATTTATCTATATTTTGTTTGTTTGTCCAACTCTTCGGCCTTATCAAAAATGGGTCGTCTCTCGGCTTTGACATTCACTCACGTCATTTCATGACTTCGAGCTCTATCAAAGAGGGGCAACTATAGACACCCCATTTTTGACCGTCCTTAAGACTTGGGCGTCACTAATTGCTTACTTGGTGATGAAAGTTGTGCAGTGCAAAGGTTCGATTTCTTCGGTAAGAGGAGAGTCAAATCCTAACATCACACCCCATTTTGGACCAAAGCTATTTTGAATGGTTTTTAGACCTTAAAACCCTCTCTTTCAAAATATTTTTGAAGATAGGTTCCTCCGATGTTCCAACGCTCGCATTTTGTTAAATATTGCGCTTTTCGATAAACCGGAATAAGAACACATGTGTTTTCAAAAACAACATATCATATTAGTAAAGGCCGATCCTTTGATCGGATGAGCAGGGGTGCTCATTTCAGGACCTTCCCCTCTTGTACCTAAGTTCGCAAGCTGAGACAACTTTGGTGATGACGGACACGTGGCCTTAGGCACGAGTCAGGGTTTCCTAAATTTTCCAAAATAAAATATTTAGATGGCGACTCTGTAATCTGGCAAAGCAGTCCAATTTGGCATTTTTGATTCAAAATCTGATTTTCCAAAAATGATTTGCCGGATTGGTCTCTTTAGTGATTTATCAGTCTCACATTGCATTTTATGAGATTAGATTTAGAACTGTGACAGGAGTCCGAACTGTAGTAGCTAGAACCCAATTCGCGCTCTCTCCAACAGAGGGGCGCGCGGATGAAGTTCGGGCGGTCTACAATGCACCTGTGGGAACAGCTGGCATAGCTAGCAGCAAAATATCTGTTTTATCGGAACAACTGGCTGACCGGCCACTAACTTCTGGCCAGCCGGCCACTAGTTGGCCTGCAGGCCTTAAAGTGGTCAGGCTTGGGAAAATTCTATTTTTGTCCAAAAGTGGTGCAAGGTTTGTAGGCTAACTCATAACTGGGACTTCCTGTTGAGGAAATCGAGCGTTTGTACAACATAAAAATTCATCATTGGGTGATCAAGAACGGGGCGTGTACAGGTATTCAAAATTTTTTATTTCCTATGAATAAACTTTTAGCGACTAATTTGAATTATTGGTTGTGAAAAATTAAAGCGGAAGGGTAAAAAAAAAAAAAAAAGAGCGGGACACAAAACTTTTAGTGACTAATGAAATTTGGCTGCAGATAGAAAAACAACAATTTTTTCTGATTAAATATTATTTGGTCACGAAAATCACATATTTGCCGACAAAAAATAAATAAAAATAAAATTGCCTAAAGTTTTAATTTTCTACGACTAATGTGATTTAGTCACAGAAATGTTTTGTTTTCTGACTAATTTGAAATATCGGTCGTGAAAACTAAAAGCAGGGAGGTGAAGAAAAAAAAAAGGGAGCCAAAAAACTCTTAGCAACTAATGAATTTTGATCACAGATATCAAAGTGACGTCGTTTTTTATGGTTAGCATAGTGTAGACACCCCATTTTTGACCGACCTTAAAACTCAGCCGTCACCAACTGAGCGCTCGGTGATGTTGCATATTGTGCTCGTTCGGAGGTCGCGGAGTCTCGGCTGCGAGCCTTGCCTCCGAACTTCTGAGTTTTCTGTGCTTTGCCTCGGTTTGCGAACCAGGCTCCGTTTTCTCTATTTTCTCTTCCCGAAGGGAGGGAGAGGTCTCGTAGATCATCTCTCAGTGGTCGTAGGCTACGTTTCGTGGCCGTAGGCCATTTTTCCCATTTCGAAGCCCAGTTCCCGATTTTCGGAGCCGTCGGCCGTGTGCCTCGGTTCGGGACCGCTTAACCATCTCCATTCGCTCCGGTTTTTGGTACACACTTTATTTCCTCCCTTTCGAGGGACACTGTGGTCCCAGAGACCAACTTCGTGGTCGAACACCACTTCCGGTGCCTAACAGTCAGTTTTCGGGGCCCCGGGCTGCGCGTTTTGGCCCCCAAACCTTCGTTTTGCATCGGTTTGGGCTCATTTTTTGTGGAGGCCTTATTTTCATTATTAGGAAGGTTGTAGAAGGGTGGGAGGCCAGCAATTGTTCTAACAACCAGTTTTATTTCTTCATCACCCTCCGTCGCCCGTTTTTCTCACCAGAAAGCCAATGTTGACCACCCTTAGGCCACTTTTTCTAGCCCTAAACCCCATATTTGTGTTGTACACACCTGGGAGGCCACCAATATTTGGTGGCCGGCCAGTAATTGCACTTGAACCTTTTGAACCCCTTTGAAAAATGGGCTTTTCTCTCTCCTGGTTCACTTTCTCCAGCTTTTGACCACATGGTTGTGTTGTGCACACATGGGAGGCCAACCTTTTGGCATGGCCGGCCACTAATCTTTCTTGAACCTTTTGACCCTTGGCCGACCGGCCATGGGGAGGGCCGGCCGGCCACCTAAACCCTAGCAAACTGGCCGGCCATGATCCTTGCACCCTGTTCCTTCCAAAAGTGACCTCTGTTTCCCCCCAGATTTTGTATCCGGGGAGGGTGCACTTTTGGGGGGAAACTTGAATTGGTTTTCCCCCATTTTTCCCCCTCTTTTCCACCCCTTTGCCTATATAACCAGGCCCTCCAGCTCCCTCTCAAAGGGTTAGAAATTTTGGTTTGGAGCTCCTACATTGTATCTCTCTCTCTCTACACTTCAACCCTCAAAACCTCTCAAATCCTACACCCATTCTACTCCATCTCCAAGCCAACCAATCCACACTCCATTCCAGTAGCTTGGAGGATCTTTCAGAGGCTAGGAGCATCACTTCTTGGTCCAAGAGTTGTCAAAGACATAGTCTTCAAGGGTGAGCCATGTTTTCCCTCTTTTTTAAGCTTATTTTGCATGCTTTCTAAGCCATACTTGCTTACATTTTTGGGCTCCGACCCTAACTGAAAATAATCATTTTTTGAGGTCCTTTTCATGTTTGATTAAGGGTCCTTCCCTGTTTAAGGTCTCTAGCTACCACTTGCTTCTTTACCTCTCTTGTATGCCTCTTTCTTGCATAGTATTTTAGGCATTATTAAACTGTTTTGAGCTTGATTATAAACTGTAAAGTGGATTTTTTTAAGCCTTTATTCAACATTGTTGAGGGCTCTTCACTGTTTGAGGCTTCTTTTTGTCACTTGCCTCTTTACCCCTCTTTTGGCCTTATTTTTGCATGCTTTGTTACCCCCTTGTGCTTATATTTTTGGGCTATGGTCTGAACTGTAAATAGCCTTATTTTGGCCCCCTATTCATTTTTGATCAAGGGTCTTTTATTGTTTGAGGCTTCCTTTTTGCTCTTCGTGTTATAGCTCTCTTTTATGCCTTATTTTGCATAGTGTTTTAAGCTTGCATGTGCACTGTTTTGGGTTTGGTCACTAACTGTAAAATACCATTTTTTGGGCCCCTCTTCAACTTTGTTGAAGGGCCCTCCTCTGTTTGAGGCCAGTAACCCTCACTTGCTTCTTTGTCTCGCTTTTGGCCCATTTCTTGCATAATAGTTTAGCCGTGCTTGTGTTTGTTTTCGTGGCTTGTTGTAAACTGTAAAGTGCTTCATTTTGAGGCCCTCTTGAACTTTGTTGAAGGTCTCTTGGCCATTTAATGCCAGAAGCTGCTACTTGCTTCATTATCTCTCTTTCGGGGCCATTTTTGCATGCTAGCTTAGTCCTATTTGTGTTCACTGTTTGGCCTTGCTTAAAACTGTAAATATGCTTGCTTTGGGACTATCTTGATTCTTTCTTCATACTTCATGATCAAATAATGCATGCTTTGTATAGCTATAAGTGATTCCATGTGCATAGTTTTGTGTTTCGGGACCATTTCATGCATCGGGTGCCATGTTTCCATGTTTCAGGGCTGTTTAGCATCATATTTTAGTGCTGAAATTTGCATGCTCATATGCCATATTCCATGCCTTGCCATACTTTGTTAGAGTGGCCTTTGTGCCATAGGCCCGGTCCTCGGTTTACGTGCACGTGTGCACGCATCTCGAGTGTCTCATTTTCATCTAATGGCCTCCTATGTGAGTGTGGCTGAGGTCCACTTGTGTTGGTGTAAGTCTATTATGCATTGTGTATGCCATTCCATTTCACAGCATTGTGTGTGCTAGGTTGTATGTTAGAGCATTGGGTATGCCACATTACATCGTGCATCGTGTATGCCATTTCATAGCATTGTGTATGTTAGGTTATATATTAGTTGCATTCAGGCATGTCATGCATATTGCATTGTGTTTGGGATAGGAGTTAGCCCGAGCACGGGAAACGATGGACGTTTCGTACTCCGAGTGACGGAACGTGTCTCAATTCCCAATCGCCGACATTCCGGATTACCCATGATGGAATCTAGGCCTTGTTGTGTTTATACGTGCATTCATTTCATTTTGAGTTGTGCAGTTCGACTCCTCGGCCATCATGCATCGAGATGCGTGATTGGTGGCACGAGGATCGAGGCGTGCATACATATGTGAAAATACATTGCCATGGACCTTTTCTGCTCTCTGTTGCAGCAAATCAAGAATCAGCAGCCTTCCGAAGCTTGGCACGCATTCCAAAAACAATTGCAAACAGAGGCTAATTGGGGCATCGTAGTGGATTTCCGCACAAAGGCAGCCCGAACATGCATCATCCGTCATCCGGAGCAGAGTCGAGGCAGTCCCCAGCCTGCATACTAGTTTACTGCTTTCTTAGTTAATTTGTTAATTAATTAGGATTTTTGTATTTATTCGGGACTGTATTATTTATTCATTTGGGACTGTATATTATTTATTTGGACCCTCTGCGCGAGGGCAATGTTGTAATAAGTGTGCGTATGTGTGATGTATGTCTTCCAACCCCACGTCTTTCTCCCTTTTATTTACCAGCTTATGATGGTTAGATTAGGGCATGTTTCAATTAGCATACAGTATGATAGCATGTTTGCATTCATTCATCTGTTTTGCATGCACCGGGCTCGGCACATCATACTAACTGCATTTGTATTTTAATTTTAAGTTGAATACTTGTTAGCTGTTGCATTTCACATGCCATGTTTAGAATAGACCGAGCCTATCTTAGTTGTATTTCTGCATGTGTTGCATTAGGCATTTCTGTATAGTTAGGATCATGCATGATTTCTAATCAGCTTTTGTTTTGGCTTGGAGTACTCCGTGAGTTTTTATGCTTTGGCATCCTTGCATGTGTGTGAGTGACTACCATGATAGCATGCTTACCATGAGGCTATGTGCTTATGTGATATAACTACCTGAATGCCTGTGGGTGAAGGTTGGGTTATTTGGATTGGAACAAATCATCGACTGTGAGTTTTAAGCCCACTAGATAGTGGCAAAACCATCTTTTTTTAAGCCCACCTGAGGGTGGCAAAGTCCGCATTTTAAGCCTACTTACGAGTAGCAAACCCCTTTCAAAAATAAACATGAAATGTTTTGTTCCAATTCAGGCGATCCAGTCTATACTTGTATGCTGTGCGCATCACATAGTAAATATAGGCTAAAAACCGAAATAAGAACGCATAATGTTTTCAAAACAAGATATCATGGTTAGTAGAGGCCGATCTTTGATCGGGCGAGCGGGGGTGCTCACGAAGTGACCTTCCCCAATCGTACCCAAGTTCCCGAGCCGAGGCAACTTTGGTGATGACGGACACGTGGCCTTAGGCAAACGAGTCAGGGTTTCCTAAATTTCCCAAAATAAAATATTTAGGTGGCGACTCTGTATCTGGCAAAGCAGTCCATGTTTGGCACTTCTTTCAAAAATCTGTTTTCTCAAAACGATTTGCCGGATTTGGACTCTTTGGTTCAAGATTAAGAACCGTGACACAAATCGAGTCCGAGCTGTAGCGAGGTCCCCCGCGGGCTTGTTACACATAGCTATTGTATTATGTTGCGACCAAAACATGTAGTAGGGAAAGAAAATTCATACCCTTATGAAATTTCACAAATTCGCAACCAAGTGATTGGTGGGAAAAACAACTAATACTTTTGGCCACTAAAGTTGTTAGTTGATGTTTCACTACTCACTAATGTTTTAAAATCGGATCAATAAGAGAACTACAAAAGGGAACTGGTGGAAGGGTCACCAGTTCAACCATTAGGTCAAACCGGAATCAAACCGTAACGTCATAATTATTTTATAAATATATTAAAATTTATTTAATAATAACAAAAGAATTAAGATATATTTATTTAAATTATTTTTAAATTTTAAGATAAATTGATAATTACATAAAAATATTTACATTTATTATTTGTAAAATATATTAATTATATGTAATGTTTGAAAGAAAATGTAATATAGATATATATATTTACCAAATATAAACAAAAGTTAAATGTGGCATGGTGGTTATTTGTCATACTACTTTCATGTGATTCTGTATTCAACTCTATCATGCAACATAGACCTTGGAGTGGTCGACGGTTTAACCGGCCAGACCGATTCAATTTCCAAAATATTGTTACACATTTGGCAATCAAAATGTTGCTCGGCGAATTCATATAATTGATGAGTAAAGTTTTAGTCGTCAAAACAATACTTTTGGCAATTAACATTTTTGATTAGGAGAACAATACTTTTGGTAACTAACTTTTTTAGCTGCCAAATAGTTTCGTCGTTGTAGTTTATATTGAATGACTAAAAGTTTAGTTGCCAAATACTTGTTTTTGCTTACTAATGTTTTCTTTAATTATGAATTACTTTCCACAACCATATATTAACGACAAAAGTGGCGATTAAAGTTTTTTGTCACAAAATATTTTTACCGATTAAAAACAACTTTTTTACAGCCAAAATTTCGATCGGTAAAAGTGATCAGCAAAAGTGTCATTATTTAAATGATGCCGCAACTATTATTCTTCAAGATCAATGTCACGTATGTATGTATGACATATAAATATAAGCCTACGTATTGACATATTTATCTCTCACTACAAAACTTTGGCTCAGTCTGTCTGTCTGTCTGTCTCAATAGTATTCAATGATGAAAAGTGGCAAATAATGACAAATTGTGTGGCTACCACACCAACCTGTAGGCTGTAGGTACCTTTGCCTCTGTCCCCATCTTTCCTTCTATTTGGTATCTTCTTGCAAGCCTCCAGACAAGCATCCCTTTCATCGTTTTCCCACTTCATCTCTGACATGGTCTCTCCCATTCTTACCAGTTTTAAAAATAATTAATGTTATGTATTCATTTTCTATATAATCCAAATCACATTAACTTTAAAGTTATTGTAAGATTTTGTTAAAACATCTAAACCCAAGGTCCTAAATTACACCGAGTGTAGAAAATAATAATCAATGTGTACCTGCGCCATTGATAAAGATAATTCAAATAGTAGACTCTTGGGTATTATTATTTTTCGCCTCTAAAACTCTACTCTTGTTATTCTCTCATATAATAAAGGAAAAAGTATGAATTAAATATTATCATTTGAAATGGTGATCTTAACTATATATTTATAAAGTTTTATTTTTATATTTACCAATTATAAATAAAAAGAATTACAAGTGATCTTTAATTGGTTTGTACATATATAGTTTAGTTCGTACATATATTGATTTGTGCTCCTCAACTAGTCCATGATTTGGTTATATTTTTGTATAAATTACAATTTAATATGTCTAACCAACATCACTTATGCCTCATTCAACGGTAAACAATCTGATCTATATAGGTTTACTTACAAAAAAAATTCTTATAAATTTAAATTTTAAATAGTAAAAAAAAGAGTTGGCAAAGCTGCATCCCTAGAGTATAATATAACTCCCTAACCAGCAAAAACAAGGAAACTACTAATAATCAAATTTGAAAGAGCCAAGTGACAACACAATAAACAAGATAAACTCCCATCTAGTGAGAATTTTTTCAGACATTGAGGTGCATCTTACACAATAGTCACTATAAAATAAATAAATAAATAATATGATAAAACGTAAAATCCAGTACTATAAAAAATAATTATAGAATCATTAAAAAATTGTAACTTTAATTATTAATATTGATAAAATTTTTCAATGATTTGTAACTACACTATACTGATATGTAATATTTCCTAAAAAAATTAAGATTTAGAGTCAAATTTAAAGATAAAATCGCTTCTAGGGAGAAAATATTTTAGTTGCTAAAATCAATGTTTAGGAAATCGGACGGGATTTATTTGTGAAAACTGGAACAACTGGCTAGGTTTGAAGAATGGAATTCTTACAAAATATTGTTGTGGAGAGGGCTTGAACATGGAATCAAGTGCATAAAAAACAAGAAACAAGAACTCTAACCACTAAGTCATTAACAAAATTTATGAAAATGTAATTAGTATATATACAATATATTAAATATAATCTTAATTATTTTTACTAAAAATCAATGTATAAAAAATGTAAATTAAATTCTAAGAAATGTATTTTTATAATTATTTGTTATTTATTTTGTAGTTTTAATATCTATCTTTTTTCTATTTATAAATTTTAATATATTTATGACATAATTATGACATCACGGTTTGATTCTGGTTCACCAGCAGTTGAATTAGTGACCCATCCACCAATTGCTTTTCCAGTTTGCTCACCGGTCCGATTTTCAAAACATTAACTAAAAGTGTCATTATTATATTTTTAGTGACGAAGTAGAACATTTAGTAACAGATTATAATTCTTTTGGAGACTAAAATTTGTCAAAAAAAGTAAACTTTTTTGCCACTATGTTGTTGTCACTAAAAATATGCTTTTGACTTTTTAAAATATTTTTTAGCAATGACCCTCGTAGTTATTAGTCCTAAATAATTTTTGTAACAAAAATTTTATTTTAGAGACAAATTATTATTATTTTTTTAATTTTGGAGACAAAAAAATTTAATCCCTAGAATGATGGAATATAGTAAATAGAACACTCTTAGAGTCTATGATGCTCTCTGCATTTCCCTATTTTGTTGATGTAATTTTTGCATGTTTTTGTGACGTTTCATCAATAAAGCTTTGTTTTTGCTGATAAAAAAAAAGCCATGTGTTTATTCTCACACAATAAGCTTTCAAGCTCATTTAAATCGAGTATATCATTATGTAGAGAGTAGGATCTATACCAATTTATGTTTAGACAAACTTTAAATAATGTAAAAATACAGTAGGCTTTGAGGTTAGTATAAAACGCTCACTTATTATCTTCTAATTTGAATTGTTGATTAGGGGGGTCCCAAAAAAATAAATAAAATAAGAACAAATTAACAATTTGATCTATCTTTAACAAACCGCTCAGACTGTAAAATGGTGTGCTCAAATTATTGCATAAGATGCACAATGCAATATAGATCATATCACATTTTGAGATAATCTAATCCATGAACCAACATGGGTCTCATAGAACTCAATTCAAGAAGAAGATTTTCAATTTTAACAAGAAGTTGCTCCTGAAATATAGTAACATGATGCTCCAGAGTATTATGATCAGTAGAGAATGTGAGGCTTATGATTTTGTGTTGGGTGATTGAGTAATATGATGGAGTATGGTGAATGATGTCTTGTAATAGAGTATAGACACGTGGTACTTCGTAAATATCCAATAATTTTTCCAATTTTAACCTAATTTGCTATAAATTATTAAATTCGGATGTTGTAGAAGCACATAGTTGCACAATAAAAATAATGGAAATTTTATTTAATTTAAGTAAGATTTTGCTAATTAATGAAAAAAAATGCCAGCATTGTTGAAATTTTATTACAATTTTCATATATTTTCAAACACTTTTATATATTTCTATTCATTTTTATTAGTGATGTGCATATAAAATAAAAAATATATACACAATTTATCAGAAAAATGATATAATTGTATTAAGACTTATCATTTTAAAACAGGCACTTAGGCCAGAAGTTCAATTTAAATATTTTTGGGCCAGAAGAACATTATATGTCCAAAAAGATTATCTATTTGTCTATATGTCTAAATGTCACTTATTTACACACCACGTACCACCTATCTGTTCAATTAACTGACCAAATATCACCAATATGTACATGTGTCGCCTCTCAATGTCACATATTTCTTCAATGTCATCTATCTGTCCACCTCTTCGTCACTCGCCACTATTGTCAGCAACTAGCGATTTTTCCAATACCAACAGCTTTTTCTGACGACCTTTAAAGCGTGTCCTTATCAATGAAAAAAAATAAATAAATAAATAAATATTGAACTAAATGATATATAACCTCAAAAGTTTATTTTTTACCAAGTTAAAATAGAGCATTTACTTAAATGATATTTAATTACTGAAATATAATTACAAAACTCTAGAAAAATTCCCACAAAAAAAATTATTTATTTATTTATTTTTTTTATTTTTTTTGGCGTGAACAATCTCACTGGTAGGACATTTTTTTTCCTGTGACACCATTTCTTATGGAGAAGTTACATTTTGTTTAGACTTATAATTTTATAATAAAATATTTATTTAAATAATATTTAATTATAAGAATATCACTATCCCCTAAATTCTATATGAATAAAGCTTTTTCTTTGGGAAAATTATAATTCAATGCGATTTTATAAAAATAATTATAAATATATGAAAAAAATTATATTTTTAATTATTAAAATTGATTAAAAAAAAATCAAGTCACAAGTCCATTTTTGAATTTTTTGGGTCATTAGACCCAAATTCTAATCACTTGCTGTCAAAAAGACACAATTTATCCAAAAGCGCTATTACCGGTTGAAATGAAGTCAACATATCTATTGAAATTATCATATTTGTCTATCTTCTGATTCATTAACATTATTTGTCTATATGTTAAAATTTATCAAACTAACTATATGTTGAAATATGACACATGTCATTCATTTAACATCTTATGTGTTGAATATCATACATTTCTCTATCTCACTACCACCACCACCTATTGTCGCTGACCGTCAACAACTTTTTTGGCGTCGGCGAAATTTTGACAATGACTTTTTCAATGTATTCTTATCACCAAATAAGATTTTTCTTAGATCTTATGCCTTATACTCTATTTAAAATGGATTTTTTATCAATTTTTTTTTTTAAATTTATCATTTTGTAATAATTTTTTTACAATTACAATTAATTTCACAAATTTTTCCTTTTTCTTTCAATAAATTGATTTGTGAAGTAGCGGGGTCTTATCTGGTGGGAAAGAGGTTATGACGTGTGTATGGATTCCTTCTAACAGTGCCCATGTTGGAGGGAAGGGGACATGGAGCAAGTGAGCCATTCACTGGCTCACCTGACCCATCTTCTATTAAAGACACCCACCCCCAGTAGTAGGACCTCTCCCTCTCTCTCTCCATAAAAGGGCATCGATATCTAGACAAATCCTCCCCACTCACCTCCCATCTTCTATTAAAGACACCCACCCCCAGTAGTAGGACCTCTCCCTCTCCCTCTCTCTCTCCATAAAAGGGCATCGATATCTAGACAAATCCTCCCCACTCACCTGTCGTTTTACTCCACCATTCTCGTTCCCTTTTGCTTATTCCATTATTTACTTTTTAATCTTAAAAATTCTAATAAAAATTTTATCAATTCACATGAGATCATATAAGATGTTTGATAAAAATTTTAGTAGAATTTTTAGGGTCTCTAACATTACTTTTACTCCCCACTTAACACATTTTTGCGTGTTTTGATTTTTAGTTTATTTTCTTCATGCTGATTTAAGAATTTAACTAACATATAACCATGACTAATATTTTCAAAATGGGTTAGATTTATCTCAAATTTATAATAAATGATGTAAATTATTTATTTGGCAAAATTCTTTATGTATACCATTTTAAAAAAAAAAAATTAGATTAATCTAACATTCATAACCTTTTTGTTTTGAGGGATTTACATGTTGGTCCCTATAGATGGACTTACAGGGCCAGCCTAAGGTGAAGCGATTAACGCAGTTGTCCTGGGCTACCAATTTTGAACAAAATTTAAGACCCCAACTAGGGGTATATATCATGTCGTAGTATTTTTATAATTATTTCAATATTAGCTATATTCATTTGTTTTCATGTTGTCGTATAGTGTTATTTTGATTCGTGTCCGATTAATATTTAATGTGAAAACTTTCACTTTTAGTTAAAAATTAACTTAGCAAGTGCTTGGCAAGATTATCCCACAAGTTAAATTTATAAAATTTATTTCTACTAAATGAAACTATTCATAAAATCTTTGATTTCAACTCAATTGCATTTTTCTAATTAAAAAATTATACCTTATTACTATATATTTTTTACTAGATTGACTCTAAAATAGGTAATAGAAAATACATATCTTTAATAAATAAATGAAAAATATTACCTTTAAATTATTATTTTACATACTTTTTTATTCAGTTAAATGGAATTAAATAAAAGATTAAAAAAATGTTATAGCATCCCTTAGTGAATATTAAATTATATAACTACTAATTTATGTTATTGAATCGTGTCACACTTGGATTCATGTCCAAAAATGATCAACCCCAATTTGCTAATTTTATATATTGTTTGAGTTGTATCGAAAATTCTCATCCATATCCCCAATTAATTTTAGCTCTTATAGCATTGATAAGCAAAAAAAATAAAAATTCAATTCAACTAATTAAAGTTCAACTAGTTGTTAGGAATTAACTTTTCCTAAAAATATATAACTACTAATTTATGTTATTGAGTCATGTCATACTTGGATTCATGTCGAAAAATAGTCAATCATAATTTGCTAATTTTATATATTGTTTGAGATGTATCAAAAATTTTCATACGTACCCCCAATTAATTTTAGCCCTTGTAGCATTGGTAAGCATAAAAAATAAAGATTCAATTCAACTAATTGAAGTTCAACTAGTTGTTAGGAATTAACTTTTCCTAACAAGGATTAGCGAGATATGAAATAACAAACAAGAAAGACCAAACGAATCAAATAAGAACACACACAGAAAAACACAAAGATTTACGTGATTCACCCCAAAGTAGGACTACATTCACAGTTGCTACAGTTTTCACTATGATTAGAAAATAATAAAACTCTCTTATAACCTAAAAGAGGCGCCTCCTGGACCCCCCTCTATTTGGGGTAGGTCCCCCTAAACCCCCCATTAAGCCCAAGACTAAATGAACAATACTTATCAGGATCCACATGCCCAATAATCTCTCACTTGGAACTTGATAATGCAAGCTCTTCATCATCTTCATCACATAGAGGAACATCGCAACAACTTGATCTTCCTTTATCAAACTTAAAGGCCAACTGAAGTTGCGCACAATTTCAATTTGTCAATGGTGACTATCTTGGTCAACATATCTGCTAGATTCTTACCGCCACAAATCTTCTCAAGAGACAAAATTCCATCATCTACAAGTGAACGAATGAAATAATATCGCAATTGAATGTGTTTCGTCCTAATATGAAAAATCAAATTCTTTGCAACAAGATGAATTGCACTCTAACTGTCACTATGCAAACCACTCATCTCTTCTTTCTTACACAATTCTTCTAGAAAATTTTGTAACCTACTCATCACCTTCCTAACTTCAATAATAGCAACATACTCAGCATCTATTATAGAGACGACCACAATTTTCTGCAATTGTGAAATTCAACTCACTGTTGTACCATCCAATGTGCTCTCCACTTATAGGCTCAAGTTTTTAAGTGGGTATGAGTCCCAAATAATTTATATTGGGCCTTGAAATGATATTTGTGGACTCTAGAGTTCCTCTCTAATGAATTGGGCCGATGTTGTTGTGTGTTTGTAGGCTCCTAATTCCCTAACAACTACTATCAGAGTCGATGATAGATGATCTATGGACGGACTCTGCTAGAGACACTCTATCGGCGAACTCTACAGGAGTATTGATGTTGGTGGACTTGGGCTTGCACGGAAAAACTCTTATGGAGCAAGAAAAAATATCTATTCTGACTTTTAATGGAGAAAAATTCCTAGTGCACATGGAGATTGGACCATGGCAAGGTGACTCTCAATGAAGTATGGGTGGCTTACGATGTAGTGTGTGTGGGAGACTCAAGTTGGACTCGATGTTGGAGAGTTATAGATCAAGATTAAGGGGAGTGTGTATGATCTATGATAAACCTACTGATGCTAGATTAGACTCGAGGGGGAGTAAGGCGAGGCCTGATGTTTGGTTCACACGTGAAGGGGAGATTGTTACAGCATGTGTGAAGATAGAGTCCCAAATCGAATAAGGAATAAAATACATAGGTCTTCATACATTAGATGGGCTCTCCACTCATAGGCTTAAACTTTTAAGTTGGTATGAGTTCTAAATAATGTATTTTGACCCTTGATATGATATTTATGGATTATCGAGTTTCTCCCTGATGAATTGGGCTGGTATTGTTGTGTGTTTGTGGGTTCCCTAATTCTCTAACACTATTATATATATATATTGTTATCTTAATTTTGTTAAATCGTAAAGCAATAGAACTAATTTTTTTTTATCTTTTTTATTTTATCAATTTTTTTTGGGAGGCGGGGGGGGGGGGGGGGAATGATATATGAAGGGTCTAATTTAAAAAAATAAATAAATAAATAAATAAATAAAATTTCACCTTAAGTCTCTAATAATAACTCAAGGCCAGCCCTGTGGACTTATATCCAATAAGTCTTGTGATAATTAATGATATTTTTATAAAAATAAAAATTAAAAAAATCACTAATTGTTAGTTTTTAATGACAGTTTAAATAATTCGTCATAGAAAAACGTCATCAATTGTCAATTTTTAGCGACATATTTAGTAGATCGTCACAAAAAAAATCGTTAATTATCAATTTTTAAAGATAGATTTATAAAATTGTCATGGAAAAACGTTAATAATTGTCAATTTTTAGCTACATATTTATAAATTGAGACAAAAAAAGGTCACTAATTGTTTGTTTTTAGCAACAGATTCAAAAAATTGGCACAAGAAGTTATTTTTAGCGACGATTTTGATAAGACCAACTTTTAACAACGGATTGATATGATTTAATAGAAATTAAGTTCAACTATTAAGATTTATTAGTAATTTACCCTTTCATTCTATTGTATTTGTATTTACAAAGATGGATAATCTTTTTTAAAAAATATTCTTGTCAGTGATTATCGGATCGACTTTATAAATGATATACACAGAGAGCTCTATAAAATGAATAGATCGGATCACAAGATCCATGGTGAGTTTCAAGGATCACTCAAGTTCTCTCAAATTTGAATTTGAAAAAAATCCAACTCTTTTGAAGTTATAAACCATAATCTTGATGATTTTTTTTTTTTTAAATTTTAAAATAATATGATAAAATTCAAAAATGTCTTATCATCTTTGATAAGATTTGTATAATTTTCATATTAAATAAAAACATTACCCTTTCAATCAGCTCCTTTTTCTTTTTTTTTCTTTTGGGTTAATTACAAAAAAAAAAAAAAAAAAAAAAAAAAAAAAAAAAAAATCCTTAACATTTCACACATTTTTTTACTTTAAAATCCAGCATTTCAATTTCGACAAATTAAATCCTACAGTTCTATCCGTGTTTCAATATATTCCTCCCGATCCATCTCCATTTGTGTAAGATAATGGAGAAACGTTTTGTGGTTTAAAGTGAAAAATACTATGGTTTAAAATGAAAAATATGTGAAACCTTGGAGTTTTTTTTTTTTTTTTTCCCCTTTTTTTTTTGGTACTTAACATTTTTGTTTTTTACATTAAAATCACTAAAAATAAAAAAAAATCAATTATTAAATCCCCTCTTAAAACAGGACTCTAGGCCTGTGAAATTTTTTAATATTATAAAAACATGACTTCGAGTTTTGATGGGTGTTTTGCGAGCAAAGCTTTAAAACATAATTTAAATTTAATAAACAAGTTTAAAATAACTCATATTTTTTTATAAATATATATATATGTATATATATATTTAAAAATGACATGAATTTAATAAAAAAAAAAAAAAACTTAGATTAGATATGTAAGTTAAAATCATCGGAAATGTCAAAATTTGAATAAAAATATTTCACCATATAGACAAGCGCACACATATATATATACAATTGGCCGTCTTTGGGAAGTGAAATTTTAGCCTTTTTTAGGCTAAAATTTACAAAAAGACAAAATATGATAAAATAATCAATAAGACAAAATGTCACATTAAATCCATAATCATTTCACTTTTTCTCTCATAAATATTAAATACAATTACAAAAAAATCCAATCATCTTCCCAAACACAAAAATTTTAGCCAACTAAAATAGCCTATTAAAATAGTAACTTCCCAATCACCCACAGTAAGATATGTGAGTTACATATATACAGACAAAAGAATTAAATATTAGGGTTAATTAAAAAAAATTCAAAGTTTCACATATTTTTCATTTTAAACCTTAATATTTTTCACTTTAAATCCCAAAACGATTCTCGGTTACCTTACACAGACGGAGATGGACAGGGTACATTGAAACACGAATGAAACTACAGAGTTTAATTTGTCGAAATTAAAGTATTAAGGTTTAAAATATTAGGGTTAATTACAAAAGGAAAAAAAATTAAAGTTGCACGCATTTTTCATTTTAAACCCCTGTATTTTTCACTTTAAATCCCAAAACGATTCTCCGTTACTTGACATAGATGGAGATGGACGGAGGGGACACATTGAAACATAGATAGAACTCCAGGATTTAATTTGTCGAAATTACAATGTTAAGGTTTAAAATAAAATAAAAAAATGTGTGAAACCTTAAAGGCTTTTTTTTTTTTTTTTTTTTTTTTTTTTTTTTTTTTTGCACTTTTCGGTTCAATCAACAATTTTAGGTTTTCTTCCCGTTTTGTTTTTTAATATTTTGGGTTGAATAACAATCTTCATAAGATATTTAGTTGGATGATTCTATTTGCACCAAGAAAATAATTCAGTACGTCCAGCTAAAATTTTAAAATTTTAGTTCCTATTATACCCCAATGTAAATTTATTAATAAGGACAACACATTAAATCTTAAAATAACATATATTTTTTATATTTTTTTTCTCATGGTACATCCCAATTACTTATATGTATCATTTATATTCAAGTTTCTTCATCTTTTTTTCCGAGTTTCAATTATTTTCTCTCATTTTTCTTTCTCACTCCAAAATTCCAATGCACCCTACCAAAACACACCATGATCATTGTTTCGTATTGTGTTATTACTTGCAAATAGAAGAAAGTTTAAACAAAATCAAACAACGGATGAGAATAATAATCAAAACTATTGTTGAAGCAACTTGTGTGAGTGATTTTCCGACCACACTGCCAACTCAGTGATCAGCTGGAGAGAACTGGCAGAATAGATGACACCTGGCTAACCTGCAACAGAAAGAGAAGATTCTGGTGGTGGTTCGTCCACCCGGGGGCACTCCGACGATCAAGTCAGTATATCTCTCAAAGATAATCAAGTGCTAAATTCACTGCTCAAAGCATAAATTGCGTACCTTAGACCCACGGGGGTGCCTCTCTTTTATAGTTTACTCAATCCTAGTCCCGATAGAAGTCTGACTTCTACGGACTCCCATTTAGTGCTTACTTTGGACTCCTCAAGAGATAAGGATAGACTCCCTAAGAACACTATCATTATCCATCTTGAAGTCTTTCCTCATTCTAGGACTCTTATCCCTTATCCGCCTATGTCGGATTCCGATATCTTCGCAAATAACCTCGGCCTTGCCGAGATAACCTCGGCGTTATCACCAAGACACGTGGCACCTCGGCTGACACGTCGGTGTCACCTTGCCACGTGTTGGTACTCATGAAATATATCCCCACAACTACCCCCTAGGTTCTATTACCTCGGCATTCTGAGGTGATGGAACCTACATTGGTACCTCCATCCAGTACATCGGTTTAAATCACTTTATCCGAGATCATCGTTTAAGGCCGAAATGCCTCCATGAAGACTTAGGACTCCAAGAGTTCTTTCTAACACATGAGCTGTCACGCATCACTTATAAGACTGTTCATCCACATGTTTCATCCTTACGGGATCGTGCCTGCGACGCGCCCGCAAGTCGTCTTGCGTCTGCGTGCGCCGTCTGACGCATTCGTTGCTCTAGGCGCATTAATTCATTTTTCGCCGCCGTTTCAAGTTTTTAACAAAACTTTTCCCTCTTTTTTCATTTCTTCACTTTTCATTCGATATCCTTGCTTTTTCTCTCTCTTGCTTCTTTCTCTCGAATCTACCATTGTTCCAGCTTCAAGCTCTACTACTACCTGCATCCCTTCATTCTAGTGAAGCTCTCGCCGCTCTGTTACTTCTGTAACCGTCATCTGACTTCAGCGATCCTTTCACCGACTTTACGTTTTCTGGTAAGCCATTGTTCTTCTTGTTTTCAATTCCTTGATGCTTTCCATCATTCGTTGCCATTACTGCTTTGTTCAACATTTGATTTTGCGAATCATATATCTGAATGCATTTATTCAATGGCTTTGCTCTTGCCTATGTTTTGAATGTGTACTGTTCACCTCTTTCTTGCATTTTTTCCCACTGTTCTTGACCTAGTACCCCTTGTACTTTCTATGCTCTTGATAGCCCACCTTTGTTCTTGATTCTGAAACTTGTTCTTGTTTTCTGTTTTTTTGTGTCTTTTCCAGATTTGTGCTTTCAATCTTTGTTTCCATAGACTTAGGTTTGGGATTGTCTATAGAACCCATAATTTAGGAAAAAACTGAAACCTGCACTTACCTAAGCGTTTGCCGAGGTCCCAATAACCCTTTCAAAACATCTTCTGAAACCCAACCTCCTTGATTAAGCCGATATCATGGGTATGTGGAAACATAGGGTAAACACCCTATCCAAACTAGAATACTTTAGACAGGAGTTTGAAATCCCAGCCGACGTCCACCTGAGGTTGGCTGGGAATGATGACTCCATCATGCCTACTGATGGCTCCATGCCTTTTCATGTAGTTGCCTTTCTTGAGTGTGGACTTCGGCTTCCACTCAACATCCTTTTTCGCAAGATTCTCCATTATTATAAGTTGAACCCCATGCAACTTGCCATTAATTCTTATCGAGTGATCAATGGTATCATAGCCTTAGCCAAACAGAAAAATGCTAGGATCATTTTGGGCGATATTCAATACTGTTATACCATGTGCGGCCTTAACTTGAAAGAAAAAGGCTACATTTATTACCTTAAGCCGAGGTCCACAGAGTTCAAAATCGTAGCCGACCTCTCAGACTCCAACAAGGGGGCTGGAGAAGATTACTTCATTACCTCAGGAAATTGGGAGTTTGCTCCAGACGAGGACCTCCATCTCTACCCTCTTCCTCGATCAATTTTAGAGGGCAAGGGTAAGAGCCTAGTGTTAATACTTGGTTGTTTCTTTTCAAGTCCTTAATACTTTACCTGTTTGTAATGCCTATTTTCCTTTGCAGCTCTCCCTCAACCACCAAAGAACTTTCGCCAATCCTTTATTCCCAGCAAGGATTTGAAGAAACTTTTGGACTTGCCAGTCCAAAAACGGAAGGCGCCTCTGCTTCTCAATTTTATTCCAACATACAAGTCAACTCTCCCCGACGTCCCTAAGAAAAAGAAGAAGAAAAGCCTTTCTCTACCTTCTGCCACAACTCCTCAGACTGTGTCCACATCTCGAGCAGATCAAGGATCAACATCTGATCCAGCTGATCAGCCATCAACCTCGGCTCCATACTTGATTCCAATATCCCAACGCCGCCGTCAACGCCGAACAACTTCTTCTGTCGAGATGGGTTGCCCAAAACCAGTTGCAAAAGACCTCTTGGCCAGCATTCCTTCTGAAGTTGATGCACAACCAACACAAACCCAGCTTCCACCAAAACAAAAATGAATCAAAAAGGCCCAGCCCAAGGCAGAGGTAACTCAGGTTGATTCTGAGGATACCTTACCAATTTCCACACTGGCTCCAAGCGAGAAGACTGCCTCTGTCCCTGCGAAGAGGTCTGCTGAAACCCTTCCCTCCGAATCCACCAAGTCAAAAAGGCCGAGGTCATCCTCTGGAACGACCTCGGGGTCTAAAAAACCTGATGGCCCCTGGGCCCCTAAAATCACTTTGGAAGATAAGCCTGTTATGGCTAGTGATAGTGCCGAGGACATCAATGTCGGCGTTGCCCTCAGTACTGCACTACTTCTTCCAGGCGACCTGGAGCGAAATGCCGAGTTTAGTGAGTACGAGAATTACGCCCTGATGCTCCAACGTTCTGTTCAAGTAAGTGTTTTTGCCTAGTACTTTTTCTTCATTTCATACTTAGAATATTTTCTTATACTTCTGTTTTCTTTCAGGCCATCCAGCATACCCATTCTTTCTCAATGCAATCTTTTGAGAACCGTGAGAAGCTTGCCGAGAAGAAGAGGGAGGTCGCTACACTTTAGAAAACCAACAAAAACTTGCAATAAAAAATGAAGATGCTGAAGGATCAGGCCGAGGTCGCCATTAAGGAGAAGGACGAAGCCGAGGAAAAGGTCGGTGCCGCTGAGGCAATAAACAAAGTTTTTCAAGTCCAGCTGAAAGAGGCCGAAGACAAGGTGGCCCAGGCCCAGAAGGAGCTCTAAGATGCCTTGGCCACTAAAGAGGCCGAAATTAAAGATGCCGACGAAAAGGCATATGCTCAGGGCATGGCCGATGTCACGGAGGCGTATGAGCAACAAGTGAAGCAGGCATGCAACAGGGGTTTCTCTCTTGGTTGGATGTCCCTTCTGAAAAAGCTTAATGTCCCCGAGGACTCGCCTCTTCGGAGTGCCAACACTATTCCTCTTCCATTCCCTCCGCCGCCACCTCCAGCTCAATCTAATGATGATTCTGAATCTGAGGATCAAGATGAGGATGAGGCCTTGGTGAGGAAATCCAAGGAGGCTGCTGGGGCCAAGTCCCCTCCTCAATATGAGCAAGTCCTTGACTTGACTCAAGATGAGGAGGTTGAGGAGGTTCCCAAGGAAGCTACCCTTGAGCAGGTATCGTCTGACGTTCCTATAGCCGACAAAAATATTGATGAAACCCTTGCCGAAATCGATGCCGAGCTCGCTGCGGAAAAGGCAGTCGAGGTGGCTTTTTAACAGTCTTCGGAGGTCCAGACTAATCCTGCTGCTGATGCTGATGAATCTTAGTTTTGATGTTTTTCTTCTCTTGTCTTTTGTACTCTTGTACTTTTTGTTTTTCAGACAATGTAAGCTCTGCATATGGCCGATGTGCCTCTTTGTTCTTGAATGTCTAATTCAACTTTCCTTCTCTTGAATGCTTGTGCCTTTATCTTCTCTTTATTGTTTTTGCATGATTCTATACTTAGAATATTCTGCATGTCTTTAATATACTCTTCCTTCTTTGTGCAACCTTCTCGGGGTGACTTACCTCGGTTAACAATGATCTTAGTTTAACTTCAACTTGTAAATTGCTACAAATTTCAACAAGTGTTTAAACAATGATCTCGGTTTAACTTCAGCTTATAAATTGCTACAAATTTCAACAAGTGTTTAAACAATGATCTCGGTTTAACTTCAACTTGTAAATTGCTATAAATTTCAACAAGTGTTAAACATAACATTGGTTTAACTTCAACTTGTAAATTGCTACAAATTTCAACAAGTGTTAAACAATGATCTCGGTTTAACTTCAACTTGTAAATTGCTACAAATTTCAACAAGTGTTAAACATAACATTGGTTTAACTTCAACTTGTAAATTGCTACAAATTTCAACAAGTGTTAAACATAACATCGGTTTAACTTCAACTTGTAAATTGCTACAAATTTCAACAAGTGTTAAACATAAACATCATTTATAACTCTCTGCCCCCTAATGTGAACCTGAGTTCCACTTGGGTTCTCATTATTCATGTCTTCCAGAAACCACATTATGCATTTTTATCAGTCATAAGTGTTTGAAGAGTTTTGCTAAGATTTTATTAATGTCGTTGGTAAAAAACAAGTAACATCTAATGATAGAAAATTTTCAAATTACAAGTGTTCTAGGGTCTTGGCAATGATTTGCCCTCATTATCCTCAAGCCGATATGCCCCATTGCCCAACACCGAAGTGATTCTGTAGGGTCCTTCCCAGTTTGGGCCAAGCTTGCCCTCCCTGGGATCCTTCTTGTTGCCGACGACTTTTCTCAAGACTAGCTCGCCGATTTGAAATTCCCTTAGATTAACCTTCTTGTTATAAGCTCTGGCAAGCTACTGCTGGTATGCTGCAAGCTGTATTGCAACCTGTGGACGCGCCCCGAGGGACTTATGCTACCACAGTTCGGACTCGATTTGTCACGGTTCTTAATCTGAACCAAAGAGTCCAAATCCGGCAAATCGTTTTGAGAAACAGATTTTTGAAAAAAGTGTCAAACATGGACTGCTTTGCCAGATATAGAGTCGCCACCTAAATATTTTTTACGGGGGAATTTAGGAAACCCTGACTCGGTGCCAAAGGCTCACGTGTCCGTCATCACCAAAGTTGCCTCGGCTCGGGAACTTGGGTACGACTGGGGAAGGTCAGCTATGAGCACCCCCTCTCACCCGATCTGAAGATCGGCCTCTACTAACCATGATATCCGATTTTGAAAACGTTATGTGTTCTTATTCCAGTTAATTAGCTAGAATTACTATGTGATGCGCACAACACAAAAGTATAGACTAGATCGCCTAATTTGGAACGAAGCATTGCATATCCGTTTGTTTGGAAAATGTCTGAAATTTGCTACTCGCAAGTAGGCTAAAACACGGATTTCAACGAGTTGTTCCAACTCAAACAATCTAACCTTCACCCATAGGCATCCAGGCAGTTTATATCACATAAGCAGCTAGCCACATGGTAAGCATGCTCTCATGTTAACATTCACACTCATGCGAGATGCTAAAGCATAAAATACTTACAGTGTACTCCAAGCCAAGACAAGAACATGTTAGCAATCAATGCATGATCCAAGTCCATGTTTAAGTGGCTAATGCAACGCATACAAAATGCAATCTAGAATAGGCTCGGCTAATCTAAGAATGACATGTGAAAATGCACAGATAGCATGTATTCAAGTTAGATTCGAAATACTTTATGCAGCTAGCATGATGCGCCGAGCCTGGTGCATGAAATACTAATGATTGATGCACGCATGCATAGCATAAGGTATGCTAAAGTAAACATGCCCTAATGCTAACCATCAAAAATAGGTAAGTAAAAGGGAGAAAGAAGTGGGGGTTGGAAGACATGCACACACGCACCCACACTTATTACAAATTTGCCCTCGCTCGGAGGGACCGAAAGAATAATACAATTTAATTGACCTACAAGCTAATTAAACATTTCAGACCAATTAATTAATTAACAAATTAACTAATCTAATGAAAGCAGTAAACAGCCTCGGGAGGAGGGCCCAATGCAATGCACGCTCGACTCCGCTCGGAAAGCCACTGCCATACACAAGTTGCCTCTGCTTTGACTGTTATCCTTCTCTGAAGACTGCACAAATCTCAGGGTTGCTTCTCTAAATGTTGTGGAACACCACCGGCTGAGGGAATTGGTCATCGGCCATGGAGAATGGTCACCGGCCACAAATTAATCCATCGGCCACTCATGGATGGCCGGTCGGCACTGCAGATGGCCGGCCGGCCAAATCTTCCTGCAGAATCTGTTTTTGACAGCAGCAGAGGGCAAAACATAGCATGGCAATGCATTTCAAGCAATATATGCACCAATCACACCCCTTATCATATTCATGACTCAAAGGGATATGGTTCTCGATTCTCGGACCACCAATCACGCATTTCTATGCATGATGGCCCAAGAAACCAAGTATGCATTTCAATATGGAATGCAATGCACATAATCAAACAAAGGGGGCTCAACCTCTATCATACTCAACTCAAGAGGTGAAGCATGCATGCCAATGCAATGCATCCTAGGTATGGAGGTTAGTATGCAACATGGCAATGCAATGTGTAATGTAGGTTAGGCACACAACCTAAGTAAAGAAGCATGTATGGTATGAAGCAATGCAACCTACAAGTATGCAAGACACAATGTGGATGTTCAAGCATGCAAGCAAGCATGTGACTTCATTCAATCATGCAACAACACACTAGTATGCAAAAACACACAAGGTAAGCATGCAACAACATGCAAAGGGGTGGACTCAAACTAATTTAGGCAGCCCTCGAACAAGCCTAAAACAGTGGCCAATGCTATGGGAATGAAGGCCAACACACACACACACATGCATGCATACATGGTCCAACACTTAGGCATATTAAAGCAACTTTCAAGCACACTTAAAAGGCACAAACATGGGCATATGGCATGCAATGTAAGCTCTGAAAATCAAGTCATGAAAGGTGCCAAACCAACTAGACAAGACAAACAAGGCATGCAAGCAAAGCCAAAATTCAAGGCAAGTCAAAGGTGTATTGAACTACACTTAGCAAAATCGAACATGGCATGAATTAAGCAACCTAAATTAGAGTTTTAGCATGTTAAGACAAAGCCAATAACACATCTAGATGGCATCTAAATGGCTTAAATATGCAAGCATGCGCAAGGGCCTAAACAAGGGGCATAAGACAACAACCTTTTAACACATTGAAGGAGCATCAAATGCAAGCATGCAAGCACACCATGAGGACCGAAATCACATGAAAAGTGGTTCCAAACCACTGAAATGATGCAAGGATGGCATGCTAGAGGGGTCAATGCTTAAGACATACAAGAGAGGTTACATGGTAGCTATACAAAGCAAATCATGGATGACCCAAATGACCCCAAACAGACCTTAAGCATATCAAAACATGCATATAAGCTTCAAAAGCTAAGCCAAAAACATGCTAGAAACAAGGGTCAAAGCACAAGACATGTTAAGGCTAAAACGTGGCATTACAAGACAAGTATGCAAGGCATGCAAGGTGTGTCCAAACCAAGCAAAAACAGAGCTATATTATGACATAATAAGCACAAAAATCAGTTGGGACATGGCCAACATGAACCTAAACAAGATGCTCACACATGAGGCAAAAATGGTCCTTTTCAAGGACAACAAGGAGAGGGGGTGGCCCTCTCCTTCTTGGGACCTCAAAGCACCATCCTCAAATTTCAGTGGTGAGGAGGCCCAAACACAATGGTCCCGGAGCTCACCAAAATAGCACAAAACAAAGGCCAAACAAGCCTTAAGAGGGGTCAAACAACCTCAAAGCTCAAAACACTCTTAAACAACAATTTAGAGTAAGCAAAAACATGACTTTTATATGTTATATGCAAAGCCCAAAAATAGTTGCAAGATAGGCAAAAAAGCTATGCAAAAATGGGGTATTTAAAGGTAAAGTTCTTACCCTTGAAGACCCTCTTCACAAACAATGCTCTAGCTGGTTCTTTGAGTTCAAAACCACCCAAGAACACCAAGAACAACCCTCTGGCCCCTCAGCAACCAAGAGAAGGTGTAATACTATGTGTTTGTGTGCAATAGTAAGACTAAACACACACAAAGAGTATAAGAGAGGGAGATATAGAGATGGAATAGATACACTACTCAAACCCTAATATCAGAGCTCTCTCTGAAAATGTTGTCTAACCTAAAAAAGGGAGAAAAGGCCTCATCTTATAGAAGGTTCAATCTTGCAAGCTTACAAGACAAGCTAGCCAAGAGGGAGATCCCTCCATACACGTGTATGGAGGGGAACAAAGTGTATGCCAGCTAGCATAAAATATCTGCAAAAGCAGATGCACAGTAGTCGGCCGGCCAAAAATGCAATTTGACCAAAAAAGATGGCCGGTCGACCATCTATAGTGCTGGCCGGCCAAACATTTGGCCGATGGCAACAAAACACAGCCGGTGGCCTCAAGCCATGGCCGGTGGAGTGTAGGGATGGCCCACAAGCCATTCCTGCCCCTCCAAGGCAAAACACAAGAGTTTGGTGCAAAACCAGACACAAAACAGTCGAGCCGAGAGATCCCGAGGAAAGGCGCGTAGCCGAGACCTCTGGGAACTCAAGACGAACACAAACAAGGATGATCACCGAGTGTTCAAATGGTGACGTCCAAGTCTTGAGGACGGTCAAAAATGGGGTGTCTACACAGCCTTCTCTTTTCTTTCTTCTAAAAGATCCAGATCTCGGGCTAAGAGTACATCATTAGTCCCGTTCTCAACTCCTTGAGTTCTGATCCCTGGGATGCCGACCTCCAGTGCAATGACTGCTTCTGTGCCATAAGTCATGGCAAAGGGGGATTCCCCTGTTGATCTTCTCGGTGTAGTCCGATATGCCCAGAGTACATTAGGCAATTCGTCTACCCATTTTCCTTTTGCTGCCTGCAGCCTTTTCTTTATCCCATCCAGAATTACTTTGTTAGATGCTTATGCTTGTCCGTTGCTTTGTGAAAAACTTAGGGTTGAAAAGTAGTGCTTGATCTTAAACTTTGTACAGAAGTTCTTGATCAGCTTACTGTCAAATTAAGTTCCATTGTCTGCCACAATTGCTCTTGGAATCCCAAATCTGATGATGATGTTTTCTCCATAAGAAGTTCTTGACATCCACATCTCGGATCTTGGCAAGAGGTTCTGCTTCTATCCACTTCATGAAGTAATCTGTTGCTACCAGCAGGTACTTCCTTTGCCCAGTTGCTTGGGGCAATTTTCCAACGAGATCCATGCCCCATTGGGCAAATGGCCAAGGACTGGATACAGGGTTTAAGTCAGCAGCTGGCTGGTGTATCAAAGGTGCAAACCTTTGGCATTGTTCACACTTCTTCACGTAGGCTTCTGCATCTTTTTGCATGTAGGGCCACCAATACCCCTGGGTAATGGCCCTGTGAGCTAGTGATCTGCCCCCAGCGTGGCTTCAACAAATTCCTTCATGAATTTCATATAAAAATCTTCAACCTATAGAGGGTGTACACACCTTAAAAGGGGTCCAGTAAAGAACCTTCTGTAGAGATGTCCTTCTGCTGTCAGACTGAATCTTGCCGACTTTAATCTGATCTTGTGTGCCTCCTTGCGGTCATCTGGCAGCTTTCCTTCTTTTAGGAACGCAACAATTGCGTCCATCCAGCTTGGTCCCATGTCTACGCACATTGGTTCACGCTCTGTGGTCACTGGTTCAATACTCGGGCCCGACAAGTATTCAATCATTATTGTCCTTACTTTTCCTGGTTGTATTCCACTAGCTAGGTTGGCCAATGCATCGGCATGGCTGTTATCATCTTGGCTGACTTGAAGCAGCCTGCAGTTCTGGAATAAGGCTGCCAACCTGATGACCTCCTTTGCGTAGGCCGACATTCTTTCATCTCGGGCTGCAAACTCGCCCATTGTTTGGTTAACTATCAATTGTGAGTCACAAAAAACTATTACTTCATCTGCTTGTACTGTTGCTGCCAGCTTCAGTCCTGCAATCAATGCTTCATATTCTGCCTCATTGTTTAAGGCCTTGAACCCCAATCGAATGGACTGTTCCAATATTTCTCCATCTGGAGATATCAGTACTACTCCTGCCCCCGCTCCTTGTCGGTTTGAACTCCCATCAACGAACAGTTGAAAGGAGTCGCCGATGTAAATGCTGCAGGGTCTGAGTTTTTCTTCTTTCCTTTGCTCTTTTGTCTTTGGCTGGGCTTCTCCTTGCTTGTTTGGACATTGTCTGTCTTGGCTCAACGGAGCCCGATGTTCGATGGACTTTGGCATGAACTCGGCCACGAAGTCGGCCAAAACCTGGCCTTTTATTGCATTTCTAGGTTTGTACTCCAGATCATACTGGCCTAGGGCGACTGCCTATCTGGCTATTCTTCCTGTTAAGTCTCCCTGCTACAATAGGGACTTCAATGGATGTTCTGTCAGTACCACAATTTTATGGGCCTGGAAGTAATGGTTCAACTTTTTTGAAGCCATTACTAAGGCCAGTGCCAATTTTTCTAAGGGTAGATACCTCGTTTCTGCGTCGGCTAAGGTTTTGCTTACATAGTAAACGGCTCTTTGCTCCCCTTTGTCTTCTCGGATCAACACTGCACTTATCGCATGTTCTGAAACTACCAAGTACAGGAACAGCTTCTGCCCAGGTTCTGGATTCGAAAGAACTAGAGTTGTGGTTAGGTACTTCTTCATATTGGCTAATGCTTCTTCGCACTCCTCTGTCCAAAGAAAGTCTATGACTTTCTTCACTAATTTGAAGAAAGGTTTGCACTTGTCTGAGCTTCTGCTTATGAACCTGTTCAAGGCCGCGGCCCTTCCAGTTAGCATCTGCACCTGTTTTGCCGATGTCGGGCTCTTCAACTCTAGGATGGCCTTGATCTGATCTGGGCTGGCCTCAATGCCCCTCCTGGTCACCAGGTATCCTAAAAACTTACCAGATCCAACTCCAAATGCACACTTCGATGCATTGAGTCGGAGCTGATATGTTTTAAGGATTTCAAAGACTGCTTTTAGATCGGCGAGATGACCCTCAGGCTCCTTGGTCTTAACGACCATGTGTAGACGTCCCCGAATGCCCCGGGAGGGTTAAGTCCCGTTCTGTTCATTTGGGCCCACTACAGTTCAAGGACTCGATTGTCATGGTTCTAAATCTTGAACCAAAGAGTCCAAATCCGGCAAATCGTTTTTGAGAAAACAGATTTTTGAAAGAAGTGCCAAACATGGATTGCTTTGCCAGATATAGAGTCGCCACCTAAATATTTTTTATGGGGAAATTTAGGAAACCCTGACTCGGTGCCAAAGGCCACGTGTCCGTCATCACCAAAGTTGCCTCGGCTCGGGAACTTGGGTACGATTGGGGAAGGTCACTTCGTGAGCACCCCCGCTCGCCCGGTCAAAGACCGGCCTCTACTAACCGTGATATCTAGTTTTGAAAACATTGTGTGTGCTTATTCCGGTTATTAGCCTAGATTACTACGTGATGGGCACAGCATACAAGTATAGACTGGATCGCTTGAATTGGAACAACACATTTCATGTTTGTTTTTGAAAGATGGTTTGCTACCCGCAGGTAGGCTTAAAAATGCAGATTTTGCCACCCTCAGGTGGGCTTGGAAAACAATGGTTTTGCCACTATCTAGTGGGCTTAAAACAAACAATCAACGCTTTGTTCCAATCTAAGTAACCCAACCTCCACCCACAGGCATTCAAACAGTTATATCACATAAGCAGTTAGCCTCATGGTAAGCATGCTATTCATGGCAGTCACTCACACGTATGCAAGGATGCTAAAGCATAAAAACTCACCGAGTACTCCCAGCCAAAACAGAAGCTCATTAGAAATCATGCATGATCCTAAATATGCTGAAATGCCTAATGCAACACATGCAGAATGCAACTATAGCAGGCTCGGCTATTCTAAACATGGCACATGAAATGCTACAGCTAACATGTATTCATCTTGTAATTGAAGTACAATGCAGTTAGTATGGTGCGCCGAGCCCGGTGCATGCAAAACAGATGAATGAATGCAAACATGCTATCATACTGTATGCTAATTGAAATATGCCCTAATTTAACCATCATAAGCAGGTAAATAAAAGGGAAGAAAGACGTGGGGTTGGAAGACATACATCACACTCACCCATACTTATTACAATTATGCCCTTGCGCAGAGGGTCCAAATAAATATACAGTCCCGAATAAAAGAATAGTACAGTCCAAATAATACAGTCCAAATAATACAAATTCCTAATTAATTCACAAATTAACTAAGAAAAGAAAAGACTGGCATGCAAGCCGGGGACTGCCTTGATTCCGCTCCGGATGATGAATGATGTATGTCCGGGTTGCCTTGTGCAGAAATCCACTACGATGCCCCAATTAGCCTCTGTTTGCAATTGTTCTTGGAATGCGTGCCAAGCTCCGGAAGGTTGTTGATTCTTGATTTTGCTGCAACAGAGAGCAGGAAAGGGGCATGGCAATGTATTTTCACAAATGTATGCATGCCTCGATCCTCGTACCACCAATCACGCATCTCGATGCATGATGGCCGAGGAATCGAATTGCACAACTCGATATGGAATGAATGCACATGAAAACTTAACAAAACCTAACTCCATCATGGGTAATCCGGAGTGTCGGTGACTGGGGAATTGAGACACGTTCCGTCACTCGGAGTACGAAACGCCCCTCGTTTCCCGTACTCGGGCTAACTCCTATCCCAAGCACAATGCAATATGCATGACATGCATGAATGCAAACTAAGATACAACCTAACATGCACAATGTTATGAAATGGCATACACGATGCACGAGGTAACATGGCATACACAATGCGCTAACATACAACCTAGCATACACAATGCTATGGAATGAAATGGCATACACAATGCAATATGGACTTACACTAACATGAATGGACCTCAGCCACACTCACATAGGAGGCCATGAGATGAAAATGAGACAACTCGAAGTGCGTGCACGAGTACACGCAAACCGAGGACCGAACCTACGGCACGAATGCCACTCTAACATGACATGGCAAAGCATGGATTATGGCATACTAACATGCAATTTTCAGAGGCAAAATGAGATGCAAAACAGCCCCGAATCATGGCAAAACAACACCCGATGCATGGAATCAATCCCGAAACATGAATTTTGGCGCATGAAATGGCCTATAGCTATGCAATGCATGCATAATTTGAACATGAAGTATGAAGACAGAAGCTAGGAAGCCCCAAAAAAAGCATGTTTACAGTTCAAAGCATGGCCAAAAAGTGATCACAAATAGGCCTAAGATAGCATGCAAAAATGGCCAAAAAGAGAGAGGTAATGAAGCAACTCACAAATGCTGGCCCCAAACAGGGAAGGGGCCTTCTACAATATTGAATAGGGGCCAAAAATATGATGTATTACAGTTTATGAAAAACCCCAAAAACAGATACAAGTATGCTCAAAATGCTATGCAAAATAAGGGCACCAAGAGAGCTATAACATGAAGTATAAAAAGGATGTCCCAAAAAGCCATAGACCCGTAATGAAACATGAAGAGGGGGTCAAAATAGGGCCATTTTCAGTTCGGGCCAAGGTCCAAAAACAGAAGCTAAATAGGCTAATAAATCATGCAAAAATGGGGACCAAAGAGGGGGATAATGACAAGTGGCACATGGAGATCCCAAACAGTGGTGAGTCCTTCTTCAATCTTGAAGAAGAACTCAAAATAAGCCTATCTACAGTTTACATCATGCTCCAAAACAGATTACACATAGGCCAAAAATACTATGCAAGATTATGGCATACAAAGGGGTAATGAAGCAAGTGCAAGATGGGGGTCCCAAACAGGGTATGACCCTTAATGAAACAGAAAAATGAGCTCAAAAAAATGACATTTCCAGTTATGGCCGGAGCTCAAAATAGTAAGTAAAGAGGGATAAGAAATGGTACAAAAATGAGCTAGAAAAGGGGGGAATGGTGCTTACCCTTGAAGACCAACTCTTGGCTGCCTTTTGGCTTGAGAAATGCAGCCTCTTAGCTGCTAGAAAGCCCCTCCTAGCTGCTGGAATGGAGTGGTGGAGTGGTTCTAGGTGGTGGTGTGAAAAGGGGGTAGGATCTTGGAGGTTTTGAAGCTTGAAGGGAGAGAGAGAGAGAGAGAGAGGAGATATGTATATGGGAGCTCAAAGGGGTTTTTTCTAACCCTTAAACCAGCTGGGGAGGCTGGTTTATATAGACAAAGAGGGGGGAGAAAGAGGGGGAAAAAATGGGGGGAAAAGAATTCAAGTTTCCCCCCTAAAATTTGGCCCTCCGGATACAAAATCTGGGGGGTCAAAGAGGTCAGTTTTGCAATGTACACACTGCAGGGGTTCAGGTCGGCCAGGTATTGGAGCTGCAGGTGGCCGGCCGGCCACCCCCCATGGCCGGCTGGCCAGAGGTCAAAAGGGTCAAGGTGATTTAGTGGCCGGCCACCACAGATTGGTGGCCTCCCATGTATGCTCAACACAGGTATGTGGTCAAAAATTGGCAACTGTAAACCAGGAGAGAAAACAAGCCATCTTTCAAAGGGGTTCAAAAGGTCCAACAACAATTACTGGCCGGCTACCAAATATTGGTGGCCTCCCAGATGTGTATATCACAAATATGGGGGTTAGGGTTGAAGAAAGTGACCCTAGGATGGTCAACATTGGCTTTGAAGTGTGAAAAACGGGCGTCGGAGGGCGATGAAGGAAATATAACTGGTTGCTAGAACAATTACTGGCCTCCCACCCTTCTACGGCCTTCCTGGTGATGAAACAGAGGTCCCTGCCAAAAATAAACGAAAACCGATGCAAAATGAAGGTTCGGGGGCCGAGATGCGCAGTCCGAGGCCCCGAAAACTGCCTGTTGGGCACCGGGAGTGGTGTTCGACCACGAAGCGGGTCTCTCAGACCACAGTGTCCCTCAAAAGGGAGTAAATAAGATGCATACCAAAAATCAGAGCAAACGGAGGTAGTTAGGTGGTCCCGAACCGAGGCACACGGCCTGACGGCTCCAAAAATCGAGAACCGGGCTCCGAAATGGGCAAAATGGCCTGTGACCACGGAACGTAGCCCACGGCCACTGAGAGATGGTCTACAAGACCTCTCCCTCCCCTCAGGAAGAGCAACAGAGAAAACCGAGCCTGGTTCGCAAACCGAAGCAAAGTATAGAAAAGCCCGGAAGTCCGGAGGCAAGGCTCACGGCCGAGACTCTGAAACCTCTGGACGAGCACGATATGCAACATCACCAAGCGCTCGATCAGTGACGTCTGAGTCTTAAGGTCGGTCAAAAATGGGGTGTCTACACCATGTCGTCAATGTAGACTTCTACCGTTCGGCCAATCAGGTGCTTAAACATCTTGGTTACCAATCTTTGGTAAGTGGCTCCTGCGTTTTTCAACTCGAAGGGCATCACTCTGTAGCAGTATAGCCCTTTGGGAGTGATAAATGCAGTATTCTCTTCATCTGCAGGGTCCATAGCTATCTGGTGATACCCCCTGTAGGCATCTAGGAAGCTCATCCTTCCATGCCTCGAAGTGGCATCCACAAGCTGGTCAATCTTGGGTAGAGGGAAGCTGTCTTTGGGACAAGCTTTGTTTAAACTGATAAAGTCTACGCAGACCCTCCATTTACCATTCTTCTTCTTTACCACCACTGTATTGGATAGCCATGTCGGGTAGTGAACTTCTCTAATGGCCCTAGCTTCCCGAAGTTTGTCTACTTCTTCCTCTACTGCTTCGACGTGCATCAACGTCGGTCTTCTGGCTCATTGAATTACAGGTTTGGCCGACCTGTCAAGATTCAGTTTGTGGCAAGTGACCTTGGGGTCAATGCCAAGCATTTCGTAAGGTGTCCAAGCAAACACCTCAATATTGGCTCTTAAAAAAGCTTCTAACTCTTTTTCTTCTTCTTCGGCTAAGCCCGAGCCGAGAAGAAAGAAGCGTTCTTCATCCCTATCCTAGACGAGGATTTTCTTCAGTGCCTCTTTGCTCTTCTCGGCTGGCTCCTTGCCGACGTCTTCTAGGACTTCCACGTCCTCATCTTCAATTTCTGCCTTTTCTGGCTCTCGTATGTTGCAGGTAGACTTCATTGCTGCCATGGAGCAATTCTTCGCCTGCAGCTGATCGCCCCTGACTTCCTCTATCCCATGTTCTGTTGGGAATCGCAATAGTTGATGCAATGTTGAGGGAACTGCCCCCATTGCATGCAACCATGGCCTTCCCAAGATGATGTTGTAAGGGAAGGGTGTGTCAATGATGGTGAACTCTGTCTTGATCTTCCTGGTGCCAGCCTGCACCTCCAAGTTTACTGCTCCCAGTGGCCATGTCGGCGTTCCATTGAACCCAACCATTGGGCCATTTGATTGTTCCATATCATCTGGGTGAAGGCCGAGCTCTTTGTAACATCTGACATACATGATGTCACAAGAGCTGCCTTGGTCAATCAGGATGCGTTTTACTTGGCACTCCCCAACCTGGAGGGATACTACCAAGGCATCATTATGCGGATGTTGGACCATCTCTAGGTCGGCTTCAGTGAAGGTTATCATTGGTCCCTGGCATTCTTCTGCCTGATATCTTTTCACCCCAACTTGATAGACATGTTGTAGGTGTTTTACCTTCTGGGTCTCCCCTCTGATTTCGTTCTCGTTGACCTTAGAGTGAATCACATTGACCACCCAAGGTCCTCCTACCTGTGGTTGCTGTGCTGGGGGAGGCGGAGCTGCTGGTGCTTGAGGCAATCTTGCCTGCTCTTCTCTTGTTCTGGCCTCGTCGACCAGATCTCTCAGATGGCCTTGCCTTACCAAGTCTTCCAAGTATACTTTCAGGGCTCTGCAACCCTGAGTTGTGTGCCCCTCTTCATTGTGGTAGGCGCAGCGTCTGCCAATGTTCCTCCCCATGAATTCGCCTGGTGCACTTGCTGGTGCTCTGAAATAGGGCTGGTTCCAGATTTGATCCAGGACTTTGTGAATTAGAGTTCGGAACACAGTTGTCACTGCCTGGGCAGCCCTCAGTTCTGCTTCTTGCTTGTTCGATCCTTTATTACCACGGCCTCGCTTCGGCGAGCCGTTTCCTTTCTCTTGCTTGATCTCCTTAGTCCCTGGCGTGTCTTCCTCGACTCTGGCATACTTCTCGATTCTCGCCATGAGCTCTTCTATGCTTTTTGGCAAAGTTTTTGCCAAAGATTTCCGTAGTGGGCAGTTATCTTTTAGGCTGTTCTTGAATGACACGACCGCCACTTCTTGCCACAAACATCTCGGCCAGGCCTTCCCAGGTCTTTACGCTTCCCTTTGATAGTTTGTGGAACCAATCTGATGCAATCTCCCCGAAGGATGAGGGAAACACTTTGCAGAGCAACGGCTCGTTCCCACTATATAATGCCATTGAGTTCAAATATAATCCGACGTGGAAATTGGGGTCTGACTAACCATCGTATATTTGAAACCTCGGCATACTGAATCTTTTCGGTGCCTCAAACCTGTCCAATTCCACCGAGAATGGTGTCCTCGGCTTATTTGGTGAGGTTACCTCGGCGTCAGCATTCTGTTGCTTCCTCTTGAGGTAATCCCTTAAGTCCTCCTTTGTCCTCTAAGAAGCTCGGCTTTCTCCTGCTTTCAGTCTTTTCGGTGCACTACTTTCAGCTTCGTGGTGAGTCCTTTTCGACCCCTCTCTATGAGTTGTGTCGAAGCACAGCGCCTGCCCCTGAACATGCCGATGTCCCTCGGGGTCTGCCTCCTTTGTGTGATGCATCCTCCGTGATTTTTCTCTTCTTGGCTCCCTTCGTCTGACCTCCCTAGAAGGTCGGTGAGAGTGTCTTTCACTCCCGTTGTGCTGAGGGGCTACGGGGATTGTTCTCTGCCTTCCCTTCTGGGCATTGGCCGCTGGAATTGGCGTGTCCTGCAGCGGGAACGGTGGCTGCATGACGTTATTTTGCATCATGAAATTGACGACCGACTGCAGGTCTGTCAATTTGTTTGCCATCTCTTTCATCTCTTCATCCTTTCGTAGGCATCTGTCCTTCCATACCTAGAGGTCGTCTTCGTTGTAGTAGCCACTTCGATCTGGTTTCTTTGGTGCGTCGCCAGTTTGGCCGACGTCTTTCACTCCGTGATTCTAGTCGCGAGTCTCTGCGTTGCATTCATCTCCTGTGACATCAAGGTCAATAGGTCTCCCCTCCCAGCAGGAGTGTCGTCCCCAATCTTTTCCTTATGTCCGTTACTGGCCATCTATTCTACTATCTTTTCCACAGACGGCGCCAAATTGTGTGAGTGATTTTCCGACCACACTGCCAACTCAGTGATCAGCTTGAGAGAACTGGCAGAATAGATGACACCTGGCTAACCTGCAACAGAAAGAGAAGATTCCAGCGGTGATTCGTCCACCCGAGGGCACTCCGACGATCAAGTCAGTATACCTCTCAAAGATAATCAAGTGCTAAATTCACTGCTCAAAGCATAAATTGCGTACCTTAGACCCACGGGGGTGCCTCTCTTTTATAGTTTACTCAATTCTAGTCCCGATAGAAGCCTAACTTCTACGAACTCCCATTTAGTGCTTACTTTGGACTCCTCAAGAGATAAGGATAGACTTCCTAAGAACACTATCCTTATCCATCTTAAAGTCTTTCCTCATTCTAGGACCCTTGTCTCTTATCCGCCTATGTCGGATTCCGATATCTTTGCAAATAACCTCGGCCTTGCCGAGATAACCTCGGCGTTATCACCAAGACACGTGGCACCTCGGCTGACACGTCGGCGTCACCTTGCCACGTGTTGGTCCTCACGAAATATATCTCCACACAACCTATCAAAGAGAAAGTAAGTATTCACATAAATATCAAAGTATAATTCTTGATTTTTTTTTTTTTTTTTTTTTTACGTAAAAATCTATTTTATGTCAATATTGTTCAGACTTTCAGATCCGAACAAAATAATCTTCTTTAGCCATGGATGGCCGATCAAGGTGACTATGTGCGCCCATTTCCAAACCAAACCACCAACCTTCGTTTCATCCTTCTCCTTCTTCAACTTAGACCCAATGTGCTTCTTTTTCAATAATTAGCAATGAAAAGGCTGAAAAGAAGATAAAATAGTTGAGACGTGGTTGAGAGTGGATGAGAAGAGCAGATGACAAGTTTTGTTGAATTGATTTTATATTGAGGTTATTATTTGGATGTATCATAAAATAAAAATATTATATTGTTCAAAAATAATTTGTAAAAAAATACAAAATATATTAAGAGTATATTATATATTTAAATAATTTAATAGAAAATACTAAAAAAATTGAACCTACTAATTGACTTTTTGAGTGTCAATCGAATTCCCTTATTTTGTTTAAACAATTGTTATTTCGCCTCCCATCTAGGCCCAATGGACTTGGCTTAGTTGCAGCAGTTTTACTACTTTTCAAAACAAGGCCCACGGAAACCTGTGAATAGACAAATATTTTTTTAGGGAACTAGCAAATCAGTGAAATTTTTTATAAATATTAATACTTAAAATTGTAAATTTTTTTTTATTTATAAATTTGTATTTTTCTTTTTTGACATCACTAGATGTAATTACCCCTACTTTTTTAGGCTTGATAATTTTCTAGAACTATAACATAATGTATATGATTTGCAAGCAATTGCGTGTATTTTTAGCATTTATTTTACCTTTTAGGGATGGGTTCAAAGTGAACCTTTTATAGAGAAGTTTCACATGAATTAATAATAATAATAATAATAATAAAAGTAAAATTAAAGATTAAAGATTAAACCTCAAAACATTAGAAAATCTGAAAAACATTTTGTTTTATTTTGTTTTTTTTTATTTTATTTATATATTTAATTTGTTTTATTTCATTATGGGTTAGTTAGGCTGCCAAATGTATCTTTTTATGAGTAGTTTCGAGTAAGGTGAATGGAATTATTTTGATGTTTGAAAGATTCTAATTAAATATTTGTGACTAAAATTATATATTTTTTTATTGTAATTTTTAATTCACAATGCTAGATGTTTTTTTCTTTTTTTAAGTCCGATTTGTCTCCTACAATCTTCCCACTTCAATTCATTTTCTAGGCTCTATTTCTAGATAATATGAAAAAATAAGGATTTGATAAGATAACCACGTGATATCATTTATATTTCTTCTCAAACAAATGAACAATAAATATGATTTTAAAAAACATTACAACATTAATATGATAAAATTATATGATTATGATCATTGAATTATAAAAAAAATGAAGAATAACAAAATTTGGGGCTAATAAAGCCTAAAAAGTAGTGAAATATACGTTGAAAAAATGCTGAAAATTTATAAAGTCTAAACTGCTAAATCGATCGCATCCATCCTCCAATTTGTTAATCTGCTCAATTTGCATTCGCCAACTAAGCGAACAGATGCAAATTAATTTTTTTTCAATCTACCTACTTTTGGATAAACAACGGATGAAATACCACCCGACTCAATCCAAACCACGAGTACCCCTAACATATGTATAGAAACCTTAAAAATGAATAGGCATACTTATCGTAGAGGGGACTTGTAATGGGCCACAAACCCAAATTGAATGGTCACTTTCGTTTGGCAAGTGTCCCTTTTGGTCAAAAAGTCAAAAAGTTACTAAAAAAATCAAAAAGTCAACAATTCATACCAAAAAGTCAAAGATTTTCTTTTCTCTCTACTTTTTGTATAGCTTTTCGTAAAAGGCCAAAAAGTCATCCCAAACATACTAGTTTTTTTTACATCACATTTTAGCCAAAAAGTTACTAAAAAAACATGTTCTCAAATGAGACCTCCCAACTAGAAGTTGAACCATTGTCATAAATCTGCGTTAAAAATTCAAAATTCAACAACTTGTATGCCATTTATTTGGGTTTACAAAATTTGAGTTTCATGTACTTGCCTAATCTCACTAAACTCTTCAATTCTATTTTGTGAAGAGCAGTGTTAGAGATAATAAATATTTTATCAAAAAATTTATTAAATACTTAAATTTTTTGACAAAATATTTAAGGTCTAGCATTTTCATTTTTGAAATTAATCAAAGTGAATACATTATCTGATTATGAAATTAATTTGATTTATTTTTCACAAATTAATAGCGGTCTAGGGTTTTTTGAAATTTTAGACTAAAAGTAAAAATTATACCTTATTTTACTAGGCCACTGAACCAGAGCCATCAACACTAAGAATTTTTTAAACTATTTTCAGTAGCCTTAGACAACAAGTTAAGTGACCTAATGGTTAAACATCTTCTGTCATAAATGACCCACAAAAAGGGTTTAACAAAATGAACAATCCAAACATGAAAGCGAGAAAGATTTTTTTTCTCTACCTTTATTTTACTTTTTAGGAAATATTACAAATCAGTGGAATAGTGAAAAAATAATTACATTATAGATGAAATTTTTTTTAATACAATTCTGACACAGAAAAAATTTATACCATACACGCAGGAAATTTACACCTTCATAAAAATAAAGTGCTACATGATATTTAAATATGGAACTCACCATATTTAAACTCATCATACCATAACATAAGAAATGAATTGCTTCATTAAAATATTTCGATGATGCATAAATTATCAAAAAAATGGTGCAATTTGGATGTTTGTTTATCCACTTAATGCAAAATTCTGTCACATTTATATTCATGATCAATTCATCAATAACCCATTGAGTATTAAACTTCATTAGAGTTCATTTCTCCTTAACTTCTGTTTTGGGGTTACTATTAAAATGAAAATTTCTTCTCATTTCATTTATGAGAATTTAATCTCTTTTCTCAAAAAATAAAAATAAATAAATAAAAAGAAAAGGACTAGTTATGCTGCACCTAATCAACACTGCAAGAATGTTTGCATTTGTCAATGCAAACCTAAAAGGAGGAACGACACCACACCAGCTCCAGCGGACGATTGGTGGACGAGATGGAATTGGTGTTGTAAACTCAATATTATCCAACAAATCACTAGTCACAAGAACCACCAACACCAACACAAACAACCTCTTCATAGACATATTTTCCAAAAATAACACAAAGAAAAATATTTTGGAAAAAGAAAAATTGTTGAAGTTGCGGTTACTCTGAACTATCCATAAAACAGATGTATGAACACTTCACAGTTAATAAGACATTTAATTAAAATGTCTTGACATTAAAATTATCAACCAAAGTGTTTTTAGATCATGGCATTAATTGTGCATTAAAATTTGATTATCTGATTAGAAACTACTATCTGAACACAATTCAACCATTTTTCGTATTGATGCATGCTGGATTTTGATTAGATTCTATTATTTGGGTGTTCCATGTTTTGGCACCTTATTAAACATTTAAATTTGGGCTTTAAGTTAAATTTGCCGATTTTGATAGCTAAGGTAATTGCAAAGAATGCAATTGATTGTACTGCCTGTCAAGATATTAGCATAGTTTAGTGTGTTTGGTTTTAGTTTTTTGAAAATTGAGTTTTTTATTTTTCCTGTTTTTTTTATTTTTAGTGAATATTTTTTAAATTTTAAACAATTTTTTTACTTTTTTAGATGTACCTTACTTAGATGTATCTAAATAGTAAAATATTTGTGAAAAAATATTTTAAAAAATTAATAAATACACAAAAATAAGAAAAATGTACTGAATTTTCTTCTTCTTTTTTTTTTTTTTGTATTTTTTGGTATTTAGTGTATTTTTTAAAGATTTTTTCACAAATATTATACTTTTTAAGTGTATTTATGTTAGATGTATCTAAAATTTTTTTAAAAAAAATTTGCTTAAAATATTTAAAAAACTCATTGAAAACATTCAAATACTGAAAATAAAAATGTATAATTTTTTTGAAAACTATAACAAACAAGTTTTTTTTTTTTTTTTTTTTTTTTTTTTTTGAACACTACTCATTTTTTCTCATAATTTTTTTTCCTAATGGATTAACAATTCTTGGATATTGACATTCATTTCCAATTTTTACCGTCTCACAGTATCAATTGCTACCATTTATTAATATTATTATTGCCATTATTTGTGAAAAATCTAAAATTTCCCAAAACATTAATTTGTGATTATGTTTCAATTTTAAACAATAAAAAATAATCTCAATTAAACAATCAAAGACAAATCGACACAACGATTTAATGTGAAAAAATCACAATTGATAAAAAAAATTACGGGTCAATGTCAAAAAACAATCCATTAAGAAAACAAAAAAGAAATTACACAAGTGTAATATCAATTACCTACCAAATCCACGCCCAAATTGAACTAACCTAATGTGTCTTTTCCACCACCGCCTTCAGCTCGGGATTGTCTTGCACAGCATTGAATCTACAATACTAATGTTGAATCCACAACGATCTCCTTTGTAAATAAAAGAAAACAAGCAAACGCCTTGATGATGTTGATATAAAGTTCATGAATTCATTGATCACTCTTAAATCATCAAGGAAATACTCATAAAACACTCTCTAATATAAAACACTTTATTTTTTTCTTCATCTCTGAAAATTTGGACGGCTCAAATCCTAATACGAGCAAACTATCCACTTTATAGTAAACTGGATTGCGAAGACCGCTCGAGCGGTGTGAGTAAAGGCGGTGCAAAACATATAAGTTGACCACTCGAGCGTAACATTCACTGCTCGATAGGTAAAACTTGTCTTTTACAAGTTTTGGCGCTCTGCAAAAATACTAGATGATCTTTTTCTCCGCTTGAGCGCACAAACGACTGCACGAGTGGTCAAACAATTTTGACTGCATTTTTACTTTTTGTTTTGAAGGCGCTGCCCCTCAACCCCACCTGGGCGTTACCCCCTCGACCCTCATGAGCTAACTAGGCAACTAGATCCCTGTGCATAGTAAGTGAAGTGGAAAACATGAAAGGATCAAGATCACAAACTTCTCTACATAAGTACAATTCAAGTTAGATTTGCATCTAAACACTCATAGCCTCACTGAAATAAAAGAGTGAATAAAATTACAACTGAAAGGAGTTTTGTCAAACGAGATTGCCAATTATAAAAACCTAACAATTTGTTTTAGAAAATAATTTGAAAATACAAATTTTTTACTATAAAAAATTCACTAGAATGATGTAATAGGTTAATTTTTAAATAATAAGTCTTTCTCGAGGTTTTAACTGAAATAGCACTTTAGTAATTTGTTACTAGTAATTTATGAATTGGTCTTTCCTCTATTTATTTGTGATTATTTAGAATTGTCCTAAAGATAGTTTGTGAGACTATTCGTGTCTCGTTTGTAATCGTTTGTAAATTATTGGTTGATAGTGGAATCGAATTACGGTCCCGTAGACGTACCTCACATTGAAGGAACCATGTAAAAATTCTTGTCTGCATTATTTTTATTTCCTTCATTGATTTACACTTGTAGGAAATAATATATTTTCCCTAACAACTGGTATCAGAGTTTACAGTTTATTTGGGATCGTTTATTTGTGTAAATTAATGAAGGGGAATGTAGGTTGTATAACTAGATTTAATGAACATAACTGGGTAACTTGGAAAACTAAAATGGAAGGCTTATTATTTTGTAAAGATTTGTATAGGCCTATTGAGGGTGATAGCAACAAACCTAACGGTATGAAAGATGATGAATGCAAAAAGCTAAATCAAAAAGTCATTGGTGTTAACTAGCTTTAATGAACGTAACTGGGTAACTTAGAAAACTAAAATGGAAGACTTATTATTTTGTAAAGATTTGTATGGGCTTATTGAGGGTGATAGCGACAAACCTAACGGTATGAAAGATGATGAAAGCTAAATCGAAAAGTCATTGGTGTTATCCGTCAATGAATTCATGATAATGTGTTTTATTATGTTGTTACTAAAACTTCGACACATGATTTATAGAAAAAATTAGAAGATCTTTACGATAGAAAATCAGCCACAAATAAAGTTTTTTTTGTTTCAAAAGTTGGTTAATTTAAACTATAAAGATAGCAAACCCATTCCGGAACATTTGAATGAAATGTAGAGTATTGTTAATCAACTTGCTTTTATGAAAATTGTTTTTGATGATGAGTTGCAGGTTTTGATACTACTTAGTTCATTTCCCGAAAGTTTGGAGACGTTGGTTGTGACAATTAGTAATTCGACGACTGATAGAATTGCCACAATAAGCCAAGTCACTAGTAGCTTATTGAATGAAGAGACAAAAAGAAAATCAGCGGATTCTTCTTATTCAAAGGCATTTGTTGTGAGAGGCTGAAACAAAGCAAAAGGAAGGAGTAAAACTCTTCATGGTCGTAATCAAAGTTGTGATAAATCAAGATATGATTCTTTTTCAAAGAAAGACATTGAATGTCATTATTGCCATGAGAAATGGCACATGAAATGAGAATGTCGAAAGCTCAAGAATAAGGAGAAAAAATGTAACAAAAGTATGGATAAGAAGTAAAATGACACAACAATAGTTACTACCGATGGTGATCTCTTGGTTATTTGTGAAGATGATTGTGTCGATTTTGTGGGCCAATAGAGAAATTGAATGAATGATTATCGTGCTTCTTTTTATGTGACTTTTTGAGTTGATTTCTTCACTTCCTACACTTTACAAAGATTATGGTTGTGTTTGAATGGGAAATGAAGATTTGTCCAAGATCATGAGTGATGTTTGCTTGGAAACGAATTTGGGCTGCAAGTTGTTGTTTCGAGATCTAAGGCATGTACCCAACATTCACCTCAAATTGATCTCTATCGGGAAGTTAGATGATGAAGGCTTCAACAACCATTTTGGTGATGAAAATGAAAGCTCACAAAAGGTTTTTTTGGTGATGGCCAAGTGTAAGAAGACTTGCACACTTTATTCGATATAAGGAAAAATTTGCAAAGGTGTTGTCAATGCACTTAAGGATGATACTTCTACCAAATTATGGCACAAGTGGCTTGGGCACATGAGTGAAAAAATACTACAAGTTTTGTTCAAGAAAGAGCTTCTACCCAGTTTAGAAGGTATACATCTTAAGACTTGTGTTCATTGCTTGGCGGGTAAACAACATGGAGTTTCTTTTTATAAAAATGTTGCTTCTAGAAAAGAAAATGCTTTGCAGTTGGTACATTCAGATGTGTGTTGTCCTTTGAAAGTTAGAATACATAGTGGTGCACTTTATTTTGTTACTATCATTGATGACTGTTTAAGGAAAATTTAGACTTTTGCACTAAAAGATAAAGAACAAGTTCTAGATATATTTAAGCATTTTCAAGCTATGGTTGAAAGAGAAACGAGGCTGAAATTAAAGTGTATCCGAACAGACAATGGTGGTAAATATATTAGGCCATTTGATGAGTATTGTCGCAGCCAAGGTATTTGGCATCAAAGGACAGTTAAGAATACTCCTCAACAAAATGGCATTGCTGAAAGGATAAACCGCACCATTGTGGAAAGAACAAAGTGTTTGCGTTCACCTAAATTGCTAAGATCTTTTTGGAGTGAGACAATGAGAACAGTGGTTAACCTAATCAATTTATCTCCTTTTTATCCTTTGAATGATGATGTTCCAGAAAGAGTTTGGACTAACAAAGATGTATCTTATGCTCATTTGAGAGTGTTTGGTTTCTGAGTTTTTGTTCACATTCCAAAGGATAAAAGGTATAAACTTGATAGCAAGTCAAGACGGTCGACAAGAAAGTTTTTTGAAGTTATAATGTTGTGTTCCTTGAAGACCAAACAATTGAAGACTTTGGCAAAGGTGATCAACCAAAGCCAAAATCTAGTCATCTCATTGATATAGATCCATCTCCTTCATTTTCGGTGGATAATGAAAATGAGAGAGATGTGCAACCCCCTCTTGAAGATGTGGATGATGATGCTACTCTAAATGAAGTTAAGCTCAAAATTGAGGAAAAACATCCAATTCAATAACCACCACCACAACCTTCAAAAAAAATATCCTCCCAATGAATTTGTGTTGATATCCAATCAAGAGGAGCCTAAGAGTTACCAAGAAGCAATTGAGTATACAAAGAAAAATGATTAGAAAAAGGCTATGAAAAAGGAAATGAATTCCTTACTTGAAAATCACATTTGTGATTTGATGAAGTTGCCTAAGGAGAGAAAAAGTCTAAAAAAAGTAGGTCTTCAAATTGAAGAATGATAAAAAGAATCCAAGGCACAAGGCACACCTTATTGTTAAAGACTTGAGCAAAAGAAAGTTATTGACTTTGATGAGATTTTCTTACCAATTGTGAAGATGTCTTCTATTCGGGTTGTACTTGGCATGGCCGCAAGTATGAACCTTGAAGTTGAACAACTTGATGTGAAAACTGCATTTTTTCATAGTGACATTGAAGAAGAAATTTGCATGGAACAACTGGAGAGTTTTATGAAGAAAGAAAAGAGCATTTGGTTTGCAACTTAAAGAAAAAAATTTGACTTTTTCATGATGAATAGTGGCTTTTCTAAAACCACTTCGAACCATTGTGTATTTATGAAAAAAATTTCAAATGGTAAATTTATTATTGTTTTTCTTTATGTTGATGACATGTTAATCATAGGTCAAGATGCTACCATGATTAACAAGTTAAAATTGGAGTTGAGCAAGTCATTTTCTATGAAAGATTTGGGACTGTCAAAACAAATACTGGGTGTGAAAAGTATTCGTGATTGCAAAAAGGGACTGATTTGGTTGTCTTAAGAAAGCTATATTGAGAAGATTCTTGAGAGGTTCAATATGGAGAAAGTAAAGTCGGTTGGTTGTTCAAATCAATGTCCTACAAGTGAGAAAGGCAAGGAAGATAAGCTCAAAATTCCTTATGCTTCAGCGGTTGGTTCTTTAATGTACGCCATGGTTTGTACAAGGCTGAATATTGCTCACGTCGTTGGTGTGGTGAGTTGATTTCTCTCTAATCCTAGTAAAGAACATTAAGTAGTGGTGAAATGGATTCTAAGGTATCTTCGAGGGACTTTGAAGGTGTGTTTGTGTTTTAGGAATAGTAAGTCGATACTTGATGGATTTACGAATTTTGACATGGCAGTTTGAAAAATATATATACATGGGTGCCGATCCCGCAGACGAAATTTCCATAAAATGGCAGTTTGAAAAATATATATACATGGGTGCCGATCCTGCGGACGAAATTTCCGTAAAATGGCAATTTGAAAAATATATATACATGGGTGCCGATCTCGCGGACAAAATTTCCGTAAAATGGCAATTTGAAAAATATATATACATGGGTGCCGATCCCGCAGACGAAAATTCCGTAAAATGGCAGTTTGAAGCATGTATGTGTGTTTTGGGATAATTAGGAACCATTGAGTTGTATGAGTAGTAGTCTCATTTTGAATTGTTTGGACAAATAATGAATCATGTCTATGAACTGATTTGGATAACTAAATGGAAGTGAGTTGAGATATGGATGTAAATATTATTGGACTATGAACAAAATGTATGGTGGTTTAAAGGTGTTAACCATTTGTAGAATGCTGATATTTTAGTTAATTCTCATATCATGTTTAGCACATCTCTACTGGGTTTTGGCTCACCCTATTTGAGGCATCATTTTCAGGTACAGGTGGTATGCCGTCTCCGAGGATGTAGCTTGGGAGGCTTTAGAAGCTGAAGGCTTATTTTTGTAGTTTCCTTTTTGTATTACATGTACTTCAAGCCAAGGGCTCAATATGTTGAGAGTTAGAACTCTCTTTTGTTGTAACTAAGTGTTGACTTGGAAAGTTATAAGCTCGTAGGGCATTTACTTTTGTTGTCAACATGTAATATTTTGTAACGAATACTCTGATAACTGAATATATGTTTATTTCTCCTTTGTCTGTTGATGTCATGAATGATTGGTTTATATGTATTATTTTGAGGGCGTTACAACTTGGTATCAGAGCGTACCGGGTTTGAATACTTTGGGTACGTGGGAAGTGGTTAGTACCACAGTGGGTTTGTCTTGCTTGTTAGAGACTTATGTATGATGTTATGTGCTTATGTGATAACATGCTTATATGACTAAATGGGTATGGAATTTAGTTTCTAGGATGTTGATTGGATCCTTGGGTTTCTGGGAGTCCTGTTGGAAAAGCACTTGATCAATGCTGTTTCTGACTGGAACTCTAGTAACGCCACGGGACTGTCACTATCCGGGAATGAAATTCGTATGTGTTTATTTGATTATGTGCTTACATGGAGTGAATTATTGTTGTCCCTCGCATTAGGACGCAAGTGAAATAGCCTCGGCACATTTGTAAAAGTGCCAATACCTATGGTTATCTTTACTAGGATGCCTAAAAGAGGAAGTGACGATTTCCCTCCTTCTACACGGGAAGGGTTACAGAAACAATTTGTGGAATTACGCCAAGGTACTACACCTTTGGTACAATTTGAAGCATGGTTTACTAACCTGTCGAGATTTGCTCCGGAGTTGGTGGAGACTGAGGAACTTCGTTGTTCGGAGTTTGAAAGTAAGTTGTGTGACGACAGCCGAGAAAGGATTGATGGGTCTTGGCATAGGAGTTATAGTGTGCTTGTTGAAGCGGCAGCTCGTATAGAGACAACGGTATTAACCTTGAAACGGAGTATGGAGGAGGCCATTTCGGCGACTCTTGTAATTCCGGGTGTTGGTAGGCCTTTTAAGAGGCAAAGGGGTTTCAACCCACAACAATCTCAGGGAGTACAGTCTAGATCTACCTTTCCAGTGTTGAGTTTGGGTTGGAGGAAGAGTATGTAGAGGGGTCTTACTTGTTATCAGTGTGGACAGATGGGGTACATGAAGAGGTTTTGCCCACGGTTGCGTGGCACATCTGGTGCATCTGGTTCGAGACAGACACAGAGTCACCAGCCTGAACTTGCAGCACTGGCTTCGAGGGCCAATCAGTTCTGTGCAGTAGTCTTTTGCTCCGAGAGGTGAGCAAGTGGATCAGAGACTTGCAGGGCGTGTGTATACTGTTAAAGCGCCAGAGCTTGTACGGGTTCTATCAATTGTGGGAGGTACCTTTTTGTTTTGGAATTCAGTTGCTAACGTATTGATTGTTATGGGTGTATCTCATTCTTTTATTTCGTGTGTGTTTGCTTCTGTTTTGGGTTTGGAGTTGGCATAGTTAGCATCTCCTATTTGTGTAGGGTCATCTACTGGAGGTCAGACTGTCTTAAGTCAGGGATGTCGGGGTTGTGACATCGAGGTTGCTGGTCATCGTTTACCTTTTGCATTTGTATTGATTGACATGCTTAGTTCTGCTATCATATTGGGTATAGACTGGTTATCGTCATACTGGGCTGTTATAAACTGTTACTGCCAAAGGGTTACTGTATGTACCTTGAGCGGGGATTGTTTTCATTTCTTGGGAGATCGGGTTGGTAGGGTCTTACCACCAGTGTATGATCCGCGAGGGCGAAGTGAGCTTAGTTGCCTTCTCACTAGCTGTATGATTAGTGAGTGTAATGAGACCCAAGCTGAGTTGCCGAGAGTGGTTTGTGAGTATACGGATGTTTTTTCCCGAGGATCTTGTTAGTTTACCATCTCATCGAGAGATCGAGTTCTCTATTGACTTAGTGCCTGGCATGGCACCGATTTCCATGGCACCGTATCGTTTTTCCCCAACTGAGTTGAGTGAGTTGAAGATTCAATTCCAGGAGTTGCTAGATAAGGGCTTTGTTCGCCCTAGTACTTCGCCATGGAGAGCATCGGCCCTCTTTGCTAAAAAGAAAGATAGGGCTTTGAGACTTTATATTGATTATCGGAAATTGAATCGGGCTACGGTTAAGAACAAGTACCCTATGTCTCGTATAGATGATTTGTTTGACCAGTTAAAAGAGTCCCGTTGTTTCTCTAAGATAGATTTGAGATCGGGTTACCATCAGTTGAGGGTCAGAGAGGAAGATATTCCGAAGACGACATTCTGTACGCGGTATGGCCATTATGAGTTTTTGGTGATGCCTTTTGGGCTCACCAATGCACCGGCAGTGTTTATGGACTTAATGAACCGGATATTCCAAGAATTCTTAGATCGTTTTGTAACCGTTTTCGTGGACGACATTCTGATTTATTCTCCTTCTGAAGAGGAGCACGAGGAACACTTGAGAGTAGTAATTGAGTTGCTTAGAGCCCATAAGTTGTATGCTAAGTTCGGGAAGTGTGAGTTCTGGCTAAGAGAGGTTAAATTCTTAGGCCATGTGGTCTCCGGGGAAGGGGTGTCTGTTGATACATCCAAGATAGAGGCAGTGCAAGATTGGGCACAACCTAAGAGTATTTTTGAAATTTGCAGTTTTCTGGGATTAGCTGGGTATTACCGTCAGTTTGTGAAAGATTTCTCCAGGCTAGCTTTGTCGTTGACTAGATTGACGTGGAAAATGGTCAAGTTTGTGTGGAGCGAGACTTGTGAAAAGTCATTCCAAGAACTTAAAGTTAGACTTACTACTGCTCCAGTTTTGATTATTCCGAAGAGGGGTTTGGGTTATGCAGTGTATTGTGATGCCTCACGAGAGGGCTTGGGTTGTGTGTGGATGCAAGAGGGGAAAGTGGTAGCCTATGGCTCACATCAGTTGAAAACACATGAGAGAAACTACCCTACACATGACCTAGAGCTAGCAGCTGTGATTTTTGCTTTCAAGATTTGGAGGAACTACCTGTATGGTGAAAAGTTCAAGGTGTTCTCGGATCATAAGAGTCTGAAATATCTGTTTACACAGAAAGACTTGAACTTGAGGCAAAGGAGGTGGATGGAGTTTATTGAGGATTACGACTTCGAGTTATATTACCATCCGGGGAAGGCCAATGTTGTGGCCGATGCCCTTAGTAGGAAATCCATTAGCGATGTAGCTTGTATAGCCATCTAGGAATGGGAGATGTTGGGTGCACTTGGCGAGTTTGATTTGCTTCTGGATGAATCTGTTGAGTCTGTGGCATTGTTTTCTATAGTTGCACAGCCTACGCTTGTGAATCGAGTGTGTAATAACCCGACCCTCGTACATGTTTGTTTGATCTGTTGTCAGTCCTTGTTTTGTGCCTTTAACTGTTTAAGGTGAATTTCATGAGAAATTATAGCTAAGTAAGTGAACTTCATGATTAAGGCATGTTTAAGGATGTCTATCTGTCCAAATAAGAAAGGTATCTGTCATGTTAGAAGGTTTGAACTAGAAATTGGGAGCTTTAGTGGCTTAATTATCAGAAATTGATTTCATTTATGCGATCAGCATGATTTTTAAGTAATATTAAGCAATGTTGTGAAATTTCAATTCGGGATGCTTAAACGATTGATTTTTGTCTTATTAGGTCTTATTAGTTCAAAGCTATATATATATATGTGTGTTCTTGAGTTTAATTCTTAAAAACTTAGTTCAAATGTTCCTTGGGAGACTAGGAAGAGAAGCTAAGGGAGAGTAGAGAAGAATTAAAGCCAAGGTAAGATGGAATTCTCTTACTCACCAAATTGATACTCATGCTTGAACCATGTTTTGTGTAAGATAAGTTATATGTATGTAAGTTAAGAGCCCAAGAATGAAATCATGTTGTGAGCTTCAACTTTGTTCAAATTCATTGAGTTGTGTTCATGGGTTTAATTCAAGTTAAATGATGATATGAAGCACCTTTAATTACATGTTTTGAACCATGATTTTGTATTTCAAAGCTTCAATTTAGGACCTATCAAACATTCCCAAAAGAACCCCATTTTGTTGCAAATTTCGGGCCAAACAGGGGAATCGCCGCACGTGCGGGAGTCACTGCCGCACGTGCGGCAAATGTTGAAAATTTTGGGTTTGGTTATGCTAAAAAGGCACGTGCGGGGACATTCTGCCGCACGTGCGGGGGAGTTTGCCGCACGTGCGGGGCTCACAGCCGCACGTGCGGCTCATGCTGAAAAATACGGTTTGCTCCGTTTTGCGTGTAGAATCCTTCAACATTGTCGGAATATGTATTTGGGGTCTTTTTGATATTGATATACTCTTTCGAAGTGAAGTGAAACATAAAGTAAAATGCTAAGAAAAAGGGGCTAATGTATAAGATTTGAATGTGTACAGGGCACACTACAGACGGAACAAGTACGTCATCACGACACTGTGAGTAGTAGCACGCTTTCCCACCGTTAATGATTGCCATTAGTATTCTGTTAATTCCGTTACTTATGTATGTAAATGATTCAAAGAAGATAAATGTTATATGTTTATGTAGATGATTCAAGGAAGGTAAATAAGTAAGAGAAAGAATGAAACAACCTTCCTATGATTCTGGAATTCTGTAAGACTCTGAAATGAGTTTACATATGGTTTAAGTAAAATATGTTACAAGTTTACAAGTTTACGTATGTTACAAGTCCATGTATGTTACAAATACAAGTATGTTACAAGTTCACTATGAGTTACAAGCTCAAGTACGGTACAAGTTTATATATGTTACAAGTTCAAGTTTATACAAGTTTACGTATGTTACGTATGTTACAAGTTTACAAGTTTATGTTATAAGTTTACGCATGTTACAAGTTTAAGTCTACTACAAGTTTATGCATGTTATAAGTTCAAGCAGGTTACCAGTTCAAGTGTGTTACAAGATCAAGTAGGTTACAGGTATGACTTATAATTTCTGCTTATGGTTCAAGCATAAAGAATATTCATAAAAAACATGTATGATATATTTCCATTTATGTCAAGGGCTTTATGCCATGTCAAGGGCTTTATGCCATTACAAGGGCTTTATGCCATTACAAGGGCTTTGTGCCACATGTTTTCAAGGGCTATATGCCAACTTTCAAGGGCCTCGTGCCATATGCTTTCAAGGGCCTTGTGCCACCACGTTGCAAGAGCTTATAACCATTATATTTATGATGTTGCCATTATGTTTATAATGTTTATGTTGCAGGATTGGGCCTGAAGCCGTCATGTACTTAGCACAGACTCAAACTAACGATATGAACTCTGCCTTCTTATATGCATTGATGTGTTTTAGGTTTCGAGTTAAGCATCATTTTATTTATGTATTACTATTCACTGAGCTCGGCTCACGCTCTGTTATATCTGTTTCTGTAGGTCATCAAACAGGTGGTCAGCCCTAGCCAAAACGGCTGCTTTCTTTTGTCAACCCTCATGTGCCCAGGCACTGTATACACCATTTACTTTGATAAGTTATAAAGATGTTGGTTGCTCATTGGTGTCCGTCTAAGGTTGATGTATATAACTTTTATGTTCTTTTTGTTTACGCCCAAGTTTAGAGATGGGACTGTAAGTATGTATGCATATAACCGATGCCCAGAGATATAGTTTTAAACTTTGTCTGCCTCGAATGATGTATGTGATGTATGAGATCCTGGCATATAGAAATAGCTGAATGGAGTATGTTTGTATTTTATGCTTCCGATAAGGCCCCGTAAGGTACATATATACCGGGTTATAGGTCCGTTTTTGTATAGGTCATGCCCAAACTTTTAGGGGCGGGTTTGGGGCGTGACAAGTGGTATCAGAGCACGAGTTGCTATCTCACACACGAATCCATTGAGCTCTAGGATGTCTAGAAAAGCTTTAGGCATCTTGCATGACATCCGGAAAGCACATGAAAGATCGATAGCAACGTTAAGTGTACTCTGATAACGTCTACTGTATAAATGATTGTTGTGCAGAATATGGCGAGAATAAGGATAAAGGATTTTACCTCCCCTAGGTTGAAAAAAAAAAAAAAATTTTGGTGGGCTGTGTAAAGCATGCAGATGGGATTAGATCAACAGAAGTGCCAGGGAGAAGTGGGGTAAGAATTCGAGCTGACTGGTAAGACAATTTATGTGCCCATGGTCAAGTGAATTGTATGTTATTAATTGTTATTGCTGAGTTGGTAGATATCTGTGGGATTTGACAACAATATAATGGTGTTTCCTAGCATCTGTTGGCTGAATTGCTTACACCTTAAATACAGATTATTCCTAAGATTTAGTTATATATATGCAATGTGTACTTTTCGTAGTATAGCCACGTTCTCCCTATTATAGCAATGTTTAAACCTGCGAGGTTACTGTAAGTAGACCTTCTGATAAGAATAAGTTTTGCATGATATTTAGTAATGTGTTGAGAAGGACTAACTGTGATGAGAAGTCATCCATATAAAGACTCTTGTAATTGTGTAAGGAAATAATTGATTATAACCTTGTTCCCTACTGATAGTTCATACGATATAAAGGAATGATGTACCTATTAGTTATGTTTGGACATTTGAATATTGACCTTGAACCAATTCGGTCAAGTATTATGAATTATGATTTTGGAATAAGTTATAATTAATATGAGTTTGTGAACCGAGAAATTTTTTGACAATGTCTGAGGGGGACCGAGGGATTTGTTTATGAAAACCTGAAATCTGTAAGTTGCTTCGTTACGTATAATCTGTAATCCATGATCAAGATTTCTTATAAAGAATGATTACATGACATGAGGAATCTCACCCACACTATGACGCTGCTCACGTGATACTTCACAAAAGATGGGTAGTTATTGACTACTTTGAAACTAGAGCTAAATGACCGATCATTTGGCAAGTTACTGTAAGAATTAAATCCTGTTTATGCATGTTCACGATATAAGACTACGAAAGCATTCAAGTGCGAACCGTTTTGCCTGACATTGTGAATACTGATAGAAATAAATGGATTTGGAAATATGCTATATTAACGGTTGGTTGAAGTTATGCATCGGACGTTTACCTCTTAATGCAAGTTGATACGAATATGAACGATATTCAACACGTGGGTATAAATTGATGTACGAAAAGTATTCTGTTACTATTTCATTGTCTGTTGGGTTTTGACATTACAGAGTCGGGATGAATGTGATAACCAGAGACGCGTCATATTTCATGGGAGTTATGATTCTATAAATGGATCTAGTAGTACCTACGGATGGAAAGTAACTGGATACATTGCTCATATGACATAACTAAGCTGCATAATTGAGTCTGTAATTTCTGTATGATTTTGGAGTTATTCTGTTGTGTCAATAATGAATAAGAATCTTCTGGTATCGATAAGCAAACTAAGTTGTTTCTTAACGAATAAATGGAATTATGTTCATCTGTAAATCAAGGTATCTGTATGAAGTTGAGATTATTTTGTTGTATTACGTATGGACCCGAGGTTGTTTAGAATCTACGACATGAATGCAACGATTTGACCTCATTATGTAACCCACGTTAGAATGTGAACTGTTTTATCTTTGTTAAGCGTACTATGATGACATGATATAACAAGACATATTCTATCATCTGATATGTTACGTTTTGAAGTAATGAATGATTGACCATATAAGAAAGTAATTACGGCATCCTTAGCACAAGGCCCTTACCCGGGGGTGATAATACCGCGGTTCTAGTATGTTACAAGATCCCGGTACTGAAGGTTCCTTTATGGAACTAACAAGTATGCTTCATATTGATTTATTAGGGCTATTGAATGTCCCCATGTATAATCAAACATGAACTTTGAATTCTGTTTATGATTCAAGCAAAATAAGAATGTATATGAATTTATTTCTATTTATCCGTTCCGTTTATGCTGTGTTATGACATGATTGTGAATTTGAACTTTTGGCTTTATCTGTGAATGGTTTCCTTGATGAAAAAAAAATATATATGATGTTAATATGATATTCTCATAACTGTCGATTTAGGACATGATTCTTTCTGTGTTACGGTACTTAGAGGTGAAGCAATGGGAAAATCGTGATGTGTATTGTGACCCTTCTTTCTATCTATTCCATATAATTCTAATTAAATCATGGTATGTCTTTGAAATACTTTTGTAAAGCTAGTGATTACACACTCAAGTGACTTAATAATGCCTATTGAATGAAGTAGACCTTGGAAAATAGACAGAACCTTGTTGGTGGGCACCGGTATCCGACTCTATTATGCCTAGTGTGATTTGAATTTGCTTACATAATCGATTTCTTTCGAATGATATAACTTTAGCTAACAACTCATTTGTGATTTACCCAGTAAATAAGATTTGTACTTGAAATATGAATACTGGACTGAACTGGTGTGAACGTAAGAAAGAACATTTCTTTTGTGATAGAAAGTGATATATGCTATGGGACTCTCCGACTTGTGTACTCAAGGAAACGGTATCTCCTATATTTCTGCAATAAAGAATTGACGCTGTGGAACTTATCGTCAGGAAACTGTTGTGAATATAAACCCTGCCCTGTAATAGACTCATATAGCCTTATTTCATCCAACATGTGATTTTCTGAAATAAAAGTATAAAGTTTGTGTTATATGTGGTTAATCCCCGTAACTGTAGAGAAAATCGGGTTAACCGTGAACTATTCGAACCGAGAAATTATGTGAACATCTATAATAGAGTTGGACAATGGTATGAGATTGAGACTTCTAATCTATTATATGGCGAAACAAGTTTGGAGGACCAAACTTATTTAAGGGGGGGAGAGTGTAATAACCCGACCCTCGTACATGTTTGTTTGATCTGTTGTCAGTCCTTGTTTTGTGCCTTTAACTGTTTAAGGTGAATTTCATGAGAAATTATAGCTAAGTAAGTGAACTTCATGATTAAGGCATGTTTAAGGATGTCTATCTGTCCAAATAAGAAAGGTATCTGTCATGTTAGAAGGTTTGAACTAGAAATTGGGAGCTTTAGTGGCTTAATTATCAGAAATTGATTTCATTTATGCGATCAGCATGATTTTTAAGTAATATTAAGCAATGTTGTGAAATTTCAATTCGGGATGCTTAAACGATTGCTTTTTGTCTTATTAGGTCTTATTAGTTCAAAGCTATATATATATATATGTGTTCTTGAGTTTAATTCTTAAAAACTTAGTTCAAATGTTCCTTGGGAGACTAGGAAGAGAAGCTAAGGGAGAGTAGAGAAGAATTAAAGCCAAGGTTAGATGGAATTCTCTTACTCACCAAATTGATACTCATGCTTGAACCATGTTTTGTGTAAGATAAGTTATCTGTATGTAAGTTAAGAGCCCAAGAATGAAATCATGTTGTGAGCTTCAACTTTGTTCAAATTCATTGAGTTGTGTTCATGGGTTTAATTCAAGTTAAATGATGATATGAAGCACCTTTAATTACATGTTTTGAACCATGATTTTGTATTTCAAAGCTTCAAATTAGGACCTATCAAACATTCCCAAAAGAACCCCATTTTGTTGCAAATTTTGGGCCAAACAGGGGAATCGCCACACGTGCGGGAGTCACTGCCGCACGTGTGGCAAATGTTGAAAATTTTGGGTTTGGTTCTGCTAAAAAGGCACGTGCGGGGACATTCTGCCGCACGTGCGGGGGAGTTTGCCGCACGTGCGGGGCTCACAGCCGCACGTGCGGCTCATGCTGAAAAATATGGTTTGCTCTGTTTTGCGTGTAGAATCCTTCAACATTGTCGGAATATGTATTTGGGGTCTTTTTGATATTGATATACTCTTTCGAAGTGAAGTGAAACATAAAGTAAAATGCTAAGAAAAAGGGGCTAATGTATAAGATTTGAATGTGTACAGGGCACACTACAGGCGGAACAAGTACGTCATCACGACACTGTGAGTAGTAGCACGCTTTCCCACCGTTAATGATTGCCATTAGTATTCTGTTAATTCCGTTACTTATGTATGTAAATGATTCAAAGAAGATAAATGTTATATGTTTATGTAGATGATTCAAGGAAGGTAAATAAGTAAGAGAAAGAATGAAACAACCTTCCTATGATTCTGGAATTCTGTAAGACTCTGAAATGAGTTTACATATGGTTTAAGTAAAATATGTTACAAGTTTACAAGTTTACGTATGTTACAAGTCCATGTATGTTACAAATACAAGTATGTTACAAGTTCACTATGAGTTACAAGTTCAAGTATGGTACAAGTTTATATATGTTACAAGTTCAAGTTTATACAAGTTTACGTATGTTACGTATGTTACAAGTTTACAAGTTTATGTTATAAGTTTACGCATGTTACAAGTTTAAGTCTACTACAAGTTTACGCATGTTATAAGTTCAAGCAGGTTACCAGTTCAAGTGTGTTACAAGATCAAGTAGGTTACAGGTATGACTTATAATTTCTGCTTATGGTTCAAGCGTAAAGAATATTCATAAAAAACATGTATGATATATTTCCATTTATGTCAAGGGCTTTATGCCATTTCAAGGGCTTTATGCCATTACAAGGGCTTTGTGCCACATGTTTTCAAGGGCTATATGCCAACTTTCAAGGGCCTCGTGCCATATGCTTTCAAGGGCTATATGCCAACTTTCAAGGGCCTCGTGCCATATGCTTTCAAGGGCCTTGTGCCACCACGTTGCAAGAGCTTATAACCATTATATTTATGATGTTGCCATTATGTTTATAATGTTTATGTTGCAGGATTGGGCCTGAAGCCGTCATGTACTTAGCACAGACTCAAACTAACGATATGAACTCTGCCTTCTTATATGCATTGATGTGTTTTAGGTTTCGAGTTAAGCATCATTTTATTTATGTATTACTATTCACTGAGCTCGGCTCACGCTCTGTTATATCTGTTTCTGTAGGTCATCAAACAGGTGGTCAGCCCTAGCCAAAACGGCCGCTTTCTTTTGTCAACCCTCATGTGCCCAGGCACTGTATACACCATTTACTTTGATAAGTTATAAAGATGTTGGTTGCTCATTGGTGTCCGTCTAAGGTTGATGTATATAACTTTTATGTTCTTTTTGTTTATGCCCAAGTTTAGAGATGGGACTGTAAGTATGTATGCATATAACCGATGCCCAGAGATATAGTTTTAAACTTTGTCTGCCTCGAATGATGTATGTGATGTATGAGATCCTGGCATATAGAAATAGCTGAATGGAGTATGTTTGTATTTTATGCTTCCGATAAGGCCCCGTAAGGTACATATATACCGGGTTATAGGTCCGTTTTTGTATAGGTCATGCCCAAACTTTTAGGGGCGGGTTTGGGGTGTGACAGAGTGTTAGAGATAGAGAGAGGTGACCTTGAGGTAGAATCCCTCCGAGAGAAGATCTCCAGTGGGAAGGTTGAGAAGGGTTTAACTGTGTATCCCGACCTGAGTATGAGGTACCGAGACCGTTTGTTTGTGCCAAAGTCTTGCCGAGAGAAAGTACTCCGAGAGTTTCACCATTCACGCCTTGCGGTGCATCCGGGAGGCACTAAGATATATCGTGATCTGAGCCACCAGTTTTGGTGGAGAGAGATGAAAAAGGATGTGGCAATTTTTGTATCTAAGTGCCTTACTTGTCAGCAAGTGAAGGCCGAGTATTAGAAGCCAGCGGGTTTGTTACAACCCTTGCCTATAGCCGAGTGGAAATGGGAGCACGTCACAATGGACTTCATTGTAGGCCTTCCGAGGACTCAACGGGGTAGTGATGCTATTTGGGTGGTCATGGACCGGTTGACTAAGTCGGCGCACTTTATTTCTATGCGCGTGAGAGATTCGGTAGATCATCTTGCCGACTTGTATATTCGGGACATAGTGAGGTTGCACGGAATCCCAGTGTCGATCATCTCAGATAGAGATCCACGCTTTACTGCTAGGTTGTGGCAGAGTTTGTAGAGTGCCTTGGGCACTAGGTTGACCTTTAGCACGGCTTATCATCCTCAGACTGACGGGCAGTCCGAGCGTACTATTCAAATCCTTGAGGATATGTTTCGAAGCTGTGTCCTTGACTTTAGTAGGTCATGGGAGAGGCAGTTGCCCTTAGTGGAGTTCACCTATAACAACAGTTTCCAATCGAGTATTGGCATGGCGCCGTTTGAGGCCTTGTATGGCCGACCTTGTAGGTCTCCAGTTTGTTGGGCCGAGGTGGGTGATGCACCTCTATTGGGCCCGGAGTTGGTGCGAGAAAGGACGGAGAAAGTTGAGCTTATTCGTAAGAGGCTTGTTACAGCCCAGAGTCACCAAAAGAGTTATGCCGTCCTTCAGAGGAGGCCTTTGGCATTTGAGGTGGGTGATCATGTCTTTCTGAAAATATCACCTAGGCGGGGTTTGATGAGGTTTGGGAAAAGTGGGAAATTGTCCCCTCGGTTTATTAGCCCTTTTGAGATTCTCGAGAGGATTGGAGAGGTTGCATACCGTTTAGCCTTGCCACCGCAGTTGTCCGAAGTGCATGACGTGTTTCATGTTAGTATGCTTCGGAAGTACGAGCCGGGTCTATCACATGTATTGGATTGGACCGACTTAGAGGTAGATGAGGATGCCTCGTATGAGGAGAGACCGGTACAAGTCTTGGATTGGCGGGACCAAGTCTTGCGAGGCAAGACGATTCCCTTAGTAAAAGTTTTGTGGAAGCATCACGGAGTGGAAGAAGCCACTTGGGAACGTGAGTTGGAAGTCCGTGGGAAATACCCGGATTTGTTTGTTAATGTTTAACCATGTATTGAGAATTTTATTTCTTGGTGAAGTCTAGAAACATTGTTTATGTTTTGAGTTGTAAAACATTGTATATGTTTTAATTTATGGAAGTATTGTTGAATATGCCTTGAAAATGGAAGTTTAATTTAACATTGTATATGTTGAATGTGTTGTAGAAATGCAAATGTATCATTAACATTGAATATGTTATGGAATGGTGGAATATGGCATTGGAAATTGTTGAATTTCAAAGAAAAGCATGTTGATAATGCATATTAAATTATATTGTAATTTGCCTCTTGAAGAGAGATGGGATGACCGGTAATGAGTCAGGATGTTGAATATTGAATTGTAATGTTGTTAAGAATTGAGAAATCATGTTTTTGAAAATTATTTATCTAATTTCGCGGACGAAATTTCTGTAAAATGGCAGTTTGAAAAATATATATATATGGGTGCCGATCTTGCGGACAAAATTTTCGTAAAATGACAGTTTGAAAAATATATGTACATGGGTGCTGATCCCGCAGACGAAATTTCCGTAAAATGGCAGTTTGAAGCATGTATGTGTGTTTTGGGATAATTGGGAACCATTGAGTTGTATGAGTGGTAGTCTCATTTTTAATTGTTTGGACAAATAATGAATCATGTCTATGAACTGATTTGGATAACTAAATGGAAGTGAGTTGAGATATGGATGTAAATATTATTGGACTATGAACAAAATGTATGGTGGTTTAAAGGTGTTAACCATTTGTAGAATGCTGATGTTTTAGTTAATTCTCATATCATGTTTAGCACATCTCTACTGGGCTTTGGCTCACCCTATTTGAGGCATCATTTTCAGGTACAGGTGGTATGCCGCCTCCGAGGATGTAGCTTGGGAGGTTTTAGAAGCTGAAGGCTTATTTTTGTAGTTTCTTTTTTGTATTACATGTACTTCAAGCCAAGGGCTCAATATGTTGAGAGTTAGAACTCTCTTTTGTTGTAACCAAGTGTTGACTTGGAAAGTTGTAAGCCCGTAGGGCATTTACTTTTGTTGTCAACATGTAATATTTTGTAACGAATACTCTGATAACTGAATATATGTTTATTTCTCCTTTGTCCGTTGATGTCATGAATGATTGGTTTATATGTATTATTTTGAGGGTGTTACAGCTGGTGATGTTGATTCTAAGAAATCTACTTCGAAGTATTTGATGATATTTGCAAGGGGAGCTGTGGCATGTCAATCTAAGTTACAAAAATGTGTTGCTCTCTCAACTACCGAACCTGAATTTGTCACTATTACAGAAGCTTGCAATGAAGAGTTATGGTTGAAGAAATTCTTGCAAGGATTAGATTTGAAGCAAAAAACGTATGTGCTTTACTATGATAGTCAAAGTGCTATTCATTTGAGTAAAAATTTCACTTTTCATTTAAGATTGAAATACATTGATGTGAGATATTATTGGATTCGTGATATTAGAATCAAAATTGTTACAACTCGAAAAAGTTCACACGAATGATAACATTTCACATATGTTAAGCTTTGTCAAGGGACAAACATTTGAAGTGTCGAACTTTGGTGGATATGGTTGATATCTTTACCTAAGTTGGTAAAGGGAGAATTGTTGGGTATACCTCCTTAGTGGATTATAATATATTTAATTTAGTTTAGTTTTGATTATAATATATTTTCTATATATTATAGCTGATTTTTTGAAAGCTCAATAAGTATTTAAAATCTATTTGGTAGTAGTTAGGGTTTTTTAGGGGAAGTCAAAGAGATTTATTGTATGTGTTATGCTGGTATTGATATTATATATATATATATATATCAATTTTCAGGGGTTCATTTGGTATAGTGCTACTGTGTGTATTTAACTTTGGTGGTAGTGAGTTTGTCCAAGACTTTGGCACTATTTGTTATTGCTTTGATTTGTTTGAGCTTCGAAGGTTCTCTGTTCTAGTTCGTAACTACTTTGAAGTTCTGTTAGGTGTATCTTCAACTGTTTCAATGGAGTTCTTTTTGGTTCATTATTTTGGGTCTTCTACAACTTGTTCCAAAACATTTGTTTATCTATTTTGGTGAAGTCTTCGCTCTATTTATTTGTGATTATTTAGAATTCACTTAAGGGTGGTTTGTGAGACCATTCGTGTCTCATTTGTAATCATTTGTAAACTCTTAGTTGATAGTAGAATTGGACTACAGTCTCGTGGATGTACCTCACATTAAGTAAACCACATAAAAATTATTATGTCGTTGTTGATTTAATTTTTTTTGGATTATTTTGATTTCTTTTCGATTGATTTACAGTTATGGGAAATCATCTATTTTTCCTAACATCATATAGATGAAAAATTTATGTTGTCATGTGTTTGCTATTCAAATGTATGTTTACCTTTGTTTATTTATGTGTCTACCCACCATCTATATTAGTTTTGATGATTTTAACTTTACTAAAAAAAGTTAGTGTAATTATATCAAACTTGTGAGGCTAATTATCTTGTTGTCAAGTCTCAAGGAAAGTAAGTGTAATTTACGAAAAATTCTATTTTTACACATCTACTTACCTCAGTGCACACATTTAATGAAATATTATTTTAATGACAATTATACCTTAAAATAAAATGACCATAATGAATATCCACCAACACACATAATATTATATCAAAATACACTCCTAAAAACACACTTCTATCACCCTTCTCCCCTTGTCCCCTCCATACCCTCTACGAACCCACCCTATCTATTCATATTCCTATATATATATAATGTAATTTCAAGGCATTCTGGCAATGGGTTGGTGGTGGTAGGTCAAATGTTGTGGTGGTAGTGAGTCAGATCGTTATCATCAGAGCTAGAGAGCTCTGGCATCTTTGATGAGAAGGAGTAGGGTTTCGTTGATGTGACAAGCCATGATGGTTTCAATCCCACCCAAGAACTTACCGCGGACGAACATCGCCGAAAATGGTTGCTATTGCTAGGTGTACAATGTTCTTTAATAGCAGTGTCAGGTTAATATGGTGTGTGTACAATGTTATGAGTGAAAGGTATAATTGAAATGTTAAGTGTGTGGATTGAGAAGAACAAGTAATAATCAAATTAATAAGTGTGTGTATTGAGAAATAATGTGCACTGAGATAAATAAGTGTGTGGAAATAAAATTTCCTGTAATTTACCTTTCAAGGGGGAAAAAATTGGAAGGCTAATTATATTTTTGTCAAATCTCAAGAAGGTAAGTGTAATTTACTTTTCAAGGGTTTTTTTTTTTTTTTTTTGAAATTTTAATGCTTTCCATTTCATTTCAGAAGATTTCAAACAAAATAGATATCAATAGTCTGTAATTAACATGTTATTGTAAGTATCTTAACTTTTGCAACTCATTTCTTAATTTAAAATAAGAGTTTGTTTGGTTTCACTTTTCATAATTTACATTTCAAAAAATTTAAAAAAAAAATTCGTATTTTTTTTTATTGAATTTTTTAATATTTTAAGCAATTTTTTTAATTTTTAGATACACCTAACATACATACACTTAAAAAAGTATAATATTTATGAAAAAAACTTAAAAATTTTCGCCAAACACCAAAATAAATATATATATATATATATATAAATTTAGTACATTTTCATATTCTTGTGCATCTAATGATTTTTTAAAATATTCCTTTTACAAATATTTTACTTTTTAGATACATCTACGTAAGGTGCATCGAAAAAAGTTTTTAAAAAAAATTGCTTAAATTTTAAAAAATTCACTAAAACCAAAAAAATACGTTGGATTATAGAATGCTTAGCATTTTCCAGAGTTTCAATTTTAGTGAATGGTTTTTTGACTATTGAGTTCACTATTGAAAAAGGTCTCAGGCAAGGTGACTCATTGTCTCCATTTCTTTTCAATTTAGTAGGTGAAGGATTGAATATATTAATGCATAGGGCTAGATCATTGGGTCTATTGAGAGAGGCAATGGTGGGTCAAGATGAAGTTAAGGTTTCACACCTCCAATTTGATTAAAATTTTAAAAGAATATTGAGGTGTTTTGAACTACTTTCAGGTTTGAAGATTAACTTTAACAAGAGCTTTGTGTGTGGTATTGGAGTGTCTGAGAATGAAGTACAGGAGTTTGCATCCAAACTTAACTGCGGATATCAAAAGCCACAAATGACTTATCTTGGGTTGCCTTTGGGGGCTAGTCCCAAATTAAAAAAACAAACAAACAAACAACTTTTGAGTATTTTCTTGAAGAATACTTAGGTTATTGTGGAGAATGGGAATAGAATCCATTTTTGGAGTGATTACTGATTGGGTGATCTGTGCATTAAAAATGAATTTCCTAGGATTTTTATTTTACCAACAGAAAAGGAAATTTCAATAAGAATGTTGGTTGAGAGGAAGGAGAATTTAGCCAATTAGAATTTCATGTTTAGAAGAATATTACTGAGGTGGGATTCATATGAATTGGATAGATTAGTTGTCTTGTTAAATCCGAATATGGTTGGTCTATCAAATAGAGATGATTGTCTAAGATGGTTGGCAATTTCATCAGGTGAGTTTAGTGTTTCCTCTCTAAGTCTGTTCCTACCTTCGCCCTTACATTGTGTTTGGTTGGGAGATTTGTGTAGACAAGCCTGCGGGGGGACCTCGCTACAGCTCGGACTCGATTTTGTTGTCACAGTTCTTAATCTTGAACCAAAGAGTCCAAATCCGGCAAATCGTTTTGAGAAAACAGATTTTTGAAAGAAGTGCCAAACATGGACTGTTTTGCCAGATACAGAGTCGCCACCTAAATATTTTATTTTTGGGAAATTTAGGAAACCCTGACTCGTTGCCTAAGGCCATGTGTCCGTCATCACCAAAGTTGCCTCGGCTCGGGAACTTGGGTACGATTGGGGAAGGTCACTTCATGAGCACCCCCGCTCGCCCAATCAAAGATCGGCCTCTACTAACCATGATATCTAGTTTTGAAAACATTATGTGTCCTTATTCTGGTTATTAGCCTAGATTTACTATGTGATGCGCACAGCATACAAGTATAGACCGGGTCGCCTGAATTGGAACAAAACATTTCATGTTTGTTTATTTGAAAATGGTTTGATGGTGCTACCCGCAAGTAGGCAAAGACGTGAATTTGCCACCCTCAGGTGGGCTTAGAAAAGATGGTTTTGCCACTATCTAGTGGGCTTAAAACTCACAGTCAATGATTTGTTCCAATCCAGATAACCCAACGTTCACCCACAGACATTCAAGCAGGTATATCACATAAGCACATAGCCTCATGGTAAGCATGCTATTCATGGCAGTCACTCACACCCATGCAAGGATGCTAAAGCATAAAACTCACCGAGTACTCCAAGCCAAAACAGAAACTGATTAGAAATCCATGCATGATCCTAAGTATACAGAAATGCCTAATGCAACCCATGCAAAAATGCAACTATAGCAGGCTCGGCTATTCTAAACATGGCATATGAGATGCAACAGTTAACAAGTATTCAATTTGGAATTGAAATACAGATGTAGTTAGTATGGTGCGCCGAGCCCGGTGCATGCAAGACAGATGAATGGGTGCAAACATGCTATCATACTGTATGCTAATTGAAACATGCCCTAATCTAACCATCATAAGCAGATAAATAAAAGGGAGAAAGACGTGGGGTTGGAAGACATACATCACACACACGCACACTTATTACAACATTGCCCTCGCACAGAGGGTCCAAATAAATAGTACAGTCCAAATAATACAGTCCAAATATGTACAAATCCCTAATTAATTTACAAATTAACTAAGAAAAATAATAAACTGGCATGCAAGCCAGGGACTGTCTTGACTCTTCTCCAGATGATGAATGATGCATGTCTGGGTTGCCTTGTGCAGAAATCCACTGCGATGCCCCAATTAGCCTCTGTTTGCAATTGTTTTTGGAATTCGTGCCAAGCTCCGGAAGGCTGCTGATTCTTGATTTGCTGCAACAGAGAGCAAGAAAGGGGCATGACAATGTATTTTCACATATGTATGCATACCTCGATCCTCATGCCACCAATCACGCATCTCGATGCATGATGGCCGAGGAGTCGAATTGCACAACTCAATATGAAATGAATGCACTTATGAACACAATAAGACCTAACTCCATCATGGATAATCTGGAGTGTCGGTGACTGGGAATTGAGACACGTTCCGTCACTCGGAGTACGAAACGTACCTTGTTTCCCGTGCTCGGGCTAACTCCTATCCCAAACACTATACAAGATGCATGACATGCATGAATGCAACTAAGATACAACCTAACATGCACAATGCTATGAAATGGCATACACGATGCACGAGGTAACATGGCATACACAATGCGCTAACATACAACCTAGCATACACAATGCTATGAAATGAAATGGCATACACAATGCATAATGGGCTTATACCAACACAAGTGGACCTCAGCCACACTCACATAGGAGGCCATTAGATGAAAATGAGACACTCAAAATGCGTGCACACGTGCACGCAAACCGAGGACCGACCCTGAGGCACCGAAATGCCACTCTAACATGACATGGCAAAGCATGGAATATGGCATACTAGCATGCAAATTTCAGAGGCAATAAGTGATGCAAAACAGCCCCGAAAGATGGCAAAATGACACCCGATGCATGGAATGAATCCCGAAACATGAAATTAAGCGCATGGAATGACCTATGGCTATGCAATGCATGCATTATTTGAACATGAAGTGTGAAGACAGAATCAAGACACCCCCAAAAAAAGCATATTTACAGTTTTAAGAAAGGCCAAACTGTGAACACAAATGGGGCTAAGCTAGCATGCAAAAATGGCCCTGAAAGCGAGATAATGAAGCAAGTAGCAGCTTCTGACCTCAAACAGAGAAGGGTCCTTCTACAATGTTTAAGAGGGGCCCAAAATATGGTATTTTACAGTTGATAACCAAACCCAAAACAGTGCACAAGCATGCTCAAAATACTATGCAAAATAAGGCCAAAAAGAGAGCTATAACACAAAGTACAAAAAGGATGCCTCAAACAGTAAAAGAACCTTAATGAAACATGAAGAGGGGGTCAAAATAAGACCATTTACAGTTCGGACCAGAGCCCAAAAACAGAATCACAAGGGGCTAACAAATCATGCAAAAATAAGGCCAAAAGAGGGATACAAAGGCAAGTGGCAAATGAAAGCCTCAAACAGTGAGGAGCCCTTCAACAATGTTGAAGAAGGGCTCAAAATAGGCTTCTTTACAGTTTGGACCAGAGCTCAAAACAGTTTACATATAGGCCTAAAATAATATGCAAGAAAATGGCATACAAAGGAGGTAATGAAGCAAGTGGAAAAAGGGAGCCTCAAACAGTGAGAGGCCCTTAAACAAACATGAAATAGAGCTCAAAAAAATGATATTTTCAGTTAGGGTCGGAGCCCCAACGTGCAAGCACAAAGAGCTAAGATATGAACCAAGAAAAGGGTCAAAAAGGGGAGAAGATGACTTACCCTTGAAGACTAATCTTTGACAGCCTTTTGGACCAAGAAATGCTGCCTCCTAAGCTTTGAGAAGACCCTCCAAGCTGCTGGAATGGAGTGGTGGTGTGGTGCTAGGTGATGATGAGGAAATGGTGTAAGAATCAAAGGGTTTTTTAAGGCTTAGAGTAGAGAGAGCGAGAGATTTAATGTGAGAGCTCCAAACCAAAATTTTCTAACCCCTAAAACACAGCTGGGGGGTCTATTATATAGACACAAAAGGGTGGAAAAGAGGGGGAAATGAAATTCAAATTTCCCCCCAAAATTGGCCTAAAAGGGAGATAAAGGGGCAAGTGATAGTAGGAGATCTCAAACCAAATAGATCCCTTCAACAAAGTTGAAGAGGGTCTCAAAATAAGATACTTTGTAGTTTATGACAAGCCACGAAAATAAATACAAGTAGGCCTAAACTATCATGCAAGAAAAGGCCTAAAAGATGGGTAAAGAAGCAAGTGGCAGTAGGAGATCTCAAAAAGCAAAAGATCCTTAATCAAACATGAAAAGGATCTCAAAATATGACTATCTCAAGTTCGGGTCGGAGCCCAAAAATGCAGAATGAAGGTTCGGAAGCCAAAACACGCAATTCGGGGCCCCGAAAGTGGGCTGTTAGGCACCGGAAGTGGTGTCCGACCACGAAGTTAGTCTCTCGGACCACAGTATCCCTTAAAAGGGAGGAAATAAGGTATGTACCAAAAACTGGAGCAAACGGAGGTGGTTAAGCGGTCCCGAACCGAGGCACACGGCCGACAGCTCCGAAAAACCGGGAACTGGGCTCCAAACGGGAAAAATGGCCTACGACCACGAAACGTAGCCTACGGCCACTGAGAGATGGTATACGAGACCTTGTAGACACCCCATTTTTGACCGACCTTAAGACTCAGACGTCACCAGTTGAGCGCTTGGTGATGTTGTATATTGTGCTCGTTCAGAAGTCTCAGAGTCACGGCCGTGAGCCCTGCCTCCGGACTTCCGAACCATCTTTTGTACCTTGTCTCGGTTTGCGAACCAGACTCGGTTTTCTCTGTTTCTTTTCCTGAAGGGAGGGGGAGGTCCCGTAGACCATCTCTCAGTGGCCGTGGGCTACATTTCGTGGCCGTAGGCCATTTTGCCCATTTCGGAGCCCGGTTCCCGGTTTTCGGAGCCGTCAGGCCGTGTGCCTCGGTTCGGGACCGCCTAACCATCTCCGACTGCTCCGGTTTTTGGCATGCATCTCATTTACTCCCTTTCGAGGGACACTGAGGCCTGAGAGACCCACTCCGTGGTCGAACGCCACTTTCGGTGCTTAACGGCCTATTTTCGGGACCCCGAACTGCGTGTTTTGGCCCCCGAGCATTCGTTTTGCATCGATTTTTGTTCATTTTTGGCAGGCACCTCTGTTTTATCACCAGGAAGGTCACTGAAGGGTGGGAGGCCATCAATTGTCTCAGCAACCAGTTATGCTTCTCCGGCGCCCTCCGACGCCCGTTTTTCTCACTTCCAAGCCAATGTTGACCACCCTAGGGCCATTTTCTTCAACCCCAAACCACATATTTGTGTTGTACACACATGGGAGGACCCTAATATCACATGGCCGGCCAGTAACTCAACTTGAACCTTTTGAACCCCTCCTAAAAGTGGCCTATTCTCTCTCCTATTTTAGAGTTGCCAATTTTGAACCATAGGGTTGTGTTGAGGAGACCTGGGAGGACACCAATATCTGGTGGCCGGCCACTAATTTAACTTGACCCTTTTGACCCCTAGCCGACCGGCCATAGGGGGTGGCCGGCCGGCCACCTGCAGCAAAAGTAGCAGGCCGGCCATGATCCTTGGGAGGTGTGCTTTACAGCTGTATAGCTATTTCCCCCAAAATATCTGATTTCGGGGGACTTTTGGTAGAAGAGGGAACTTAATCCCAAAGCTCTACACACTTTCCTTACCTTTTCTCCTCCATCCTTGCATACACACAGCAGCTCTAGCTCTCCCTCAAGGGTTGGAAAACTTGCTTTGAGCATACACATACATATCTCTCCATTTCTCTCTAAAAGTCTTGGAGTTTTGCACCATTTCTCCATCACTACCAAGCACCACCACCACCACTCCATTTCCAGCAGCTTGGGGAGCTTTCTAGCAGCTAGGAAGCAACATTCCTTGGTCCAAGAGGTAGCAAAGAAGTGGTCTTCAAGGGTAAGTACCAATCTCCCTCTTTTGTAGCACTTTTTTGCACCATTCTTCTAGCCTATTTTCTTACTGTTTTGGGCTCCAACCCTAACTGAAAGGGTCACTTTTTTGAGCCATTCTTCATGTTTGTTCAAGGGCTCAACCCTGTTTGAGCCCCCCATTTGGTACTTGCTTCAATACCTCTTTGTATGCCATTATTTTGCATGGTATTTCTAGCCTATGTGTGATCTGTTTTTGAGCATGATTTAAACTGTGAGTTGGCTTATTTTGAGCCTCTATACAACATTATAGAAGGGCTCAACACTGTTGGGGGCCTCCATGTTGTACTTACCATTATACCCCTCTTTGGCCCCCATTTTTGCATGCTTTTTTAGGCTTATCTAGCTTCTGTTTTCGGCCATGATCAGAACTTAAAATGGCCATATTTTGACCTTCTTGGCATGTCTCATTAAGGGTCTTTGGCTTTTTGGTGAATGCTTTGCATACCTCATGCTATAGCCTCTTGTTGGCCTATTTCTTGCATGGCATTTTTAGCATGTTTGCGTACTGATTTGAGGCATGTCACAAACTGTAAATGTTCATATTTTTGGTCCCTCTTCAGTGTTGTATAAGGGTATTTTTCTGTTTAGGCATTGCATCTATCATTTGCTTCATTGCTTCCCTTGCGGAGCCATTTTTGTATGCCATTTTAGCCCTACTTGTGATTGCTGTTTGGCCATGTTTTGTACTGTAAAAATGTGAGTTTTGGGACTGCCTTGCTTCTTCTTTTTCATGTCATGTACCAATTATGCATGTTTAGTATAGCTGTAGGCCATTCCGCATGCCTAGTTTTGCATTTCGGGAGAGATCCCTTGCATCGGGTCTCATTTCGCCTTATTTTGGGGCTGTTTTCCCTCTCATTTTGCTACTGATTTTAGCATGTTTGCATGTCATATTCTGTGTCTTTGCCATGTCTCATTAGAGTGGCATTTCGGTGCCTGAGGGTCCATTCTCGGTTTGCGTGCCCGCGGGCACGTACTTCGAGGTGTCTTGTTTTCATCTAATGGCCTCCTATGTGAGTGTGGCTGAGGCTCTCTCATGTTGGTGTAAGCCCATTATTGCATTGCGTATGCCATTTCATCCGTAGCATTGTGTATGCCCGGTTATGTATTACCTCGTATAGCGTGTATGCCATTCCATGACATTGTGTATGTTAGGATCGCATATTAGCTGCATTTCATGCATGTCATGCATATTGCATCGTGTTCGGGATAGGAGTTAGCCCGGGCACGGGAAACGAGGTACGTTTCGCACTCCGAGTGACGAAGCGTGTCTCAATTCCCAAGTCACCGACACTCCGGATTATCCGTGATGGAGTTAGGTTTTGTTGTAGCATTCATATGCATTCATCCTATATTGAGTTGTGCAATTCGGCTCCTCGGCCATCATGCATCGATATGCGTGATTGGTGGCACGAGGATCGAGGTATGCATATATCTGTGAAATACATTGCTATGCCCCTTTCCTGCTCTCTGTTGCAGCAAAATGAAGAATTAGCAACTTTTCGAGGCCTGGCACGCATTTCGAGGAACATTGCAAACAGAGGTTAATTGGGGCATCCCAGTGGATTTCCGCGCAAAACAGCTCAAACATGCATCATTTCATTATCCGGAGCGGAGTCAAGGCAGTCCCTGGCTTGTATGCCAGTCTTTTCTTTTCTTAGTTAATTTGTTAATTAATTAGGAATTTGTACATTTTGGACTGTAATATTTTGGACTGTATTATTCTTTCATTTGGGACTGTACATTTATTCGGACCCTCTGCGCGAGGGCAATAATTGTAATAAGTGTGGGTGAGTGTGATGTATGTCTTCCAACCCCACGTCTTTCTTCCCTTTTATTTACCCGCTTATGATGGTTAGATATAGGGCATATTTCAATTAGCATACAGTATGACAGCATGTTTGCATCATTCATCTGTTTTGCACGCACCGAGCTCGGCGCATCATACAAACTGCATTTGTATTTCAATTCCAAATTGAATACGTGTTAGTCGTAGCATTCCATATGCCATGTTTAGAATAGCCGAGCCTGCTATAGTTGCATTTTTGCATGTGTTGCATTAGGCATTTCTGTATACTTAGGATCATGCATGATTTCTAATGAGTTTCTGTTTTGGCTTGGAGTACTCGGTGAGTCTTTATGCTTTAGCATCCTTGCATGCGTGTGAGTGTTGCCATGAATAGCATGCTTGCCATGAGGCTATTTGCTTATGTGATATAACTGCCTGAATGCCTGTGGATGAAGGTTGGGTTATTTGAATTGGGACAATTCATCAAATGTTTGTTTTAAGCCCACTAGATAGTGGCAAAATCATTGTTCTCTAAGCCCATCCAAGGGTGGCAAATCCACGTCTTAGCCTACCTGTGGGTAGCACCATCAAACCATTTTCAAACAAACAAACATGAAATGTTTTGTTCCAATTCAGGCGACTCAGTCTATACTTGTATGCTGTGCGCATCACATAGTAACCTAGGCTAATAACCGGAATAAGAACATACAATGTTTTCAAAATAAGATATCATGGTTAGTAGAGGCCGGTCTTTGACCGGGCGAGCGGGGGTGCTCACGAAGTGACCTTCCCCAATCGTACCCAAGTTCCCGAGCCGAGGCAACTTTGGTGATGACGGACACGTGGCCTTTTGGCACCGAGTCAGGGTTTCCTAAATTTCTCAAAAATAAAATATTTAGGTGGCGACTCTGTATCTAGCAAAGCAGTCCATGTTTGGCACTTCTTTCAAAAAATCTATTTTCAAAACGATTTGTCGGATTTGGACTCTTTGGTTCAAGATTTAGAACCGTGACATTTGAGTCCTTCGAACTGTAGTAAACCCAATATCGAACCAGAATGGGGGGGGACTCGCACTCCTCGCCCCGGGATGCGTTCGGGGACGTCTACAGACCTCTCCCTCCCTTTGGGAAGAGAAAAAGGAGAAAACAGAGCCTGGTTCGCAAACCGAGGCAAGGCACAAAAGAGTCCGAAAGTCCGGGGGCAAGGCTCGCAGCCGAGACTCTGGAACCTCTGAACAAGCACGATATGCAATATCACCAAGCGCTCAATCAGTGACGTCGGAGTCTTAAGGTCGGTTAAAAATGGGGTGTCTACAATTTGAAAAGGGAAAGGGAAAATGTGTGTGAAATTAGGTGAAATGTGATACATTTCACTTACCTTTTTTTATTTCTCTTTCCAAATCCCTCCTCAAATCCCCCAACCAAATACAACATTATATGGTCACTCAACTTCTATGGAACAATGTGTATCTCCCTGAAAAGTGCAGTTTCTTGGTTGGCTGACTTGAAAGGGGAGATTAAAGACATGTTCTTCCCTCCAAAGAATTGGAGGGCTAAGGCCAAGTGTCTTTGTTTTCTGTGTGTTCTGTAATAATGAGGTGGAATCAGTAGCTCATCTCTTTCTATGGTGTCCATTTTCTTGGAGAGTGTGGTCAAACCTGATGCATTGGTCGGGGTTAAAATGGGTGATTCCTGAAAATTTGAAGGGTCTTTTAAACTGGTGGAGGGGTTTCAACTAAAGAAATTTTGTGAACAAAATCTAAATGGCTATGCCATTTGCAGTTATGTGGTTATTATGGAAACTTATGAATAAGGTTGTGTTCACTAGGAAACAAATACATTTGGAGACTTTTTTTCTTTTTCTTTTTTTTTTCAAATTTTGGTGAGTTAATCAAGACTAGAATTGCTTTTTGGGTTAAAGCTCACTGTAAGAATTGCTAGTACACAATGCAAGAGATTATTTATAATGTTCAACAGATTAAGTTTGTTGTTTAGTTCTTGATTGTAGTTTGCAGTAGGATGTTCTAAGTTGTATTGGTAGTGGGAGTGATCTACATTCTATTGGTGCTTCTTTGTCCATGTTTTTCGAGTTTGTCTTACCAACTCCGTGGGCTTAACCTAGCACATGATTTAGTGAACTCTTGATGTCAACATAGTTGGCATTAGGATGTTTCACTATAATGCTTTATGCTTTTACCCTCCTCTTTAGTGACAAGTGGCTACTGCTCAAAAATTTAAGGTGGGATTCTTAGGATTGGTCAATCAGATTTTCAGCTTTTGAATATTTTCTTGAAGAATACTTTGGTTGTTGTGGAGAATGGGAATAGAATCCATTTTTGAAGTGATTACTGATTAGGTGATTTGTGTATTAAAAATGAATTTCTTAGGCTTTTTATTTTATCAACAGAAAATGAAATTTCATTAAGAATGTTGGTTGAGAGGAAGGAGAATTTAGCCAATTGGAATTTCATGTTTAGAAGAATATTATTGGGGTGGTTGTCAGATGATAGATTGGTTGTCTTGTTAAATCAGAATATGGTTATTCTATCAAATAGAGATGATTGTCTAACATGGTTGGCAATTTCATCAGGTGAGTATAGTGTTTCTTCTCTAAGTCCGTTCCTACCTCCTCACTTACACTATGTTTGGTTAGGGGATTTGGAAAAGAAAAGGGAAAGGGAAAGGAAAAACGGAAAAGGGGTGTGAAATTAGGTGAAATGTAGGTATATTTTATTCACATTTCACTTATCTTTTCTATTTCCCTTCCCGACTCCCTCCTCAAATTTCCCAACCAAATACAATATTATATGGTCACTAAGCTTCAATGGAACAATGCATATCTCCCTCAAAAGTGTAGTTTCTTGGTTGGCTGGCTTGAAATGGGAGATTAAAGACATCTTCTTCCCTCCAAAGAATTGGAGTGCTTAGGCCAAGTGTCTCTGCTTTCTGTGTGTTGTGTAATAATGAGGTGGAATCAATAGCTCATCTGCTTCTATGGTGTCCATATTTGCCTGGAAAGTGTGATCAAACCTGATGCATTAGTGGGGGCTAAAATCGGTGATTCCAAAAAATTTGAACGGTCTTTTAAACTGGTACAGGGGTTTCAACTGGAGAAATTTCGCGAACAAAATCTGAACGGCTATGTCATTTGCAGTTATATGGTTATTATGGAAACTTAGGAATGAAGTGGTGTTCATTGGGAAACATATACATTTGGAGAATTTTTGTGAGTTAATCAAGACTAGAATTGTTTTTTGGGTTAAAGCTCACTGTAAGAATTGTTGGTACACAGTGTAGAAGATTATTTCTAATGTTCAATAGATTAGGTTTGTTGTTTAGTTCTTGATTGGAGTTTGCAGTAGGATGTTCTACGTTGTATTGTTAGTGGGAGTGCTTTATGTTCTATTGGTGCTTCTTTGTCTATGTTTTTCGAGTTTGTCTTACCAACTCTGTGGGGTTAAGCTAGCACATGATTTGGTGAGCTCTTGATGTCAGTATAGTTGGCACTAGGATGTTTCACTATAATGCTTTCTGCTTTTGCCCTTCTCTTTATTGACAAGTGGCTACTGCTCCAAAATTTAGGGTAAGATTCTTAGGATTGATCAATCAAATTCTCAGCTTTTGAATATTTTCCTAAAGAATACTTAAGTTGTCGTGGAGAATGGGAACATAATACATTTTTGGAGTGATTACTGATTGGGTGATCTGTGTATTAAAAATGAATTTCCAAGGCTTTTATTTTATCAACAAAAACGAAAATTTCACTGAGAATGTTGGTTGAGAGGAAGAAGAATTTGGCCAATTGGAATTTCATGTTTAGAAGAATATTACTGGGGTAGGAGTTAGATGAATTAGATGGATTGGTTGTCCTGTTAAATCAAAATATGGTTAGTTTATCAAATAGAGATGATTGTCTACGATGGTTGGCTATTTCATTAGGTGAGTTTAGTGTTTCCTTTCTAAGTCTGTTCCTACCTCCTCCTTACGTTATGTTTGGTTGGGGATTTGAGGAGGGATTTGGAAAGAGAAAGAGAAAGGAAAAAGGTATGTGAATTTTAAGTGAAATGTAGCTATATTTTATTCACATTTTACCTACCTTTTCCATTTTCCTTTCCAAATTTTTCCTCAAATCCCCTAACCAAATACGGCATTATGGTCACTAAGCTTCTATTGAACAATGTATATCTCCCCCGAAAGTGCAGTTTCTTGGTTGGTTGGCTTAAAAGAGGAGATTAAAGACATCTTCTTCCCTCCAAAGAATTAGAGTGTTGGGGCCAAGTGTCTTTGTTTTCTGTATGTTCAGTAATAATGAGGTAATCAATAGCTCATCTACTTCTATGGTGTCCCTTTGCTTGGAAAGTGTGGTCAAACCTGATGCATTGGTGGGGGCTAAAATGGGTGATTCCTGAAAATTTGAAGGGTCTTCTAAATTGGTGGAGGGGTTTCAACTAGAGAAATTTTGCGAACACAATCTGAAGGGCTATGCCATTTGCAGTTATGTGGTTATTATGGAAACTTAGGAATGAGGTGGTGTTCACTGGGAAACAAATACATTTGGAGAATTATTTATTTATTTATTTATTTATTTTGAATACATAATTTTTGTGAGTTAATCAAGACTAGAATTGCTTTTTGGGTTAAAGCTCACTATAAGAATTGCTGGTACACAGTGCAGGAGATTATTTCTGATGTTCAACAAATTAGGTTTGTTGTTTAGTTCTTGATTGTAGTTTGCAATAGGATGTTCTAAGTTGTATTGGTAGTGGGAGTGTTCTAAGTTCTATTGGTGCTTCTTTGTCTATGTTTTTCGAGTTTGTCTTACCAACTCCATGGGCTTGAGCTAGAACATGATTTGGTGAGCTCTTAGTGTCAATATAGTTGGCATTAGAATGTTTCGCTATAATGCTTTCTGCTTTCGCCCTCCTCTTTATTGACATGTTTCTACTGCTCAAAAATTTAGGGTAGGATTCTTAAGATTGGTCAATTAGATTCTTAGCTTTTGAATATTTTCTTGAAGAATACTTAGGTTGTTGTGGAGAATGGGAGTAGAATCCATTTTTGGAGTGATTACTGATTAGGTGAACTGTGTATTAAAAATAAATCTCCTAGGCTTTTCATTTTATCAATAGAAAGGAAATTTCCCTGAGAATGTTGGTTGAGAGGAACGAGAATTTAGCCAATTGGAATTTCATGTAAGGTGAATTTGATAGATTGGTTGTCTTGTTAAATCAGAATATTGTTGGTCTATCAGCTGGAGATGATTGTCTAAGATGGTTGGCAATTTCATTAGTTGGGTTTAGTGTTTCCTCTCTAAGTCTGTTCATACCTCCTCCCTGACGCTATGTTTGGTTGGGGGATTTGTGGAGAGATTTGGAAAGGGAAAGGGAAAAGGAACGTGTGAAATTATATATATCCGAATACTCAGTGCTAAACAAATTATATATATCCAGATACTTAATTCAGAACATGTGAAATTTCTTTGAATACTCAGTGCCAAACATATTACTAGATAGTTTTTTTTTTTTTTTTTTTTTTTTTTGTTCAAAATTGGAGTGTGAAGAAGTTAGAAAATTAAATGTTCGAAAAAACAAAGCCAAACATAGACAATTTGTTCGAATATTAAATACTGAATAATGACCAATTGGAAACACATTGTCAAATATATGAATTTTGTTTAGAAATGAGTTTCTGAATAAATGTAATTTGTTCGATACTAAATTTTTGAATCAATTCCGTAAACCAAACAACGAAAAATGATAAATGTCAAATAAAAACGTACTTTATCTATAGAAAACTGCTTGAAAACATATTTTTATTGTCTATTGTTGATTTCAATATGAAATAGAATGTAAGAATGATGACTTCAAGCAATTAAGGTTAGGTATAAAAATCCAAAGCGAAGAGAGTAAGAAGAGAAGAGAAAGAAAAGAAATATTGGGTTAATGATAAATGGGGTGTCCAAAGCACTTTGATTTACATTTTTTCCAATAACAAGTACTTTTTGGTCATTTTAAATAGGAACTTAATAGTGATAAAAAAAAGTTTCATTAAATTGGGGTGTCCAACTTAATTTTTGAGACGAAAATAGAGCCACTCCATTGAAAATGAAAATGATAGAATCTGAATCCACAAAAATGATCCATTCACTTCTCATCTCTCTCACATTCATCTTCTCTATATAAGCACCACCACCACATCCCCCGCCATTATTAATTTTGCGTTTGATTGATAAACTTTTTTATTTTATTTTTTAAACACAATTATCAATTAGATCAAATTAATACAATATAAAACTTTAAAATTACATAAGCAAAACTATAGGAATCACTCATATAATTTACCATATATATATGACCATAAGCTTTTTTCCTTTTGCAAGTTATTGTTTTTGAGTCTTTGACCCCTTGTGCAGGGAAAAAGCTATGAAGAAATTACTATGAAAGAAACTTGTCTTTTATCTATACAAACACCCTCTATATGTAGGTGTCCAGTAGTCTGATCCTGTGTTGTCACGGCAGACTTGAGGAGTGCATGAGATAGGAACAAGACAAAGACCTCTGCTCTTGAGATCCACCTTTACATCTCCTCCTCTCTCCTTTCTATCCAAACCTCCCCATGGTTCCATCTGAAATGCACACATACATAACAAAACAAAACAAAAAATAAAAAATAAAAAATAAAAAACCTTTAAGAGTAAGTCTACAAGCACAGAAAAATGATTACAAAATTAGACACAAAATGTGTATATATATATGGATGGATAAATTTTTTTGGTCAAATTTTACTTTTATCCCTTTGTTGTTTGGTTTATGTACAAATTATCCTTCTAACCCCCTTATGTTTTGTAGGTTGAGCGCACCATTAGGAATTATGTCTATGTTAATTGCAAGTATAAAACACATGCCGAGACATAGAAGAGTTATGTACTCAATTTCAAATGTCTTGTAGTAAACCACACATGAAGTACAACATGGAGAATTAAAGTGAATTTTGCTTTTCGAAAAATTGACAATAATATATGCAGTTTGTACGTGAGGTTATTTATGTACAAAGATATTTTAGTATTTTCGTTTAAACTATTAACAGACCTAATAGTGCACTTTATTTCACAAATCACAATAATTATGTATTTATTTACAAATAACATTAGATTATGTTCACATGGGTCAAAGCAGAAGAGTTAAAGTGAAATATTTCTAAAATTTTTAGAAATAACATGGCTTTGTAAAAATTTTTTTTTTTTTTTTTTTTTTGGATCAACCAAAAGAACTTTATTGATGAGAAAAAACCTTACAACAAAGGTAGAAACATAACAATAAAGGAAGGGGGAATGATGCAAAAGCCATCATATTGAAACAGCCTAATCACAACTAGGTTGGCACTAAGTCGCTCACACAATCATATGACAGCACCAAACCAAGAATCTGTTGGTGAGGAACCAACAGAGACACAACAACACTACAACAAATCAATCACAAGTAAAACCCATCAGCTATTTGGGAATGTGGTGAATCAATTGAAAAAGGCTAAAAATGATCTCCATGCTGTAGATCTATTAGCATAATTAAGACCAATTAGTACTCAAGAAACCACAAAGTAGTCTGGTGTGGAAGTTAGGAAAGAGGAATGATTGGATGTGATTCCAAAAATTCAGGTTGAATTGGGCACATAGTGGGGGTAAGAACACTAAATTCTTTCATATCATTGCAAGTAAAGGCAAAGTAGAAATTTGTTGGACTTAGTGTTGATTAATGAAGTTAGATATGATGAACATGTGATGATCAAACAAGAAGTATTGAGGCATTTTTCTATAGCTTTTGAAGAAGACTAGGTTAGTAGACCAAAATTAGTTGGCTCTTTTGAGAGGCTAAGCTCAGTTAAGATTCAAGAGGTCTTGGAAGCTCATTTTACCATGGAAGAAATTTGAAGGGTGGTAAAGGAAAGTCACGGGAACAAAGCCCCTGGGCCGGATGGTTTCAACATGGCTTGTGTCCAAAAGTGTTGGAAAATTCTGAAGGATGATGTATTCAAATTCTTGCATGAGTTCCATTCCAATGGAAAATTGGTTAAAGGTTTGAATAGTTCTTTCATTGCCCTAATCCCTAAGCTGGTTAGTCCTTCGGGTCTCTCTGATTTTAGATCAATTAATTTATTAAATATTGCCTACAAAATCCTTTCCAAAGTTTGATCACATAGGCTTAGTTTGGTGTTGCCACAGATTATTAGTGAAGTCCAGTCTGCCTTCATAGGTGGTCGTCATATATTTAATGGTATCATGATAGCTAATGAGGTCGTGGATTGGTGGAAGAAATACAAAAAGAATGGGATTATTCTTAAATTGGATTTTGAAAAAGCCTATAACTCAATTAATTGGAATTATTTGTGGTCTTTGTTAACAAATTTTGGTTTTGAGGATTTATGGGTGAGTTAGATGCAAGAGTGACCACAGCTAGAATTGCTATTCTTGTGAATGGTTCTCCAACAGATGAATTCTCTCTTAGCAAAGGGTTAAGGCAAAGAGATCCTCTGTCCTCATTCCTTTTTAATATTGCAGCTGAGGGCCTTAATATTGGTACGAGCAAAAGAGATGGGGTTAATCAAAGGTGTTTTAGTGGGCCAATCAGAGTTTCAAATAACCCACTTACAATTTACTGATGATACCTTACTTTTTTGTGAAGTTGAGGAGGCAGAGTTGGTGACTATTAAAAGAATTCTTAGGTGCTTCGAGATTATTTCAGGCTTGAAAATAAATTTTCATAAGAGTGTGATGTGTGGTATAGGAATCAATAAAGCTCTTGGCCAAGCTTTTGCAACCAAACTCAACTGTAAATGCCAAAAACTACCAATCAAATATTTAGGGCTACCTCTTGGGGTTAACACTAAAAGAAGCAAGTCTTGGCAACCTGTGGTGGATAAAATAAAGTCAAAATTGGCACTTTGGAAAAGAAAGTTGCTCTCTTTTGCTGGTAGAGTAACCTTGATAAAATCTGTCCTATCCAATCTCCCTTATTATTACCTATCTTTATTCAAATTGCCTGAGGGTATGGCGAAAACTATTGATAGAATGCAAGCAGCCTTTTTGTAGGGGAGCTCTGAACAAAAAAGGAAAGTGTATCTTGTTAAGTGGAAGTTTGTCACAACCAGCAAGGAGCAAAGAGGATTATAGATTGTGAATTTGAAGGAAATGAATAACAGTTTACTCATGAAATGGTGGTGAAGATATGGAGTGGAGGAAAAGGCATTATGGAGACAGGTTATAAATAGCAGGTATGGAGTTGTTTGAGGAGGTTGGATACCTAATCTTAAGACTCTTAGGAGAGTGTCTAATGTGTGGAAAGGGATTCTCTCTGGGGTAGAGGTTAATTCATGAGCGGTCTTAATTCTGCTAATAGATCTACAGCATGGAGATCATCTTCAGCCTTTTTCAATTGATTCACCACATTCCCAAATACTTCGATAGGTTTTACTTTTGATTGGTCTGTTGTAGTTTTGCTGTGTCTCTGTTGGTCCTCACCAACAGATTCTTGGTTTGGTGCTATCATATGATTGTGTGAGCGACTTGGTTTGGTGCTGTCATTCGAGGACATCCGATAAAATCTTATTTATTTATATGTATTTTATATTTGATTTATGATGTGTTTCTATATTGAAAGCAGAACAGTAACTTGAAACTATCTGTCAAGAAATTTGATTGACAATGCCAAAGAATAAGTTCATTGTCTTACCTTGCTCACATTAGACTTCATGTAAGGGTTGCTCAGAAGCTGCATCTGCAAAGTATGAAGCAATGAATTAATAAGAAGACTTGGAGCAAATTATTTTTATTTATTTTCTTATTTATAATGTGGATTAATAGGATTTTTACCTATTCTCTCTCTGTATTGTTAATGATCTTATCAACCCAATTGTTTTTTGTATTAATTTGGCCTATATAATTCTAAATAATCATGATTGGGTTATAATTCCTATCACCCATTTCAGTGACTATTATTATTATTATTATTATTATTATTATTATTATTATTATTATAAATAATGGTCTACATTTGCCTTAATATTAACTTTTTATGATTAAGGAAGACAATAAGAGATGCTTTCACCTGCACTTGCTCTTGTAGGAACTTTATATATCCAATTGCCTCCCCCAACACCGATGCCGTATCCGTCTGGAAAACCGATCCAACGAATATTGCCCATGTCAAATAGTATTAATTAATATATTAATGAATATCAATATCACAATTAAAAATAAGCAATAATAACAATAAAGCTTAATGAAATAACACAAAGTATTATTGGACAAGTCTAAGTGCTTTTTATGTTTATAACCTTTCCAAATGGCGACACAATTTGTTGAAGGGCTGTGATTTTGTCTCCAAGCTTGACTTTTGTGACCTGCATCTATTAATTTAAGAAATATACATTAATAATAAATTTTGGTGATATGTTGTTTGAGGTTTTTTGTCATATACAAAATTATTTCGTTATGTTTGGTTAGTTTTCATAATCTGTTTTTTATTTTTAAAAAATTAGTTTAACAAAAATAAACCACAGAAAAACAAATTTACGAAACTAGTCTTTCTTTTTTTTCAAAAAATCAATAAATAAATTCTGAAAACGAAATTAAACATATATGTATATATACCTTTGAAGATGAGAGTGTAGAAGAAGTGTCATGCTTAGGCTTCTTTGTGAGTGTCTCTGAATTATCTTCAGATCTTTTCTTCTTTCCTTCACTCGCAATACCCTGTCCTCCTCTTCCATTGCTTCTTGTCACTGTATGGCTTGTTGTTGATATTGTAGGCTGAAATTTCCAACATGAAAAAAAGCGAATCAACTTCCAATATAGAATGCATGGTTTTGTATAGCACTATGGTTAGAGTATCAGTCACTGACAGTATCAAGAGTATCAAGTGATACATATTAGGAATCAAGTATTGTCGTAGTGGATATTTTAGAAGTAATAAAAAAAATAGTAATAAAAGAGAGCTTTATAGCTGGTCGTATTGGTTGTGAATCGATTGTATGAATGGTAAATATGTTATGAACCGATACATATTGGGAACCATATTCGATACGTATGTGATTTTCATTCCAACATGTATACAGGAGTGTATCAATAGCGAAATAATAAAGTTGGGATTTGTGAAGTTGATTCTTTTGGTGTTGTATTTTGGTTTTTAATTTTGGTTTGTCAGGTGAGGTCTGTTTTTGGGTGTTTTCAGGTTGGCTCCTCACCAACTCTTGATGGTGTGCTAGTATATGATTAGGCGGTCTTATCGGTGCCAACCTAGTTGGGATTGATTTGGCTCGCTATGATACTTTTTGCACTCATCTTCTTTTCCTTTATTGATGTATTAGTCTTTCTCTTCATCAATAAAGTTTATTTTCTTTGCTGATCAAAAAAAAAAAAAAAAGCAAAATAATGAAAAATAAGATAATGTATCGATAGATACAGTAAGGAGATGGATTGGCATACTTTTAGAATAATATGAGTGTGAAGAATAAATTTTTTTTTTTTTTTTTTTTCTAATAGTTTAAGCTTTTGGATGAATTGGTAGATAAAAATTTAACAATATTTAAAAATGAGATTTGAGATCGAGGATTGGATACCAAGCAGGAGGGAGAGAGAGCTTACATGGGAAGAAGCTTGGATCCCTTGCTTCTTACAATCAGATAAATTCGATGATCTTAAATTTGGTTTAGATGCATGAACACCCACAATTGGCTTGCTCAAAAAACTATTAGAAGACATAGCATCTCCAAAACTTCTTGTACCATTGCATGGCACACTTGGCAATCCATAATAGTACTTGTTACTATCTCCTAAAATTGAATTGTAAAGCCCTAATTGATATTCAATCTCTCTATGTTCATCCTTAACTTTCATTTCATGACCATAACACGAATACGAACCAGAATTCCTGTTTATGCTTCCTGAAAACGTTGTCGGATTGCTCACTGATTGCTTACTATGACAAATATCAGGCTGTGCTGCGAACCTATAGATGTTGTTATTGATTTCAGAGTCCGGGGGTGCAATAGACCAATTGTTTACCAAGCTTGACGGCAATTTGTTTAGCCTTTCACTTTCAATTAAGCCCTCGTTGAAACCATTAAAATGTTTTTCAAAATTGTTTATGACAGATTGTGGGTTTGTGAATTCCCAACTGTTGTCCATTTTCTTCAAGTAGTCACAAGCAGGCTCAAACATCATCCCAGTTGATAAACCCTTTGATGACAATATGTTGTTGTGTCCAATCTCTTGAGTGTTGTTCAGTTCTCCACTGTTCCCAATACTTCTGCAAGGTTTATTCAGAAATTTTTATGGTGATGGTCAAGAATATACAAGTAAATATATCTCTGAAAAACAAACATTAACTATATATTGCAAAAAATGAATATGTATGCCATTTATGCTGGTATTTTTTTGAGAACTCTGTTTGGTTTTATTTTCAAAAAACTATTTTTTTTAAAATTAGAAATTAGTTTGGTGAAAGTAAATACTAAAAAGATGTTTTTCAATTTTTAAAAAATATTTGTGCACAAAAACTAATTAAAAACAAACAAACAAACAAACAAAATGATTTTATTTTATTTTTTATTTTTATTTTTAAAAAAAAATTAGATTTTTAGTGTGCTTTATTTTTAGAAAGAAAATGTTGAAAATGAAATCAAACGACATACTTAAGCTGTGTGCAACCCTGTCTCGCATGTGGATAGATAAACAAAATGAGAGAAAGTAAAATTGACTGCACAATAACAAAGAGATAAGATTTGAACCTAGTAATTTTTAGAACTAGAGCTCTTGTATTATGTTAGATCATTAATTATTCTTAAAGTTTGAACTATTAGAAAATAAATCCAATGATGTGTATCAAGCAAACACTCAGATGGGTGTCGCACTGTCGCTTTCCCACCTGAATTTGTGAGGATAGAAGACAAAATAAAATGGATTCTCCATGATTTGAAATTAAAACAGCAATAAAAGAAAAAGCTAAACTATAAACCTCCCTCTATTTGCACCTAGTGATTTGAACAACCTTTCTTTTCTTTTCCAAAAAAGATTCTATTCCCACTCAACCCATAAAAAGTACACAAAAGATGTTGAATAATGAAATCTATCTTCATGAATTTAGTTTTCTTCGCTTTCAGATATAGTGCAATAATGAATACTCACAATAGAACATGGCTCCAAAGTTGATTATCAGAGGCTGTTTTGCCGATTAATTCATTGGCCGAGGCAGATTCAACGATATGGCGTGAGGATTCCAAGTCTACGCTTAAACTGGATTGGTTGGAGGCGTTAGTGAACGATGTGGAGATCGATACATCCTCCTCTCCAGAAGAGTTGGAATTAGGGTTTTGAGGTTGCCATGGATTGTTGTTGTTGGTATTAGTATTACTACTCCATGATGAGAGAGAGCTCACATGAAGATCCGGCCACCAATTGAGTGTCGCCGGAGAGGTAGCTATGGAGGTTTCGTTGCATTCCTCAGCCATATTTGTAATGGAGGGTGAAACTTCAAAGTGTAGTTGAATCTCTCTTCTTTCTCTTTTCTTTTCTCTTGTTTTCTTTTCCTTTCCTTTCCTTTCTTGCCGTTAGTGGGGGTTGGAATTTAAGGAGGATGTATCATATATCCCTTGTTGGTGTGTGTACCTTTGTAGGTTTATATCAATTATAGGGCAGACAATAAAATATGCAACGTGAGTTTTTCCCACTAAGGTTTGTGGACAATAATTATAGTTGGGGGAGGGGCCATTGACGGTTTTTTTTAGGTTTTGCCAATGTTGTTGAACAATGTATTTTGGATTGTCATTAATTTGGAAAGTTGTTAAGAAATGAGTATGAGTAATCCCGTCATACACGTAGAGATACAATTATTTAAAATGTTAAAGAAATATGTTGGGCAATCTTGTTATACAAATAGAGATGCAATTTTTTGGCTATATCAATAAAATTCTTTTTTTACCGATCAAAAGAAAATATACATAGAGATGCAAATCATCTAAACATGAAGAAAAATAAAAATGAATCATGCAACCACGTCTTCCACGTAGACATGCAACAGTTCAAACATAGAGAAAAACATAATGCAAATGGAAATAAATGTAGACAGATAGACATAAATACAAGACCTCCAACAACGTGAGTTTTGATACCATGCTAGATTATTAGCATTTTGAAAAGCTTAAAATGTTGTGAAATAAGTCTAATAGTGTACATCAAGCACTTGAATAGTATTAAACATTTACCCTTCTCTCTATTTCTCTCTCCCTCGCATATTTTGTATGCTACAATTTTTTATGCCGATAAGAAACTCAAGAGCCTCAAACTTAGGACAATGCATTGGTGTCAAAGGACAAAAACAAATGGAATAATATTATACAAACAAAAAATTTGTATAAGAAAAAAGGTATGCAAAATGATTTGTGATCATTTAATTTCAAGATAATGCACTCATCATTGTGCCTCATAATTGCAAAATGTCACTACTAAATCATTATATATTACTATTATATATATAAATTATGTTTGTAAATCATTTTTCTTAATTAAAATATGAAAGAACAATGCATTTTTAGACCAAGTGGTTACCAAGTTTGACAACATCAGCATGCCATGTTCTACCAAGGAGTAGCATTGTCATATTGTTATAGTCCATAATTTTTTTATCGGCAAATCAAGAAACTTTATTGATTTAAATTTAAGGTAGATCTTACATCTTATATTAATAGAGGATAAAGAATAAATAGAACAAAAGCTAGAAACATGCTATAAGCATCACAGCATAGGCTTAGATCCCAATTAGATTCACACCAAAACCGCTGCCCAATCATCTGCAGCACACTCCCTCAAACAGCCAACTAGTTGAAGAGGACTCAATATATAATCTCTTTCCTATATACTCACCCCTTACCATTGGCTCAAATGGACAGACTCCAAGAGCAATATGCTTTTATATTTAGAATTTTTATTTGAAAATATCAATGTTTTCATTTTATGAATGGATTTCATGCCTAGTTGAATCTCGATCACGGTTTTTCATTTTGGCTGAAATTACGAACAATATTTCAAGATATATAGTTTTATTGGTTGGATAAATTATAAATACACTCCCTGAAATTTACTTAAAATACGATATGCCCCTGTAGTTTGGATATTACATTCCGTCTCTTGAAATTTCTAATTTCATAAAAAAAAATGCCCGTTTTATTAATAAATTATCAAATAAATTTCAATAATGTTATAAATTTACTTCAATTAATAATTCAGGTAATTTTATTATTGTATAGGTGAACAGTTAGAAATTTTATTTTTTCAGTTAATTCTGTTAAATAAAAAATTCTGACTAGGGAATATTTCTGATTTTTTAAATCAGATGGACAATTCATATTTTAAACAAATCAAGATGTGTTTATAATTTACCCGTTATTAGTTTGTAAATGGACACGCTTCAGATTCAGTGTACTCAAATCTCATTCATTCAAACAAATAAAAGATTTGGACTTCTCCAAGTAGGATGCTGCCCTTATTGACAAAATAAATGATAAAACTGTCACTCTTTTTAATAACTTAAGTTTTAAATAAATTAATGATTAATAATTTAATATAATATCAAAACAAAAAATACTCTGTGTTCAAACCTTCCTGACTACCAAATAATTATATATTTGTACAGATTTGGACCGTTTATGAATTTATGAATCAAAGTCATCTTTTATTAGACAGAATTAGAGTTATTTATAACCAAATAATTACATATTTGCATGCATTTGAATTTCTGTTTTGGTTTCGTTTTCAAGTGAAAATAAAAATTAAAAGAAAAAATTCCTTGAAAAACATTAAAACTATATTTGGTGAAAGTAATTAAAAAATTAAAAAGCATTCATCATTTTTATATGAGCAAATTACGCTTATAATCTTTACATTTTGTCTGTTGTGTCATTTTGGTATCTACAATTTCAATTGAGTTAATTTTGATTCTTATTTTTATTTTTTTTTATTTTTTATTAGGGGTTTTGACGAAAAATGATCATTGAGTTAATTGAAATTAACACATTGAATTACGCAAGTTTACAGTTTTGCCTCTAAAAGATGATAAATGTCACTTATGTGTGCATTTTCTATAAATAAATAAAAAGGTAATAATTGTTATCAATTGAACTAACCTAGACAAAATCATAAATTTATAGTCAAAATTAACAAAATTAAAATTATAAGAACCAAAATGATACAAAAATCAAAATATAGGGATTGATAGTTCAATTTGTCCATTTTATATTGTTTTCTTCTTTTATTTCTTTTTTAAAAAAAATTAAACATATTTTTGCATTTACTTTTACCAAACTAATTTTTAGTATTTTTTTAAAAACAGTGTTTTGACTGTTGACTATGTTCCCAAGTTGTACTCCAAAATTCAAATGTGCAATAAAGTTATTCATCAGGTAGATAAGAATTGGATGAGTGGTATTTGTAAAAGTGGAGCGTTCAACATAACAAATGATGATGTTATGTATGTGCACCTCCAAATCATTTATGTTTGAATGTATTGTACATTCTTCTATTTTCTTATTCTTATTCATAAATTTTTGACAATTTTATTTTTAGCACTCAAAGAAAGCCAATAATAAATAACTTCTCTAACTTCATCACAACCCCTAAATAAGCAGTATTCAAGGTCAAGATTTCATTGCTTAAAATCACTTTTGATTCCAATTTGGTGATATGTAGGGGAGAATTTGAGCCGCTCAACCTGAACAATTTGAGAGTTCAGTTCGAATTTTTTTTAAAATTTTGATAACATATTTTTAAATGTAGTGTGAGTTTGAATAGATATTTAAAAGACCGAATTAATTTTGTGCGTGCTTGGGCACAGAAACTAGATAACTTGAGCAACTTAAAACTCAAATTATATAAAAATATTCAATTTATATAAATTATCAACCATTCGATGATGATGTTAAAATAATTTGGACATTTGGATCATATTCATTATACATATTATATACACATAAAACACAATACAAAATTTACCCTTTCCCTTTTTACCTAGAAATGAGAAATACTACTACAGCAACACAATGATTTCTCTCAGTTCTTTACTTTCTCTTTCATGTATCCCTTATCATATAAATTTATTTGTTTTTGATATTAATAATGATTTTATCTTAAAAAAATTAATAATTGAAACATATTAATTAGCCTATAATCGAGGGGAGACTAAAAAGTCCTCAAATTTCTATGTAATTCGAACTTAACCCGATTATAATTTATTACGGTCAGGTCAGGCTTGGATGTAGACACGTTTGGATTGGTGATTGGAATTTGACGGGCCTAGGTAATGTTGAATTGTAAGCTTGATTCCAGCAGAGCTTTCACCAAAACCTTCACCACCGTTCACCATTATGCATTTGAAGGCTGCAAAGTTGGAATTAAAGTTGAATAAGAAGCCTTTGGAAGTTAGAGTTTTGTTTGAAATTCATTAGTTGTAGTTTGAATTTCATATGTTTAGATTTTTTGTTTACATTGTTTGTTTAGTCTATAATTCAATTGAGTGGTTAGTTGTTTGATAAGAGTGCAGGAGAAAGAAAATAAGAGAGAGAGAAGCTTGGAGTATATGCTCTGTTTGCTTTTCTAAAATATTTGAGTGAATTTAAATTGAGTTTGGTTTAATGTTTATCTTCTCTTTGTGAATCATAATAAGTGATTTACACCTCACTGCCACCAACAAGGGGCATAAGAGCCAGAAGAGCCAAGAATTGGCCGAATTTCTCAAAAACAAATTGTGAAACAGAGCAAATTTTAGAATCTAAAAATTTCGAAATTGTCAAAATCAACTTTTGATCATACCATTGTATAGCCCTCGTCAAGACAATAGTTCTGGAAAAAAACCACATTGAAAACCTAGCTAAAACGAAACCATACGGGTCAACGCCGTTGCTGACATCATCATACCGAAGTTCACAAGAAATTATTCAGTGATTTGCGGATCAAAGATTCAACAAATCTGAACCAACCAAATTGTTTTGGCTTAAACTAAGGGGTTGTTTGGGGTGTCCTAAATAAGTGCACTTTTTGACTTTTTGAACTAAAAAGTAGAAGGGAAAAAATATGGTTGTTTGGGATAACTTTTTATCTTTTTACTAAAAAATATGTATTAAAATATTGTATAAAATAACAAAATTACATTTTTACCCCTACATATATGAATATGTATTGACAGTGATGGTACATGAAGACAGTACGGTCACAGCAAGAGATATAAGAAAAACTTGCCTACGATGTTGTTTACACAGGACGATGTTGTTCGGGCGCGTGGGGGCCCACCATGGGTCCCGTTTTGAAAATTAAAACCGTTTAATGTGTAAAACTCATCGAGTACTATATGCTTGTAAACAATCATGTTGATCGAATATCAATAGCTATCTGATTGGATTAGTTTTTTGTCAACCGTTACTTTGTGCACCGTCTATTTTTTATACAAAACTGTTTTGATCATATAGTTCTCGATATCCGATTAACGTAATTTTTTACAGGCAAATAGTACTCTACGAGTTCTACACATTGCACGGTTCAGATTATCAAAAAGGACCTAAATGGGTCCCTACGTACCGAACAGCGCCGTGTGGTGTAATTTTTGTGTGCACCCTCTTTTCAAACTCACCATCACTTCAGACCACTGTGTCACGTTCAGCCATGATGTTGGCTTGTACCTTTTTTGAGAAATTTATATATATATATATATATATTTGAATAGCGATCACTTTTTGACTTTTGTAATAACTTTTTAACTTTTTTCAAACACCCCAAACCAGCCCTAAGTCATCTGAAGGCCGATTTGGATGATCCAATAGTGCTTTCCAGCTATTTAGAGTATTCTGAACACATCCGTATGGTTAGGGCCTGTTTGGTAATCATTCCGTTTTCAATTTTCAGTTTATATTTACAAAAATTTTAAAAATTATCATAAAAACTTGTTTAATAATTTTTTTAGTTTATAAATGGTTGTCTTAGTTTATAAATTTGAGGAAAAAACGTAAACTCAAAAAATGAGTTTACGTTTTCAGTTTTTTTTTTTTTTTTCAATTAATTTTTTTTCAAATAATTTTTTTTCAATTTTTTTTTCAAATAATTGTTTTTTCAAATATTTTTTTTCAATTAATTTTTTTTTTCAACTAATTTTTTTTTTTATTAATTTTTTTTCAAATATTTTTTTCCCAATTAAATTTTTTTTCAATTATTTTTTTAATTGATTTTTTTCATTTTTTTTCCAATTAAATTTTTTTTCAATTATTTTTTTAATTAATTTTTTTTCAATTATATGTGATCCCATTGTCATAACTAATAAAAATAAATATAAATATTTTAGGCCTGAACAAACATATTTTTTAGTTTATGTTTTTAAAATTTTTTAAACATTTTGTTCAAACCAAACGCGTTTATAATTTATGTTTTTCTAAAAATACACAAAAACCAGTTTATAAAATTTTTGTAAAGATAAACCCAAAACGTAAACGTTACCAAACGCTACCTTAGAATTTGCAAATTATATTATGAAAATTTGCAATTTTTTTTAAGATTAAAGTCAACCAATGGCCAACGGAAATACGCATGCCCTCATTCCAAAGCTTATGAAGAGCAACCACGACAACTGATGCATCCAAATGTGAGCACTGCTAGGTGCTCTAGACATAATGGACATCGTGGAAGACGGATATACTGAACCCGCCTCAAAAGAAGAAGAATGTGCCTTGCCCAAAGTAGAAAAAATAATTCTTCGAGCCGAACGAAAGAAAAATTGCAAAGCAAAATCCATCATATATCAAGGTCTTGATACATCCACATTGGAGATCATCGCTTCCTCCAAAACAGCTTAAGAAATCTAAGAAACTTTCAACATGACTCGTAAAGGTGTTGATAAAGTAAAGAGGATTTGGCTCCAAACTCTACGAGGTGAATTTGAATCTCTATGCATGAAGTCTTCTGAATCTATTTTTTAAAACTATTCAAGAGTAATGGAGGTTGTAAACCAATTAAAGCGGAATGGAGAAGCCTTTAGTGATATGGGAATATCAAAGAGAATTTTGCAATCCTTGGATCCAAAATTTAATTATATTGTTATTGCTCTTGAAGAAATCAAAGATCTGGAGATTGTTTCTGTAGTAGAACTTGTGGGTTCACTACAAGCCCATGAGCAAAAAACGATGAGAAGAAATGAAGACAAAGGGTTGGAACAAGCCCTACAATCAAAGTTGTCCATCACCAGAGAGAAAACCGAGCAAGGGAGGACATGGCAAAGAGGATGAGGACGTGGTCAAACCTATTGTGGAAGAAGTTCTGGAAATTCTTATTCCAGAGGAAGAGGTTCATCTCAAAGAGGATGAGGAAGAAGAGGTTCATCTCAAAGAGGACGAGGACAACAAAGCTATGTCTCGAGAGGAAGAGAATTTGGAAGAAGAGGTGATTACAACAATCATTATATTTTTTTATAAAAGCAATGTCCAGTGTTACCATTGCCATTAGTTTGGTCACTACAACAACGAGTGCAGAAGTAAGCAATCATCTAATGAAGTTAGTCAAAGAACTAACTATGCAGAGAAAGAGTCTGTTGACAAAGATTCATTGAGCCTAATGGAACACAATACAACCAAACACAAAGAAGACGTTTGGTTCCTGGACTCTAGAGCTGGTAATCATATGACTAGCAAAAAGAGCTTATTCACTGAGCTTGATGAGAAAGTTCATGGAGAAATCTCATCCGGCGACCTCTCCAAAGTTCTAGTTTGAGGAAGAGGTGATATTGTGATCAAGAGGAAGAATATAGATCATGCTTTCATTTCCAATATCTATTATGTTCCAGACATGAAGACCAACATATTGAATCAGGGACAACTCCTCAAAAGAGGCTATCAAATTAGCTTGAAAGATATGTTGCTCACAATTCTAGACACTCGAGGGAAGCTAATTACTCGGGTAAAGATGGCAAAGAACAGAATGTTTCCTCTCACCATTCACCATGACATAAAGTGTCTAAATGCAATGATAAATGACAAAGATTGGATATGGCATCTCAGATTCGGACGGCTCAATTTTGAAAGCTTAAAACAGTTGGGAAACAAGAACATGGTAAAAGGTGTGCCCAACATTCACCAACCAAATGAGATGTGTGAAACCTATATTATTAGTATACCATATAGGAACAACTTTGGAAATGAAGCAAATTGGAGAGCAACCAAGCCGCTCGAACTAGTTCACACAGATGTGTGTGGTCCGTTGAAACCAATATCAAACGGACAAAATAAATACTTCTCCACTTTCATTGATGATTATAGCAGGAAGACTTGGGTGTATTTCCTCAAAAGGAAGTCAGAAGTGTTTGAAAAGTTTTGAGAGTTCAAAACTCTTGTGGAGAAGCAAAACAGTTATTATATCCAGACATTATGATCAGATCAAGGTGGAGAATACAAGACAGATGGTTTTGAAGAATTCCTTATGTAGAAAGGAATCAAAGGATAGTTTACACCAACTTATACTCCCTAATTGAATGGAGTAGCTGAACAAAGGATTGCACGATCCTTAACATGGCAAGAAGCATGTTAAGAGACAAGAATATGCTCAAGAGTTTTTCGGCTGAAGCAATTTCATGTGTAGTCTATTTGTTGAATACATGTCCCACAAAATCCTTAACAATAAAGACACTGCATGAAGCATGGAGCACTCACAAGTTGAGTGTGAGTCATCTCAGAATCTTTGGCAACATTGCCTACGCCAAGATCCCAGAAGCACAAAGAACAAAGTTGGAAGATAAAAGAGAGAAATGTATCCTTGTTGGATATGGTGACAGTACAATGGGGTACAAACTATTCAATCATATCACGAAGAAAATGTTTTTCAGCCGAGATGTCATCTTTGAAGAAAATGAGTCATGGAAATGAGAGGAGTCTGAATCCTCCACAAATACGAAGCTGACAATTGAATATAAAGAATCAGATCAGCCAAGAGAAATGGCTAAGGAGCCACCATCACCCAGAGTGCAAGTGATATCTCCTCGTGTTTTTTCCTTCACTATAGAGAAATGAAACTCAATCACCAATAGAAAAAAAAAATTTCAAACTTGAGGCCCAGAAGGATTCACAATCTACAATATCTGTATGAAAATACATAAATAATGGATGAAGATACCAATCTATTTTGTCTATTGATGAGCAGTGATCCAGTTAGCTTTGAGGAAGATAATAATGAAGATAAATGGAAGATTGCGATGGATGATGAAATCAAATCCATTGAGAAGAACAAGACTTGGGAGTTAACTACTCTCCCGAAGGGCCGCAAAACTATTAGAGTGAAATGGATCTACAAGACCAAAAGAAATGCTCAAAGAGAAGTTCAATGATACAAAGTAAGACTTATTGCAAAAGGCTACAAGTACAAAGAAGGAATTGACTATGGAGAAGTCTTTGCCTCTGTTGCCAGATTAGAGTTTATCAGGTTGCTAATATCATTAGTAGCACAACAAAGTTAGAAGATTTACTAACTGGATGTCAAGTTAACATTTCTAAATGGATTTCATGAAGAAGAAATCTATATCGAGCAGCCACCTGGATACGCGAAGAAAGACCAGGAAAACAAGATGTGCATGCTTAAGAAGGCCTTGTACGGATTAAAGCAAACTCCTCGTGCATGGAACATGAAGATTCATGACTATTTCCAAGAGAATGGATTTGAGAAGTGTCCCTATGAGCATGCACTCTATTTGAAGAAAAAAGCTTATAGAAGCTTGTTGTATGCATGCCTCTACGTTGATGATTTGATAGTCACCGGGAATAATCCAACAATATTTGAATCCTTCAAGGAGAATATGGTCCGAGAGTTTGAAATGACAAATATTGGGTTAATGTGTCATTTTCTTGGCATCGAAGTAGTTCAAAACAATGATGGAATCTTTATCTCACAGAGTAATTATGCGAACGAATATTCTCAAGAGATTTGGCATAAAGAATTGTAACTCTGTCTCAACACCTGTAGAAACAGGATTGGAGTTAAGAAAGAATGAGTAAAGAGATGTTGATCCTACATATTTCAAAAGTTTGATTGGAAGACTGAGACACCTGACCTGTACTAGGCTAGATATACTCTACGGAGTTGGGCTTGTCAGCAGGTACATGGAGACCCCTAACCAGTCTCATCTAAATGTAGCAAAGAGAATACTCCGTTACATCAAAGGTATCATCGATGATGGACTATTCAATACAAAGAGTCAAGACTTAAGACTTATTGGCTATTCAGATAGCAACTGGGGAAGAGACTTGGATGACAAAAAAAAAAGCACAACCGGATTTAGATTTTCATGGAAGATACAACTTTTACATGGTCATCAAAGAAGCAAGCTATTATGACTTTGTCATCTTGTGAAGTTGAGTATGAACCTTCACCACCGTCCATCACTATGCATTTGGAGGCTGCAAGGTTGGAATTAAAATTGAATGAGAAGCCTCTAAAGTTAGAGTTTTATTTGAAATTGATTAGTTGTAGTTTGAATTTCATATGTTTAGATTGTTTGTTTACATTGTTTGTTTAGTCTATAAATAGATTGAGTGGTTAGTTGTTTGACAAGAGTGTGGGAGAAAGAAAATAAGAAAGAGAGAAGCTTATCTCGGGTTGGATTGGGCTGGATAACTCTTCAACCTATCTGAATCCGCCCAAATTGCACCCCAAGTGATATGAGAAAGGAACAAAATAGCAGTAGAAATTCGCAAATTCGTTACAAAAACATGAACTCTATTAAATAGTTAATCAACATATAATGAAAAATTAAGGGGTAAATTACATAAATAATTCCTAAGGTATATTACTTATTTTATTTTGGTCTCTAATCTTTAATTTATATCAATTGCAATCCTAAATTTCACACATTTAATTCAATGTACCCTGATATGTCTCATAATTCTCGGCTAAGAACTTATAAAAAGTGCTTAACCTCACACTAAACATATGCACTGAAGGGTATTTAGTACATTTTAATGTTTGTCTTTGGCTCTCAATCAATTAACCTTTTGATGCAGCACATCCCAAGCAGAAATTTTGAATTTTTGGAGATTCTAGGGGATTGAATCGTGGTTAATTGGATAATTCTATTTACACACAATCAATCCTTTTAGTACACACAATTCAACTATTAAATTTATATGATAACAATTTCCTCAAGTAAGATGACTATTAAGGACAATATACATTTACTCATTTCAACAATTCATATATGAAACCCAAATATCTCTATATACACCATCACCTAGAACAAATTTCTTTTCTATTATTTTTTAAATTCGAAATAATATTGTTTTGGAAGATTTAGGGTTTTAAAACATTAAATCAATTGATTTTAAAAATTTACATATTATGGATGACATTGATTTGGAAGAATACAACAATGAAAATATCAGTTTGCTTTGTTATTTATTTTCTTCATATTGATTTGGAACTAAGGACCATTGTTCATCTCTACAATAATGACTTATTCGTTCCATGCCCACGAAGAGTTAAACATTTACAAAATGTTCAATTATTTATACTTAGACATAATCATTTTGTTCATATTATTAAAGTTAAACAAGTATTAAACATTCATACGTAAAAAATTGAACATTTTGGTTTAGTTCAACTATAAATTTGTGAACATATTAAGTTTCTTCAACAATGTATTTATAAACAATGCTAAAATTATTTTTTTGTTTAGATTTTTGCACAATACCACCACAATTGCTTCGTCGCCATAAAATTTCAAACCGCCGTTTGCTCTTATATTGATTTCATATATTCAACACAAATTGCAAAGAGAGAAAGAGAGAGAGGAATCTAACATTACCGTGAATTGTATTTTGGATCTTATTATCTTTTCAACTTTGATGGTTTGTACATCATCTTGTGTTAGGATATGTATTGTATTGTGTAAGTTAGGTTAAACGAGTAAGATTGTGTTGAGTGAAAATCAAATGTTCAAAATATTATTAATGTGAACTAAGTAATAGTGTGTACCGAGATAATTGATGGCGTGTAAATAGAATCACCCCGCTTAATTTAGGGAGGAAATGAAAAAAAATTCCTCCCAATACCCTTGAGATGTCAAATGTGATCAAGGATGAATGTAAGTGCTTCTTTGTTAATTCTTTAGATGACATTTAGGCAGCATTTGATTTATTGATTTGGGAAGAGATTTGAAAAGAAAAAAAAAAAGGAAAAAAGTGAGTGAAATGTATATGAAATATAGTTATATTACATTCACATTTCACTTAACTTTTTTATTTTTCTTTTCAAATTTTTCCTCAAATTCATGAACCAAACACAATCTTAATGAAAGTAACTACATTGAATTAAGGGGAAATTACAAAAAAATAAAAAAATAAATTAAAATTCAAAAATAACCTAGGATTTGAGCCTAGTAAAAAAATTAAACCTTGAGTTTGCAATTTTGTCAATTTAAACCTTAATCTTTTGATTTATTTTCAATCCAAACCATGTGCGTAGTTTCGTCAAGTAAAATAGTCAAAAAAGTATATTTTAATCATTAAACTTAAAATAGGTGTATAGAAATTGTCTAAAAAAACCTGTTTTCATTGAATTTATTGCCGAAATTACACTTTTTCTGAAAATTTTACTTAACAAAAATAGATAGATGGTTTAACTTGAAAATGACTCAAAAGATTGGAGTTTAAATTGACAAAAAAATTAATATTTAGGGTTTATTTTGTTATAAGGCTCAAATTTTTTTTGAGTATGTGTGTGTGTGTGTGTGTGTTTTTTTTTTTTTGGGTAATTTTTGCTTGAATAAATTTAGGAAATAAGTGATATAATTGATATAAAGTGACTACATTGTAAAGTTCAAGGATATAATTGATATAAATTAAAAAATAAGGAATAAATGATCTAAGTGATATATTAATTTAGGAAATCTTAAGTTCAATATTTACTTGATCTTGTTGGTGGCGATTTGTTAGGTAATTTGAGCTTGAGCTTGATCTTGATCTTGATCTTGATGGGTGAAATAGTTTCCTCCTCTCATGTCCATTCCACTTTGATGTAATGCTGCAGGATAAAAATATGATTTTACTCTTGACCAGTTTTCTTGTTGTACCTCATTAATTCGAGTTATTAATTTTTTTTATTTTCCTGATTAGAAATAAGAAAATTAAATATATATATATATAATAAACATTTAAAAAAATGATAAGTAACCTATGGAAAGCTCACTATAAGAAATTAACCAAAAAAGATGATTGGGTAAATTATACAAATAATCTTTATAGTTTATACGATATGTCAATTTTGTCTCTGTTGTTTCAGTTTGCTCAATTTTGTCTCTTAATTTAACAAATTGTGTTATTTTAGTCCAATAAATAACGCTAGGGAAGGTGGGCTCTAGTGAAGTGTTGTTAACACATCTACAATTTGCCGATGATTCTACTTTGTTTTGCGAAGCTGAGGAAATGCAGGTGTGCAATATTAAGAGGGTCTTGAGGTGTTTTGAAGTGATCTCTGGGCTGAGAATAAATTACCATAAGAGTCTGGTGTGTGGGGTTAATGTCCCTGAGGAGTCTTTATCCGCATTTGCAGCAAGATTACATTGTCAATCCAAGGCTCTCCCTTTGAAGTACTTGGGGCTGCCTTTGGGAGCTAACCCAAACAAGAAGTCTACTTGGAAGCCTGTACTTGATAAAGTCAGAAGTAGACTTGCAGGTTGGAAAAGGAAGCTGCTATCATTCTCAGGGAGGCTCACTTTGCTAAAATCTGTATCCTCTGCATTGCCTATGTTTTACCTATCCTTATTTAAAATGCCTGTAGGGATAGCTAGAGAATTTGACAAGCTGCAGGCTAATTTTCTTTGGGGAGGGTCAGAATCAAGGAAACCTATTCACTTGGTTAAGTGGGATGATATAACAAAGAATGTGAAGCAGGGGGGTTTAGGTGTCAGGAGAGTTAGGTTGGTTAATGATTGTATGCTACTAAAATGGTAATGGAGATTTGGCTCCGAGAAAGATGCCCTGTGGAGAAAAATCATCTGCAGCAAGTATAATTTGGATGTAAACAGCTGGAGCCCCTCTCCCTTTCCTAGCAGCAGGCTCTCTTGTGTTTGGAAAGGTATCATATCTATACCAGAGAGGAGAAATAGTCTGATGGTATTTTATCTCAATAATGTTCATATTAAGGTAGGGGATGGAAACAGAACATTTTTCTAGAAGGATAAATGGTGCAGCAATTCTAGTTTGAAAGATGAATTTCCAACTCTTCACAGATTGGTTGTGAACAAGGAAGAAACCTTGAGATCAATATATGATAGGAGGGTGCATTCAGGGGCTTGGAATTTTCAATTCAGAAGAAGGCTATATGAGTGGGAAGAGAGGGAAGTTAGTAGGCTCAACTTGCTCCTGGTTTCTACATTTGCTCCTTGTTCTGTTCTGGAGGACAAATTAGTCTGGTTGGCTGAAGGATCTGGGTCATTTTCTGTCTCCTCTGCGTATAATAATGAAATTGACTCCCTTGGTCCCTCTCTCATTTCTTGTAAGTTTGTTTGGAACTGTTTTGCCCCTCCTAAGGTTCAATTCTTCTGTTGGTTAGCATGGAGAAACAGAGTTAAGTCAGCTGAATTTCTTCAGAAAATTGGAGTGATACAAGCTAATACTCCTGCTCTGTGTGTTTTTTGTAAATCTGAGCCTGAATCTTCCACTCATCTCCTGCTGCATTGCTACTTTGCATGGAAGGTTTGGACTGATATGATGGATTTGTGGGAGTTGAAGGGGGCTATACCCGGTTCAGTAAAAGGTATACTTCACTGGTGGGATGGGGTGTATTTGATCAGGAAAGAAAAATGGATATGGAAGGTCATTCCCTTAGCTGTCATATGGTCTCTGTGGAAGCTTAGGAATAAGTGCATCTTCAAATCTGTTTCGCCTTAGTTAATGGACCTGTGTGAGTTGATCAAAATCAAAGTTGCACTGTGGCTCAAACATAGATTCAAGGACTGTCATTTCTCTGTTCAAGATTTTTTAGCCAACCTGAGGCAAATAAGATTAAGTCTGGGGAGCAGATCTGTTTTGGGCAGCTGATTCTAGGTTGGAGTTGACTTGAGGCTGCTGTTATGTGATGGAGTTTATCCTGCCTTCGTGCAATGGAGATGAACTCGGGGCTGTTCTGTTCTGTGCTGATGAACCAGTGTTGGAGGACCATTTAAACCGAATTGCATTTTGCTTGGAGTTTCAACAGTTAGTGTCTCTGTGACTGATTTGGTTTTTTTGGGCTGATTGGTTGATACGTCTGTTGGGATACATCTGCTTGGTTTTTTGGGATCTCTGGGCTGCTTGGTTGATATCTTACCAACCTTTTTTGCCCTGTTTGGTTTTTTTGTGATCTTTGTTCCTCCCTTTTTATTGTTGATTGTCAATGTCTTTTTGCTTGATAATTTTCAATAAAATTCCTTTTGGCTGTTTCAAAAAAAAAAAATAACGCTTATCAAGTTTGGTGGACGAAAAGTCAAATTATGTGTCAATTTGGTCCCTGCCAAAATTGAGCAAATTAAAATAATAGGAACCAAATTGACACATTGTGTAAACTACAGGAACCAAATTGATACATTGTGTAGACTTTCCGTCCACCAAACTTAACAACCATTATTTATTGGACTAAATGACACAATCTGTTAAATTAAGAGGCAAAATCGAGTAAATTGAAATAACAGGGACCAAATTGACACATTGTATAAACTATAAGGACCATTTATATAATTTACCTGAGATAATATAAAACCGTCATAACATTAATCTAGCAAAATAACAAATAGGAGGTTAAGCATGAGTATTTTAATAACAATGACAAGTAAATATGATATGAACTGAAATAAGTTACAATAGAGAATAATATAGCTCGGAGAATTTGAGAGTCACGTTGTCAGTATTCTAAAATTATTTTTCTGCCCTTCATTAGCGGAGTGACTTTCACGACAACTAGAAAGCTTGAACTAAATCACAAACTAAAATTGCTCAAAACATAAACAATATATAAATGATATGGAGAACTCTCTCAAAATATTTCATCTTTTAAATCATCTTTCTTCTATCTCAACTTCTTTTGAAAATTATCTATCTTCTATCTTCTTCTTTTTTATAGATATGATTCATATAAGGTATTATAATAAAATCCAAGAATTACAATCATAGTGATAATAGTGAAGATCAAATACAATATAAACTTTTATAAAGAAACTCCCAAAGTAGAAGAAAAAATATCAATTAATACACTGAGAATAAGACCCACACGCAGGTGAGGAGATTTAAACTACTGACCTCCTAGTGAGGTCTAGGAGTTCTGACTGATCAGACTAAGCCCATTTGGTTATCTATCTTCTATCTATATGATTATTAAGTGAAAATTAGACTTGGTGTCCAAACCTTCTCCTCATACCACATAGCAAATTAATCTATTAGAAAATAAAAAATTATATAAAGAAGTGCCCAAGGTTTAAACCCAAGTTCTATCTATCTATCTTCTATCTATACTATTATTTTATGAATAATGCTATATGCACCAATTAGTGTATTAACTAATGTATCAATTGATGATGTGACATAATTTTAGAAGTTTTTAGTATTTATAATTTGCATAAAAAGTGGGGTCAATAATAATGTCATAACTAGTATTGGTACACTAATTAATACACTAATTGGTGCATGTAGCATCACCGTTATTTTATATTAAGTAAAAGTTGGACTTGGTGTCCAAACTTTCTCCTCTTTTTTTTATCAGAAAAAAAATGAAACTTTATTGATGAAAAGCAATACAAAAGCGAAAATCAAACATCAATAAAGAGGAGAAGTGCACCGAGTATCATAGCTAATCACAACAATTTTAACTAGGTTGGCGCTGAGGGGCTAACACAATCACATGCCAGCACTAAATCCAAGATTGGAGAGAGACCAATCCAACAAATAAAAAAGAAAACGAAACAGTATGGAAAAAGGCCCAAAACAACACAGAGCAATCCCCTGAACTACCCACACCAATCCCCTAAGCTACATATTTATGGTGTCCAAACTTTCTCCTTGCGCCATGTGGCAGATTAATCTATCTGAAAATAAAAAGTTATATAAAGATGTGCCCAAGATTTGAACTAAAAATTGTATGTTTCATTAAGAATACTTTTACTACTTAGGCAACATACATATTATAACATTAATTCCTTTATTATTTGCTTTTTTTCTTAGTTTGCATTATTCTTATTTGCTTTATTATTTGCTTTTACCACCCGCTAATGAGTATATAATAGGACACTTCCTAAACATAGAATTAAGCATAATTAAATCTCAACTAATAATAATAATAACCATAAATTTTAAAAAATAATAATAATAATTAGTGAATAAAGTTTGTGACTTATGAAACTCCTAATTTATTGAATTAATTAAAATAGTATTTTATTATTTTTTATTAAAAATAATTTAACATTTAATCCTAGGATAAAAACCAGATTAGTGTAAGCTATGTAGCTTCAATGTGTAAAGTAGGCAATATAGCACCAACGGACCTTGCTACATCCTCCTAAAAGCACCCCCCTAATCCCCCTAATTTCCATATCAAGTAAAAAAAAAAAAAAAAAAAAGGAAACAGTTGCCCAAATTAGAAATTAGGGGGATTAGGGGGGTGTTTTTAGGGCTCCAAATCATTTTCCTAGCACCAACATACAAGATAGGCGACGTAGCCTTACAATTAAGAGATACATAGCCAAGGATCACTACTAAAAACTGGACTTTTTGCGACAGTCGCAAACGTCGCAAAAGGTCCATATATCGTCGCAAAAGACTTTTTGCGACGGAGCAGCGACGGAAAATGGGGGGTGGCGGAAAGGGGCGTGACAAAAAGTATTTGCGACGGTTACAAACCGTCGCATTCTTGTAGCGACGGCTAATCAATAGTTTTTGCGACGGTTTCGCCTGACACAAAAAAAGGGAAAAAAATGGCATTTTTAGTGTTGATTGCCGTCGCAAAAAACCTTTTTTAGCGACGGTATTTGCCGTCGCAAAAAGTTTTATTAGCGACGGTCTAAAACGTCGCCAAAAAAGTAGTATTAAGTTAATACCGTATTGGCAACAGATTAAACCGTCGCAAAAGATTTATTTGCGACAGTTGAAACCGTCGCAAAAGATTGGAACTAATATGTATATGCGACAGGTTAACCCGTCGCTAATAAAATATAAGGAAATGAGAATTACATTAGCGATGGTTTATTATTGTCGCAATAAAATTATTTTTTATAAAATCATATTTTATTAAATATTTCCTATACAAATTATAATATTTTTAAAAATACATCCACATCCACATTCAAATCCAAATTCACATTCAAAAAATCATATACCAAGAATAATATATATACCTTGTAACAATTGTCAATCAAATATTATTTACAAAATATATAAAATAACCTCTAACAATACTAATAATTTTTGAAATTCAAGAACTCAAATTTTTAGTATCGACAATAGAAAAAAAAAATAAAAAAATAAAAAAAGATATAATGTAGCTCGTTTTGATATCAATAGTAAGCTTCCATATCGATATGCGAAGATATCACGTACTCAAAAGGTTTGCATCTGCAAAAAGAAACGAAAAAGAAAAAAAATCATCATTTACAACATAATTATTTTCAAGCTTACAGAAAATGTAAAACATTTGATATTTTTTTCAAAAAATAAATAAATAAATAAGATTGTAAACTCTAATATCGATATGCGAAGATATCATCACGTACTCAAAAAGGTTGCACCTGCAAAAAAAAAAAAAAAAAAAAAAAAAAACCAAAAAAAAAAAATCATTTACAATATAATTAATTTCAAGCTTATAGAAAATGTAAAACATTTAATATTTTTTTTAAAAAATAAATAAATAAATAAGATTGTAAACTCTAATATCGATATGTGAAGATATCATCACGTACTCAAAAGGGTTGCACCTGCAAAAAAAAAAAAAAAATCAAAAAAAAAAATTTATTTACAATATAATTAATTTCAAGCTTACAGAAAATGTAAAATATTTGATATTTATTTCAATAAATAAATAAATAAGATTGTAACATATACATGAATCGAGCGCCACACAATGTATCTTCCCACAGCTTCTCCAACTGTTCTTAGACATCGGGATGTTGTTTCCAAAACAACATTCGGCTTGTTTGCTTTTAAAACAAAAACTTTGCAAAATCCAGGGCCAATTGGAACTCCATCAATTTCACACAACGGATCGACACTAATAAGAAGTCCCTCCGCCAATTGGACTCTTGGTATTACAGAACTCTCCAAAGAAACTTTAATTACATCCTACAATGATGATAATACTATTAAAAATAGGCAATGATTGTACACATTGAGCTATAATCTATAACAATAATCGAAAAAACACAAAAAGAGTTTGTAAAGAAGAAGTTTTCAATAATTTTTTTAAATTTTTTTTGGTGAATAGTGATAACTTTTTAATTTTTTAAGTAATTTTTTGACTTTTTGATTTTTTTTGAGAGATGCCAAACTTGGCCTTAATATATATCATAATAGATAACTCAATTTACAAAAATTTACAGTATAGATAGATCTAGTTAGGCATAAAACATAAAGGAATATAGATGAAAAAGAGCACACCAGACACCTCATTTCTACACACATCAGCATAATAAAAACAAAAACAGCAGGTCCTAGTCTCTTAGTCAAACTTTCAAGGACAAGGCAGACAAATATTATTTTAAAAGATGCAAAAAAAAAACCCAGTGAATATTGGTATGGGAAGATATTGTAAGCATAATTACCTGAAGAGCTATTCCTTACCATAAAAAATAAAACATACATTGTAGTATGAGCTGAACTTTGTAGGAGTAAAGAACATTTCAAACACAAATGTAGAATATTAAACTTCAGAAATGGATATGTTTCCCAAACTCTCAATGAGATGCTATCAAGATGGAGGAGGACCCCTGTAGCTTTTCCATCATCATTATTCTATGCACACACAAAAAATGCCCACCCCTACTTTCTTTGATAGGATAAGAAAGAGAAACTTATAACAGTTTGAAGTATTAGAGTATAAATAAAGCACTAGTGGCACTCACTTCTCAAGTCAAAGAAAATCACCTAATTTAGCAACGAGAAGCACTCAGGTGAAGAAAGAAACCAAGATCACACCATATTGTCCAAGGTAAAACACCGGTTTTAATAAGAAGTCCTATATGTAGAACTTGTACCATGTTAAGTTCCAAATACAAACCCAAAACGTGCTGTAACTATGCAAAAGACCAAAATGCCCAATTTTTAATCGTAGAGATAAAAATGGCAGTTAAATCTATAAAGACCCATACCCAACATGTCTACATACAAACATATACATATACACATAAGCATCTCACGTGAGTAGTATTAAATACTAAAGCTGCAACCATTGCCATGAAGAAGCACATCAAGGGAAAAACTTTTATATAACAAAGAATAACTTTCACATTTATGCCAAAATTCTAGAATTCAAATGACTAAAAGTCACCAATAGCAGCACTACACTAGAATGTGGAAAAGATTGGTTAACAGAATCTAACCAAGCTTCGTTCCAACAAGAACTACCGGGAATCGGTTTCAAGTTCCGTCTTATCCCACAAGTCAGGTGTGCCTAGTATGTTATGCGTGTCAAGTTTCGTTGACATCCGAACCCGTTTGAGCATTTTAGTGCGTCATCCGGTTTGAAAAAGAGTTATTAAGTAATAAGTTTTCATTAACGAAAATTAGGCTCTAGATTCAAAGCTGGGAATCGGTTTTGAGTTCCGTCTTATCCTACAAGTCATGTGTGGCTAGTATGTTGTGTGTGTCAAGTTTCGTTGACATCCGAACCCGTTTGAGCATTTTAGTGTGTCAACCAATTTGGAGAAAAAGTTACAAAACGACAAATTTTGACAAACGACAAGTTTTCAAATTGTTTGAAAGTTTACCTCATCATTTGGTGGTGGTGTATGTGGGTTCTCATCGGCGTCATACTCCGTAGGTTCACGGTGTCCACTCAATGCATCTGGTACCTATGATATTCATGGTATTCTTTGTTAATTGTATTTATATTCAATTATACAATTGTGCTATAATTAGATATTTATAAAACATTTATTTATACCGAACCTGTTTGTTGTTATTTGTACTCCCTTCGTGGGACACAATAGCCAACATTTCAGCTTTCATTTCTTGTATCTGTGTCGAAAGCTCTGTTCGCATCTCCTCCCTCAATTCCTCTCTAATCTCATCCCTCAGCTCTTGTCTCAACTCCGTACGAACCTGCTTTGTGATCTCGGCAACAATCGATGACTGAGATCCTGACTGTGATGACTTAGATTTATCTCCATACACCATGCTCCAAGGCACATCCTTGCCGTAAGTACGACAATATCCATGCCCATCTTCACCGACCACGTCGTGGAAAACACTGTCTCGAGCATCTTTGGTAGTGCGGTAATCTTCAGGCAACATGGACAATTGGCGCTCAAACTCATCCTATAAATTAAAATAACAAGTACATATAATTAGGTAGTTCAAACAAAATCAAATATAAATACAAATTTAAGGATTTGAAAATACCAGGGTTTGCCTAACATCAGGGTCAGTTTGATTGCGTGTATATTTCCAAACACTCATTTTATCCATGGGCAACCCTTCAGCAACCATCTGAAAATTCAAAAATTAATTATTATCGCAGTAATTTACATTCATATTGATATCTACCTAAATAATATATACCTTCCTTCAAATCTAAGTGAATGAAGTACGTCCTGTCGTATGATTAATATAATGAAAGGAACGACTTCCAGCATTGTGGACTGCAATGTCCTATAAAGTTTGCATAAGTGTAAGTCGCAAGTATACAAAGTTAATAATTTATCTAAAGATACGTGCTTTGTAATTTACTTATTTTGTATACCTCTACTTTCTTAGTCTTCCAATAATCAACAAGATCATACCACTGTTCTGGAACAATTTGCGGAGGCACCATGTCTTTGATATTAGTATGATCCTTGTTAGGCTTAAAATACTTATTCTTGATCTTGCTTTTGTGATCCTTCCACAAGTCATTGCACTTTTTCAAGCAACGTGGTTTGTACCCCTCCGGACAAATTTGTAAATTATCCTACAGTACAATTTAAATCATTAGTTCAATTAATAATATAATTGAACAATTTAGTAAATATGCTTTTACCTTAACATCCGCCCATATTGACTCAAGAACATCAATAGGCACTTCGGTCCAATCAACGTACGTAAGAGAAACAATGTTCCCATTACGTACCATGAACCCAAGTTGGCTAGTTAACTTAGACTCATTATCTCCCATAGGATTGAAGTCGGCGTCGAAATCAATGGCCAACTTCTTACCCGTACCCCAATCTTTAATGCCTTTCGCAAATCCTCGACCTCGGGGGAAGATAAAGAACCTGTAGGGCATGTGAGGAGTAATGGGAAAAAAACACATATTACAAAAATTGATAATAAATAACTTTTAGTTAAATTAATGTAATTAGATACATAGCCATTTGTTATACCTGAGTTGGCTTGTGAATCAGTCGCTGGATTTGGAACACATTATAAGAATAAACAAATTATATCAGAATATAATAAACAACATATAAATTAAAGCATAAATTAAATACATGAAAACAAACCTGTACCTGAGGTGGGATATGAAGAAGTCGTCGGTCCTAGCATATGAAATTAGAAAGTTTATGTATAGTGAAAATGAAATATTTTAATTAATATAATTTAAGTGCATAACAAATTTGTATACCTGTGGTGGCCTGTGAAGACAACATTGGTCGAGACAATTGTGATGATGGTGGTGACTGTATCGGTGGCTGTGATGGTGGTGGTGGCTGTATCGGTGGCTGTGATGGTGGTGGTGGTGGCTGTATCGGCGGCTGTAATGGTGGTGGTGGCTGTATCGGTGGCTGTGATGGTGGTGGTGGCTGTATCGGTGGCTGTGATGGTGGTGGTGGCTGTGATGGTGGTGGTGATTGTGTCTGCATACGCAAAACATCAGCCATAGTGCGAGAGGGATTATTAAGCTTCCTCTTCCGTGTACCTGAGGTGGGATATGAAGAAGTCGTCGGTCCTAGCATATGAAATTAGAAAGTTTATGTATAATGAAAATGAAATAATTTAATTAATATAATTTAAGTACATAACAAATTTGTATACCTGTGGTGGCCTGTGAAGACAACGCTGGTCGAGATGGTGGTGGCTGTATCGGTGGCTGTGATGGTGGTGGTGGCTGTATCGGTGGCTGTGATGGTGGTGGTGGCTGTATCGGTGGCTGTAATGGTGGTGGTGGCTGTATCGATGGCTGTGATGGTGGTGGTGATTGTGTCGGCATACGCAAAACATCAGCCATAGTGCGAGAGGGATTATTAAGCTTCCTCTTCCGTGCCATAACAAGCTGTAACAAATACAATTGAAAATATAGAGAATAGTTTGGAGTTAATAATGTAAATACAAAACAAACATAATAAATAAATTGGAAGCACATAAAATTGTTAAATAAAGTAACATGCCCAAATATGCAAGTCATTAAAGCATGAATATTTACTGTGTCATTATAGAATCCAAAAATTATTACAAAATATCTTAATTCTCTCTCATTTCAACATCAACAGTTTCTCCTTCTACGACTTCCCTCACCCAGCCAACTTCTTCATCACGGACCATTATATTTTCTTCTAATTGTTGACTCATATATGGCTCAGTTTCCGGATCAGTAGAATACATATCAAATAAACCCCTTTAAGACATCTTCACAACCACTTGCCAATCTGATTCTATAGGGTCTACAACATACCAAACTTGCTCAGCTTGAGATACCAAGATGAAAGGTTCATTGGTGATTTGATCATCTCGATACAACAAATGGTTGAAGTTAATCAACGTGAACTTGAAATTATCTTCTTTCTTACCCCGAACATTGTCTATCCAGTCACACTTGAACAATACATACTTCATCGCATTGGTGTACCGGATTTCAATGATATCTGTCACTTGTCCATAATAGTACACAGCCCCCACACAAGGATTTTTGTCCTTCCGGCTTGCATAACTAATAGTATCTGCTTTCAAAGCTACACCAGAATTTTGACTGGCTCGACGGTCATCCATAGACTTGACCCGAAAACGGAACCCATTAGTTATGTAACCAGTGAACCTTCTTGCTCCGGTATGAGGACCATTTGCCAATGTATGAATCTCTTCGGAAAATGTGGCATTATCAATCCTTCGCAAAGTGTGAACCTATTTAAAACATGAAAGCAAATTCAAAACGCAAATCGACCTAAGTTGTAATCTATAGCTAGATTTGTCCATACATACATGTTCTTTAAACCAAGTGTGAAAAGTTTTGAAATGTTCATTTTGGAGTTGATGATCATCAGCACGAGGCATTTTCATCTTAAGTTCTTCAAGGTGTTTCCTATATACGTTGAAAAATTATCAATTACAAATTAATATTTGAAATGTAATAAAAAACAAAAAAAACTTGTCAAATATTGAGTAAAAGGGGTACCTACTTTAGGAATGGTTCAACTGCTTTCGTATTGAACAAGATATATCGATGACACTGTACATAAGAAGTATGACCAAGGTTGAAAGTTGTAGTTTCACCAACAGCACGACCCATATTAGCTGCACCATTGTAGTTCCTTACAGGCCGATTCAATTTAGTTTCCACATCATTCAGATATTGAGAGCAAAAATTCATGCATTCTTCCATGAGATAACCTTTAGCCATTGAACCTTCTGGATGAGCCCGATTACGTACATATTGCTTTAAAGTAAGAAGATATCTCTCAATTGGATACATCCATTGAAATTGAATCGCTCCAGCCACCAATGCTTCATCACCTAGGTGTATAGGCAGATGCTCCATTATATCAAAAAAAGCTGGTGGAAATATTTTCTCCAAATGACAAAGTGTTAGTGCTATACGACCTTGGATATTTGCTACATCTGTTTGACGATTTACTTTGGAACACAATTGTCTGAAGAAATTACTTAATTCAATCAAGGCTTGAACAACATTCTTAGGCAACAATCCTCGTACACCCAAAGGAATAAGTTGTTGCATTAGAATATGACTATCATGGCTCTTTAGACCCGAAATGCTTCTATCCTGTAATCGTACACAACGAGAGATATTTGATGAATACCCGTCAGGAACTCTAACGTCCTTAAGCATTTTCAAGAACAAATATTTCTCATCCTTGGTCATTGTGAATTGTGCTGGTGGCAAATAAGCTTTATTCGTCCCTCTTGACTGCAAATGTAGGGGTTTTCTAATATTCATTTCTTGCAGATCGCGCCGAGCATTGACATTATCCTTCGATTTCCCTACAACCCCCAGTATTGTCCACAATACATTGTCACACACATTCTTCTCTATATGCATCACATCAAGGTTATGTCTTATTAGATTGTGCTCCCAATATGGCAATTCAAAAAGTATACTCTTTTTTTTCCAACTATGAGTGCGATGTCCAGCTTTATCCCTTTCCATTTGTCTCCTATGCCTCTCTTTAAGGTCATCCAGCCTGTATTGGGTTAATATACCCTCAGATTCTACTTGTAGCAAAATCTCTTATCCAGATAACAATCTCGGTTTGAGACTCAATTCCCGAGTACCGTCAAATGATACTTTATCCTTTCGAAATTTGTGACCACTAGATAAGAATCTGCGATGACCTAAATATGAATGTTTCCTACCATGTTTCAACCAACACGATCTAGTTTCCTTATTGCAACATGGACATGCATATTCTCCTTTCGTGCTCCATCCTGACAAGTTCGCATATGCTGGAAAATCACTAATTGTCCATAACAAAGCTGCATGCATTTGAAACATTTGATTTGTTGATGCATCAAATGTAGAGACACCGTCAGTCCATAGTTCCTTCAACTCCTCAATCAACGGTTGCATATACACATCAATTTTGTCACCAGGTCCTTTTGGGCCATCGATAAGGGTAGACAAAATCAAAAATGGTTGTTTCATGCACATCCATGGCGGTAAATTGTATGGAATGAGAACAACAGGCCAGGTGCTATGAACTATGTTCATCGATCTGAATGGGTTAAAACCATCAGATGCTAACCCAAGCCTTACACTTCGACAATCATCAGCAAAGTTAGTATTTCGACGGTCAAAATCTTTCCATGCAAGGGAGTCAGCAGGATGTCTTAAGACACCATCATCTTGCCGTTCGTCTGCATGCCATTTCATGAGCTTGGCCGTTTTCGATGACATATATAACCTCTGCAATCTTTGATTCAAAGGGAAATACCTCATCTGTTTAGAGGGTATCTGTTTACCGCCTCCACGAGGAACATTTGAACTATCAGCTATATGACACATTCATCAAGATTGATGTATTCATTTCGGAACAACATACAACTATTGGGGCATACATCCCACGTTTCATATGTGAAGCCCAAATCTGTAGTGATCTTTTGAGCTTTATAGTAAGAATCAGGAAGTTTCACACCCTCAGGGAAAGCTTCATTCAACAACTCAAGTAACATGGTAACAGAAGTGTCACTCCACTGATTTAGCACCTTCATATGTAAAAGTCGAAAAATGAACGACAAAGATGTGAACTTCTGACAACCCGGATACAATTCACTCTGAGCATCCTCTAAAGTTTGAAGTAATTTTCAGTCTCTGCATCTGGACCTAACTGCGGATCAGTTGCAAGTGGTTCTGCTACATTGGGATTAGTTGGTGCCTGTGGTTCATCACCTACAACACTTGTACTAGGAACTGAAATACCAGTAACATCGTGTATCATTCCCACCATATCATCCCTAATGTTTTCATTCACTAAGGCTTCATTATCTCGGTCACCATGCACAGAAGTATACGACTCTCCATGATTAATCCAATGTTTGTATTTGTTTAGAAAACCATTTGAAATCAAGTGCTCTCGCACACTATCTCGGACAAGATGATAGCGATTCTCGCATTTCCTACATGGACAACAAATCATCGAACTTGTAGCCCTATTGGTGTATGCAAACACTAGAAATCGATCGATCCCATTCATGTATTCTCTCGACATCCTATTGGGCAAATCAATCCAACTCTTGTCCATTTTGTTTACTTCTCCTAAATATATATTCTATATACATGAACATGCATATTAATTAACCATAACAACAATTCTAATATTTTATACATCATAAATGCACACATTCCAATAGGTGAGCAAATATATCATGCACAAAAAAAATTGACATTCCAATAGGTGAGCAAATATATCATGCACAAAAAAAATTGACATGTGTTTATGACTTGTAACCAAAGAAAGTTGTTCATTCATTAGCATTCACTTGGCTGGTCAAACAAAAGGTGAGACTGGTGAGTAAAACTTTAATAAAACTATGAACCTTGTATGTTTGTTTCTCATTCACTAAATATAATCTATCTCATGTGTATCATCTCCTTTAAGAACCTTGTATGTTTGTTTCTCAAAAGCAAAATGCTAGAGGGCAGAAAAAGCAACACTGCTTTTGGGTTCTTTCAAGAAAAATGCATAGATTTTTAAGGGATTTTTTCCCGACTTTGAGCAAGCTAATATTAAATCAAATTACTGAAAATTGAAAAATTAATGCATGTCATACAGAAAACTCTACACATGTTACTATTCCTCCCCATTTTTTTGGAATTGAAAATTAAACCGAAATAATTATCTGACAGCAAGGATATAGTGTTACTGGCAGCAAGGCAGCAAAGTAATAATGCACACAGAGACATGGCCAATCATCATATAAGATGAACCTCATAGAAATTATTGGGCAATAAATCATACCAATTGCAGATCCAAGGGTTCACAATATTGCATTAATGTGACAACAGAGGCACAACCCTTAATGGCCACTTCCCTGAGCACAGATGGGACTCAGCAACTAATCGAACAGACAATTCAGAATGAACATGCTTATTTGTACCATATCAGAGCACTTTTAATTCTAACGTACTTCTGTGCAGGGCATAGCATAAGCTATAAACTCAAAGATCCTAGTATCTGTGAAACGAATCACAATTTTCTACGTTGGTTGATAGCACAGAGCACTCACCTGAAGATGGTTGCACGAATGTCCTTTGACAGGAGTCTTAATACGCCTGAAACTGTTTGAGATAGAAAATAAATAAACAAATAAATAATAATAATCAAGAGAATATTAACATGATTCAATTTTGTAACAGGATAAATGAAATAATTATTTGATTATAATTATGTATCAAGTTATTCATTGGGATAAAAATGATAAAGCAAACTGGGAAAAAATTCAACATCTTGCATAGAAAATGCCAACGGTTGACTCCAAAACCAATCATCAATATTTCCTAGACCCATAAAAGAAAAAAAAAGAAGTGCCTACATTGTTTCTCAAGAGCAAATGATTAATGTATAGAACAAGAACTCATCATACTTTGTTGAGTGGATCCCAAACAATGTTAAGTCCGTTGTTTGTGACATCCCGCAGACGGGTCTGAAGATGGTTTCAACCTTTATTGGAAACTCTACTTCAATCCAAGAAATGTTCAGGAGGGTCAGTGAGCAATTCACAGCTATGTTCCGTAGGAAGGCTTTCTTGCATTGGTACACTGGAGAGGGAATGGATGAGATGGAGTTCACAGAAGCTGAGAGCAACATGAATGATTTGGTCTCTGAGTACCAGCAGTATCAGGATGCAACTGCTGATGAGGAAGGGGAGTATGAAGAGGAAGAGGGTTATGAGGAGGATGCTTAAAGACACAGCACTGCCATCTGAAATAGGGGTGTTTGGTAAATGAAATTGTGATTTTGTTGTGTTTGAATATTTCTAGTATGTGGGATTGCTTTGTTTCAATGTTGGATCCCAGTCTTTGGGTCTGCTCTTTGCTTTAGCAGCAGTAGACAACTAAGGAAAACAGAACTGGTGCCTTGAAATCCAACATAAACAGCAGCCTCATAAACCAGCAACCTGAACTGGTGCCTTGAAACCAGCAGAAACAGCAGCCTTATCCACAACTAACCTACTACTAGCAGGCTAATTTTCTAATTTTTCAACTATTGCTAGAAACTAACAATTAGATACACTTTTTTTTTTTATGAAAATTCCGCTCAAAAAAAAAAAAAGAAAAGAAAAGAATTTTGTGGTAACAATTAAAAGTAAACATGGTTTTTTGATGCACCAAAAAGTCAAAAAGCCTTATCAAATGTACCCATCTTCCTAATAGGACTTTTAGCTAACAGTCACAAAAAAAAAAAAAAAAAAAAAAAGTTCGATCCAATTATTTCAACTGGCACAGATGCCTCCTTTCCTCAAGGAAACCTAACTAGCACAGAAACACTCCTCAAAACCTAACTACCAGCCCACCATAGCAGTCCACCAAAATCAATCAGCAAGACTTGCAGCCCTCCACTACCTATACAAAACTAGCACACAACAGTGCCCAAACTGACCAGGCAGAAACACCACCAGCAGGAACACCCAGAGGACAGAGGAGAGCAGAGCTTAGACCAGGTATCTATTTCTACAGCTGCTTTTTAATTTGACAAAAACTGAGTAAGAAATACAGGACAAAGACAACCTTAGAAACCGTTAACCAATCTATCAGGGTTTAGATCATTTTGAGTGAACTTTTACATTATTTTCCTTACATGAAAAGTAGAAATACAAAATTCAAAACTATATCTTCCTTACAGAGAGCACAAAATCTGACACTGTAAGTTCAGTGATTAGAAGATTCTTTCTATGTTCATATACATTTGTTTTAATGAGACATACAAGCTATATCTTTCACTAAAATTTTGATCTTGGTGGATTACTCAAATTTTTGCATTCTTTAGTTCCTAGTTCAACCAATTTTTTATTGCTGCTATAATTTTATAGACATTGCATCATGTTAGGGAATCAGGAACTTTGCCTCCATAAGGAAATGTGTGAAGAGCCAAAAAAAGCTTCTAGGTCTGCTTGCTTTGAAATAAATCACAAACAATACATAGAACGTACATGTTAATATACGGTGGAGTCAATCTTTGAAGAAAAAAACAAAAACAAACAAACAAACAAAAAACAAAGAAAAATAAAATGAAAAAAAATAACATGGGTGTTGTGATTTTGCCAAGCAAGAGATGAGTTGCTTTTTTGTTCCGCCCCCCCCCCCCCCCCCACCACCAAAGGTCAATCATACCATGTTGATATGTGCATTAAAGCATTAGGGATTGAGTAGTGAATGATTAGACATGAATGAATGTGAAGAAAAAAAAATGTTTTAAGGTATTTTTTTACCATCTTTGCAGGAAAGTATGGGTTCATATTTGTCTAGGCTTCTTTTATGCTTCTATTATCCGAGGAATAATGGCATAGGTAGTAAATCTTTCAAGAATGGAAGGAAGTGAAAGTTCAATCCAGATTGGAGACCTAGCATGGAAAAGACTCGAAATATCGATCGTTGGTCATTCTTTGCTCTTCAATTCATAATTTACTTTTCTCATATATTCATATGGGTTATGTGCAAGCTATATTGTGCAAAGTAGCAAAAAGAAAGGAGTTATGTCTTGACCTTTTTATAAAATTGCTTATGGTGCTATCATTGAATTAGATTCCTTTAGGATTGTGCAAATCTGATATAGTCAATATTGGGTTGTTAAAAATTGTCTGTCTTCTCGAGTATCCCAAGTGTTTGTTTCTAACTATTGAAATGTCCTGAGGAATTGGTAATTTTCATAATATGTATTAACTGCTTTCGTGCACTCTACCTTCATGTGTTATTATTATTGATGGAATTCTATTTTGTAACATATACAGCTCCTGTATGAATTTGCACCAATTATTTAATCAAGATAACATACATGAATTGATCATATCGGAAAAGAAGTTACTTTGTCGTTTCCAAAGGATGGATAAAGGTTGGGTGTGTCTAGCTAGGTAATTAAAAACTTAAAAGCACTACATACAAAGTATATATTTAAAAACTATTTTAAACAGTTGGATTTTAAATTGATAGATCTACGGATGAATATATGAATGCAATATGGAATTTTGTAAAGATTATTGACAAAATTCCAAATAACAGTCTATTATCAACTGTTTGCACATCTTTGCCTCTCTAAGTGATTTTATTATTACTCCGAGGTCCATATCAAGGTTGGGTATGGCCTGAGTTGGGTTCGGAGCAGACTCGCATGTCAATCCAAACCCAAACTTGCATTATGCATATATACCAGTACAAGCTATTTATAAAGCTATACATATAATATACACACAAATAGAAGTAACTCCATATTCGATAAAAGCATGAATAATCACAAGCAATGAAGCAAGAAAAAAAAATTCAAGGTTCCAATCAAATAATGAAATAATTATATATGTCATGTATGGAAAAGAGGCCACCAGCATAAGGGTTTCCGCATTCTGACAAAGACATAAAATGGAGGAAAGAGCACAACTACAGTAGAAGAAATCTTGCAAATTTGTTGCATATATATATATATATATATCTAAGAGGTTCCTACCTGGTAATTATGTTATCAAACTTCTTTCTTCCTCATCTCATAATGTTTGATTTTATTTTTTCTACGATTCAAAAGAAGAAAATGAACTATACATTCATAAATCTCTTTGTTAGTTGCTTCCATCATCTGATTAAATGTGTTGCATCAAGAGTGATAAAATCACACCAAATCACATTCCAACTTCAAGCTAATTTATAGGGCTTATATCAGATAGACACTTAGGGCAACTCTACCCAAGAAAAAGAAAAAAGAAATTCTTTAATTAATTCCAAAAATATTTGTGTTATTGACCCCCAAATATTATTTATCATCCATTCATGAACATGAATTGAGTTCCCAAAGTCAGATATGAGTTAAGGCACCATTTGAATGCTTGAGAAGTTGAAATAACTCATGCATGTTTGTGGAAGATTAATGTGTCAACAAATTCAGTGCAAGTTATATACTTTAGCCCTTCTTAGTACAAAATCACTATTGTTGATAACATGCAGACATTCGGTGATTATCATGGGTTTGCCAAAATTCACCAGTATACTTTGCCATTAGGCAAGAGTGTAGAGAGGCCACTTCATGCGACTCAAACACACACCAAAACAAAATTAATTTTCGCACAAATCAAACACAAACACAAAATCAATTTTGGCACAAATCAAACACACACACCAACAAATTCTTGAATTGATGAGCAGGGAGAAACAAACGATAGAAGGGCAGAGGAGAGCAGAGGAAAGCAAAGGAAGGCTATACCTGGATGCCGGAGGGAGAACCAGAGAGACGCTGTTGTTGCCGCGGCTACAGACGCAGTCGGTGCCGCTGCAAGAGAGACAGAACGACGACTGGGTGAGAGGGAGGGTATGCGTGTGCAAGAGCGAGAGGAAGAAAGAGGGTTGCTTACCTAGACGCTGCTGTCGCCGTTGCAAGAGAGAGTTACGATTGGGTGAGAGGGAGGGAGAGAGCAGAGAGATTAGGGCTTTTTTTTTTTTATCTGAAGAGATAACAGTGAAGTTGGGAATATCGGGAAAGAGGGAGAGTGGGAGAGGGGTCTTTGGCGCGAAATTAGGATTTATTATTTGCGACGATATTAAGGCCGTCGCAAATGAAAGAGAAAAAAGTAAAATTTTGCGACGGATTAGCAAAAGAGCGTCGCAAAATAGGAAAAAAAAAATTTAACCAGAAACAATTTGTCACGTTTAACTTACCGTCGCATATAACCTTATTTTTTGCCACGGTCTAACTTTTTCCGTCGCAAAAACTATAAATTCCGTGACGGCACTTAAACTGTTGCAAAAAGCAAGCTTTTGCGACGGCACTTAAACCGTCGCAAAAGGTTCCGTGGCTAAAGCTCCCTTTTCTAGTAGTGGATGCTTTACGCACTTGTCATTTTTTTTTCACTTATTTATTATTATTTTTTTCACATGAAGAGAAAGGCTAGGTCTGAATAAGGAAACTGTAAAATTCACAAATCGATCCAGTTCAATTCAATTCAGTAGGTTTAGTTTATTTTTAAATCCGTAATTCCATTTTGAATTGAAAAATTGAGGAATCGGTCCCCGTGAATTGGTTTCAAATTTAAGTTCACGATTCCAGATTAAAATCTATTAGACTAATTTATTTTGATGATTTATTTAATTATATTTTAATTTATTTGAAAAAGAAAAATAAAATCCAAAATTTATTTTGATGATTTATTTAATTATATTTTAAATCCAAAATTTATTTTGATAATTTATTTAATTATGTTTTAATTTATTTGAAAGAGAAAAATAGAATCAAAATTTATTTTGTCCCATTATTTCTCACATAAACTTTTATCCTAAATATTGTTTGAATGTATTTAATATTTGCTTAAATTAGGAGTTCATTTCAACCCAAAAATAATGGCCAAACCAGAGGTTCAAACAGCCCAAAACAAAGGTTCAAATAGCCCAGCACAGTAGCAGGCCAAATGGTTCAAACAACCCAGCATAGCAGCAGGCCAAAAGGTTCAAACAGCGCAGCACAGAAACATGCCAAAAGGTTCAAGTGAAAGATATTCAAATTAGTAATGATGGAGTGGAAGATATTCAAATGAATACAACGGCTATAAATGACTATAAGTTTCATTATATATACCAAGGCCTCTGATGTGAACAAGTGACAGCAACTACAAACAAGTTACAAAAAAATCAAAAAATATTCTTTGATCTATAATCACTCACATCTATTCTCTGAAAAATTCTCTGAGAAGTATTCTTCAATTTTTGTTTACATCCTCTTTCAGAAATTATACACTGAGACATATAGTTTTAAGCACATCTTTCCTGTGTGAAGTTCACAGAAACACCAGAGTTTCATTTTTATATCTATCTTTGAGAGATAATTCTTGTAATTTTCTGTGAAAGCAAAAACACCTTGTTTTCAACCTCGTAAGAGTGTAGTACACTCAGTGTTATTAACTTAGAAAGTCTGTGTAAAATCTGTGGAGGATTACTCTATCTGTGAAAAGGTTACTAGCACCATATGAAGTTAGAGTATAATGGAAAATCTCAAGTGAAGCTTGAGAAGTGGACGTAGGCCGAGTTGAAACCGAACCACTATAAATTTGTTTGCCTCTCTCTCCCTTATCTCTTTATTTTATTTAAATTGTCATAACTATATTTCACATTTTCATTGTGCTAAAATAATTAACTGACATAGTTGTTAAAACACTTGTTTTAATTATTTCTATTTCATTAACTATATTTATATATTGTGCTAGTCCATAATTTTTATTAGAGTATTATTATTTTTATTTGTAAAAACCTAATTCACCCCCTCTTAGGTTGTCTTTTGGGTAACAATTGGTATCAGAGCCTAGACTCTTGTTTTAGATTTAACCATCTGGGAGTTTCGATCCATGGCAACCTTAGCTGAAGGACAAGCCACAAATAGGCCACCATTGTTTAACGGAAACAACTATAGTCATTGGAATGATAAGATGACCCTATACCTACAAGCCACTGATTATGCCATGTGGATTATTGTCACCAAAGGTCCAAAAATTTCTACCAAATTAGTAGACAATATTAGTATACCTAAAATTGAAGATGAATGTGATGAGAGGGATCATAAATTATTGCAAGCCAATGCTAAAGCCAAACTCACCCTTATTTGTGGATTAAACTCTAAGAAGTATAATAGAATTTCAAGTTGTGATTCGGCAAAAAAAATTTAGGACAAACTTGAGGTAACGTATGAAGGTACAAACCAAGTGAAGGAATCTCGTATTGATATGCTTGTTCATGGTTATAAATTGTTTAAAATGAACTATGATGAATCTATTTCAAGTATGTTTACTAGATTTACTAAAATTGTAAACTCTTTGAAATCTCATGGCAAAACTTATACTAACAGTGAGTTGGTGAGAAAAATTCTTAGGTGTTTACCAAAGAATTGGGAAGCAAAGGTCACGACCATTATAGAAGCCAAAAATCTCTCCACACTTGGAGTGGATGAGCTTATGGGTTCCCTTATGACTCATGAGATCACCATGAAAAGACATAAGGATGTTGAAAACAAAAAGAAAAGTGGAATTGCATTCAAAGCCTCATCAAATGAAGAAGAACATGAAAACTCCAGTGAGAATGAAAGCTATGCCATGTTTAGTAAAAATCTCAAAAAGTACTTGAAGAAAAACAATTATGGAGGAAGAAGACCTTTCAAGAAAGAATACAACAAAGATAACAAGAAAGACCCTATTCTTTGCTATGAGTGCAAAAATCCTAGACATATGAAGATGGATTGTCCAAAATTGAAGAATCATGGAAAATACTACAAAAGAAACAAAAAAGCCATGGTAGCAACTTGGGGAGAAAGTGAAGATGAAAGCTTAAGTGATGAAATTGAAAATGAAGTAGCCAACTTATGTCTCATGACTTTTGAAGATGCAGACTCTACTCAAGATGAGATAACTATTGTTTATGAAGAACTTGAAAGTGCATTCGATGAACTACAAGATGAATTTAAAAAAGTTTGTGCCAAAAATAATGTATTGAAGAAATCTGTTGCATCTTTATCTATTAATGTAAAAGAATTAAAGAAAGAAAAAATTGTTTTGAAAAATGATTTTGATACTATCTCTAATGAGAAAACTACTTTAAAAAACAATATTGATGATTTAACAAAAACACTTAAAAATTTTGTAAAAAGTAGAGATAATCTCAACATGCTTCTTGGAAATCAAAGATGTGTTTTTGATGAAGCGGGTATTGGATATGACCCTATTAAAAAAAAAAAAGAATCTCAATACAATTTTTGAAAAGGCACCTCTCATGACACATCCTCATATTACTTGTCATTATTGTAGAAAGAAAGACCATTATATATCTTATTGTCCATTCAAAAATAATATAAACATGGGAATTAAAAAGATTTGGATTGTTAAGGGATCTAACAAAACTAACTAAGAAGGACTCAAGAAATTATGGGTACTAAAAACCAACACTTGATTATCATCTTGTAAGTTTGTTTTAAGTCCAAAGCTAAAGAAGGAAAGTGATACCTTGATAGTGGATGTTTCAGACACATGACCGGAGATAAATCCTTCTTTACTACACTGTCATCCAAAGATAGAGGCTTTGTTACTTTTGGAGACAACAAGAAAGGAAAAATCATCGGTATTGGTAGCATCAGTATTTCTCCTAACCCTTGTATTGAAAATGTTTTACTTGTTGATGGACTTAAGCATAATCTACTTAGTATTAGCCAATTATGTGATAAAGGTAATCGAGTTATTTTTGATAAATCACATTGCATAATTGAAAGCACAAATGATCATAAAGCTTTATTCGTTGGTAATCGTCACGATAATGTTTATGTTTTTCATCTCAATGATCTCTATGCTAGTGATGTTAAATGTCTATATGTTCATAATGAAAATAATTGGTTATGGCATAGAAGACTTGGTCATACTCATATAGATTTAATTGCTAAACTTTTGAGAAATGATTTGGTCATTGGACTTCTAAAAATTAAATTTAAAAAAGATCATCTTTGTAGTGCTTGTCAACAAGGAAAACAAACTAAAACATCGTTTAAATCAAAATCTCACATTTCCACAACTAGACCTTTATAACTACTGCATATGGATTTAGTTGGTCCTTCAAGGACATATAGTCTAGGTGGTAAACATTATTGTCTTGTTATTGTTAATGATTATTTAAGATTTACATAAATTATGTTTTTAGCACACAAAGATGAAACATTTTCTTCTTTCACAAAACTCTGTCGTAGAATTCAAAATGAAAAAGGCTTTCTTATTACTAATATTCGAACCGGCCATGGTAGAGAACTTGAAAATGAGAAATTTGAATTGTTTTGTGATGAGCATGGTATTGGATATAATTTTTCAGCATTTAAAACCCCTCAACAAAATGGTATAGTAGAAAGGAATAATAGAACTTTAGAAGAGATGAGTAGAACAATACTTTGCGAAAATAATTTTCCTAAATATTTTTGAGCCGAAGCCGTTCACACCGCATGTTATATTTTAAATCATGCATTAATTAGACCTATTCTCAAAAAGACTCCTTATGAACTTTGGCATGATAGAAAACCCAACATTAGTCACTTGCATATTTTTGGTTGTAAATGTTTTGTGCATAATAATAGTAAGGATAACTTAGGTAAATTTGATTCAAAATCTGATGAAGCAATTTTTATTGGTTATTCTTTAACTAGCAAAGCTTATCGTGTTTTTAATAAAAGAACTCTTGTTGCGGAAGAATCTATACATGTGGCATTTGATGAAACTAACATCTCTGCTCAAAAGCAAATTGTTAATGATAATATAGATTTGGAACCAAATGTGGAAGATTCAAGTATCCACAAAGAAGAGAACTAACCATGTAAGTTGAACAAAGAGATTGAACAACCTATTCTCCCACCTCAAGAAGAAGGAGGAAACAATGATGATTTTCCAAGAGAATGGAAGTTTGTTCATAATCACCCTAAGGATTTAATCCTAGGTGACCTTACAAAAGGTATTGAAACTCGCTCTTTCCTTAAAAACATTTGTAGTAACTTGGCTTTTCTCTCACAGATTGAGCCTAAAAACTTTCAAGAAGCCGAATTTGATGAACATTGGCTGATAGTTATACATGAAGAGCTTAATCAATTTGAGAGAAACAAAGTATGAAAACTTGTGCCAAAACCTAAAGATCATACCATTATCGATACCAAATGGATCTTTCGAAACAAGTTTGATGAATCCGGCACAATTATAAGAAACAAGACTAGACTTATTGCACAAGGATACAATCAAGAAGAAGGTATTGATTTCGATGAAACCTTTGCTCCAGTTGCTAGATTAGAAGCCATTCGCATGCTACTTATATTTGCATGTGTTTAGAGATTTCAAACTTTATCAAATGGATGTAAAAAGTATCTTTTTTAATGGTTTTATAAATGAGGAAATTTATGTTAAACAACCCCCAAGTTTTTAAGATCATGCTTTTCCAAATCATATTTTTAAACTATCAAAAGTTTTATATGGTTTGAAACAAATACCTCGTGCATGGTATGAACAATTAAGTAAATTTTTGATTAAAAATAATTTTTCTAGAGGAACGATTGACACAACACTTTTTGTTAAAACTAAAAATGATGATTTACTTATTGTGCAAATATATGTAGATGACATTATATTTGGTGCTACTAATGAAACCTTGTGTAAGAAATTTGCTAAGTGTATGCAAGGTGAGTTTGAGATGAGCATGATGGGGGAGCTAAATTATTTCATTGGGTTTAAAATCAAACAATGTAAGGAACGAATTTTTATCAACCAAGCTAAGTACATAAAAGAACTATTTAAAAAGTTTGGTATATATGACTCAAAAATAGCTGGAACACTTATGAGCACATCTATTAAACTAGACAAGGATGAAAAAGGTAAGTCCATTGATCAAACAAAATATCAAGGTATGATCGGCTCACTTCTTTATTTAACTGCAAGTAGCCCCGATATTATATTTAGTATTTGTATGTGTGCTAGATATCAATCAAATCCTAAGAAATCATATCTCAGTGCTGTTAAAAGAATTTTTAGATATCTTGTTGGCACTCAAAATTTGGAACTGTTTTATCCTAGAGGTGTTGCATTTGATTTAATTAGTTACTCGGATGCCGACTTTGTCGGATGTAAACTTGATAGAAAAAGCACCAGTGACACTTGTTACTTTCTTGGTAACTCATTAGTATCTTGGTTTAGCAAAAAGAAAAATTTTGTTACTTTATCAACGGCCGAAAATGAATATATAGCTTCCGGAAGTTGTTGTGCCCAAATACTTTGGATGAAACAACAATTGGAGGACTTTGATTTGCATTATGATCATATCCCTATTAAATGTGATAACACTAGTGCCATCAATTTAAGCAAAAATCTGGTTCAACACTCACGAACAAAACATATTGAAATTCGACATCATTATTTAAAAGATCATGTTAAAAAGGGGGATATTGTACTTGAATTTGTAAACACCGATAAGTAATTGGCGGATATTTTCACAAAGCCCCTAAGCGAGGATCGCTTCAATTTTATTCGTGGTGAGCTTCGAATGTCGATTTCTACTTAAAAAATTTTGTTATGACTGTGAAACTTGAATTTTTGTTAAAATAATATATGTGTATTGCTACATTGATATGGAAGCATTTATATCAGCTGAATGCTCTCAAGTCCTTCATACATTTATTCTCCTTAACAGTTTGTTATTCTCAAGTGTGTAATTTTTATTTTATTTTTTTTGGTTCTGCATCTTGAGGTAAAATTAACTTTGCATACATTGATTTTTTTTAAACCCTCATGGTATTTTTTTTTCTTTTTTTTTTTGCATTACCATTCCAGTAACACCAACGTCCCATTAAGTTTAATTTCTGCTGGTATTATTTTATTTTTTTATTTTGCTATTAGGCTTAATTTCTTTTATTTTTATTTTTTTCTCATTATTATTTTTTGTTTGGGCTTAATTTTCTTATTTTTTTTCTACTTTTTAATTTCATTTTTCAATATTTAAACATAAAAAAAACATAAATCAAAATATAAATATTTACATAATAAAAAAAAAATTCCCTTCATTTTTCCGGCCATTGGCCGACCTCACTTACTCGCCTCTTCCACCACTCTCTTCTTCTTTTTATCACCTTGGGCGACGCTTGACGTCCCTACCCCCATGCTTTTGTTGAGAGCGGCGACTCCCCGCTAACTATTAAAGGGCAAGAACGACGTTGCTCCAAATCGGGCCATGGAGGTGGTCTTCCGTTTAAGCTCTTTATTTTCGGCCTTCAGTGCGCAAATCTCTACTCGTGCATCCTTGTACATGCGCTGGAGCAACGAGAGTTGGGCGTTGACTTGGTGGAGCTCACTCGTCTTGTTCTGCAGTGGGTAAGCCAATTTTGTAACTGCAGTCACCGTCTCCATACAAGACATCAGTTTAAAATGATTGGCTTCAATGTCTGATTGATCTGCTATTATTTGCTCAATTGGCATCATAGGAAGGTTGGGAAGAGTAGGAGCCGGGACACTCGGCTCAACAGCGCTTACGGGATCATTCAGCGCTTACAAGAGAGATGTAATCGAACGGAGGGTCGCTTTTGGCAGACTTTCTGCTCTACTCAGTCTCTCTGCTCTATCTCTCTCAAGACGACGTAGAAAGGGATGCAAGCGAATGAGGAAGAAGAAGGAGAAGCGAGTGATTAAGAAGAAGAAGACAAGCGGGAGCGAGAGCCGAGGCAGTTGATTGACATGTCTTGCTTTTGTCAGTCGACTGACGCAAAAGCGAGGACGCGTGTCCAACGCGATTTTCGACGAAAAAGAGGGGCACGCAAATCGTATATATATATGTATATATATGTTTTGAATTGTCTAGATGCCATTTATCACTATCATTTTCCTCCTCCTCCTCCATATTCTGACCCATGATTTCCTTTTGATAATGTCACAGGGGGAGAAATTATATGATGTTATGTATTATGGTATTATTTTGTTATGATGTTATATATTATGATGTTATGTATTATGGTATTATTTTCAAACTAATATGATGTTATGTATTTATAGTTTGATATCTTAATCTTATATCATGTTGTTGATTAAAGCTTATTTATTACACATGTGCTAACCTATGTATTTATAAATGAATTCAGGGAGCATGACTTGAGGGGGAACCTTTCTTACTCCCAAATTAAATCAAAACATAATTGTGTACCATCATCAAAAAGTGAGAGATTGTTAGACTAATTTATTTTGATGATTTATTTAATTATATTTTAATTTATTTGAAAAAAAAAATAGAATCCAAAATTTATTTTGATGATTTATTTAATTATGTTTTAAATCCAAAATTTATTTTGATAATTTATTTAATTATGTTTTAATTTATTTGAAAGAGAAAAATAGAATCAAAATTTATTTTGTCCCATTATTTCTCACATAAACTTTTATTCTAAATATTGTTTGAATGTATTTAATATTTGCTTAAATCAGGAGTTTATTTCAACCCAAAAATAATGCCCAAACCAGAGATTCAAACAGCCAAAAACAAAGGTTCAAATAGCCCAGCACAGCAGCAGGCCAAAAGATTCAAATAGCCCAGCACAGCAGCAAGCCAAAAGGTTCAAATGAAAGATATTCAAATTAGTAATGATGAAGTGGAAGATATTCAAATTATTAATGATTGAATGGAAGATATTCAAATGAATACAATGGCCATAAACGGTTATAAATTCAAATGAATACAACAGTTATAAACGATTATAAATTTAAACGAATACAACGGCTATAAAATTTCATTGTATATACCAAAACCTCTGACGTGAACAAGTGACAGCAACTACAAACAAGTTACAAAAAAAATCAGAAAATATTCTTTAATCTATAATCACTCACATCTATTCTCTAAAAAATTCTCTGAAAAGTATTTTTCAATTTTTGTTTACATCCTCTTTCAGAAATTATACACTGAGACGTATAGTTTTAAGCACATCTTTCCTGTGTGAGGTTTACAGAAAAACCAGAGTTTCGTTTTTATATCTATCTTTGAGAGATAATTTTTGTAACTTTCTGTGAAAGCAAAAACACATTCTTTTCAACTTCGTAAGAGTGTAGTACACTCAGTGTTATTGACTTAGAAAGTCTGTGTAAAATCTGTGGAGGATTGCTCCATCTGTGAAAAGGTTGCTAGCATCCTGTGAAGTTAGAGTATAGTGGAAAATCTCAAGTGAAACTTGAGGAGTGGACGTAGGTCGAATTGAAGCCGAACCACTATAAATTTGTTTCTCTCTCTCTCCCTTATCTCTTTATTTTATTTAATTGCCATAACTATATTTCACATTTTTACTGTGTTAAAATTATTAATTGACATAGTTGTTAGAACACTTGTTTTAATTATTTATATTTCATTAACTATATTTATTTATTGTACTAGTCATAATTTTTATTATGGTATTATTATTTTTATTTGTAAAAACCTAATTCAGTCCCTCTTAATTTGTCTTTTGGGTAACAAAATTGATTCAGATTGTATGTTACTTAAACCATATAAATATCACACACCACTGATGCATACAATACTAACCTCTTATATATAAAACCAAACCGTAAAGTAGTGTTGTTGTTGCTGCTATTCTTGTTGCCTTTTTTAATTTTAATTTTGTAATTGTTGTCACAGACAAAATATTTATTTGATGAGAGTTTTATATTTGCTACATGTTGAACAATATGTTTATTTTCTGGATATTATATTTGTTTAAGTTAATGGTAGACAATATACATGTTTATGTTTCAAAAAACTATGGACCAACTAATGTTGAAATAGAAATGTTATATGATTTTTTTTTTTTTTTCGTGAATAGATTGTGTGAAATCGTAGTTTGAAACCGAGCCGAACTGTATTTAAATTGTTTAGTTCAGATTGGTTCCATAATTTAAATAGATTAATTTAGTTCTAATTTTTATGAAATCATAGACAACGGATTAGATTTGATTTTGTCCTAAACTAAACCAATCTGGATCATATTCACCCCTAAAAATAGAGTACTTATAGAATATCTATTTTTCAAGGCAATAGAACCTTTTTAATTAGTATATATCTTGAATTGTATATAGAAAACCAAAATTATTTCGCCCTCTAATAATTTAAATTTTGAAATGAATTAGTGATCACTAATTCAATATCGGGTGGCAAGCCAAAAAAACAGGCACAAGGTTGTGCCATACTTGCTTGCAACGGAGACGTGCTTGCTGCTCATTGGCAAAATTAATCTAAACTGATGAACATTTATTTTAGATTGTCTAAATAGCTAATTAGCTGTAATCGAGATGGTGAGCACACGGGTCGTGGCGAGTTAGACACGGTTGGACTTAGCACACGGATTGTAGTGATTGACATCCAACATTTCCATGGAAGTTTTAAAATTTTAGGATGTCATTCACCAACACCGCACCCCCACTATCATGATCAGTGATGTAACAGATTTTAGACAATAAAATTTAAAAATTATTTAGTATTTTATATCAAGAGGTTAGATTCATTTCATATATGATCTTACATTTCATTAATTCAAATTTTACCATTTAAATTCATTTCTAAGTATATTTTGGTTTTGGATCCTAAATTTTGGGACCCTAATTTTTTTGCTATCATGATGCCATCATTATGGGAAAAAGTGTCCAACAAACACTATATTTTTTTTGATAACTCAAGGTGGAGTTTTAGAATTTTTTTGGGATAATTTACAAATAAGCCTATGAAGTTTATTTAAAATATAATTCGCCTTCTGCAGTTTTAGAAATTACATTTTGTCCCTCAAAATTTTTGATTTCATAATAAATTACCTATTTTATTAATAAATCATCAAGTCAATTAACAGTTTCAGATAATATTAGAAATTTATTTTAATTAATAATTCAATAACTTTGTTATTGTATAGAGAGCAATTAGAAATGTTATTTTTATATCTATCTTTGAGAGATAATTCTTATAGCTTTCTGTGAGGGGGAGCCTTTCTTACTCCCAAATCAAATCAAAACATAATTGTGTGCCACCATCAAAAAGGGGAGAGATTATTAGACTAATTTATTTTGATGATTTATTTAATTATATTTTAATTTATTTGAAAAAGAAAAATAGAATCCAAAATTTATTTTGATGATTTATTTAATTATGTTTTAAATCCAAAATTTATTTTGACAATTTATTTAATTATGTTTTAATTTATTTGAAAGAGAAAAATAGACTCAAAATTTATTTTGTCCCATTATTTCTCACCTAAACTTTTATCCTAAATATTGTTTGAATGTATTTAATATTTGCTTAAATCGGGAGTTTATTTCAACCCAAAAATAATGCCCAAACCAGAGATTCAAATAGCCCAAAACAAATGTTCAAATAACTCAGCACAGCAGCAGGCCAAAAGGTTCAAACAGTCCAGCACAACAGCAGGTCAAAAGGTTCAAGTGGAAGATATTCAAATTAGTAATGATGAAGTGGAAGATATTCAAATTAGTAATGATTGAATGGAAGATATTCAAATGAATACAACGGTTATAAACGGTTATAAATTCAAATGAATACGACGGCTATAAACGACTATAAATTCAAATAAATATAACGGCTATAAACGGCTATAAAATTTCATTGTATATATCAAAACCTCTGATGTGAACAAGTGACAACAACTACAAACAAGTTACAAAAAAAATCAGAAAATATTCTTTGATCTATAATCACTTACATCTATTCTCTGAAAAATTCTCTGAGAAGTATTTTTCAATTTTTGTTTACATCCTCTTTCAGAAATTATACACTGAGAAGTATAGCTTTAAGCCCATCTTTCCCGTGTGAAGTTTACAGAAAAACCAGAGCTTCATTTTTATATCTATCTTTGAGAGATAATTCTTGTAACTTTCTGTGAAAGCAAAAACACATTCTTTTCAACATTGTAAGAGTTTAGTACACTCAGTATTATTGACTTAGAAAGTCTGTGTAAAATCTGTAGAAGATTGCTCCATCTGTGAAAAGGTTGCTAGCACCCTGTGAAGTTAGAATATAGTGGAAAATTTCAAGTAAAGCTTAAGGAGTGGACGTAGGCCGAGTTGAAACCGAACCACTATAAATTTGTTTGTCTCTCTCTCCATTATCTCTTTATTTTATTTAAATTACCATAACTATATTTCACATTTTCACTATGCTAAAATCATTAACTGACATAGTTGTTAGAACACTTGTTTTAATTATTTATATTTCATTAACTATATTTATCTATTGTGCTAATTATAATTTTTGTTAGGGTATTATTATTTTTATTTGTAAAAACCTAATTTACTCCCCTCTTAGTTTGTCTTTTGAGTAACAAAATCGATTCAGATTGTATGTTACTTAAACCGTATAAATATCACACACCACTGATGCATACAATACTAACCTCTTATATATAAAACCAAACCCTAAACTAGTGTTGTTTTTGCTGCTATTCTTGTTGCCTTTTTTAATTTTAATTTTGTAATTGTTGTCACAGACAAAATATTTGTTTGATTAGAATTTTATATTTGTTACATGGTAGACAATATACATGTTTATGTTTCAAAAAATTATGGATCAACTAATGTTGAAATGGAAATGTTATATGATTTTTTTTTTCGTGAATAGATTGTGTGAAATCGTAGTTTCAAACCGAGCCGAACTGTATTTAAATTGTTTAGTTCAGATTGGTTCCATAATTTAAATAGATTAATTTAGTTCTAATTTTTATGAAACCATAAACAACGGATTAGATCTGATTTTGTCCTAAACTAAACCA